>CM073732.1:66911084-68111084 GCA_037113605.1 Calophaca sinica
ACCAATAACAACAGGACCGGGAACCTCACCTGTCACGGGATACCTTGCCCGATTCGCCCCATTAACCGTAGGACCGGGAAACCTTGCCCGTCACGGGATACCTTGCCCAATTCGCCCTTTGTTTTTTTTTCTTTTTAACCGTAGGACCGGGAAACCTTGCCCGTCACGGGATACCTTGCCCGATTCGCCCTACTAACCAAAGGACCGGGAAACCTCGCCCGTCACGGGATACCTTGCCCGATTCGCCCTTTGTTTTTTTTTTTTCTTTTACCCGTAGGACCGCGAAACCTTGCCCGTCACGGGATACCTTGCCCGATACGCCCTACTAACAATAACAACAACAACAACAACAATGACGACACCAAGATGCATGAACATGACCAAGCGCGGTGTCTAACCATAACATCCTCTATCGCAATATTTTCGATGAGTAACAACAACAACAAGCAGAACACAAATTCATAAGTTAGCTAGTGCCTTCTACCAATAACATGAACATTTAATATTCTTAGCAACTTTGATTAAGCACATACATCCAAGTGGAACTTTGGCATTAGAAGGACTAGTTCTCTCAGATTATCATACTAAGAAATCAATAGGCATCATAAATGAACCTTAGACATTCTACTTAAGCTTTACAATATCAACATAAATGGGAGGACTCAAGTTGTTTGATTCATACTTAGTGGCTACACTTTCATAGGGTCTAAAGCCTACTATTTAGTTATTAAATTTCCTTACATTGTCGTTTGATAACAACCAATTTCTGTACATCAAGCATATAAACAACCAAAGCTCAATCATCACGCCAATTCCAACAACCAATAAAATTATCACAAGTCGAGAATAATAATTTAGAGGAATTCGAAGGTCTCTATCACGGTGGTGATAGTGCTGCTTTTCTGCTATCACATGAGGCATAGGGGTCTTGGGACACCCCTATTGTTCACACAGTTCCATACACTCACTAGAAGAGAACAACTATCCCTTCCCTCAAGTGAAATTCGTGCTCCTAGGAGAGGGATAAGGTAACACCAAGCTTTTCCTTTCCTAGTGAAGCTTTCTTCAAAGAAACACAAGAGAAAGGGTTTAGGAATGGAAAAATCATAATTTAGAACCCTAACATTGCTCTTAAGGACAAAACTATCATTAGAAGGCTTACCTCTTCCTATTCCTCCCAATGAGGTCTGTAAGAATTACAAGAACTATGCTTCCGGTCGTTAAAGTAGCGTAGTCTTGAGTCGAGCCCTCGACAAAGACAAAATTGGGGAAAAAGGGGAAGAAGGGTTTTCTCTATCTTGGTTGATCTTATGAGCAGCTTGTAATCATGTTTATGGTTTTAGACTGATGTTTAGGGGCTAGGTTAAGTCTAGGGTCGTGGTCACTCTTACAGTCGAGAATGGGTCATACCGGGTCACCGAACCGCCCAAACGAGTTAAAACGCGAACAAATACAAGCCACTACAGCAGCAGCGCCGCGCCAAGATCTCTTGGGCACCTGCTTTGCTCGGTGAGGCTCGGCGCCTCGCGCTTCGAACTGCATCCGTTGCTAGTTTTTGTGTCCCGACTCGCCTATACGCGCACCGTGCCAATTTAATTGATCTTCTAACCAGTCATTAGCATATTTAACACATTCACATACATGAAAGGCTTAGTCAAACACACAAGGAATTAAAAAGTTCTAGCACGAAGGTGGGGGTGTTACAATCCTCCCCCCTTAGAAAAATTCCGTCCTCGGAATTATTACTGACCTGTGGTGAAAAGTTGCGGATACAGTTCCCGCATCTTACTCTCCAACTCCCACGTTGCACTTTCATCGTTTGCTCCACTCCAAATTACCTTCACCAGGGGAATCTCCCTTCCGCATAGTTGCTTCTTCTTCCGGTCTTCAATTCTTACCGGTGACGTCTCAAATGTGAGATTGTCCTTGAGTTGAATCGCGTCCTGTGCTATCACATGACTGGGATCATGTATGTACTTATGGAGTTGAGATACGTGAAATACATTATGGAGGTTTCCTAACAACGGTGGCAGCGCCACCTGATAAGCAACTTCACCAATTCGCTTCAAAATTTGGTAGGGTCCAATGAACCTAGGAGTAAGCTTCCTAGCCTTTAAAACTCTACCAACTCCCTTGGTTGGGGTAACACGTAGGAAAACGTGTTCTCCTTCCTTAAAGGTCAGTTCCTTGGTCCGGTTGTCGTAATAACTCTTCTGTCTGCTTTGAGCAGTCCTCATCTTCTCTTGAATCAACTTCACCTTCTCGGTTGTCTCCCTCACCACTTCTGGTCCCAACACTAGGCTTTCACCGGACTCGCACTCAAAGAAAGGGGAGTACGGCACCTCCTCCCATAAAGCGCCTCGTATGGAGCCATACCAATACTAGAGTGATAGCTATTGTTATAGGTAAACTCCACCAAGGGTAAGAACTTATCCCAACTTCCGGATTCTTCCAACACACAGGCCCGCAACAGGTCCTCTAATGATTGAATAGTCCGCTCCGACTGACCATCCGTTTGGGGGTGATAGGCTGAGCTCAGTCTAAGTTTGGTTCCCAACGCCTCATGCAAGCTATTCCAAAACCCAGATGTGAACCTAGGATCTCGGTCAGATATGATACTAGAGGGAACACCATGCAGTCTAACGATCTCCTTAATGTACAACTTCGTTAACTTCTCTAGAGGGAACTCCATGTTTACCGGTAAAAAGTGAGCCGTCTTGGTTAACCGGTCAACAATCACCCACACTGCATCGTAACCGGCTGAAGTCCTGGGAAGTCCGGACACAAAATCCATAGCGATACTGTCCCACTTCCATTCCGGGATGAATAGCGGCTGCAACGTACCAGAAGGTTTCTGATGTTCAATCTTGGCCTTTTGGCAAGTCGGGCATGCGTGCACAAATTCGGCTATCCGCTTCTTCATACTAGGCCACCGTAATAATCTCTTTAAGTCTTGATACATCTTAGTAGCCGGGATGTATGCTCAGCTACTCGTGACCTTCTTCCAGAATCATCTTTTTCAATTCGGGAATGTCCGGAACACAAATTCGACCCTGGAGCCTTAAAATCCCATCCGTCCCCTCAGTAAATTCACTTGGCTTCCCTTGAGCAATCGAGATCTTCTGCTCAACTAAGAACAGATCGGTCTTCTGCCCATCCCGGATTTGACCCATTAGATCATTAGTCACTTTCAACATGCCAAGCTTCACGCTCACGGGGGTCCTTTCACACACTAGACTCAGATCTCTGAACTCTTCTATTAACTTCATTTCCCTAATCATCATAGTCGAGCAATGCAACGCCTTTCTGCTTAGCGCATCTGCCACGACATTTGCCTTGCCTGGATGGTAGTTCAACTCAAACTCGTAGTCTTTTAGGAATTCCATCCACCGACGTTGCCTCATGTTTAACTCCTTCTGGTCAAACAAATACTTGAGGCTCTTATGGTCGCTAAAAACCTCAAACCGAGCCCCATAAAGATAGTGCCTCCAGATCTTCAAGGCAAAGACAACTGCACCTAATTCCAAGTCATGGGTAGGATAATTCTGCTCGTGTAACTTTAGTTGACGAGAAGCATACGCCACGACCTTACCATGCTGCATTAGCACACCACCTAGTCCTTGCTTTGAAGCATCACAGTAGACCATGAAAGGTTTAAGCGTGTCGGGCAGCACTAACACTGGTGCCGTAGTCAACTTCTTCTTTAGTATCTGAAAGCTTTCCTCACACTTAGCATCCCACAAGAAAACTTGCCCCTTCCTGGTAAGTCGGGTCATCGGTAGTGCTATCTTTAGCTTCTACCTTCATTTCTATAGCCATAGAACACAACATCACATAAACCTGTGCACCTTCCTTCAAGGACGACCGAATTTCCTTGGCGGTAACCACCCGTGGATCACTAGGCTCAGGTGCCCCAAACACCACAGTTTTATCAAAGCAGTTCAAAAGTACATGATTAGCGATAACCAATCCATACCTAAAATAATGTCTATTCCCCGAAGAGGTAAACACACTAGGTCCACTACGAAATTCCTACTTCCAATCACGAGAGTGCACTCCTTGCACACAAGAGACGTAACAACGGGTTCATGAGAAGGAATATCCACAGACAAATCAAAGGTTAAACGAGATGTAGGCAGTTGCAAATTTTTCACACATTCGGCGAGAGATGAAAGAGTGGGTCGCACTGAATCATACAACACCACTAAAGAAATTCCTCGAATAAAGCAAGTACCTTGGATGAGATCTTCCGATTCACCGCCTCGTGCCGGTGAGAGCAAACACCACGCCAATCGACTTCATCCCTGTTAGCCTGAGGTCTCGAGTCCTGTTATTATTTGTTGGTTCGTTCTTCAATTCATCACAATCATGGTGATATGGCCAAGACTTGTTGCACTTGAAGCGGATGATGACATTTCCTTGCATAAATGAGTATAGTGGTCCTTGCCACACTTGCCACATCTATTCTGATTGTAGTGCCAAGCGCTTCCCCCAACTGTCTTTCCCGCAACAGGATTAGCCCCTCTAAAGCCGGTATTCTTAAATGCCTTGGCAGTAGGTGCTAAAGGCTGTCTCCTATCTTCCTTGGGTGGGTTTGGGTTTCCCAGCTGTTGTTTAGCAATACCCTCTCATTATAAGCCTCTTCAAAGTCTCGGTCTTCGACAAAGTTCCCAAAGTCGGTAAGTGGTAAGACAGCCACGCCGCTGAGTTCAGCTCGTAAGCCGTTCTTAAACTTAACACACTTCGAGCGGTCGCCAGTTGCTAGTTGATAAGCAGGGTAGTAGCGGGATAATTCCTCAAACTTCACCGCATACTCATCTACAGACATATTCCCCTGTGTTAAAGCTAGGAACTCAGCCTCCTTCCGGTCACGAATCTCAGCGGGAAAATATTTTTCCAAGAACCTGTCCTTGAATATCTCCCAAGTTACAGCAGTTGCGGTATTCTCCAACCTCCGACTAGTGTTCTCCCACCAATACTCAGCCTCGTCGGTCAGCTTGAAAGCAGCAAAAGCCACCTTCTGTTCGTCAGTGCAGCCCATCACTCTAAAAATCTTCTCCATTTCACGTATCCAGTGTTGGGCTCCATCAGGGTCAAATCCCCCCTTAAAGGTTGGAGGGTTGTTTTTCTGAAAATCGGCAATGCTCCTGAAGTTAGCAGGCCTATCAGTACGGTTCTGGTTGCGCTCCAAAGCTTCAGCAACCCGTCTTAAGGCCTCACTCACAGCACGGTCAGCCCTGCCTGCCATTCCTCACTTCTGAGGCAAACAGAAAATGGTTAGCCTATAAAATGAGTCTTACCATTCATACTCCTATCTATTTTAGCATAAACAATCACACCGAGCACACAGACAAAAACATAATAGACACACACCACGGCCTGAGAATCAAGCCGAGCTCTGATACCACTAAATGTGACACCCTCTACCCCAACAAGTCATTATAACAACGTAATAATGTAAAATAAAAACACGGAGAAACAAAATCCTTTTTATTTAAGCCAAATCATAATTTTAGTTATTGTGGAATAGAGTCATCACGCTCATTTGCGGAAAATAACAATCGAAGCAATTAAAAACCCAGGTTCCCGATGTCACAATAATTCAGAGCCCTTTTCCCTAATTATTACATCGGAAGAAATACAAAAACTTTAATAAGTAAACACATGCAAATCTTCTATCCATCCCGACGAACTACCGAGATTACTCATTGGCATTCGCATGCTCAACACTGCAGCCTCAACATCTATACATACCGGTGGGATATGCATAGCCCACAAAGGGTTAGTCGTCATAACCTCAAATAGTGCAACCAAGTAGGAAATCGCTGAACAATGCGCATATACAGTAATTCCAATAAAACGTCTACACACCAGCACCAAGGCATAACATATCACCACAACTGTCAAATACCACATGTCACAACATCAAACGCAACGCTAAAAGACATTACCACAACATTCAAATATCACATGCCGCCGCATCAATCACAACATTATGATATACCACTAACAACCGAACAACCAAGCATGTTATCAAGACAAGTGGTGTGATTCTAAGAACATAATTATATGCATGTGGATCCACTTCTAACGGCCGGATACCTTGCCCGCTCGAATGCCATGTCGAGAGTGCACTAATAACAACAGGATCGAACCTCACCACACGGGATACCTTGCCCGATTCGCCCCATTAACCGTAGGACCGGAAACCTTGCCCGCCACGGGATACCTTGCCCGATTCGCCTCTACTAACCAAAGGACTGAAAACCTTGCGGCCACGGGATACCTTGCCCGATTCGCCTTTGTTTTTTTTTTTCTTTTAACCGTAGGACTGAAACCTTGCGATCACGGGATACCTTGCCCGATTTGCCCTACTAACCAAAGGACTGAAACCTCGCCCACACGGGATACCTTGCCCGATTCGCCCTTTGTTTTTTTTTCTTTTAACCGTAGGACTGAAGCCTTGCGTCACGGGATACCTTGCCCGATACGCCTCTACTAACAATAACAACAACAACAATGACGACACCAAGATGCATGAACATGACCAAATGCGATTGTCTAACCATAACATCCTCTATCGCAATATTTTCGACAGAGTAACAACAACAACAACAGCAGAACACAAATTCATAAGTTAGCTAGTGCCTTCTACCAATAACATGAACATTTAATATTCTTAGCAACTTTGATTAAGCACATACATCCAAGTGGAACTTTGGCATTAGAAGGACTAGTTCTCTCAGATTATCATACTAAGAAATCAATAGGCATCATAAATGAACCTTAGACATTCTACTTAAGCTTTATAATATCAACATAATTGCGCTTTGATTCATACTTAGTGGCTACACTTTCATAGGGTCTAAAGCCTACTATTTAGTTATTAGATTTCCTTACATTGTCGTTTGATAACAACCAATTTCTGTACATCAAGCATATAAACAACCAAAGCTCAATCATCACGCCAATTCCAACAACCAATAAAATTATCACAAGTCGAGAATAATAATTTAGAGGAATTCGAAGGTCTCTCTATCACGGTGGTGATAGTGCCGGATTTTCGTTATCACGAGGCATAGGGTTCTTGGGACACCCCTATTGTTCACACAGGTTCCATACACTCACTAGAAGAGAACAACTATCCCTTACCTCAAGTGAAATTCGTGCTCCTAGGAGAGGGATAAGGTAACACCAAGCTTTTCCTTTCCTAGTGAAGCTTTCTTCAGCAAAAACACAAGAGAAAGGGTTTAGGAATGGAAAAATCATAATTTAGAACCCTAACATTGCTCTTAAGGACAAAACTATCATTAGAAGGCTTATCTCTTCCTATTCCTCCCAATGAGGCTGTATGAATTACAGTAACTATGCTTCCGGGTCGCGTTCCGTAGCGTAGTCTTGAGTCAGAGCCCTTGACAGCACAAAATTTGGGAAAAAGGGGAAGAAGGGTTTTTCTCTATCTTGGTTGATCTTATGAGCAGCTTCTAATCATGTTTATGGTTTTAGACTGATGTTTAGGGGCTAGGTTAAGTCTAGGGGTTGTGGTCACTCTTACAGGTCGAGAATGGGTCATACTGGGTCGCCGAACCGGCCCAAAACGAGTTAAAACGCGAAACGCACACCACTTCGGCAAAGTGGTCGCTGGCGCCAAGATCTCTCTCTTGAGGCCTGGCGCCCGCGCTTTGTCTGGCGCCGCGCCTGAACTGCATCCGTTGCTAGTTTTTGTGTCCCGACTCGCCTATACGCGCACCGTGCCAATTTAATTGATCTTCTAACCAGTCATTAGCATATTTAACACATTCACATACATGAAAGGCTTAGTCAAACACACAAGGAATTAAAAAGTTCTAGCACGAAGGTGGGGGTGTTACATAGTCAATCAAGTTGCATGTATCAACTTGAAACCTTAGGTGTTGATGTTTGATGGGTCAAGAACTCAAAAAGGGGTAGGTACTGGTATCACCATTACCAATCCAACAAGCAAGGGCTGGAAGTTCATGTGTCAGCTAGATCTTGGTTGCTCTAATAATCAGGTAGAATATGAGGCCTTGATTTTGGGACTTATGATTATCGCAACTATGAAGGCAAATTATGTTCAAGTCATGGGAGACTTCCATTTAGTCATAAAGCAGCTAACTGGGGAATATAAGTGCAATAATCCCAACTTGAAAGAGTGTTATGAAACGGCTAGCAGGTAGTTACGCCTATTTGTTGATGCCATAATGTATCACATTCCCAGAGAGGAAAATGAAGAGGCTAATGACTTGGCTCAACAAGCCTCAGGGTACAAAGACATGATAGTCGAATTAAAGCATGAAAAGTACTCTGTTTGGGAATGTGCTCCTATAGGTGCGATCGACTCTTGGAAACAAGAGTTAATCGACTATCTCAAAGATCCTTCAAGTAGTACTAACTTCAAGCTTAAACAGAGGGCACTTAAGTATGTATTAGTGGATGATGAACTCTACAGGCGGGCTATCAATGGAGTATTGCTTAGGTGCATCAATAAAAATGAATCCATAAAGGTTATGGGGAAGTACATAAAGGAATTTGTGGTTCTCATAGGGTTGGACCCGTTATGAAATGGCTAATATACAGGCATGGGTATTATTGGCCCACCATTATAGCTGATTGTTATCAATACGCCAAGGGGTGTGAAGCCTATCAGCTGCATGGTCCAATACAAAGGGTTCCAGCTGAGAAATTACATCTAGTAATAAAACCTTGGCCATTTAGGAGATGGACAATGGATCTGATAGGAAAAATCTATCCACCTTCCTCCAAAAGGCATGTATTTATCATAATTACGATTGACTACTTCACCAAATGGGTAGGAGCACAGCCGATGGTGAATGTGACTCAGGATGAGGTGATTAGATTTATACAATGTCAAATCATTTATAGGTTTAGTATTCCTAAAACCATCACCACAGACCAAGGCACTATGTTTACTGGAGAGAAAGTGGTGGCCTTTACGCAGCAGTTTGGGATTAAGATGATTCATTCGTCCCCTTATTATGCACAAGCTAATGGGCAAGCAGAGGCTACTAATAAAATTCTTATTAATTTAATCAAGAAGAATATTGAGGACAAGCCCAGAGAATGGCATGAAACACTGAATGAAGTATTGTCAGTTGTAAGTAACTCCAAATGCAATGCAACTGGATTTACCCCTTATCGGCTAACATATGGTCAAGATGCAGTGTTGCCAATAGAGATAAATGTGACGTCACTAAGAGTAGCAAAACTAGGCCTGCTAAGCTTGGATGAGTATCAACAAGCCATGCTTATGGAGATAGATTCAGTTGATGAGGATCGACTCATGACTTTGAATAAAATTGAACACAACAAGAGAAAATGGCCAGAGCCTACAACAAGCATTTAAAACCAAAGAGGTTTGTTGAAGGGAACCTTATTTGGAAAACCATTTTACCTATTGGGATTAAAGATCCTAAATCTGAAAAATGGTCACCAAATTGGGAAGGGCCATTTATTGTTAGTAAAGCTTATAATGGTGGTGCTTGTCAGCTAGTTAACATGCAAGACGAAGAATTAAACAGGAGTATCAATAGGAAATACCTTAAGAAATACTACCCTATTATATGGCAAGTCATATTGGAAGAATAACAAAAATTGATTTGGAAAGAAAAGGTATGTCATTGGTGACCACAAGCCGGCCACCTATCCCAAAATACTTAAACAAAAAAATAAAAGACATAGCTGAGGGACTCATAGCCGGCCACCTAGCCCAAATTACACTTTATGTTCGCCTTTACATTCTCGTTTTTAGTCTAGTTCACTTACATAACCCTTTCTGGAGTGACTTAAGGGACTCATAACTGAGGAACAGAGGTCCTTCCTTAGCGTAATCGCTTGAAGAAAAGGGAATCAGTGTTGTGGAGTTAGCCGATCATCGACTAAGTTACCTTCCAGTCAACAGGATTATGAAAAAGGCATAAAGGATTATGGGGTTTTGAACAATCACGGAGAAGAGAGGCAGAACCATAAACGATTATGATGACTGCCATAATCGATTATGAGCATTCTGTTTCTCATTCAAAATAAGTGCCAAAAGTAAGAGATTTTTCCAAGGTACAAGGATAGTATTTTTGGACACTATTAAAACATGTTTCAAAATATTTTGGGACTAAAATAATTTTGGAAAAAAGACATAAAATAAATTTTAGATAAGTCATTGTGAGTGTGTGATTTATTTTGATTGAGAGCTTTTACTACTAATTACAAATAGTCCTAAAAAATAAGTAAATACCCAAAACCCAAAGAATTGAAGTCCTCCGATCCTTGGTATGTGTCTTGGTATATTTTTCTGCTATTTGCACAATTGACTATTTGCATAACTCTCTTTTGTCAATCATCATAACATTTCTGTCAAGGCATGTATTCACAGATACCCCTTTTTTTATGATGACAAACATCTCAGGGAGGGAATTTAGTAAAGCCTAATCATGATATAGCAATGATATATAAGCATGACTTTAAAAGATAAAAGATATCAGAGTTTAAGCGCATATTTTAGATAAAACTCCCCCTCACAATATGCATAGGAAAATTCATTCCCCCTGAATCATATAACTCTCCCCCTTTTAGCAATATCAAAAAGCAGGAAAGATAAAGGAAAAAGCATGTAAAGCATATGCATATAAGTGTAACTAGATGTGGCGAACAATAACCAAAATAGAGTATCATGGGTTCAATAAAGCATCAGAAATCCTTGGCCTACAAAATATTCAGTAAAATAGATAGCAAAATAAAGCACTAAGATGAGGGTTACTAGTCTTCATCCGACTAATTCCCATCATCAGTTGTTTCCTCATCTTCGCTGATATTGAACACATAATCATTTACAGTTAACATGACTTGCATAAACTTGTTAGCACACTTAAAAAAAAGGTACCACCCTTTTGGGAGAGAATAAGGAGAACTTGCTTTTGTCTTATATCATGTGATTTGAACAGCCATTATCAAGATACCACATTGAGCTCTTGGCTTTCAAGCACACCTGCAATACACAGTCAAGTTTTAACTTTTGGTACCCAAACCATGTTGGGTCCAGATGAATTAGTCTTGGGCAAAGTGCCCTTTAGAATCCATATCCTTTTGCAAGTCACATTCTTGTTCTTTCTACCACAATGAAAAAACTTAATGAAAGGTGTAACACCCCGTTTCCGGAGCACTACTAAAGTAGATATTCTGACAAAAGTTGACATATTTCTGAAAGACGAAATACTCTGCATTGCACGTTTTTCAAGAATATGGTTCTATATTTTTTTTTAAAAAAAAACTTCTTAAAAGGGGCAGTCAGAGTATTAAAGCGATTTTAGAAACATGGCGGTGAATAATTGTAGACACCAAATAAACCACATTAACTAATAGGCATTTTATTATAACACTGAAATGAACTACAAATATTCTATAGCTGGTCGACATGCTACATCCCTTACTAAACTTCTAGTAAGTTACCCCAGAAGTTCAAGTAAGAAGCCGGACGGCTATCCTCAGCTACTCTTCTCCGCAGTCCCGAATCCTCTGTTTGCTCCGCCATCTGGGTTACATTCATTAATTGAAAGAACCACTTCTTAAAATAAAGAGACAGATGCACATACGACAACATATTCGGCAACAAGGCATATAACAACACAACATAAATACAGGAAATAGCAAATCATAAACTAGAGGCAACACAACAATATGCACAGTTCTCAAGACGCAACTCAAGACTCAACTCAAGACTCATATTCTCACGACACTTGAAAATTTCCGGAAAGTAACGCCGATCCATCCACTGAACGTCAGCCGTAGCCTTAGGCTCTCTGCTCACCCTAGAACATTCAGCTCAGGTTCCTTGACGCTACGACGCCTAGCTAATCTACCGAAAAACCAGCTGGAGCTGTTTAGGGGATCCTAGCACCCTAGGTTAATCGGATCAAAGCTCAAAAAGTCACGACAATCGACGACTCGACTAAACTCTCGCACTCCAATGAATAAATCGCCGCATACGATAATTCAGGAAACAATTGAATAATTATTAGACCGCATATCAAATAATATTCACGCCAAGCTCAAAACAGTGCAAATAGTTCAGCAGTATAAGCAATTCATCTTAACAATCATAACTCAGCAAACAACGACAGTCAAACAACTCAGTTCATCCCTCTACAACTGAATGGAGATGGCAGAGAGGCAAGCAAACAAGTGTGGGGGGTTGGGGACAGCTACCAACCACTTGCAGATAAGCCCACTAAATAATCAGTATATCAAAAAGCGGTAAAACGAAGGGGTACAAGACCCTTACTTCGAACACTGAGGTTCTCAGACTTCTTCGCATAAATACTTGAAATTAAATTCCTATCAATATCTAAAGTTGCCCTTACGCTAACATACTATACAAGTATGGAATGTGAATTGCCCTTACCGAAGGTCGCCAAGTCATGTGTCAGAGCACGTCCCGACCTCACACTGCCGAACTCGGATATTACAAGTCCTAAAACCACAACACAAACTTAGTACAATCCTAGGCATACACTAACTCTAACTCCCTAGGCTCTCAACTTCCAAGAAAACCAATTCTCTTAAATAAGGAAACACTTGCACTTGAAGAAAATATAACAACAACTAAAGAGTAAGTTGTAAAACTAAGATTCTTTTGAAAAGTGCACTAAGTTGGAAAAAAAACAAGGTTTTTAAATACTAGCTTACTCCCTTCAAAACTTGAGACATAAAACAATTCTAATATCAACTACTTTTCATCAAAGTCTTTAAATTAGGCTCCACTTGGCTTTAGGATTACAAAGAATCCATTTTGCCTTAAGTGTTTCATTGCCTCAAAAACCAAAACAATTTTCCAATCCAATCCAAAAGTTTCCAAACTTAACAACAACCCAATACAAGTTAATTTGAGTCAAGAACACAAAAATGATTTTGTTCCCCAAGCCCTTATAGGCTCTCGGCCAGCACACACTCAAAGAGGAAAATTTTCAAACTTCTCAAATCAACTAACCCACATCATTCAACACCTAATTTCTTTTCCAAGAACATTTAATTTTTTACAAAACAACATCATTACTCAAATGTATTACCCTAACATGGCAACTCAAGAATTATGGGTTTCCCAAAATTAGACATTTTCTTTGATCAAAACCAAATTAACAATAACAACAACTAACTTAAGTATCAAATAGCAAAAGTCCTAAACTAATTTGGTGATTCACTTGAGCAATCACATTTTTCCCTTTTTTCATAGAACCTAGGGTTCATAAATTTTGGGGGAACGCTTGATCCTTTTGCTCCATGATCATAATCAATACATATTAGAAGCATTAAACAAGAAAATAGAATCAAAATTAAAAGAAATCTCACCCAACAATGTCCTAGGGTCCACGGTTTTTGGGATTAAAATCAAAGGAAAGGTTTTGGTTTCAAATCCTCACTCATAAGATCATGAACTTGCACCAAAATGGAGAAGGAAATAAGAAATTTGGAACTCAAAAAGGGGGACTGTTCTCGGCTAGAAAATAAAGGGAAGGAGGAGGATAAATTTTGTTCTCCAAGAACACACACATTTGGTAATAGATGAAGAATGAAAGTGGAAGAAATGAGGATGTTTATGTTTGAAGAGGGCTACGGCTGGAGGAATAAGGAGGAAAGGATTGAAGTTGGTTTTTCTCTTTTTTTTTTCACCCTTGGAAACTTGAAGGAAAAAAAAATAAAATGAGATGGGTGAATGGGGGTGGGAGCTTTGGCTGAACAAATAAAAGGAAGAGAGGAATAAAGCTTGCCTTGTTGTTCTTATTTTACCAACACTCAAAAATCCAAATAAACAAATGAGAGTAGGGAAATAAAATGGATGAAACAAAAGTGAAATTGGGCATCAAAGAAGGATGCCACGATCTGGACAAGAGAGAAAAAAAAAAGAGAGAAGGATTGGACCAAAACAAATATGTGGCTCTCCAACACTCACACTTGGTTAATTTAAGAGAGAAAATAAAATAAAATAAGAGAGTAATTGGGGATGGGGTCTCGCCTGGTTAGAGAACAGGGGTTGGGATTAAAAATTATTAATCCGAAAAAAAAAGCCAATTAGATAAGATCAAGCAAGATATTAGTTTTAGAGCAAATAAATGAGTGACACCTTACACTTATAACTTGGAGATCAAGTAAAACAAAAATGTGAGTGAGTGAGGAAGGGGACTCACGCTGGACACAATAAAATAGGGAAGGAAAAATAAAATAAATTAATGATGGTACTTTACTAGGCTCAAAATGGTTTAAGATAGATACTTTTCTATTAACCACTAACCACTTAACACCTTACACTTAGGATAAGATCAACTAAGATATTTTCTAATAACCCATATAATCTTGACACCTAATCACTCTACCCATAAATACCCACTAATCCTAGAGATTTGGTGTCCTAAAGATTATGGCGTCGAGAAATTGCGTTAACAATAATTCATTCGCCGATAAATCGCGAAAATTAATTTACTTAGAAATTAATTCACCGCGTGATAATAAATTATATGAATAATAAAAATAGTTGAAAACACTCAAGGATCATCCCAATAAGTTATTTTTCGATTTTCATCGAAATCGGAGTTCGTTTCAAATTTTAATGCCGATAAAAATTACCCGGCAATTCAAAATACTGCGAATATTTATAAGAATTATTCGACGAGTTTTGAACCATGAATTAATATAAAATATTAATTCTTAAATTTAGTTTCATGTTGATTTAATTCAATCAATTTCTTAGTCAACGAAAATACGCGTTACCGCATCACGCAGAAACTTATAATAAGTATAATTGATGAATTCTTTTTAAAAACAGCATACGTCTACGCTGTCAATTAATTCAAATTGACATCATGAATAATAATTATTTATAATAAATTATTCAAAATATCTCGAAATAATTTCCCTTACTCTCAATAATTCATTGAGGTGATCAATCTCTACGACTTACTTCCAAGTAACTGGAATTTTGTCGCTAAACAATTTTTCTTAAAAATTGGGATGTTACAATACCAACCCCCTTAAAATAGTTTCGTCCTCGAAACTACAGGATAGTAAAATAAGGAAAAATTACTTTACTCAAATCCACAAAAATAATTTGCACACATGGACATTCACCATACATATTATTATATGTAGTACTTATGGTATTTATAGCTACATAGCATAGCATGCAATAATAATAATAATAATCACAAGGCATATACGTATAGCACACCGTAAAATAAGCGTAGTTAGCGGACGAAGATTTCCTTGCGACTAACTGATGCTCATTCCCGATCACGACATCTGCTCACCCACGATCACGTTCACGCTCACGAACACGGATACGAACACGAGCTCGACTACAGTTACGCGTCATTACTACGAAAATAATACTAACCTATTCACGTGCAGCCACGGTTACACACAATAAGAACATTTAAAGTAGGGGTGCACAAAATAACCAATTACATGGCTTAACCGTAGCCATATCCATAACCAAATTTTAAAAACCGGATATTTGTCCAAAAATATTTAACCGGACATTTCATTCTTTTCAAAAATGGTAGAGGTTGTTTGCCCAGTTATTAAATTGGATGTCTGTATCCAACTGGTTTGGCAACTGGTTGTCCCTTTATTTCAGACTTTGCAATCCTGCGTAACGGAGCGGACTTTTCCGTATAATTTTTCCCCTGGGGCACCCTGAGGAGGTGCAATCTGCTTGCTGGGTATGCATCATTGACTCTTTTTTTTGACGCAGTATGCATCATTGACTTGACCCTGCGAAATTCAATACTAGCAAGGTGTTAGCTGAATGTGCTTCAAATTTTAATGGTATTGGTTGTAAATTTTAATGATCCATCTCATGTATGGTCATGTCTTTGATTTTTTTTTTTTTTTGATAGAAAAAAAAATTGGGCGAGGGGATGGACTCATCCATCATTTGGGGATTAGAAAAATGCATAAATACTATAAAGAAAAAAAAATCATTTTATAATATGGTTGCGAGGGAATGTCGTTAATTTTTATTTTTTTTAAAACTTGGGGGATATCGTTAATTAAACAATAAAAAATCCCGTCAATATATTAAGACCGAAGTTTATCTACTGTATTTTTTGGTACATCGTTTATCTATTTATCTATTTATTTTAGGAGAAATGATTTTTGTACACACAAATTGACACAAAAGTGGACACAGCGTATTTTCGTACGTGTACGGACCGTATGTCCGTACATGTACGGACAACATTTTTTTTTCAATTTTTTTTTTATTTTTTTTAGATTTTTTTAAACTGGTTAAATTTTTTTTGTCATTAACCAGATAATGAACTGCATTAACCAGATATTTGAACTTGATTAACCAGATAAAAAAAGTTTCAGGATTTGGCATTAACCAGATAATGAATAGTATTAACCAGATAAATGAACTTCGTTAACCAGATAAATAAAATGTTGGCATTCACCAGATAATGTGAACCATTTATTTATCTGGTTAACGAAGTTCACTTATCTGGTTAATGGTTCATATTATTTGGTAAATGCTAACCCTGAAGTTCATTATTTATCTGGTTAACAAAGTTCATTTATCTGGTTAATGCAGTTCATTATCTGGTTAATGACAAATATTTTTTTAAACAGCTAAAAAAAATTGAAAAAAATTGAAAAAATCTTTATCAGACCATATGTCCAAAGATGCAACTAATCAATGTCCAAAATTTGTGTCCCTTTTTGTGTACAAATAACGGGACCCTTATTATAGCGACATAACAACTTCAAACTCAAACTTCGAACAAAAAAACAACTTCAAACTCAAATATGTTGTTAGTATTCAAAATATAGAAGACAGAAAGATTAAAAAATACAAAAATGTTGTTCTTTTTTTACCGACAAAAATACCAAATCCATAAAACTGGTTTTGGAAGGTGAAAACCGGATTTTACAGGCAAAAACCAGATTTTACAGGCAAAAACCGGTTTTATAACCACAATTGGGATCCATAACTGGTTAACCGGTTTTGAGTCAAAACCGGTTTTATAACCGGATATGGAGAAACAACCGGTTTTATATCCATAACCATATTTGAGATCCGGTTTTATAAATTTGGATTTGAAAACCCATCCTAATATGTGGTTTTAATTGGATTTGGTTTTGGTTACGTGATTATCCAAACCATGAGCACCCCTAATTTAAAGGCCGCTCAAAACTTCCAGAACGGTAAAGAAAAAAATTTCTCGAATCAAACTTTTTTTTTTAAAAGAAAATATCAATTCCTTAGGAATACACCAATACAAGGAACTAATAGGACACAGTTCATTTTTCTCAAGACTCAACCATTCCCATGGACACTAAGGTTCCCTCGAGATTAGGTTCTCATTATCTCAAAATCATCGAACACACTTTAGTTCAAAGATTAAAACCAAATTAATAACTCACTTATCTTTAAAATCCTTTTTAAATCAAAGCTTTTCCTAAAGAGAATTTCACACACCTATAACTAAGTACTCAAAACTCGAAATCGTTTTTCCTTCGGAACCAAGCAATTATGAAACTTTCAAAATAGCTAATTAACAAGCTCTAGCAGATCAAGCAAGCAAAACATAGATTAACAATTCAAATTACTAATCACCCTCACAGGTTTAATAAAGCTAGTCCACAAATAAAAGTTTTTACACCCAAATTTTTAAATCTTTTCTTAGCAACAACACCCCCACAAAAATCTTTTTCAGGGCTCCACCTTAGTTTAGGAATAAAAGGATTTCCTTCAACCCTAGTGTTTCATTGTCTTAATATACTAAAATACCACTTAACAAAATTAAACCCAATCAAATTTTCAAAGATTCCTACACTATGATACCAATTAAACTATGAAGAGGCAAGTTTGAAATCACAAAATTTTCTTCTTTTCTCCTTTTGAAGCTCACGGCTTCAACAACAAAAATTAGGGAAAAATATTTAGTTTTCTTTCAATAAAACTTTAATAACAAATACTACAACTTACTTCTAAAACTCTAGAAATCAAGCAAGGATTTTTAGAAATAAAGTTTTCTAAAACTCTTTTCCAAATCTCTCAAGGAAGACAAAACTACATATTTTTCCTTTTAAGATATAAAACAATCAACTAGTTACACGTAAGTTTTGAACAAAATGACTAATAATAAAGCCTTGAAATCATCTTTCACAACAAGAAACTTAAACTTTTTCAACAAAAGAAAACAAAACCTTCCTAACTTTACTACTAAGTCATAATTTTAACAATTCATCTAAAAACTCAAAATCATCCTCAACAAGATCACTACTAACAAACAATACAGGATTGAAAATACGAATTAAAATACTAACCTAAAATCTTCCAGGAACCCGCGGTTTGAAGATAGGAAGAGAAAGAAGGATTGCCATGATCACCAACCACAAAATCGCCCATAACAACACCCAAGGATACAGGGGATATAAAGAATAGTCCTCACGCGACATCTCTCAAAGTTTCGGCTTAACCAAGGAATGAAAGGAAACAAATTCCAAATTTCTCACACACTTCTAACATCACACAGTCTAGCACTTCTTAACGGAAGGATCGAATAAAATAGCGGTCCTTGGAACTAGATTTGTCCGTGGTGGACAAGAGAAAAGAAGGAGGGGACTAGATTCTCTCTCTCTTTCTATGCCCACATTAAGACCAATATGCAACTAACTATTCTCTCTCACTTTCTTTTTTAGGTGATCGGCCAAGGAGAAGGAAAGGAGGGCATTGATTCCTCCAAGTTTTGTCTGGCTAGTTTCAATTCAAGGAAAAAGGTTATTCCTTAAGGTAAGGTGAAGGTAAGACTTGGTGAAATCTTAGGTACTACCCCATAATAGTTAAACAACGCGTCCCCCACTAAACCACACCAAAATTAATGCAATATTCTTTTCTCCACCTATTGTTGCAATATTCTCTCCTTCACCTATTGTTATCGTGAACAAGCAACCGGTCAATTAAGGGAGGAAGGGTGGAAAATGATTCATCCCACTATACTTGGTTCTTACCTAAAGGAAATCTCCTAAGATATGAAAAATCAAGACAAGTTTGGAAAAAGAATTTTGGGTACTACCCAATGCTAGCTACATAACTTGCCACGTACTAAAACTATTACCCGCGACTCTCACTAAACCCCTAGATTCCATTCAACGGATTCAAATGGATCTCGCGTGAATTAAATTGTCGCGAGACATTTAATTAACGCCTACTGGAAGTAATCGCGTATAGTATTTTCCTTGGAAAAATAAGAACACGCTCACGCAAATAACAACCACACAATCAATCAAATATAATCACAACAGTATAAAAATAGACTACTGCGAAACACAGATGTTAGTGGCAAACATGTCACACTCACAAAGTCATAAAATATTATTATTTTTATTTTTATTTTTAAAATAAGATACATATCAAAATACTTCAAACATCAATCATTTACACGATCTATATCTAGGATCACTAATATGCCGAAGATCATCTTAAACAATAGTAGTAATAATAATAACAACGTCTCCTGCAAATAATTCCGGAACCTCATTTCTTATTTCCCGAGGAACTTAAGAGGGTCGCTGTGATGAAGGTCAACCAATCATTTGGTCTCTGCAACTTCCTTCTCTCACTGCTGTCCTAGCAGTTCGCATTAATTCTCCGTAGTAGTCCGTTGAGCAATAGCAACTACTGTCCCTGCTACATCCTGGCTATCTGGATTCTTGGGTTCATCTCTCGAACTAGAAGAATTACTCGTTTCTGAGATATTAGATTCCCACAAGGTTTTACAGCCTCATTAGAACCCCACAACAATTTCATGTCTCAGGACACATTGTTTCAATTAAGAAACAATTCCAACCAACTACAAGTAGAGCTACTCCACTTGAGGAACAACTAGCACACAAACAAAATTTGACTCATAATATGCCACAGTTTGACCTCTAACAATTATTCTCTACAAAACTCGATGCTTGACCAGCTATAGTTTCCCAACTCACAGTCTAGTTAGAACCGAATCGCTCTGATACCACTATTCCACTATTGTAACACCCCGTTTCCGGAGCGCTACTAAAGTAGATATTCTGACAAAAGTTGACATATTTCTGAAAGGCGAAATACTCTGCATTACATGTTTTTCGAGAATATGGTTCTATATATTTTAAAAAAAAAAAACTTCTTAAAAGGGGCAATCAGAGTATTACAGCGATTTTAGAAACATGGCGGTGAATAATTGAAGACACCAAATAAACCACATTAACCATACTCATTTATTCCATCAATTCATATACGACAATACATGTCTGGAAACATAATAGGCATTTTATTACAACACTGAAATGAACTACAAATATTCTATAGCTGGTCGACATGCTACATCCCTTACTAAACTTCTAGTAAGTTACCCCAGAAATTCAAGTAAAAAGCTGGACGGCTATCCTCAGCTACTCTTCTCCGCAGTCCCGAATCCTCCGCTTGCTCCGCCATTTGGGTTACATTCATTAATTGAAAGAACCACTGGCAAGGGTCAACTTCTTAAAATAAAGAGACAGATGCACATACGACAACATATTCGGCAACAAGGCATATAACAACACAACATAAATACAGGAAATAGCAAATCATAAACTAGAGGCAACACAACAATATGCACAGTTCTCAAGACGCAACTCAAGACTCTCACAAGACTCAACTCAAGACTCATATTCTCACGACACTTGACAATTTTCGGAAAGTAACGCCAATCCATCCACTGAACGTCAGCCGTAGCCTTGGGCTCTCCGCTCACCCTAGAACATTCAGCTCAGGTTCCTTGACGCTACGATGCCTAGCTAATCTGCCGAAAAACCAGCCGGAGCCATTTAGGGGATCCTAGCACCCTAGGTTAATCGGATCAAAGCTGAAAAACGTCACGACACTCGACGGCTCGACTAAACTCTCGCACTCCAATGAATAAATCATTTCATACGATAATTCAGGAAACAATTGAATAATTATTAGACCGCATATCAAATAATATTCACGCCAAGCTCAAAACAGTGTGAACAGTTCAGCAGTATAAGCAATTCATCTTAACAATCATAACTCAGCAAACAACGACAGTCAAACAACTCAGTTCAACCCTCTACAAATCAATGGAGATGGCAGAGAGGCAAGCAAACAAGTGTGTGGGGTTGGGGACAGCTACCAATCACTTGCAGACAAGCCCACTAAATAATCAGTATATCAAAAATACTTGCAGACAAGCCCACTAAATAATCAGGTTCTCAGACTTCTTCGCATAAATACTTGAAATTAAATTCCTATCAATATCTAAAGTTGCCCTTACGCTAACATACTATACAAGTATGGAATGTGAATTGCTCTTATCGAAGTTCGCCAAGTCATGTGTCAGAGCACGTCCCGACCTCACACTGCCGAACTCGGATATTACAAGTCCTAAAACCACAACACAAACTTAGTACAATCCTAGGCATACACTAACTCTAACTCCCTAGGCTCTCAACTTCCAAGAAAACCAATTCTCTTAAATAAGGAAACACTTGCACTTGAAGAAAATATAACAACAACTAAAGAGTAAGTTGTAAAACTAAGATTCTTTTGAAAAGTTCACTAAGTTGGAAAAAAACAAGGTTTTTAAATACTAGCTTACTCCCTTCAAAACTTGAGACATAAAACAATTCTAATATCAACTACTTTTCATCAAAGTCTTTAAATTAGGCTCCACTTGGCTTTAGGATTACAAAGAATCCATTTTGCCTTAAGTGTTTCATTGCCTCAAAACCCAAAACAATTTTCCAATCCAATCCAAAAGTTTCCAAACTTAACAACAACCCAACACAAGTTAATTTGAGTCAAGAACACAAAAATGATTTGTTCCCCAAGCCCTTATAGGCTCTCGGCCAGCACACACTCAAAGAGGAAAATTTTCAAACTTCTCAAACCAACTAACCCACATCATTCAACACCTAATTTCTTTTCCAAAAACATTTAATTTTTTACAAAACAACATCATTACTCAAATGTATTACCCTAACATGGCAACTCAAGAATTAAGGGTTTCCTAAAATTAGACATTTCCTTTGATCAAAACCAAATTAACAATAACAACAACTAACTTAAGTATCAAATAGCAAAATTCCTAAACTAATTTGGTGATTCACTTGAGCAATCACATTTTCCCCTTTTTTCATAGAACCTAGGGTTCATAAATTTTGGGGGAACATTTGATCCTTTTGCTCCATGATCATAATCAATACATATTAGAAGTATTAAACAAGAAAATAGAACCAAAATTAAAAGAAATCTCACCCAACAATGTCCTAGGGTCCACGGTTTTTGGGATTAAAATCAAAGGAATGGTTTTGGTTTCAAATCCTCACTCATAAGATCATGAACTTGCACCAAAATGGAGAAGGAAATAAGAAATTTGGAACTCAAAAAGGGGGGCTGTTCTCGGCTGGAAAATAAAGGGAAGGAGGAGGATAAATTTTGTTCTCCAAGAACACACACATTTGGTAATAGATGAAGAATGAAAGTGGAAGAAATGAGGGTGTTTATGTTTGAAGAGGGCTACGGCTGGAGGAATAAGGAGGAAAGGATTGAAGTTTGTTTTTCTCTTTTTTTTTTTCACCCTTGGAAACTTGAAGGAAAAAAAATAAAATGAGATGGGTGAATGGGGGTGGGAGCTTCGGCTGAACAAATAAAAGGAAGAGAGGAATAAAGCTTGCCTTGTTGTTTTTATTTTACCAACACTCAAAAACCCAAATAAGCAAATGAGAGTAGGGAAATAAAATGGATGAAACGAAAGTGAAATTGGGCATCAAAGAAGGATGCCACGATCTGGACAAGAGAGAAAAAAAAAGAGAGAAGGATTGGACCAAAACAAATATGTGGCTCTCCAACACTCACACTTGGTTAATTTAAGAGAGAAAATAAAATAAAATAAGAGAGTAATTGGGGGTGGGGTCTCGCCTGGTTAGAGAACAGGGGGAGGGATTAAAAATTATTAATCCAAAAAAAAAAGCCAATTAGATAAGATCAAGCAAGATATTAGTTTTAGAGCAAATAAATGAGTGACACCTTACACTTATAACTTGGAGATCAAGTAAAACAAAAATGTGAGTGAGTGAGGAAGGGGACTCACGCTGGACACAATAAAATAAGGAAAGAAAAATAAAATAAATTAATGATGGTACTTTACTAGGCCCAAAATGGTTTAAGATAGATACTTTCCTATTGACCACTAACCACTTAACACCTTGCACTTAGGATAAGATCAACTAAGATATTTTCTAATAACCCACATAATCTTGACACCTAATCACTCTACCCATAAATACCCACTAATCCTAGAGTTTTGGTGTCCTAAAGATTATGGCGTCGAGAAATTGCGTTAACAATAATTCGTTCGCCGATAAATCGCGAAAATTAATTTACGTAGAAATTAATTCACGGCGTGATAATAAATTATATGAATAATAAAAATATTTGAAAACACTCAAGCATCATCCCTATAAGTTACGTTTCGATTTTCATCGAAATCGAGTTTGTTTCAAATTTTAATGCAGATAAAAATTACCCGGTAATTCAAAATACGGCGATTATTTATAAGAATTATTCGACGAGTTTTGAACCATGAATTAATATAAAATATTAATTCTTAAATTTAGTTTCATCTTGATTTAATCCAATCAATTTCTTAGTCAAGAAAAATACGCGTTACCGCGTCACGCAGAAACTTATAATAAGTATAATTGATGAATTCTCTTTAAAAACAGCATACATCTACGCTGTCAATTAATTCGAATTGACATCATGAATAATAATTATTTATAATAAATTGTTCAAAATATCTCGAAATAATTTCCCGTACTCTCAGTAATTCATTGAGGTGATCAATCTCTACGACTTACTTCCAAGTAACTGGAATTTTATCGCTAAACAATTTTTCTTAAAAATTGGGATGTTACAAAAGGACTGCTTGTAGTGTTGCTGTGATTGACAAGTTTGAAAGATTTTTCATGCATTTTTGGATCATAACCCAAGCCAGCTTTTCCAAAAGTACCTTTTTGTTTTTCCAAAAGAATGTTTAAGTTATCCCTTCCCATGGTAAATTTGGCAAAGGTGTTTTGAAAATATTCAATTTTGTTTTTCAAAACATTGCATTCATCAAACTTGAAAATTTTGTTCCGTTGGTTTTCGCAAAAAGTGCAAGTGGATGCTTCAGTCACAACACTGTTAGAAGAACGGTGTTAGAGTTCCAAAAAAATGCAAGATGAAATCACAACAGAAAAGAGAGAGGCTTACCCACGAAATCTACTCTTCCAAAACAGAAAAATAATGATTTTAGATGATAGAAAATCTTCCCACAATCACAGCCCTACAAACGGCGTCGAATTCCGATGAGAAACGAGCGAGAACGATAAAAAACGGTGGCGGCGGCGGTTGAGAATCTCGTAGCAGCTTCAGCACGAATTTAGATGATGTTTCTGAGTAATTAGACCTAGATTAAGGTCTTTTAATCATGCCCCACAGGTTGTATTCGTTTTGGGTCAAATCGGGTCACACGAGTCGGGTCCAACACGTTAAAACACTTCAAAACGCGTAAAAAGGTGTAACGACACTACATCACTGCTTTTAATGTAACTTGAGCTATGGATGTCCAATTAAGACGTTCTTGGTGGTGTTGGAAAGATAAGAGAATTTCCTACAATTTTCTATCTAATAGGCATAACCATAATTTGGCTGAACACAATTAAAAATTCAGTTTAAATTCAGTCTAGCATTTCTAAGTACAACACTTGCGCTGCAGTGACTCGAGGAGCATATATAGAGTTGTAGGTATCGAAATCGAGTCAAACTAAAGCCAATTGAAAGATAAGAGATAAGGCTACAACTTTCTTGAAGGAGCTTAAATCTAATTAAGTCGTTACATGGTTCGAAAAGGGGAATACGATGACCAAATTGTACTAGGCATAGGATTAGAGGTGCATCTAGATACTCAATTGACTGGAGGAAAGGTAAAACATGTGTGTTGGAACCTAAACGATTGAGAAGTTTAGACCCTCATTAATTTTGATGATAACAAAGTATTTCTCAAGAGAACAATTTATCTTCTAACATATCTTTGAGTGTACAGGTATCAAAGATTCATATATATGTACAAATCACTCAAGGAAGAAGAAGAAAATTACAAAAGAATTGAATACAATCCACTAGAGTCAACATCCGAACCCACTCCAGCGTCTTGCCAATAGCAAGCGTCCAGCAGTGTTACTTCTTGACACATGGTATACTCAATTGCTGCGAGCGTCTGTCCTCTGTTCTGAGCGAGCGTCTGATCTCTTTAATGAAGTATGTGATGATCACGTTTTTGCTCTTAGCCTCAGACTATTCTGGAACGGAATTCGAATTTGATTTTGTGCGCTCATTTTGATGTACGAGGAAGCAAAGGTGACACCTTTAGCATAAGACAAAAATCGTACAAGGCAATTGTAAATTACAGATAGTACGAAAACGGTAATGTGTACTATTCTGATATTCTCTGAAAAGGAAGAAAAGGACTACATTTCAAATTACCTCACTCAATGGAAAGGAGGCATTTTTTACTGCAACGGTAATACCCTTGAAGACTCCTATAAATACCCCAAGGTATTCATTGAAGAAAAGTTAGAAAAACTGTGAAGAAACTTCATTCTGAAAGCAATATTACTCAAGTGTGCAATCAAGTTTCGTACCAAGTTTCTGGTCTACATATAACTGAACTCAGCGTCTTATACTTTCTTTTAGAAAGCTATTTTGTTTTGAGCTTAATCTTTTCATCCTCTCTGTGAGAGTTATTTTGATTGTATTCAAAAGTATAATCTCTTTTGTAAACTGTATTTGGCCTAGTTAAGGCTTTGTTCCTCAAAGGCTCGATTGCACTGAGTCGTTTTGAGAAGTTGAGAGTATTGTCAAGTTTGTGACAGAAGAATACTCTTGAGGAAATTGTAATCAGTTGATTATAGTGGAAAATCCTTCAGGAACGAAGGGACTAGACGTAGCTACCAGTTGGTGGTGAACTAGTATAAATCACTGAGTCTCATCCTTTACTGCTTTACATTATTTATCTTTACCTTGCTCAGTAAAACAAGTTTTTATAAACTGTTTAAATTTCTGCATCCGGTCCTGTTTAATTCTCTGCATCCGATATACAAACAGTTTTGAACAACTTGTGTTGAAGTTTTTACGTATAGTTTGCGAAAAGTTTTTTAACACAATTCAACCCCCCTTCTTGTGTTCACGTTCAGTTGGTACCAGAGCTCGGCCTCTTGGTTGAGCACTTAACAGTGTTAAGAGAAAAGATCCTATACTGTGAACATGTCTACTGAAGGTGGTCATATGAACCGTCCTCCTCTATTCGATGGAGAAAAATTTGATTACTGGAAAGATAAGATAAAAGCTTTCTTTGAGACACAACAACTTGAGTTGTGGGATATAGTTCAAAGTGGTTACATTCCTCCCACTAATCCTCGTGGTGTTGCTATAGCCAGAGAAGATTGGAATGATGAACAGAAAAAGAGATATCAAATCAATCAAAAGGCTAGATTCATTCTTATATGTGCTATGACAGAAAAATAATATGATAAATATGGTAAATTTGATACTGCCAAAGAAATCTGGGACTCACTTGTTTTATCTTACGAAGGCTCTGCCCAAGTAAGAGAAACCAAAGCTAGCATGTTGGTTCGCCAATACGAGTTATTCAAAATGGAAGATGGTGAAAGCATTGAAACCATGTTTGGAAGATTTCAAACACTTGTTCATGGGTTACATGCCCTTGGAAAAAGTTACACTACACCTGACCATGTTAGAAAGATCTTAAGAAGCTTGACTAAGCAGTGGAGACCTAAGGTCACTGCTATTCAGGAAGCAAAAGATCTAAATGTCCTACGACTTGAAGATCTTATGAGTTCGTTGAAAGCTCATGAACTTGAGCTAAATGAAGAAGAACCTGTCAAAAAGGGCAAGTCTATTGCTTTGAAAGTCGCTCAACATAAAGTCAGTTCTTCCAAAGCCCTTCAGCTGAAGAAGAAGAATCAGAAGATGAAGCTTCAGAAGGAGATGTTGACACATCAGAAGATGAGCTCGCGTTTATATCCAGGAAGATACAAAGAATGTGGAAGAAGAGAAACTTTAGGAGGAAGTTTCAGAAGAAAGATACTAAGGGCAAGAAAGAGAGCAAGGACAAGGCTTAAGTCATTTGCTATGAATGTAAAAAGTCTGGACATTTCAAGTTCGAATGTCCTAATCTTAAGGAGAAGTCCACAAGAAGTTCTTTCAAGAAAAAGAAGAAGAGCCTCATGGCTACATGGGAAGATCTAGATTCATCCTCATCTGAGGAAGATAATGAAGTAGAAGCAAATCTCGCTCTCATGGCAGACACTGACCTTGATTCAGAAGAAGAAGTTGAAGAGGTAATAGTATATGATTCCTACTCTGAACTTCAACTTGCATTTGATGATCTTCTTAAGGACTCTGCCACTCTCTCTGTTGAGTATAAGAATTTGAAAAAGAAATTTTCAAAATTATCACAAGACTTTCAAGCTTTAAACAAAGAAAAATCTGTACTCAATAAAGAAAATCAGAAGCTGAAAACTGAAAATCAGCATCTGATGGATAACCAGCGTCTGACCGCTAACAAGCAACCAGAAGCTGAGAGCTCTCAAGCTGAAAGCTCTAAAGTTACAGGCAATCCTAAATGCAAATCAAATGATTATGAATATGCTTTTCAAAAGTTTCTTGCAGAGAGTGTAACTCGTAGCAAGCAAGCTTCAATGATTTGGGGTGTCAGTAAAACGACAACTCATGGTCTTGGTTATATATCAGATGAACCTTTTTTAGAAAATGATTCAGCATCTGATAAATCCAATAATCATAGTAAATGCTTGCATTGTACTTACTGCAATAAACTTGGTCATTTGAAAAGTGCATGTACTGTTTTTAAAACTGTGAAGGATAAGCTTCCTTCAAAAACTAACAAGAAAGGACCCAAAAAGATATGGGTACCTAAAGATAAAATAGTCTATGTTGCGGACATGCTTAGCAACAAAGTCAACACACCTATCTTGGTACTTAGACAGTGGATGCTCGCGTCACATGACGGGAGAAAAGCATATGTTCCAAGAACTAAGGCCTAAAGAAGCTGGATTCGTTGGTTTCGGAGGAAACCAAAAAGGTAAAATAGTTGGAATTGGTCGCATTGGTAAAGGCTCTCTTCCCTCTATTGATAATGTACTATATGTTGAAGGACTTAAACATAACTTATTGAGCATAAGTCAATTATGTGACAATGGTTATGAAGTCATCTTTACAGAAACTGGATGTCTAGTAAAAAGCAAGAAAGACGGCTTTACTTTCTTTACTGCTAAGAGGAAACAAAATATTTATAAAATTGATCTCTCTGAGCTTGCAAAATAAGATGTCAAGTGTCTCATGTCTGTTGACGAAGAACAATGGATTTGGCACAAGAGATTGGGTCATGCCAATTTGAGATTAATCTCAAAATTAAACAAGCACTGTCTTGTCAGAGGCTTACCAAATCTTAAGTATCAATCCGATACTCTCTGTGAGGCATGTCAAAGAGGAAAACAAGTTAAAACTTCTTTTCATTCAAAAAATGTTGTTTCAACCTCTAGACCACTTGAGCTTTTGCATCTTGATCTTTTTGGTCCAACAAGGACAGTCTCTTTAACTGGAAAGAAATATGGGTTAGTCATTGTTGATGATTTTACTCGATAGACATGGGTTAGATTCCTTGCTCACAAAGATGAGTCATACAAGGTATTTCTTGTGATTCTCAGAAAGCAGTTCAAAATGAAAAAGGAATTTGCATTTCTTCTGTTAGAAGTGATCATGGGGGAGAATTTGAAAATGAAAGCTTTCAAAAATTTTGCGATGATAACGGCATCTCCCACAATTTCTCCTCTCCTAGAACACCTCAACAAAATGGTGTTGTAGAAAGGAAGAATAGATCCCTCCAAGAAATGGCCAGGACCATGATCAATGAGGCTAATATTGCAAAACATTTTTGGGCAGAAGCAGTAAACACGGCTTATTACATTCAAAATAGAATTTCTATTAGACCTATTTTGAAGAAGACTCCATATGAACTGTGGAAAGGAAGGAAACCAAACATATCATATTTTCATTCATTTGGTTGTACGTGTTACATTTTAAATACTAAGGATCAGCTTGGTTAGTTTGATTCAAAAGCTGACAAAGGAATCTTTTTGGGATATTCTGAAAGATCTAAAGCTTTTAGAATATACAATAAAGAAACTATGACAGTGGAAGATTCCATTCATGTCAAATTTGATGACAAGAAGCCTGACACAGCCATGTCAGAGCTAGATGAATTATTTTCAGAATTAAATATAGGAAAAACTACAAATAGTGAACCTACATCTTCATCGTCCGGTGGTGACCAGACACAAGAATCTTCAGAAGCTGAATTCAGAAAGAGCTGGAAGTACAAAGTCAATCATCCTAAAGATCAAATCATAGGAAAACCTGGAGATAGAGTAAGAACCATATCCTCTTTTAAAGAGCATGCAGATATGGCACTACTCTTAGAAATGGAACCTAAAACGATTGATCAAGTATTGAAAGATGAAGGTTGGATTCTGGCCATGCAAGAAGAGTTGAATCAGTTCCAAAGAAACGATGTATGGAAGCTGGTTACTTTACCAGAAGATAAGCAAGCTATTGGTACTAAATGGTTATTTAGAAACAAGCTTGATGAAGATGGAAAGGTTGTGAGAAACAAGGCAAGATTGGTTGCTCAAGGGTACTCACAGGAAGAAGGTATACGCATTTTGTTTTCCTTTGTTGCACATCATGATATAATTCTTTATCAAATGGATGTGAAAACTGCTTTCTTGACACTACAACAAAAATCGCTTTAGGCAACGCCTAAAAACCGTGGCTGGAAGCAGAAAAACCGTGGCCAAAACCTTAGGCCACGGTTCGGCCACGGTTTTTCGTGCGTGGAGTAGATGGCCGTTGCCAATTCGAATAGGCCACGGTTTTTTCACTTTAGCCCACGAAACATAAAAACCGTTGCCTGAATTATATAGAAAAGGCCACGGTTTTTGTAAGCCGGTTTGAGGCCACGGTTTTCGTGTTCTGTTTAAGCCACGCTTCGATAACCGTGGCCTATACGTTTAAGCCACGGTTTTTGTGAGCCGTTTTGAGGCCACGGTTTTTGTGTTCTTTTTACGCCACGCTTCAATAACCGTGGCCTATACTTTTAAGCCACGGTTGTATTAGCCAATTTGCGGCCACGATTTTTGTGCTCTGTTTACACCACGCTTCAATAACCGTGGCCTATCTGTTTAAGCCACTGTTTTATGATCCAATTTGCGACCACGGTTTTTGTGTTATATTAACGCAACGCCTAAATAACCACAGTTTTTAAGCAATACTTTTTTTCCAACTACGAGAGATTATTTAAACCATGATTTTTTATTAAGATTGTATAAAAAATCATAATTTTAAGCTTAAAAGTTATTTTTTGTTTTATATATATATATATCACCATTATTTAACGTAATAAAAAATATTAGACAATATTTTTCAATGATTTTTAGTTTATACATAATACTAACGAAGGATAAACAAATTAGCAAATGTAAGTTATATCATTTTATCATGTCAATTGTCAGAACTCAAAAAAAAAACATAGATTCTTAAATTGAATCCAAAATATAAACTAGTAGGTGTCTTCTCTAATTAAAAAAAAAATCCAAAAAATAGTCTTTCATACTTGTAACATATTTAAATCCAAAATGTAGTCTTCCCCATGATACCAACATCACTCTTCAAAATCTTCAAAATCACCTTCAAGATCATCTTCGTTTCCAACCTGAAATATGAAAACAGTACGAAAATTATATATCCATTACTTTTCATGAACATTATAAATAGTCTGGCTTTTATTCATCAATGCATGGATATCAATCTTGTCACAGTATTTAGTTGGTGCTAGAGGTGGATTTATATTCACAATCACTGAAGAGTAGATATATTACAGGGACCAAATGTATATTTTGCCCAACATTTAATGATCGAGGGCAGTGTAAGGAAAAATTGCTGAAAATCCAGTCCTAGCATAAATGGAATACCATACCTGAGAAGAAAACAAACAAGAGAAAAAAAGATGAAGAGCTAACTCCAAACTTTCTCCACAAAAAGAACATCATGCACCTTGCAGACTAGAAATCACGTAGAATAAGTTAATCTGACTTGGTAGAGTCTCCAACAACAATTGGTTCCTAATTGGAGCACATAATAATATCTTTCATATTTTAAAAGTGATTTCTCACCTTAGTCAAACAACTACATATATAGACATTAGAAAAATGTTCGAATGTCTTTACACAAACTGCATTTGATGTCATATAAACACAAACTACATTTGGGTTCTATGCCATATTTACATGGTCATATTTGATGAAGCAAGGTTCAGGCACTATTTTGATCACACCATGGTCCTAATATTACATGCTGACATGGAAACATACTATGTTTATTAATGATATTTAGCATATTATAAATATCATATTGTACAAGATCATATACCTTTTCTTGAACAGGAGCATTGGTTGATGCCGACGAGCATTAGTCTTTGCACTATTGTCATTCTCAAAAGCACGCCGCATTAAGTCATCCACAACCTCTTCACTTAAATCTGGACGTTGTTGCATCAACACACATTTTAGAAGTGCATCATATGTTTGCATCTTCTTTTCCAAGGCTGTAATTTTGTTAGAATATTGCTTCTTTATTGAAGCAATTTCTTCATTCTTTTTCATTAATGATGGCGTCATAGTTCTTCCATAAGAGCGCACTCTACCGGGCCTTTCTTTGCCAAAGAATGATTGGAATGCTTTTTCTTCATCTTCACTTGAGTTTTCAATTGATTCTTGAAGAGTATCCTAATTAATAACAAAAATATTAACATCAGGTATAAAATTGAAAAGCTTAATTATCTAGAGTTGCACTCTTTCCTGTCATTTTACAGAAAGTATTGCTTTTATGACTACAGTATATAACCAACATGAAATCAGATTTCAAGTCCCAAAATATATCCTAATTGCAACAGGTTGTCAGTATCCCTATATGTAATAAACTGCCACTAATATGATATGCAACTTTGGTAGAAGAAATGGGAAACAAAAGCAAAATGTTCAAGCTGCAAAGTCCATAACATAACACAAATTATCACACAAATTCAGCAAAAAACAATCAAAATCCACACCTGCCATTAAGGATCCCAACCACACAGCCAATAAATGTGTTTTGTGAAATAATATATATACTTGAAGAACAACAATATTAAGCTTACAATTGCAGTTTGTGTTTCTTCATCAACTGTTTTTCCTTTCCGACTTTTGCGAGTCTCAATGAACATTTCAGCTTGGCTGACTTCTTCTCCATCCTCCTTCTTTGCAAGCTACATTCATCAGAGATTGAAAAACAAAAATTAATTAGGAGACTAATTTGTTTAGATATTGAAAATGACACACAAAAACACATAATTACCATACCAATTTTGCACGAATTCTAGCAAAATTTACTGGTCCCACACGATGCATGAACTTTTGCTTAGCCCTATTTTCTGCATTTTTTTGGCTAATGCTCTACATTACAGAGAAGAATTAAAATCTGAAAATGGAATATAAATTTAAAATAATAACCAATACAATTATCTTACTTGAATAGTGTCATTTTTCCAATATGCCATGAGTTTTCTGAAATGAGACTCAGAAATGTTCTGAGGACGGTGTTTTAACCTTTCCTTCATATTAGTGTACTTTAGAAAATGCCTTCTTTTGATAAAGCTTTTGTAGCGTCTCCAAGCATCATTTATGCGAGAAAATACTGCTTTCTCTCCTTTATCGGAAATAATGTACTTACCCTACAAAAAGGCATTATTGTCATCAAGAAGCAAACAAGTATTTGATCATTTCAAACAAATAAGAAACTTTACTTGTCATACATTGACATATTTCCATATACGAGCCTTGTGATCGTTGAGCAAAGCTTTGAAGTTTGTATAGATCAAAGGACAAAAGTCTGCATTCCTTGCTATAGTTCCAAGGAAATAGCTCAAGTCAGATACAGTTTTGTCATCGGGTCCAATTGGCTCTCCATCATCGTCTAAAGTAACTTCTTGACGATCTTCAGTAGGTCTTGCATGTATTTTTAAACACCGTGTTGGTCCCCGTGTTCTTTTCTTGCTTGTCCCTATTTTGACATTAAAATTATGTAATATAAGATAAAAATATCACCAGTGATAAAACTGGTAAAACAGAATCTAAAATATAACATAATCTACAACATAACACAGGCAGTTACAAACACTGAATGGTGCTATTTTTTTTTAATAAACTTGAGCATAGCAAACAGAATCTGAGGGCTGCAACTAAAGCATTTTGGAATTGTTGTCAAGTTATATCAAAACAAAAGTAAGACATGCTTGAACAAGCCACAGATGCAGCAGCAGGCATCGGAAATAAGAGATGAAAGAAATAAGACATGAAAGAACAAGCCACAGATGCAGCAGCAGGCCCAAATACTTGTTGAGTTATATATTGTAACAATAAGTTGCTTTACTTGTTTATTAAGAATGATTCTTAATAAACAAGTAAAGTAAACAATATAAGTATTTATGACCCTTTATGACCCTTTACAAGAAAAGTAAACAGCAGTAAGGATGCAGGTACATTTGTGAAGTACAATATAAGTATTTCCATAATTCAGTGGCAAAGTAGTAATAACAAAGCCAATGATTTGATATGACTCTAAATCCTTTAAGTCATATGCTGAAAAAGTTGTCCGATTCATGATGATCTTTAGGAACACTATATTGAGAACTTTCACAAGTGCAAGTTGGTTAATGGATTTTCCAGTTATATATGCCAATTGTTTGTGGAGGAAGAACCTAAATAGGTTGTCTAAATAGTTTGGGAGTTGGGATGTGATTTTTCCAAATGTGGTAACTAATCTTATATTATAAATATAATAGCAGACTAATCTTATATTATAAATATAATTGACAAAGAGGAAGCATACCTTGCTACGTAAGTGGCATTCCCAATTAAAGCAAAGAGAAACATCAAAGGATTGAGGCCCTACAAATCATAAAAGACTTTAAACTCTTCCCCTGTAGTGTAAGCTAATGACTACTACATCATGAAACTAGAATAATATATATTTTACTGTTCTCATAAGGGTGATCTGGTGAAGCGAGGAGACTTCTCTAGCATACTCTATCCCAAAGTTTTAAGTTGCTTATGATAAACAAGAATAAAATACATTAAGGATCACAGCTTTAATAGTTAGAGTTCCTAACCTCAACATGTCCCCTTCTGATCTGCAAAATTGATGAGATATGCATCAATAAAAACAATCAGTTGAAGTTTATGATCTACTAGAAAATGAAGCCTATTAGATGATTGTGAAATTTTCAATTATAATATAGGCTTGGTTTAGATTAGCTTCTAGCTTATGGGAGCTTCTCAATAAAATAATTTTATGGTTTTTCAGTTATGTAGAAATCCTTATAAGCTCATATGAGAAGCTATTATATAAAAAACTCGGTTATCGCTGGATTTTTTAATATTTTTTTCATAAATGCTTCTTGAGAAGATTATCCAAACTAACTCATGGCATTTCTCATGGAAAATACCCACACAAAAAAAATAATTCTATCATTTATCTTGTCTTTGTCAATTATATTTATAATATAAGATTAGTCTGCTATTATATTTATAATAGGTTGTCTAAATAGTTTGGGAGTTGGAACCTAAATAGGAAGAACCTACTTGTGACTGAATGTGGACTTTCTGTGCAGGTTAAACTGCAATTCTTGTTGAAGGTGAGGTTCCATCACAAGAAATGAAGATTGGAAACTAGAGGGGTTCTGTTTTCGGGTGTAATCTGTACGGAAAACAGCTGCAAAAAATTATGGAAACCTTTGTACCAAAAACAATATGGTATTCACTTTTATAGCTGAAACTAAGAAATCCGCAAGTGTTTTCGATGTAGTTCGTGTCTCCAAATTTCGATCAATCTATGGAAGACTACCTAGAAACAGTCCAATTATTTCAACAGCTAAACTCATAAATGGTTATTGGATGAATCCTGGCCTCAAAATGTTCAGCACCAGTAGCAACACAAGCACTAATGCAAATAGGTAATATTGCTAATTACCCAGAACCTAGTTTTAATATCATTCCAACTTGAATGTTAAATTTGCATACTGATTTTTAAACACTTTCTCAGCCAAACAACATAAAAAACAACTGCAACAACAGCATAAACATTCTGCACACAATGATACAAGCCAAATTGATTGCCTTAGCAGAATATAATACAAATTTCTTTTGAATTCATCTGAAAAATACAAGCAACATTAATTTATTACAACCTATTAGTACTCTACCTTAAGGACCACGATTAATTCTGATTTGAATTTCTTCTCAAATTCAAATCAGAATTACAACTTCAGGCTTACAAATTCAACCAAAAATAATAAAGACAAAAAAAGGTCTTCTCAAGGTTAGTTCTCATCACCCATGAAGTCAAACAAAGAGTCATCAAAATCGAGAATCATCTTGAGTTTGATTCTGCGTAACATTGAAGGCTTCTCGCCATTCTTTATTCTGGTATATCTTCCCTAGCCCAACTTAGTTCACCATCATTATCTAGTTCACCATCATTAAAAGGATCACTCGATATGCTTCTTGGGTTGCTAAGTCTAATTGGTCACCCATGCTAAATAAATCCACAGGAATTGTTTTCATAGCATAATGCCTATTTGCATCAAGAGGATCTTGCACATAGAAACATTGGTGGACTTGAGAAGGCAGCACAAAAGGATCATTTTGGCAACATTTTTTGCTGAACTTTACACAAGTAAGCCCAAATTTGTCTTCTTCGACCTCAAACCAGTCACACTTAAACAACACAAACTTGAAGTGATCGTAATAGTCTAACTCGATTATATCACTAATTGCTCCATAATAAGTGATGGCTCCTGTTTTAGGATTTCCATCCTTAGAGCTTGCAAAACTTGGAGTCAATGAAACCAAAGTGACACCAGAACTTTGGGTTTTGCGTCTTGTATCTCGTTTCATAGTATGGAATCTATATCCATTGATAAGGTAACCAGAAAACCTTTTTGCAACATCACTTGGACCTCTAGAGAATTCTTTTAGCTGAACTGATACATCATCTTCCAAGGCTCGAGTTTTAAACCATTCACTAAAATCATGGCTTTGGGTTTTGGCCTTCATCCACTTCCTTTTTTTAGTGCGACTATTAACAATATTTTCATGCTCTCTACAAAGACAACATTATTATTTGTCAGAATTCATCTAAAACAGGTTTTATACATGAGTACGAGAACAATAAACTATTAAGGTACCTGATGTATATTTGAACATCATCACAGTTGAATAAGAGGTATCGATGGGCCAGGTCTTTTGTTGTTGAATCTAGAGAAAATGGTTTACCACTTCCGCCTAAAGGACTACCACTGCATGAAAAGTAATCGGCTGCATCTACTTCACATAAATCATTGTTGTCATAATTTCGACTCTTTCTGTTCAGCCTTGTGTCTATGTTGTCATTTAAATATCTTGAGCAAAGAGTCAAAGCCTCTTCACCAAATACCCTCAAAGAATAGAACCTTACGGATGAGCTTTGTTACTGAACATAACTCTTGAGTTTACATAAGTATCTTTCGATGGGATACATCCATCTAATTGAACAGGACCACCTAATCTCACTTCATTTGACAAATGAATAGGCAAGTGAACCATTATGTCAAAAAAACTAGGAGGAAAAATCATCTCCAATTGACAAAGTGTTTCTACAATCTTTGCTTCTAAGAAATCCAAATCTTGCACTTGGATAACTTTCTTACATAGAGAGCGGAAAAAGGACCCAAGGTGAATTAGAGGTTCACCACCGCATCGTGCATGGTGCTTCTTATTGCTATTTGTAATAAGTAATGTAACATGAAATGTGCATCATGACTCTTGTAGCCGATATTTTCTTATCACCAACTTGCACACTCTTTGAAATATTTGATGCACTCCCATCCGTAATTTGGCAGCCTTAAAAACACCACAAAAAATAGACTTTTCATGTGCATTCATTGAGAAACAAGCTTGTGCAAACTCTGCACGTCCACCACCAATCTCCCTTGGATGAAGTTTCTTTCTAATTCCCATATCTTGCAAATCGTAACGAGCATTAATGTGATCTTTTGTCTTCCCAGACATGTCCAAGAGAGTGCCAATAATATTATCAAATATGTTTTTTTCAATGTGCATTACATCAAGATTATGACGTAATGTATTTTTAGCCCAATAAGGCAACTCAAAAAAAATTGATCTCTTCTTCCATGGACCATCAATTTTCCGTTTTCTTTTCTTTCCAAATTCATTCTTGAAAGCCCTTAAGGTTTCTGCAATTTCTTCCCCTTTTAACAAAGGTGGTGCTGCTCTAAGTTCTTTCTTTCCATTGAAGGACCTTTTGTTAGCTCTCCAAGCATGACTCATTGGTAAAAAGACACGATGATCCATGTAACACATCTTGCGACTGTGTTTCAAGTAGGATGAATTAGTGTTATAATTGCAACACGCACATGCCAGCTTTCCTTTGGTGCTCCAACCTGACAACATAGCATATCCAGGGTAGTCACTAATAGTCCATAGTAGAGCTGCACGAACTTTAAAGGTTTGATTTTTTGAGGCATCATATGTCTCTACTCCAAATTCCCATAACTCCTTTAACTCCTCAATTAGCGGTTGAAGGTACACATCAATATTGTTCCCTGGTGAGTGTGGTCCAGGAATCAACAATGACAACATTGTATTTTCAGATTTCATGGACATCCAAGGAGGATAGTTGTATACCACCATCATGACAGGCCATGTACTATGAGATATGCTCATGGTCCGGAATGGATTGAAGCCATCACTCGCTAAGCCAAGTCTTACATTACGAGGCTCAGAAGCAAAATCAGGATGAAGTCTATCTAAGTCCTTCCATGCTTGGCCATCAGCAGGATGCCTCAATTTCCCATCCTTTGAGCGTGCTTCTTCATGCCATCTCATTGACTCGGTTGTCTTTGAACACATAAATAGCCTTTGAAGCCGAGGAATTAACGGAAAATGTCTCAAAATCTTTGCAGGAACTTTATGTTCATTTTTTGCTTGCTCAAACCCACCCTCTACTTGAGTGAATTCCTTCCAACGTGAAGCTTTACAAACATTGCAAAAGTTGTCATTCTCGTGCTCTTTCCAATATAGCATGCAATCATTCGGACATGCATGAATTTTTTTATAATCAAGGCCCAAATCACCAATCATGTGCTTCGTTTTGTTAAAAGATTCAGGGATGTTTAAATTAGGCATAGCTTCCTTCAATAATTCTAAAAGGGCAGTGAATGATGCATTGCTCCACCCATGTAGACACTTCAACAAGTAAAGTCGAATTATGAATGATAGAGTGGAGAAGCCTTTGCATCCTGGGTATAGTTCCTGCTTAGCCTCATTAATCAAGTTGTAGAACCTTCTAGCATCCTCATTGGGACCCTCGCCGCTTCACCTCTCCTCCCGCCACATTTCTGAATGTGTCATACAATAAGCCATCAATGTCATCATGTGAGTCCTCTTGATCATTTGTCTCAATGTTGGTTTTCATAGGCGATGGTATATCCTCCCCATGGTTTACCCAAACGTCATAGCCTTCTAGAAAACCATTGGCTATTAAATGATTGTAAACCACTTTTCTTCTAACCCAAAAATCATTTCTACACTTAGCACAAGGACATAAAATCTCACGTCCTTGAGGTCTTCCTTTAGTGTAGGCAAAATTTAAAAATGACTTAACGCCCTTCTTATACTCTCTACTAAATCTTGGAAGTCCAATCCACTCTTTGTCCATGGCCTTTAATTGAAAACATAAAAAAGTATAACATATGGTAAGTGATTATATGTAGTATCTTATTCATTTGTTTAGTAAAAACAATTTATATAAACAGCTTTAACCATTGCAGAGGCATATATTTCATAATTCATTTGCACACACAATATATATAATCACAATAGCATGCATGTCAAATATTTAACTAATCTAAAAACATGGTGAATCAGTCATTAATTAAATTCTTCTTTATTATATTGCCTCGTCCTATTTGTTAACAAGTAATGGGAGTAACAAAAGGATCTGAGAATTCTCAAAAGGGTAATATCACATGCATTTGGCTGAAGCCAACTTGAATCATAACAAAAAAAATGATCGCCACATAATAACCAGAGACACTAGATATATACAACAATAATTGATAGCTACAATACAAATGACATTTTCAAATAAAATACTGCAGCATAGAACTTTGAAGTTGACAATGCCATTATAGACATATCCAAATATCTCAGTCAGTGCCAAAGCTGAAACAAGTGAATATTAAAACATCCGAACGTGTAATTCAAGTATAAAAATTTAGGTTAACATAACATACCTCTGCCAAACTTCTCGGTCTCTTCAATCAAAGCAGTCCAGGAAGTAAAATCTGAAGAATTAGCCGTTACAATATTCCACAGTCGATCTTCCTCAGCAGACAATGCAACTGCTAACAGTGAGAATAAATGAATAGGGTAAAATAATAATAACAATTTAGAAGTTTAAACATAGAATCAGAAAAAAAAAAATCAAGGCAATATATACTAATTTAATTCTGAAGTTGAACCATCAAGAATACCAATTACAAAGATGTCTTGAACACGGATCTAGAGAGGCAATACTGAGACTTTATAGATCAGAAAGGACATGATGTAGTGTGTTTCACAGTACCAATCACCTAATGGTTAGCTAGCCATTTAAATAATTACTAGAAACTACCAAGCAATTTTCTTCTTTAATCAAAAAGAAAATGGCACAAAAGTACAAAAAGACAATATGCTTTAGCCACTGCATAAACAAAAACATCTATGAATGAAGGCTCAACCAAGATGAAATAGATGTACTAACAAATAAAGGAAACCACTGATCAGTCACAAAGGACATCAACAACAGAAAGCCAAATAGAAAGTATTAGTTCTCAAATGTGATTTTTCAAGCCAAGCACTCAACATGAAACCAAATGAAGATAGCAGACCTTGGTGATTAAATATATCATAATTGGGAGTGTGTCATGTTTTAGGGTCAGTTGGTTTCCCCTTCAGTGGATCAATATAACTACCAAATTGAAGTTCAATCATTTTCACCAAGCACAAAACCAACCATATCGTAGATCACATCATAAATACACAAAAAAGGAGGTGCATGCTTTAGCCACATGTATGTGAAAAATTAAAAGAAAACAAGAAGTATGGAGAAAATACTTGCATATATTAAGCATTGAACCAAGAAGATAAAAGACATTTAAGATTGAGCGAGTAGGACTACATATTGCACATGCAAGATCAACCAAGTGATCGATTTGATAGCTTATAATAAAAGAGCAAGGTAAGCATTTGCATATTGGAACCCAATACATACCGGTCCATCAAGGTACTGATATCCAGCAAGCTCAAGCTCCTTCAAGATGCCATATTCTCCAATGACAAAAACCTAAATCATGCTCATCTATCAGTCTTAGTCTTCATACATTGATTTAAGGAATAGTTAAGATTGTGAAAGATATTGCATTCAGTTCAAGCATATCACAAAAGAAATAAAATAATCTATAGTATTTCTCAAGAAGTATGCTTTACATAAACCATGCAAGTATTAAGTTCAGCATTGCAATTATTATAAGAGAGTTTACAAATAGATATGTTGCCTTAAAATTAGTTTCAATCATACATCATAGCAAAAGATGATATATCTACCTTTTTATCTTTTGCATATATTAAGCATTCAGAACTATGGAGACAAAAAAAGCTTCCAAGAAAAATGGAGAAGGGGAGACAGAGGAAGGGTGAAAGGGAGAGGGAGTGTACACTTACAGTCACGGCGGAGCAGCTTCTGAATTGGCCGATAGGGTTTATTCCACGCTTTCAACAGTGTATGAGAAGGAACTATATACACAAAAACAAGAAATCAACAGAGAAATACACAGCCAAAATTGAAGGAAATAGAACAATGAAACAGCAAAATGCAGGTAAGGAGAGAACGAAATACCTGGCGAACTGAAGGTCGATCGCGCCTATCTTCTGAATCGCGCCTCTGAATCTTCTAGCACACAGAGCTTCTGAATCGGGCCTTTGAAGCTTCTGAATCGCGTAGATGAAACGCCTCTCACACGACTTCTTACATTACGGATTGTTGTGCAGAGCGTGAAGAAAATTTGGGGAGACACATGCGCAGAGAACTGTGGTCATTTCAGTGGGAAAACCTAAACGAAAAGAGAAGAAAGTGGGAAGAAAATAGTGGACTGATTCTCGCGCGTAAAGAGGCCGCCAGTTTAGGGGAAATTTTTTACATTTTTTAAGTGATTCCGTGTAAAAGAGGGCAACCAGTCAATCTTTTGGGCCACGTTTACTCGCGTTGCGTATTAAATTTTTAAAGGCCACGTTTTTATAACTGTGGTCTTAAATATCCACATTTTTACAAACGTGGTCTATACAGTTTCAAAACGTTGCCTATCACCAAGTAAACACAAACGTGGCCTAATATCTTACTTATTGTCAACAGTTCTAGAAACGTGGCCTATTCAGTGTTTAGGCCACGTTTTTGTAGCCGTGGACATGGGGAGCGTGGCCTAAAGTAAAAAATGTTATAGTGTGAATGGTTTTATAACTGAGGAAGTCTTTGTAAAACAACCTCCTGGATTCGAAGACATTGAATTTCCAGAGCATGTCTTCAAACTCAAAAAGGCCTTGTATGGTCTTAAGCAAGCTCCCAGAGCTTGGTATGAAAGACTGAGTACATTTTTGATGAAAAATGGCTTTACCAGAGGTCTAGACACTACTCTTTTTAGAAAAACATCAAACAAGCACTTTATAATTGTTCAAATATATGTTGATGACATTATTTTTGGAGCTACTAATGAAAGTCTTTGCAAAGAATTTTCTAAGCTAATACAGGCTGAATTCGAGATGAGCATGATGGGTGAACTGAAGTTTTTCCTTGGAATTCAAATCAAACAATGCAATGATGGTATATATATACATCAAAGCAAATATATCAAGGAATTGCTAAAGAAATTCAAAATGGTGGATTGCAAACCTATGTGTACTCCTATGCATCCCACATGTATTCTTGGTAAAGATGAAAGTGGTAAAAAGGTAGATCAGAAGATGTACAGAGGTATGATTGGATCTCTACTTTATCTTACGACTTCAAGACTGATATTATGTTCGTCTGTCTGTGTGCTAGATTTCAATCAGATCCTAGAGAATCACACCTGAGTGCTGTTAAAAGAATCTTTAGATATTTGCAAGGATCTACTAATCTTGGTTTGCTTTATAAGAAATCAAAAGATTACAAGTTAGTAGGTTTCTATGATGCTGACTTTACTGGAGACCGAATTGAAAGAAAAAGCACAAGTGGAAGCTGCCAATTCCTTGGAGCAAATCTTGTATCTTGGTCAAGCAAAAGGCAAAGCACAATTGCACTCTCAACAGCAGAAGCTGAATATATTTCAACAGCAAGTTGCAGCTCTCAACTTCTGTGGATGAAATATCAACTTGAAGACTATCTGATAAAAGAGAGTAACATTCCTATCTTTTGTGATAATACTTCTGCAATCTGTCTTACTAAAAATCCCATATTGCATTCATGAGCCAAGTGTAACACCTGAGGACGAGATCGACATCGTATTAGGACGACGTATCGAGACCTCGACCAAGACCTTGTGTTGAGATCCCGTGCCAAGATCGTTTGCCGAGGTCATTCAGAGCCGATGATCGCGTGCACTAGTCGGCCGAAATGAGGAGGTGTCGCGTGTCGAGCCGGATGAAGTCGCTGATCAGCCGAGGAGGCCGCGTGCACGTAACTCGTTAGAGCCTTGTCGCGCTTACACGAGCACCCCCTTTCACGACATCGTGGTCGAGATGACACCTCGATTCTTTCGAACGTTATTCAGCCGCTATTATTATATTGTTTGTAATAATTACATTGCTCGCTTGCCGCTGCGTCAGCGTGTCTAGACCGCTGGACCGACAGAGTAGAGAGTAATTATGAGAGGAACGATTAGACGGGTAGATGATTGATGGGATCGCATCTTATAGCTGAAGCGACGATTATATACCCTTCTCTCACCAAATGTATTCACGATCGGTTTTCCCTCAAACACTCATTCTTTCTCTTTTCTTCTTTCTTCTTCCTTCCTCGAAGCTCCGAGTTTCGTTGTTTTTCTCCAAAAATTTCCATCGACGAAACATTGAGTTCCATCGAGATTCTGCACAAGCTTTCTTCATCAATCTTGTTCATCATGATCTTCTCGACATAACTCGCCTGCTCGACCACCACCATTACTGGTGTATGAAGAACAGATTTTCTTTCCTCCTCGCTACTCTTGTTTAGCTATTTCTTCCTTCCATTTTTAGCTAGTTTTATGCTTCCAAATCATGTCAAATTGATGGGTTTTCTTCTTCACGATATTACCTATCTTTCTAACCGATTATTTGGGCTTGTAAAACAAATTTTCTTCCTGCTTTTTCACGCATCAGGCTCGTAAACCTCCACTTTTGGTTTGTTTCGATTTCTTGTTTTTCGCTTATTGCTTCTGGTTATTGTTGTTGTCGATCTATCCTGCTAGCATCGATAACCTTTTCATGAACTTTTGATCGAAAACCCTAACTTGTGTTGTAGGAAAATATATTCAAGTTCTTGAGTTTTATATTTTCCGGGTTGTGGTTAAGTTTGGGATGGGAGCTAAGTGTATTAGAACCCATAGATCAATCGAAGTTGTGATTGTTTTAGGAAGTCCGATTCGAGATCGTGTGATTTCGATTCGAGGTGTACGGAGAGCTTAATCCGAGGACGCGTGGAAGCGGCAGAATCCGTGATCGAGAATCGCACGTCGAGGTCGCGAGAAGTGTACGTGTCGAAGTCGCGTCGAGCTTCGTTGAAGACGGCCATGTTTCGAGATCGAGTAAGAGAAGTCGTTGTCGAGCTCATTTGAAGACAAATTTGTCGTCGGGTCGTTGTCGAGCAAAGATTAACTGGAGTTCGTGAAGTGGCGCCACATTAATACTTTCGTGGTAATGCTAAGCGTGCAAGCGGCAACTCCTAGATATCTCTAAGGCTTTATTTTATAAGTCCTTATGTAAGAGCGCTTCACATTAATACTTTCGTAGTATGCCAGCCGTAAGCGGCAACTCTAGATATCTCTAAGGCTTTATTTTATAAGTCCTTGCGTGTAGGCGCTTCATTAATACTTTCATAGTATGCTAGCGTAAGGGCAACTCTTAGACATTATTAAGACTTTATTTTTATTGTTATATTTATGTATGGACTCCTTGATTGGTGTCAGATTGGGTTTTTGCATGTATTTGATATGTGATTGAATATATGTTGTGAATGGTGTATTGTCGTAATTGTGTTTCTTCATGCGAATGTTTTATTGCTTAAATGTCAGTGCGTTTTCTTCATGTTAAGCATGCTCTCTTTATTTGATATGTGATCAAGTAAGTTGTGTTACTCTTTGACATGCGGCGAGCTAATCATCGAAAGTGAGAGAGCTAGGAGTCGTATGACGCTTTTGAGCCTGACCCGTATAATCGAGGGTGCTAGGTCCACTTTTTGTTTATGGTGGATTGGCTAGCGTCGATTATCGGGCCAGCTGGGGTTGGACCTGGGTGACAATGCACATGGTATCGTAGTTTGGACTCCGCTGCTTACCTATTACGCCGGTTGGGGATGGACCCGTGACGATTTATATTCTAATAAGAGTCGAGTCGAGCCCAGAGTGAGATGGTCGAGTCACGTGTGGTGATTGAGATACATTATTGTGTTGCTTATTTCTTTATGTCAAGCTTATCTTGAATTGTTGGAGTTGACCTTTCCCGGTGCCTTCAATCCATGACGGTTACCCAAAGCGATGTCGAGCGCGCAGGAACTCGGCAGATGATGCCGAAGGAGCTTCGGCGAGGATCTTGAGTGGACGACCTTATCCGTCGTGGATTGATTATGTTCTTGGATGATGTTTTTGTTATGGCTGTACTTTGTTTTTCTTGTGTTCGAGGTCGTGACCCGGTTGGGGTATGTTTTATTGCTACAGGTAGACTGGTGGTCTTACTTTTTGGAGCTTGCTGCGGGGAGTTCGCTGAAGTACTCCCCGAGGGTATGATTGCTCTTTTTGAAGTCGCCATACCTGTAGGTGTATTTTCTTTATACATTGCTACTCTCAGATTTTTGTATACATGTTTATTTAGAGTGATATATATATGTATGTTATGCATGTATGTTTTATTAGAATTTAAGTCTTGTGTCTTAGTTGCACCATGTTTCAAAAAGTCAGAATTACTCTGATGTGCACGAGTTGGTTTTATAAAAAAAAAATATATCGTATTTCTAAAAGGCACAAGAGTTTCGTTTTAAAACACATCTCATACAGGTTTATGTTGAGCTCGGTGTATTGAGCTCGGTAACTCGAGCTAGGTATATTGAGCTCGGTAGCGGTCCGGAAACGGGTCGTTACACCAAGCACATTGAGATTAAGCATCATTTTATAAGAGACTATGTTCAGAAGGGTATTCTCGAAATAACATTTGTAGACACTGATCATCAGTGGGCTGACATATTTACAAAACCCCTTGCTGAAGATAGATTCAATTTTATAAGAAGAAATTTAAATTTTCATCTTATAGAAGAATGATTAATCGCAGCGTCAGATAATATGCACAATCTCAGCATCTGGTATGATATAAGCATGTATATGAATAAGCATCTTATTTGTCATGTGCATCATAACTCATCGTCTGGTGAATCGGTTGCGTGCGTCCGAGCACACCCACACGTGTCACACGTGTTAAGGACTTAAGCGTCTCATCACTTCTACTGAGTCATAATTATTTATGTCTTTCGATAAAATCTTTTTACCTGATCTTACTTTTCTTTTGGCATCTGCATTTAATGAAAAGGCGAATCTTTATTTTCTTTTCTTTTTGATTTAATTTTTGTGTGGAAATATGAAACGATTTTTTTTGAAAAAGGACTGTACCATTTTCTATCAACTTTCCCACTACTCCACATTTTTCGCTCCATCACTTCACTCTGCGTTTTCTTGCAAAACTGTTCTCTCACTCTCTCTGTGTGTGTGTGTTTTCAAACCCTAAAACCTCCATCACCCTCTCTTCAACTGCTACCATGGCCGACAGAATGGTTGGACAATACACTACTGCCTTCGATGTCTTCTCTGAGGCAAAACTCCTGAATGAGAACAGGATAGATTTTGAGAATTTCAAGCTATACGGTTTTGATTTTGAAGAAGGTCTGGAGAAACTGGGCTGGAAAAACTACTTCATCTGGGAACCAGTCGACGTACTGAGCTATGCTATTAAGGAGTTCTGGGGGAACGCTTACTTACTTCTGGGGGAAATCATAGAAGGACACATCAGAGGCTTCAAGCTACGCTTCACCATCAACTCTATTGCTCAGATGATCAAGTGCCCTTGTGAAGGAATCAGTTACCATGCAAACTGGGCTGATGCATACAGAGGACTTGAAAACGTCAACGAAGCCCTGTTTGAAAACTACCGTGAACTGAAGATGAAGAACATTACTCCCACGACCAAAGACTTGAAAAGCCACTACAGAGTACTGCACAAAATCATCACCAAGAGCGTGATTCTGAAGGCTGGCTCAAGCTACATAGTGAACTACAAGCAAAAGTTCATTATGAGGAACTACATGGATGGGAAGAAAATCAATCTGCCAAGGTTGATTATCAACAATCTGATAAATGCTCTTGTCTTCTCAAGGAAGAGTGTCGATAAGAAGAATATCGTCAAGGTTATCCCTTATGGAGTTCTTTTCTACATAATGATGATTAAAGATGTGACACCCTCTACCCCGTCATGGCATTTTAGCAATGTAAGAAGAAAATAACACAAGATAAAAAAAATATTCATTCGGATAAAACTTTCCTTTGAAACGAAATAGAGTTGTCACGTTCACAACATGCGGAAATAGAAAATGAGTATGAAATACAATTAATAAAAATAACCCAAGTCCCCGATGTCACAATAATTCAGAGCTCTTCCCCTAATCATTACATCGGAAGAAAACAATAACTTAAACAAGTAAACACAAGTCTTCTATCTATCACAGCGAGCTATCGTGATTACTTGCCGGCATTCATATCCTCAATACTGCAGCCTCAAGATCTACACATACCCCGTGGGATATGCATAGCCACAAGAGGGTTAGTCATCATAACCTCGAGATAGTGCATACAGCGTAGGAAATTAATGAACAATGCAATATACAACAATTCCAATAAGGACATCTAATCACTAGCGTTAAGGCATAAGATGGTACCACAACGGCCAAATATCACATGCTACAACATCAATCACAACATTAAGGTACATTACCACAACAATTATATATCACATGCCACGGCATCAACCACAACAACAAGGTACATTACCAACACTAAACAACCAGGCACATGATCATGTAAAACAATGTATTTATAGAACCATAACTATATGCATGTGGATCCACTTAAAGCGGCCGGATACCTTGCCCGCTTTGAATACCGTGTCGATGGTGTACCAATAACAACAGGGCCGGGAACCTCACCCGTCACGGATACCTTGCCCGATTCGCCTCTACTAACCAAAGGATCGGAAACTCGCCGTCACGGGATACCTTGCCCGATTCGCCCTTTTTTTTTCTTTTAACCGTAGGACCGGGAAACCTTGCCCGTCACGGGATACCTTGCCCGATTCGCCCTACTAACCAAAGGACCGGGAACCTTGCCCGTCACGGGATACCTTGCCCGATTCGCCCCTTTTAACCGTAGGACTGGGAAACCTCGCCCGTCACGGGATACCTTGCCCGATACGCCCTACTAACAATAACAACAACAACAACAACAACAACAACAATGACGACACCAAGATACATGAACATGACCAAACGCGGTGTCTAACCATAACATCCTCTATCGCCATATTTTCGACGGAGTAACAACAATAACAACAGCAGAACACAATTCATAAGTTAGCTAGTGCCTTCTACCAATAACATGAACATTTAATAATCTTAGCAACTTTGATTAAGCACATACATCCAAGTGAAACTTTGGCATAGAAGGACTCGAGTTCTTTGATTCATACTTAGTGGCTACACTTTCATAGGGTCTAAAGCCTACTATTTAGTTATTTAATTTCCTTACATTGTCATTTGTTAACAACCAATTTCTATACATCAAGCATATAACAACCAAAGCTCAATCATCACGCCAATTTCAACAACCAATAAAATTATCACATCATGTTACAATAAATATCACTAGTCAAGAATAGTAATTGAGGAGTTCGGATGTCTCCCTATCACGGTGGTGATAGTGCTCGTTTTTCGTTACCGCGTGAGGCGTAGGGGTCCTGGGACACCCCTATTGTTCATACATGTTCCATACACTCACTAGAAGAGAACAACTACCCCTTACCTCAAGTGAATTTCGTGCTCCTAGGATGGCATGAGGTAACACCAAGCTTTTCCTTTCCTAGTGAAGCTTTCCTCAGCAAAACACAAGAGCAAGGGTTTAGGAATGGAAAAATCATGGTTTAGAACCCTAACATTGATCTTAAAGACAAAACTTATCATTAGAAGACTTACCACCTCCTATTCCTCCCAATGAGGTCAGACGAGTTACAATAACGATGCTCCCCGGTCGAGTCCCGTAGCGTAGTCTTGAGTTAGAGCCCTTGACACCACAAAATTGGAAGAAGGGAAGGAAGAGCTTTTCTCTGTTTGGATTGGTCTTATGAGTAGCTCCTAATCATGTTTAGGGTCTTAGAACTGATGCTTAGTGGCTAGGTTAAGTCTAGGGGTCGTGGTTGCCCTTTCAGGTCGAGAATGGGTCACACTGGGTCACAGAACCGGCCCAAAACGAGTTAAAACGCGAAACAGCGCGTAGTCACTTATCAGCTATGGGCGCCGAGCGCCTGCACTCCCTGGGCGCCCTGTGCCTGCTCTCGGTGAGGTCTGGGCGCCCGAGCTTCAGTCTGGGCGCCCTGCGCCTGAGTCTGGACACTCGGTGCCACTGTTTTGGTCGTAGCTGGAGCTACAGATGTCCGATTGAGGTGTTCTTGGTGTCGTTGGAAAGCTAAGAGAATTTCCTACAATTTTATCTCTAATAGGCTTACCCAAATTCGGACTCTAACAGGATCAAAAATGCAGTTGAAATATACTATAATATTCCTAAGTGTTACGCTTGCGTTGTGTTGACTCCAGAGAGCATATCTAGAGTTGTAGGTATCGAAATCGAGTCGAACTAAAGCCAACTAAAAGATAAGAGATAATGCTACAACTTTATTGAAGGGACTTAAATCCAATTGAGTTGTTAAGAGGTTCGAAAATGGGGAATATGATGACCGAAATAGCTAAATATAGGAATAAAGGTACATCTGGACACTTAATCGGCTGAAGGAACGGTAAAACATATGAAACCCAACCCAAGCAACAATAAGCATGTTCTAATACCCTAAGACATATCCTAATCTTGAAGGATGAAAAATTAGGGCTATTACAAAAGACGGCATTGTGAGGAAGCTGACTGACTCCATCAACACAAAAGAAAAAAGAAAAATACTTTGGTGTTGGCACTGTTGTTCGTCCAGAAGTTTTTGGAGTCAACAGTTTAGTCAGAATGCAGCTAATAACTGGCTCTATGATCAAGAAAGTGAAAATAGAGCAACAGGAAGGAGAAGCTGAGAAGAAAACAACCAGAAGCTCAATGGCTGGTGTGAAAAGACCTGCTGAATCTCCTTTAAGGGAGACAAGAAGAACAAAACAGAAGGTGGCTCCTGCACCTACTGTTGAGGAACCAGAAGATGATGATAGAATTCCCATCAGAAAGGTCTTAGAGAAAATGTTTAGGCCAGCAGCTGAAAAAGATGCTTCAGCGTCCGGTCAAGGAAAGCAAGTTCCTCCTCCTCCTCCTGCTGTTGTTGTCACGAGAGGATCAAAAATAAGGTTTGTTAAGTCTTCAGAGCTTAACCCAAAGGTACTCGACTTTACTGCTGATGAGTCAGTATCTGTTTTTGATGCTCATGATATTATTCCTGCACCCCCATTGTCTGTTTCACAACCACAAACACAACCACAAACCAAGAAAACCAGAATGAGCCTCCGACAAACCTCTACCCTCTCTAAACCTACCCAACCATCATCCTATTCACTCAACCTTGACCTACCACAAAATTCTTCAAATACTTCACTTACCACATACATTTCCAAACTTCACTCTCATCCCTTTAACCTATTATTCAAAGTACCTCCCATTAATCCCTTCAAACCCTACACACCTAAAACTTATTCAATCACCAAAACCACTCCTACTTTACCCACTATTACCCTTAAACCTACAGACTTTGGTGGAAGAAAGACTGTCTCACGTATTAACAAACCACGGTTTGTTAAGTACGAGTCATATCACAGCATCTACAATCGTCCCTCTACATGGCATTTGAAAACCTTCACCTCTGAGTCGCCAGACCGAGATTGCCTCTCGATGAATGCTACCTTCAAGGATGGAGAAGACCACTTTCAGATGTCATTTAAAGGAAGATTGAGACCAAGACCGGTAGCGAGCAATTCCGCTTCTCTGTTGATCTTCCTAGATCCCTACCACAAACCGAACCTCTCACATTGGAGGAATGCGGAAGGTGGATCACGGATGAAGAAAGCGCCTTCATGGCACCTTGTCTTGAGATGAAGAAGATTGAAGTAATCGCAGCATTCAGGATCCTTCGTGCAGATCGGTGAAGATTGTACCCAGACATGCACAAAGGTGGCTACCTTGGTCTATCCCTGGGAAAAAGGAAAGAACACGCTCTGGCAAGCGACCATTCAAAGAAGATCGGGCTCACAGAGTATGAGAAGGCTCCCAAGAAGTATAATCTTAAGGAGTTCTCTAAGCTTCCGATTGCCAAGATCACTGAGGATCATGTTAGAAGGTTCTACCTGAGTTCTCTGAAGGAAGTTGAATGGAGAACTGGCTCCTCAAACTGCTGCAATGCAGAGAAAGCCACAATTCCAACAGTTGGCACTATCAGTAGAATTACTGACATCAATCTGGGAACAGTCTACTTTGATGATATGTTCAGATGCTCAGTAATCAGACCACTTGACTACATGAAGACATATGTCTAATGGGCTGCTGTGACCAAGCACTTTGACATTAGATTTACTTGGAGTCAATGGTCGAAGTCGTGGAAAGATAAGGCTATGTTACCATGCCTCAACCCCCTGGTGCTTACAAAAGATGATAGGGAAAATCTGAGAAGATTATACCTGGCAGAAAATGAAGGACTCTCTTTTGCTTCTGAAGCATTGAGTGACTTCATCAAAAGGATATGGGGAGAAGAAGCTGGGAATAAGTTTGATGCTTTCACTGCTGATGTGCTTCTGCATAGGGAAACTGTCTTCATGGATTTGCTGTATCCAGAAGAGGTGGAGAAAAGGAGAAGAATTCAGTCAGAATCTGAGCAGAGGAAACTTGGAAGTCTCATCAAATGATTTATACCAAATGATGCGTTCTTTCAAAGGCTCAACAAAAGAAGGACTTGAGACTGAAGCTTTCCAACTGGGTGCTAACAGAGCATCAGAAGATGAAACCTGCACCAGAAGCTGGACCTTCTACTTCTACTCCTGCAGTTGAAATGGTCACCATTGGAAAATGCACTGAAACTTCTATATGAACGTCTCAACATCCCTCCTCCACCACCAAACCCTTAAAATTTTTGTTATTTTTTTTGTGTGATATAAATTTTTTTTTGGTACTCTCATATTTTTATATCACCAAGTGATTTTCTGATTAATTGACTACACATATCTATATCTGATTATCTATTTATATTCAAAATTTTTCTAGGCCATTCTTTGACTATGATGTGCTTTACACTCTTTTTGTCTGATGACAAAAGGGGGAGTAAAAGAAATAAAAGAAAGGTCTGATGAACACGTGAAAGTCTGATTAACAAATTCACCATCCGATGAATACACTAAAACCAAAGTATCATGCATATCATTTCTATCATGCATATCATTTCATACATAGCATCTGTATGGTTATTCATTGCTCTAATATCTATTAATGCATTGATATTCATTGACCCAATAACCTAACAATGATCAATAAAATTGGTACTATGAAAATCTTTTTGATAAAACGTAGATCACCATCCGATCTCACTTTGTTAAAAATATGCTCTGATACATCTACGTATTTTTGCGATCACTTAAATGAATTTGTTTATCAACAATCGCCTTAATACCAGAATTGTCTTATATATCTTAATTGTTAAATTCAGGGGGAGACCCTTGATGTTATTTTGAAATTAAATTGTTTATCAACCTTGGATATTTGTCATCATCAAAAAGGGGGAGATTGTTGGAACCTAAACGATTGAGAAGTTTACACCCTCATTAATTTTGATGATAACAAAGTATTTCTCAAGATAACAATTTATCTTCTAACATATCTTTGAGTGTACAGGTATCAAAGATTCATATATATGTACATATCACTCAAGGAAGAAGAAGAAAATTACAAAAGAATTGAATACAATCCACTAGTGTCAACATCCGAACCCACTCCAGCGTCTTGCTAACAGCAAGCGTCCAGCAGTGTTACTTCTTGACACGTGGTATACTCAATTGATGCGAGCGTCCGTCCTCTGTTCTGAGCGAGCGTCTGATCTCTTTAATGAAGCACGTGATGATCACGTTTTTGCTTTTAGCCTCAGACTATTCTGGAATGGAATTCGAATTTGATTTTGTGCGCTCATTTTGATGTACGAGGAAGCAAAGGTGACACCTTTAGCATAAGACAAAAATCGTACAAGGCAATTGCAAATTACAGATAGTACGAAAACGGTAATGTGTACTATTCTGATATTCTCTGAAAAGGAAGAAAAGGACTACATTTCAAATTACCTCACTCAATGGAAAGGAGACATTTTTTACTGCAACGGTAATACCCTTGAAGACTCCTATAAATACCCCAAGGTATTCATTGAAGAAAAGTTAGAAAAATTGTGAAGAAACTTCATTCTGAAAGCAATATTACTCAAGTGTGCAATCAAGTTTCGTACCAAGTTTCTGGTCTACATAGAACTGAACTCAGCGTCTTATACTTTCTTTTAGAAAGCTATTCTGTTTTGAGCTTAATCTGTTCATCCTCTCTGTGAGAGTTATTTTGATTGTATTCAAAAGTATAATCTCTTTTGTAAACTGTATTTGGCCTAGTTAAGGCTTTGTTCCTCAAAGGCTCGACTGCACTGAGTCGTTTTGAGAAGTTGAGAGTATTGTCAAGTTTGTGACAGAAGAATACTCTTGAGGAAATTGTAATCAGTTGATTATAGTGGAAAAACCTTCAGAAAACGAAGGGACTAGACGTAGCTACCAGTTGGTGGTGAACTAGTATAAATCATCGAAGTCTCATCCTTTCATCGCTTTACATTATTTATCTTTACCTTGCTCAGTAAAACAAGTTTTTATAAACTGTTTAAATTTCTGCATCCGGTCCTGTTTAATTCTCTGCATCCGATATACAAACAGTTTTGAACAACTTGTGTTGAAGTTTTTACGTATAGTTTGCGAAAAGTTTTTAACACAATTCAACCCCCCTTCTTGTGTTCACGTTCAATGTGGAACCCATCCTAAACAATTCTAAACAATTCTAATCCTATACAACATATCCTAATCTAGGAGGATGAAAATCTGGGCTGTTACAGCATTCACTCACTCTTACATGTGATGTTATTTTTTCTCTAAATAAATTTGCTCATATTTTCATTATACTGCTACAACTTAAATTACGCGTTTAAGATTAAACACTTGGATTTGGGTTAATGGAACGAGGTCTCAAAAGACAGCCAAAAGGGATGAACGGTGTCAATATTAAATCAAGAAACACAAGAAGAATTAAAGAGATAAAATGGTTATATGAATTTACCTTGATGTGATGTTATTTTTTCTCTAAATAAATTTGCTCATATTTTCATTATACTGCTACAACTTAAATTACGTGTTTAAGATTAAACACTTGGATTTGGGTTAATGGAACGAGGTCTCAAAAGACAGCGAAAAGGGATGAACGGTGTCAATATTAAATCAAGAAACACAAGAAGAATTGAAGAGATAAAATGGTTATATGAATTTACCTTGATTTCAATCCCTAAATATTGGAACATGGAAGAAAAGATGATAAATAGGAGTTTCCATGACTACAACAATGAGAACAGACAAAAAAATATGATGTTCCTGTTGAATATTGAGAGAGATGAAGAGGAAACCTTAAGAGATGAAAAGATTAGGTCTACAGGGTGTTTGTGAGTGACAAATAGGGTTTAAGTCGTACCCAAGAGATTTAAAAAGGACTGAGATGAACTGGGCCAAAACAAGATAGTCCATGGACGTATTTCTGCATCTGCACACATTTTAATCAGTTAAACCAGAGTCGTTAATTGATTAAGACGTGGGACAGTGACACTGCTTCACTATTTTGGCCATATTTTGAGCTACGGGAGTCCGATTGAAGCGTTCTTGGTGGCATTGGAAAGAGGATAGAAAAATATACAAAATCATGTTTCACGATCAAATCTTATATCAGACTCTAACGTCGTGGAAAGTAAAACTTCACTTCTCCACGGTTCCACAGTTTACACTTGCGCTGCGTTGCTTCTGGAAAACGTATCTAGAGTTGTAAGTGTCTGATTGAGGTCAAATCAAAATAAAATGAAAGCTAAGAGACAAGGCTACAGCTTTCATGAAGACACCTCAATCTGACTGATTTGATTCTTAGAGGGATAAAAAAGTAGAAGATGATGAAATGACATTAGACGCAAGAATTGAGTTGCATCTAAACAAGTCTCCATGTAACGAGTGCCTATAGAGTCGATTAACATCTAAAGAACTCAACCACATACATCTAAAAACTAGTAGACTCAACAAACCATACATGACACAACCACGAAACTTGGTGTGTTACACAGCGCATGATCGCAAAGATTTTCTCCAGCTTCTGAATCCATAGCTCTACACCATCAGGGTGCACTCTCCTTTGAATTGTGGGGGTCAGTTCTTGTAGAATTCAGACAGTCTCGCATCAGCTTTAGTTACTTCACGTCAATAATTTTGTTCTAATCAAAATGAAACTCTATCTATGTTCTAATCATATTTTTTACAATTTTCGAATATAAACTTTCAGTTGACATCTGAATTTTTATTTCTAGAGACCACTAAGCAATTTTTTTGAATATAAACATTGTTAAAAAAATGTCAGGCACTTAACTTCTGGAAGTCTAATTACCCATGACCTGTGTCAATGGCTTCTGAAAATTAACTTCCAAACAGGGGCATTTCAGGAGAAAAAATATGAAGAGACTCTATAGGGAGGTATATTAGCAAAACTTGGGGGAGCGTCAAAGTTGAAACTTTGAAAGATGAGTAATCAGCTTTTTATGAGCATAGCTACATGGTACTTTTTTTGGTTTTAGATTTTTTTTTTAATGTTTATTTAAGTTATAGTATACTATTAATGTCACCATTCAACTCCTAAAAAATAAAATGTTCTATATATTAGTTATTTTTTCTTTAAAATAATAATGTTCATATTGGAATTACAAATAAAATGTTATATATTAGATATTTTTTTCTTTAAAATAATAACGTTCAATATTGGCATTACAAAATTAAAAATAAATTCAACATGATATAATTTTAAAGTATATATGAATTTTTTAAGGCTCGAGTTTCATTATTTTGTGGAAAATAAAAACGAATAAAATTTTTAGTGATTCAAATAAAAAAGTGTCAATTCTACAGATATTACAAATATATTTAAACCATTTTTTAAATATGAAATTTATAAGACATGAATCTTAGTATATCTCTATTCAACGCAACTAATGAGTGATTCAACTAGTAACCGACTCATACACAGACCGAGTTAAGAACATATCAAGTCTAATAACATCGAACATAACACAATATGAGAATAACGAGAATAAGGCTACAATTTTGCACTGGCCATTAGAATTAGAATCGCAGAAGACAAAATATTAACAAAAGAGACTTGACTAACATACGGAAATATGCCTAATAAGTGCCTCATGGCACCACTTTTTATATTATATATTATCCCTTCAGATAACTAATACAACCGATAACCACAAACACCACGATTAAACAAGATTTCAACATTTAAGATGCGTTCCTCAATACCCATTCCACTAAAGTTGCAACACCAAATCCTGTTGCACAGCGCTGTTTATCATTCCACACTGGACCAGCTAAGTCGATATGCATCCATTGAACCTTTTCGTCAACAAACTGCAAAAGCACAATTGTTTTAGAAAATCATAACATAAATGTGAAAGAGAGCTACATTAAGGACTACATATAGGACCCAGGCCACTAGGAAGCACATAGTATTTACAAAGCATCTGTTTTTCCTCCCAATAGTAAGTTCTCTACATAAAATTTTCCCTCCCAATCAAGACAGTTCACATATCCAATCCAAATAAGGAGTTTGGAAAAGGAGTATAGCATATAGATATTATAACCACTACTTGGTAGCAATGGACCATTATGTCAAGGAAAAAGTCAAAACAACCTGCTTTAAGAAAAGAGCAGCAGTGATGGCACCGCCTTGTCGACCACCAGTGTTCACCATATCAGCAACTCCTGATTTCATTGATTCCCAGTAACTTTCTTCAATTGGCATCCTCCATAGTTTCTCCCCACTCACTTCAGAAGCATCAAAAACTTCCTTTGCCAGGTCATCACTCGGTGTAAACACACCTTTAACCACAATAGTTAACAATAGTAAACAGTTATAATAATATAATTCATTGCATGAGTTCAGCAATTAATGACAATGTAAGTGCCAATAGTGGAAAAGCCACCATAACTGAGTACTTTCACAGATATCTCTCTTCCAGGTCCTGCCTCCTGCCTCTCCAGAGCTTACCTCTTCTCTTTCCCCACAACATAACTTTTAACTATGTGTGAGTGTGTGTGAGAGAGAGAGAGAGTGAGATGAGTAAATCTCAACCATATAACCATCTTAAAGAAGTCACATGACTTTATTGTTTTAATCTTGACCATTCATGGTTAGATCCAAGGGTCATGATTAACTCCTCTCACTCACATAAAAACGACCTCTTCGGCACATTATCATTCAAATCCATACATAAAACTTTGCAGTTTATAATTACCTGCAATTGAGGGTCCTAGAGCAATTATACAAGCCCCAGTTAATGTTGCCAGGTCAATTATCTGAAGAACAGTTGATCAATCTATTAGCAGAGTTCTAAAACCATACCATGAACCTAACACGTTGTAAGAATGTTTAAATCATGATTAAATCGTATACATAATCCAAATGACAACCAAATGAAAGACGCACTAGATGTTTGTAAACAAACAAACAAACAAAAAAATACCCAAAGCCGGTATTTGTTGTGCAAATCCTTTTATACATAACCGAATTGGAAATCCACAGACCACAGGTCTTTTAACAAGGAATGCAGTATATATTCATCAAAAGTTTGAATTTTAGTTCAGCAGGATAAATTGGAACAGTTCCACCATTTTCCCTAACTCCTACTAGAAATGAAATAATTAATAATCAAATCTATCAAACATATGATATTAAATGTTAAGCCAATCCCTTAAGATTTTTGGAAGCTGCGTACCTTATCAACACCTTGGTTACAAGCATACACAAGAGCATCTGCTAGAGTAAGCCTACCCTCAGCATCTGTGTTGTTAACCTGTACAAGAGGATAAGCTAACTTCATATTCTTAACAAACAAGCATGCCCATGTATTATACGTCTGCCATTATATGGATCTTAGCAGCCAAAACTTGAATTCGTTGACTCTCAGTTGTATAGAAATGTATTCACGTATTACTGTGAGAGATATGGCTAGCTTAGGTATGCAATTATACACTAAGACTGATTCTGAAAGCTTGACAAAAGAGCATAAAACATAATGAGTCAACTCCAAAAAATTAAAAATAACTGATTAACTGAAATATCTTGAGTCAATTTAGAAAGAAAAAAGAAAAAAAAAAAAAGAAATATCCTCATGTCTTTTCAACTTAATACATCCCAGACACTGACAATGCAATTGGGACGAGGATGAAATATACAAAAAGGTATGTGAGATACGCTAAAGTCTCAACAAGCCATGCATGGTGGTGCATCACTTCTACATGATGAACAATATAGTGTAATGAAATTGTATCATAATTAGTAATTACATCTGGAACTTATTATTAATGATTTATTTTAAAGAACATATCAGTATGGATCAATTATTCTAATGGTGTGACTAGAAAATCCATAATTTGAACTTTTATTTTATTATAAAAAATCTATGAAGAGAACATATGTTAGGCAGTATTCGGCCACATACTGGACTCAATCAGAGTTTTCATCTCAAAACAGGAGAAATATAATAAACTTTCCTCAGAAGGAAACAACTTATGCTGTTGATGGCAAGTGATTGGATCCCGGGCATCAGATTATTTCTTACATGAAAATAAATATGGATCAGATCAGATTGTTCTGAAAAACCAATGGATATTTGGATCATACAGATATCCAATTATTTTGTTCAATCTTCAGGCAACCCGTATGCTTGGATTGGACCACAACAATCTTCTGGCAACTCCCGACACACAGAAATATATTCTACTGCCTGGAGTTGGACTGCACCACACATCCACTGTTGATAAGGCAAAATTTGGCAACTGCTGCACCTGTTGTCTCAGCTCCATCATCATTCTAGGCTCACCACCCTTTTCCTCTGGCTGAGCCTCCACACCAAGCTGCCGGGAACTTAAATGTTGCATCTTTCACCACTTCTCTTTTATTTATTGTCTATCTCTATCTCTGTGCCACCCAATATTATCAAAACTGGACCAGACCAAGCAGTCCAACCGGTTGAACCGGGAACTAGACCCCTGTCCGGTCCAAATCAATCTGAGAACCGCTTTGCATGAAAACCAGGGATCGAACCGGGAAATTGGGTACCGGACTGGAAAACCGGGTAAAAACCGGGAAATGACACTTTGATCAAAATTCTTTTCTTTTTTTTTTTAAAAAAAAAATGGTAAATGACATTGTTTTTGGCACATGAGATGTTTCTTATCCATTTTTTTTGTGCATTGATGGATTAAATCAAATACTATAAAAAAAATTTAAAATAAATTTGTATACTAATATTATTATCAGAGTACTTATGTTGTAATATTTTCTATTATTTAATATTAGAATATTATTATGATATATTAGCGTTGGTTTAATATGTAATTTTGCATGTTATATGTTGACTTATAACATTTTAAGTGGAGTTTAATTTTTAATACTGTGAAGTTATACATATTATGTTATTTTTAGTTTATTATTGTTTGATATATTATATTAAGAATATTATTTAATTCATTTACGGTCCGACCCCGATTTAACCCCGGTAGAACCCTTGAACCTCGAACAGGTGCTTTGTTCGGTTCAATGGCCGGTCCGTTTTTAAAAACCTTACTACCACCCAATCAGGTCCATTTCTAACTCCATCTCTGTACCACCCAACGCAGGCTCTTGACTCATGGTCTCACTCGGGCCAGTCTGGCACACTCAAGCTCACCACTCGAGCGCCCTTTCTCTCTTAATCGTGTTTCATCTCTGGATCCCAAACACAGTCATCTTTTCAACAAATCAGTCTTCTCTAGTCACTGCTGCCAATGCCTTCCATCACTAGAAAATTTTCCTGTGACTTTTCCTGCCAAAACCAGCACCATTAAACTCATCAAGACCCCCGATCTACATGCTCCCCAAATTTCAGCTTCGTCCAGGAAAACACACACACACTAATAACACGTCATTCCTTCCAAGCACGCATTGTGTCCAACCACATCTCCAGCCATCATGTTCTTCACAGTTCTGTCCTTGTTTCTTCAATCCTACAGCTGGATATGTTATTTTTGAAAATGTTGTTTTTCGAGGGTTGTTTTGTGTTTTTTTTTTCCCCAACCAACCATACCCATGGTGACCCGTAGGCACCATTTGAGTCACACCACAGTCCTCTACAAAAAATTTCCCTTCTTTCTTCAGTTTGAGATTGGTTTGCATAAAACTCTCCGCAATGATAGTTTTCCAATCACTATTTGAACGTTCACGCAGCTATCCTAGAGAATGTAGCTTGGCATTGCGCAGCTATTCCAGAAAATGCAGCCTGGTCCAGCAGCTATTTTAGATGCATCCTAGCCTCCCAACAATTCTAAAGAAATCATCCTGATCTTGCAGCAGTCTAAGAGAAATCAACTTGACCCTGTGACTATTCCAGAGAAAGCAGCCTAACCCTTCCGTTCTATAGTTTCAAATATATCAATTATTTATATTTTATCTCTAAAAGGTATATTTATAACAAGCTTAAAGCTTATAAGCTTTAGCTTGAGGGGGAGTGTTAGAAGTTATAATATTGGAGTATGATTATCTCTTAGGATTACTTTCCATATTTCTTAATTATTAGTATGATTTGTTTCCCTATTTGATTAGAATTAATAGTAGTATTAGTAATAGTATAATAAAGGTCAATGTTTAGTCATCATATAAAACCATAAATATAATTTAAAATCTTCATTTATTTATACTCCCTCCTCCTCTATTTAAAAACCCACTACTTCAACAAACCTTATATGTTTTCTTACAAAAAAGTGAAAAGATCACATATTAACATTTAAACAAAGTCAAGATCTGACATATAGACCAAAACTAACGTCCCAATACCATACATAAAACATAATGTTATATTTAAAAACACAAATTGGAAACAATGAACCTAATAAATCCTCACCTCTATAGTTTTTCCATTTGAAGCTGTGACAATATCTCCAGGCCTCATACCTGTTCCACTTATCATATTCTCACAAGCTGCAACTATAAAATGAACCTGCACATGCAGAACCTTTCTTCAATATAAAATGCATTTTCATTTTTAGTAAAATAACAACAGAGAGAAGATATAAGCACAATCCTATCCATAACATTAGCGGGGGAACAAGATGAACTAGACAACGCAGGCATTCCACTAAAACCAGATATACCAAAAGCAACTGCATAAACTACTCACTACAACAAAGTTTTGGTCTTCATATCATTACCAAAGCCTTTAAAAGGATTCAAAAAAACTGCTACAAGAACTCGAAACTAATTATTCCAAAGGAAAGTAGGCACCCGATTCATATTCTATAGTGAAATTTTTTATTTTTTTTTATTTTTTTGACGGAATATTCAATAGTGAAATTAACAAACATTTAAAATGAGATTAAAAAAAAAAAAAATCTCCTTCTAACGTACATGAATCCACCACCAACTGGATATTAAGCAAAGGCTTTTAACATTACTTTGATAATTAGAAGGGTAACAGAAAATATGTGCAAATTAATAAATTTAAATCAAGAAATTTAACGTTAGAAGGACAACAGAAAATATGTGCAAATCAATAAACTTACCCAATGCCTATTAGTTCAAAAGACAAGGAGTTTGGTTCTCCTTATGTACGGTCTTGGGTTCGAGTTATGTGGATAGAAAAAAATAGCTATTGGGGCTGGTAGAACTTTCTCACTTAAATGAGTCCAGCCGGCTCTCGCTCAGACTAATTGGGGTCTAATGTGACTTCTAAATACCAAGAGTCTCAGACCCAAAAAAAAAATTCTTTGGAAAGGAAAAGTAATGGACAATGATATAAAAAAACAGACCTCCACTCCCAGAGGTTTGATTTGACCAAGAGCTTTTGCTGCTCCAAAAACTGCAGCAGATCCACCCATATCAAATTTCATGAGTTCAATCATACAGCCAGGTCCTGTCTTGATGTTGTAGCCACCACTAATAACATAAAAAAATTTATGACCGTCAGTATCAAGTCAAAAGAACATAAGAATTAGAAGAAATTTCGCTTACCCACCCCGATCTATCACTTCAACAGTACTTCCCCTCTAAACTACCAATTTTAGCACATTACATATTGATGTATCATCTTATTACTTATAACCATCTACCCATCAAGTTGTCCATAAACTGTAATGGAAAAAACCATCATATGACCTAATGTGACTACTTCGATTGCAAAAGCCAATAAAATGCAAAGTTTGCCTTCATAATAGCTCCTGAAGTGAATGATAAGTGATAAGTGATTTTTCTTTCACACAAGGTGAAGAGCAACTATTCAACATGCAATTTGAACATCATGGGACAGCTAGTAATGGGATTATTCATGATAGATTAGAGAAAAATAGACCAATTGATAATTTGAGAGGACCAGTTAAACTCAGATAACTAGTAAGGAGCCAGTGCCTAGCATAGGTAATCTATAGAATTTAGCCACCAAGTATAGAGAATTGAAGTCTGTGAATACATAGTTAAACGGCAGATCTGCAGTGCTCAGCAATGGGTTGCACAGATTGATGTCCTAATATGACTCTTAAAATGAAAGTATCATTCATAAATAGCATATCTTCAACAATAACATAAGGCCATCAAACTAGATTATGGCATCAAAATGTCATAGAAGTAAATGGTCTAGTAGCTAACATTCTAATTGGTAATAAAGTACAATAATACCAATAGTTTCTAGCAATATATGGGGTACCATACTCTTCAAAATGGTATCAAAATATCAGAGGCAAATGGACTAGTAGTTAACGTTCTAATTGGTAATAAAGTACAATTATACTAATAGATTCTAGCAATATATGGTACACCATACTCTTCAATGGGGAAAACATGCAAAACCACACCAAAGTCAATCACAGACACCGCCCTAGGAAGTGGCGAGTGTCTACCAGTGTGCAATTTCCCCAATGAAAAAACATTCCTGACTTTGCATCGTTTCAAACAAGGAAGAAGACTGTGAAGTGAAGCAATCTAGTTAGTAAATTGTATCAATGACCAACAAAGTCGTCAACAACTCCATAATCAATAAAAGGTATAACATCAAAATCAACACCATGGATAACACACGAAAGAAATCTCACTTCATAATGACAACTCTATTTTTGAGTGGAAGCTAAAATAAAAATAGGCTTGGTTTTGGTTAAATTAATTACCTATCAAAAGTCAAACCTTTTCCGACTAACGCTAACTTGACATTGACAGGTCCAGTTGGTGGTTTATAACACAGATGGATAAACTGAGGAGGATTTTCCGAGGCTGCAGAAACAGCCAGATAGGATCCCATTTTCAATTCCTTACACTGCTCAGCATCCAATATTTTGGCAGTAAAAACATCACTATATGTTGAAGCAATCTTAGATGCCTCTTCTGCCAATACACCTGAGGCAAACAATTCATCAAGAACAGATAAATTATTAGAAATGCAGAAGTATCTCACACATGTTGCCATGAAATTGTTCAACTTCCTGCCCTATAACTGCAAGTCTCACGAACTACACACACATGTAAAATCTTGATTCGATTCAACTTTTAAACTCCAGCAATTTACAACCTTCGGATACAAAAAAGATGCTAAATAACATGAAAACTATCTTTTTGTCAAAGTCTTACTAGTTCAAATAAACTAACAAATTCTGTAAATTCTCGATTCTACAAACAAATTTGTAAGCCTGAATTTACACATTTTTTGGCTTCAAAGCATGTAGTTTTCACCATTTTTATTGAGTACCTGATATTATTCTTACAAAAATAAATTATAACACAAAATAATACAAGTGCAGTGTCTATCATCGCATAACAGTCAGATTTTGAAGTTACAAACTCTTACAAGATTACGAGTTGACTACGATTCCATGGGTTTATCTAATCTGCGGATTTGATAATCCTGCAAGCACGTGTGTGTGTGCAGAACTAGAAATTATAAATACAATTAGAAGTTTGATATGAACCTGGTGTGAGCACATTAGCCGGAGAATTTACAAGCTCCCTCCCAAAAACGATTCCAGAAGAAAGGTCTCCAGCATACTTAAGTTTCTTCTCCAATTCAGGCCCCGTCCCAAGACCAATAATGTCAACTGATTTAAGGGCTGGTTTCTTTGACTCCGACTTGTACCGGTTATCCTCAAATGTTCCCAGCACGGTCCCTACCACAAATCTCATCCTCAATTCATAAACATCACAGGCTTACACACAAATATACATACTTTGGGTCTCTAAAGTAAGTAATTATGGCAATTCATTTAAAAATCAACTATTGAGATTGTCATCTTACTCAACAGTGGATTTTGAAATCGATAGCTTTAACCACCCAAACACAGGCTCCCTTGTTTCTAAGGCTAAGGCTTTGTTTGGGAGGGGTTTGGAATGGAAGTGAGGGATTGGCCTCCCTTTCCCTCCTCTACTTCCAAACACAGGCTAAAGTGGTTCCCTCACTGTAGAGGAGCCACATCTTATAAAAATTATCAACGAAACAAGTACCAGAGGCGATTGCAGAAGCGGTGCTGAGTTTGGATTGGGCAGAGAGTCCTTCAGAAGAAGCGAGAACGACGGCGACATGGGCGGCCTGAGCGGACTTGGCGGCAGCAGCAACGGCCTCGCCGAGGGTTTTAAAGGCGGCGGGACCAGAAGCCGATGCGCCGAGGCCGAGCAAGGCGACTCTCTTGGATCCATGTCCGGCAGCGATTCGGAGAACAGTTGACTGGCCGAGTTTTCCGGTGAAGTCCTCTTCGGAAGAGGCTTCGGCCAATAAACCGCCCAATTTGGAGTCCAGCGAGCTCAGAATCGGATTCTGGAATCTCGACTCGCCGTCCCTCGCCACGTCCTTCTCCGTAACCCCAACAGCTAGCAGGTCGCCTTTCCATTCCGCCACGTCAGCATCCTTCGCTGCAAAATAGACCTTCATTTTCACAAGCACAAATTAGGCACGTCAATTAATGTATCATGTAAAATGCTAGGTAAAATTTGCATCACGGTCTCTCTCTCTCTCTCTCTCTTTGTAATTTTTATTTTTAGGACAAGATATATAAACACACGATACAAATTTTTACATAACAAAAGGAGGCTTAGGTTTTGTGAGAGGGACCTTGGGGGTTTCGGTGTTGGCGGGGTGAGTGAGGCCAAGACTGGCGCGAGCCATGCGCTTGCGCAGAGGTACTGCAGCAGCGAAAGAAAGACGCAGTGGTGACGACGCGGACCTTAGAGTAAGTGTTCGGAAAAAGAGACGAGAGGAGGAGGAGGAGGACGAGGACGAGGCAGAAACGAGAAATGAAGTAGTGAGAGTAGAGGAGGATGCGAATGATGCCATTTTCGGGTGCGATACGCTCTATCTTATTTATCGTAAGCCACGGACGTGTCAATTGGGAGGGTGGAGCGTTGGCATGACGGGTGGCAGACATGGCATATATTCCTATCGTTGTCACTTTTCTTTTCTTTTTTCACGATGGAAATCTAATGCATCTATCGATCTATCTACTTTATGTTTTATCTATCTACTTTATGTTTTAGCAATTCACCCACTCTTGAAATCTCCAAATTACCCTATACTGAGAAGTTGACACGTATTGAAAACTGGTAACTATGTCAAATAGTAAATTTGTAAAATTTGCCAACTTTTTTACCCTCCCACTGTCTCAACTTTTTTACACTCTCCCCAGTCCTTTCCCATCCAGAATTCAAAAAAAAAAAATTGAATTCTGCTCTCTTTGTCTTTATTTCCATTTCTCTTCTTCTTCTCCCCATCCCTCTCTCCTGGTCTCTCTCTTACTCACAATTTCACTTTTTTGCAAATTCCCTGGAGACAAAACAGAGAGAAACGAAAGCACCCTTGGAGTGAGAATAACACTCCGCGACTTCACTTGTAGCAACAACAATGGTGACCAGTGGTATCAAGATCGTTTACGACAACAAAATTGGTCTTCTCCTTCTTAAAATGGTCTTCTCATCTTCTTCTTTCAATTTTTTTTTTTTGCGATTTACTTTTTTTATGATTTTCAGACCCTAAAAGGGGTTATTTGCATATGGGGTTTTTAATAGATGATTTCTTTAGGTCATTCCATGGCATTTGATTGTTTTTGTTGTATCTTCTTTTCTGATTTTCTCCATGTTTGCCATTTTTTAATATTCTGGTGTGGGTGTTGGGTTTTTTTTTTGTCCGATTTTAGGGTCTTACTACTTTCTTAACAGTTATTTCATTTTGGGCTTTTTAACAGATCTCATTTTTTATGTTATATCTTCTAGTAGAATAATTCTGATGTATATAATTTTTATAATGAATGTTGTTGTTGGGTGTAGGTTGCCTACGATGAAATTTTACATGTTTTTTCCTCTTTGCTTTGGTTACAGGGACAGGGTGTGGTAATGGAAGGTGGTCAAAACAGAGAGGTATTATTGTCATCTTGGATTCTTCGAACTAATGGGTTTCAAGAAAATATTGTTTATTGGATCCATATGGTTAACAAGGCTATATGTAACATCCCAATTTTTAAAGAACAATTACTTTAGCGATAAAATTCCAGTTATTTGAAAGTAACTCGTAGAGACTGATTACCTCGATGATTTACTGAGAGTACGAGGAACTATTTCGACTCATTTCGAATAATTTATTTATTATAAATAATTATTATTCATGATTTCAATTCAAATTAATAGACAGTGTAGACGTATGCTGCTTTAATATGAATTCATCAATTAAAAACCTTATATAAGTTTTCTATGTGACGCAGTAATGCGTATTTTTGTTGACTTAGAAATTGATTGAATTAAATCAAGATAAAATTTAATTTAGGAATTAATATTTTATATTAATTCATGGTTCGAATATCATCGAAATATTCTAATGAAGTCTCATCGCGTTTCGAATCACCGGGCAGTTTTGCAGCAGATAAAATTTTAAACGAACTCCGATTTCGATGAAAATCGAATAGTAACTTATCGTAATTATTTTTTAGTGTTTTAAATTGTTTTTAATATTTTCTCACGTGGTGAATTAATTTTTCGGTAAATTAATTTCCCGAACTTATCGGCAAAAAATTAATCGATAATGCGGTTATTCGACGCCGTGTTTTTAGTGCCCTTAGAACTCTAAGATTAGAAGGTAATCATGAGAGATGTGAGATTAGATTGGGATAGACTCATTGTTGGAATTAGCATATTGCTTTAATATAAGTATCATTTTTTGGGTGATTAACACCTTCACACTTTTTCCTAATAAATCCTAGCCAAGTCTTAAACTTGTCTAATTAATTTTTATTCACCTTCTTTTGTGCCTATCAGGCCGCAACCTTCCCTCCTAATGTCTCCTCTCATTTTATTTTTAATTGATTTTATTTCTTACGTAAGTAAAAGAAGTGAGCCTTCTTGAAAAAACCTTGTTTTAATAAAATATTTCCTCTCCTCCCATTTAGCCTCATCAGGCGAAGCACCCCTCTCAACACCCTTATTTTCACTTTTCCCTTCTCTTGTCCAAGAGTGTGAGAAACACCAAGTTCATTCCATGGTTCCTCTATTTTTCTCTTTGGAGTGAATCACCTCCCCTCTCCAACATTCATACATTTTGTTTCCTTTATTCTTCTTCCCTCCCCTTGTTCAGCCGAACACCCCCTTCTAACCCCCGCCCTCTATTTTCATTTCATTTCATTCCATTGTTCTTGAGAGAGAAAGCTCAAAAGACCATCCTATGGCTTCCATGCTTCATCTTCTAGCTTGAGGTCACCTTCAAATGTTTAATCTTTCTACTCCCTAGTTCATCATCCAAGCAAGATGGGGAACAAAAAAATCCTCCCACAACAGCCCCTAAAAGCCGCGAGCAACATAGGAGGGAGGAGGTAGTCTTATTCTTGTTTTGGTTCTTAATTTTGTGTCATTTAAATGCTTGATTGTGAACTATGATGGATATGAGCATCATATTCCCAAATTCTTGGAACCCTAGGGTGAAACCCTAAGGGAAAAAGAGGGAAAAATTGTGATCCTTGGTGAGTCAAGAAATTAGATGGTTAATTGAGTCTATTTGGAGTTGTTGTTGCTAGATTGGATAGTAGTTTTGAAACTAACTCTTTGCTTAAAACTTTTTGGGAAAGAAAATCAATTTTGAAAGAGGGTTTAAGAGTGATTACCTTGTGAACAATTTGATTGGGTAATGGTTCTTAGGTGTTAGTATAATTGTTATTGTGTTTGTTGAAATTGTTTAAGTAAGAAAGTTAGTGATTTTTATGGAAAAACATTGTCTTGAGGAACTTGAAAAATGGGTTTGAAACTTGAATAGGCTTTGTTTTGGGTGATAGGTTGTTGTCTTGTGTAAATAACCTCATATGAATTGGTATTGTTGTGTTGTTTTAGAAGTTTTGCAAATTATCTCTAATTTTTGCCGTATGGGCCGTGAGCCCTATAGGTGTAGGGAAGGAAAATTTGTTTTGTAAACTTGTTTTCATGGTACATTAATGTTGTTTGAGTTTTGGAAAGTTATAAATATGGTTTGCTAAACTTGAAAGGAGGTCTTGCAATCTTTTTGAAAAGGGGTGTGATAGCCGAGAGCCCGAAGGGTTTATGTTAGGGAAATTATTTTTGTAAACTTTCTTATAATAATTGATTGATATGTTACTAAGTTTTGGAAGCTTAGAAAAATGATTTGAATTGAAAATGGTGATGTTCCATGCATTGACTTTCAAAGAAAATGATTCTTAAATTTAGTGTTTCAAGCATATGTCTTAGTATTCTAAAGTGAGTTCTAAGTGGAAGTGTTGATTGGGAATGGGTTAAGTTGAGAGCCTAAGGTTGTAGAGCTAAGTTTCTAGAATTGTGCTAAGTGTGCTTTGTGTAATAGGCTTGAGTAATCCGAGACCGTGCGGTATAGAATCGAGGAGCACGTAGACGCGTGGCTTGGAGTTCGATAAGGGCACTTCACATTCTCAGTGTTTATGTTTGTATAGTATGTGTAAGGGCAACTTATAGGTATGGAAAGATTTTAAATTTATGTCATAAAGCGAAGAAGTCTGAGAACCTCTGGATTTGAAGTGAGGGTCTCGTACCCCTTCGATTTTTTGTTCTTAAAACTTTAATTATGATTATTTAGTGGGCTTGTCTACAAGTGGTTGGCAGCTGTCCCCAACCCCCCACACTTGTTTGATTTCCTCTCTGTCAACTCCATTGAGCTGCAGAGGGATGAATTGTATTCTGACTGCTGTGATATGACTTGATTGCTTGATGCTATTGAATTGGGTTGTCCTGTATTGAGCGTTGTGTGAATATTTATTTAATATGCGATTGAATAATTATTCGAGTTTGCCTTCTTGAATTATCATATGAGTTGATTTATTCATCATGCTTCCTTGAATCATCGTATGCGTCGATTTATCCATTGGGGTAGAGAAAGTGTCGTCGTGGCGTTTTTGAACTATATCCCGAATAAACTTAGGGTGCTAGGACCCCCTTGGTTTTCGGCAGCTTAGTTAGACGTCTTAACGTCAAGGAACTCTTCCTGAATATCCTAGGGCGGTCGTGGAGCCCAAAGCTAATGAATGTTGTTTTTCAGCAGCTTGTTCGGTGTTATTTCCGAAAAATTGTAGAAGGTGTCAAGAAGTTGCATTTTGGGGCATTAGTGCATAATTGCTATTTCTTGTATTTATGTTGTGTTGTTATATGCCTTGTTGTCGAATATGTTATCGTATGTGCATCTGTCTCTTTATTTTAAGAAGTTGACCCTTGCCAGTGGTTCTTTCAATTAATGAATGTAACCCAGATGGCGGAGCAAGCGGAGGATTTGGGACTGCGGAGAAGAGTAGCTGAGGATAGTCGTCCGGCTTCTTACTTGAACTTCCGGGGTAACTTACTAGAAGTTTAGTAAGGGATGTAGCATGTCGACCAGCTATAGAATATTTGTAGTTCATTTCAGTGTTGTAATAAATGTCTATTATGTTTCCAGACATGTATTGTCATATATGAATTGATGGAATAAATGAGTATGGTTAATGTGGTTTATTTGGTGTCTTGAATTATTCACCGCCATGTTTCTAAAATCGCTGTAATACTCTGACTGCCCCTTTAAAGAAGTTTTAAAAAGAAAAAAAAACTATAGAACCACATTTTCGGAAAACGTGCAATACAGAGTATTTCGCCTTTCAGAAATATGTCAACTTTTGTCAGAATATCTACTTTAGTAGCGCTCCAGAAATGGGGTGTTATAATAGTGGTATCAGAGCAGTTCGGTTCTAACCAGACTGTGAGTTGGGAAACCATAGCTGGTCAAGTATGGGGTTATGTAGAGAACAATGGTTAGAGGTCAAACTGTGTCTTGTTGTGAGTCTAATTGTGCTTGTGTGCTAGTTGTTCCTCGAGTGGATTAGCTCTACTTGTAATTGTTTGAAATTGTTTCTTAATTGAAACAATGTGTCCTGAGACACAAAATTGTTGTAGGGTTCTAATGAGGTTGTAAAACCTTGTGGGAATCCAATATCTCAGAAATGAGTAACTCTTTCTGCTAGAACCGATATGGATTAGAGGATTCGGATAACTGAAGTTGTGGCAAAGATGACAGTTGTTGTTGTTCGACGGACTGCTACAGAAAATCATGGTGACCTGTTAGGACAGTAGAGAGAAGAGCAAACCGCAGAGACCAAAGAATTGGTTGACTTTCGTCACCACGACTCTCTTAAGTCCTTCGGGAAATAAGGGATGAGATTTCAAGATTGTTTTCAGAGGCGTTACTATTATTATTATTATTATTATTATTATTATTATTATTATTATTATTATCATCATCATCGTTTAGTGTGATCTTTGGAGTAGTAGTGGTTCCAGACATAAACCACGATGATTGATGTTTGAAGTATTTTGATATGTACTATATTTGAAAATCAAAATATCTTATTATTATGTGAGTGTGACATGTTCGCCACTAACATTTGTGTTTTCGCAATAGTCTACTCTTGCACTACTGTGAATATGTGTGATTGATTGTGTGGTTATTTATTTGTGAGAGCGTATTCTTATTTTCCAAGGAAAATATTATACGTGATTACTTCTAGCAGACATTAATTAAATGTCTTATGACAATTTAATTTACGCGAGATCCATTTGACCCAGTTAAATGGAATCTAGAAGGTTAGTGAGAGTTGTTAGCCGGGGTTATGGTGTGGTTAGTGCGTGACTAGGTATTGAACTAGTATGGGTAGTACTTAAAATTTTACCAAGCCTTAACTTCACCTTACCTTAAGAAATAACCTTCCTTGAAATTAAGACTAACCAGACAAACTTGAGGGAACACTGCCTGTCCTTTTATCTTCCTTGGCCGGTCACTTCAAGAAGGGAAAAACTGGGAGAGAATAGTGTTTTACTGGTGTTAGTGTTGAGAGAACCTAGTCCCTTCCTTTTCCTTCCGTTACACGCTGCGGACGAGTCCTGCATAAGTGACCCCATCCTTCTTCCATAGGTGATACCAAGCCAAGTGGTGATTTGAGTGTGTGAGAAACCTTAAGAAACCTGGGGAGTCTGGAGAGTACTTTCTCTACCATTTCCTTAGATCAAACCATAAGTTGGGATAAGGTTAGATGAGAATTCACCCTATCCTTGGTAATTGTGAGTGACATTGTTTGAGATTGTGTGGTTAGTGATTGTAGGAATTCTTCTTTCCTTTTTGATGTATTTACACCGCGAGTTCTTGGAGGAGCTCTAGGTGAGTATTTTGATTCTTGTTCTCAATCCTTGTATTGTTTGTTATTGATTTTGTTGAAAATAGTTCTAAGTTTTAGATGATTCTGTTAAATCATGATTTAGTAGTAAAAGCTTGAAAATGGTTTTGTTTTCTCTTGTATAAAAGATAGTAGTTTTGGTGTTAATCTTTTGAACTATACGTCTATGTATGAGTAAGAATGGTTTTGAGAAGGATTTTTTTTCTTTTCGGAGAAGAGTTTTAGAAAACTTTAATTTTCTCCATGTCGTTGCTTGATTTCTTCGAATCTTGTAAGTGGTTTTAGTACATTTGTATTAAGCTTTGTTGAAATAAAATTAAATATTTCTGTAACGACCCGTTTTCGGACCGCTACTAAACTAGCACCAAACCTATATGCAACGCACTTTTAAAACAGTACTTTTGTGTCCTTCAGAAAATGCGGTATATTTTTTTTTTTAAAAAAAACAACAGTATCCGCCAAGTACACACAGAGTAGCCACAACATTTCGAAACTTGGTGCAATCTAGGACACAAGACACATGCACTGGAAATACATACACATATATAAGCAAGTCATCATAAGCAGTGCGTACAAAATAAAAGCAGTGTAGAAATATATATAAGAGAATACACCTAAAGCAAGAGAATCCTCGTGAGGACAATCATACCCCGGGGGTACTCCCGGCAAACACCCACGCAGGGGGCTGTTCCAAAAGTATGCCACCAATCTACCCTGCAGTACACATAGGACAACACCAAAAGTCCGACTAGTCACCACAACAACTGTACACTATAAACAAATCCTACAGTCATCCAAAATACGATCATGCAAACAGTCAATCACAACAGCTAAAAGTCGTTGCCCGGATCCTCGAGGGGTCCTCCTTGTCTTCGTCCGCCATCGGGTTCTCCGCGTCCTCACCATCGTCTGGGTTGCCATCATTGATTGAAGGAACCACGGAAAATGGTCAAATTCTCAAATAAACATAGCAATAGCAAATCGTAAAGCAAGAGGCAACAAAATACACAGTTCTCAAAGCGCGACTCAAACTCTCTCTCGAGACACTTTCGACAATTCTGGAATGTAACGCAAATCCATCTGCTGAATACCAGCCGTAGCTTTGGGCTTCACGACCACCCTAGGACATTCGGCTCCGGTTCCTTAACGCTACGACGTCTAGCGAGGCTGCCGAAAAACAAGGGGGTCCTAGCACCCTAAGTTATCTGGGTCGAAGCTAAAAAAACGTCACGACACGACTCCCTCACAGGAATGAATAAATCGCCGCATAAGGTAATTCGAGAAGCAATTCAAATAAGTATTCAACCGTATATCAAATAATTATTCACGCCAAGCTTAATATAATGCAACACAGTTCAACAGTATAAGCAATCCATCACAATCAATCATATCTCATCAAGCAATGACAATGACAACTCTGTTCATCCCTCTGCAACTCAGGGGGGTTGGCAGAAAGGAAATCCAACAAGTGTGGGGGAGTTGGGGTCTGGAGACCAACCACTTTAGGCAAGCCCACGGATGACTCAGAGCATGCATTAGGCAATAAAATCGAAGAGGTACGAGACCCTCACTTTGAACCCTAAGGTTCTCAGACTTCTTCGCTTTAAAACATAAAAGTTAAATACCTAAGCAATATCTAAGAGTTGCCCTTACGCATAAGTACATAAAACAGTAACACTTAGAATGTGAAGCGCTCTTACCTCGAACAAGCTTCAGATAAGGAATTTCCAACGCGTCTCTGAAACGTACCTCGCTCAAACCTTAACAATACAACCTTAACAAAATTAGAACCAAAAACCCAAGTCTTATGACTCTAGGGCAGCCACGGTTTTAGGTCCTAAAAGGCCTAAAATCTTGCTAACTTAACCCAATTTAGGTCACACCTAATCTTGTACCATGTTACAAGTTCAAGCCAAGCAAGTTTTAAAACTTTTATTAACTCTACATACTTAGAAAAGCTTAAATCAATTCTTACCAATTGAAATAGTATTTTTACCAAATAAATAGTGTTCTGTCAACTTTGAACCACTTTTAAAACCATAAAACATGCTATGAAAATTATAGAAGTAAGTTAGTTATAAATTCAAGACAATATTTGAAACATAGACTAAACCTTTTCCAAAAATCAAACATCTTTGAATTGATTTGCTAAACCAAATTCTTGATCAACTTTTAACAACATTTTTAAGGCATAAAACAACTTAAAACAATGCCTAAGAATAGCATAAGGACCACGGCTTGGTACCCTAAAAAAATCCCAAAATTTTCAACTTTTCATTTCCAATACATATCATTTCCTTACTCTTAAATCTTTACATCTCAAACCAACTTTCCTAACACTTAACATACTTTAAAATCAAGTTAAAACATCCCTTAAAACCCTCTTAGAGGCCATGGCTTCCAGCCCCTAAAACAACAAAATTTATTTTTCTAAAACTTGTAAAACATACACATATGACTAGTTTCCAAACACACCACCTATAACCCTTCAAGATCTAACTCCTAAACAACAAAATAATTCAAAAACAAGGCTTATAACAGCCCCATAGGTTCAGCCACTTACAAATCTAGGGATTTCGGAATTTTTAAATACATTAAACAAGCTTAGTCATGGAGGAAATTGGTAGATCTAAAAGGTAAGCAAGCTAATCTATCATGATCTAACAATTTCTAAGCAAAACAACTCTAAACCATGAAGAACTTCATCCATGGCAGCCATGAGAAAGGAAAATAAGTTAGGAAGCTTACCCAAAAGGGTGATTGTGATTGGATCAAGGAGGAGAAAGAAAGGATCAAGCTTTCATACTAAATCACTAAGTTTCCCTCAAGAACACACACTTTCTCTCTCAAGATTTTTTTCTAACTTCTCCAACAATGGAGAAATGATCAAGATGAAGTCTAAATCAGCTAAGGGACCACGAAATAGATGGGGATAGGAAGGGAAGGAAATTTGTTTAATTAGTTGGGATTTAACTAGTTACTTACAAACTAACCAATAAAACTAACTACCCATTACTCCCTTAACCAATCAAAAGGCTCTCTTCCAATTGGTGTGCTATAATCATGTGGCTTGCATCCTATTGGTCCAGCTGCAGCCACCATACATCCCCCCTAGCTCGTGGTTTCCTTTCCTCGCGTTATCGATCAATCGAGTGCACGGCGTTACGCGTATGTTAGGGTTTTAATAACCAAATCTCCAAAAATAAATCTAATAAATTGTTTTATAATCAATTATTAATCAACCAAAATATCCACAAAAATATTAGAAGTATTTCTGTGAATGTCGCTTTCTCGATTTACGAGCTAAAATGCTACCGCATGCAGTTTTGGGGCGTAGAAAATGCCCTATATTTTTCTGATGCCCAAAAATTCCAGAAAAATTCCCATAAATCATAAATATTGGAAAATACTTAGATCTCAAATTTCATAAAATTTGGATCACATTTGGATAGGTTTTATTTAAAACTCGCCCTATAGTTCAAATTCAGCGTTTGACGACAAAATTCAAACATTGAGAGAAAGACCTTAAATTAATAATAACTATTACTCCCTATATCTCGTATCAAATACTCAAAAATAATCACGACAAGTTACGATTTGATTTTCATCGAATTCGAGGTTCATTTAAAATTTTATCTGCGGCAAAACTGGCCGATGATTCGAAACGTGACGAAACTTCGTTAGAATTTTCCGACGATATTCGAATCATGAATTAATATAAAGTATTAACTCTCAATTATAATTTGCTCTTGATTTATTTAAATCACTTACTTAGAGAACAAGAAATTGCTTATTATAGCATAAATACGACAAAAATACACTATAATAACGCTAATTAACGTATCGTAAAAATACGGGTATTACAATACTCCCCCTCTAAAAATAGTTTCGTCCTCGAAACTATGGGTAAGATACGTACCGCGAAAAAGTTCTGGATACTGGTTCTTCATCTTCTCTTCCAATTTCCATGTCGCATCTCCAGTCTTCTGATCCCACACGACCTTAACAAGTTGAATCTCTTTGTTCCTTAACTGCTTAGTCTTCCGATCAACAATCCTTGCAGGGGATACTTCAAATGATAAGTCGTCCTTCAGTTGAATCATGTAATACCCCGTTCCCGGAGCGCTACTAAACTAATATTCTGACAAAAGTTGACATGTTTCCCAAATGTGGAATACTTTGCTCGTAGGGTTTTTGAAAAATGTGGTCCTATTTTTTTTTGAAACTCCTCTTTCAAAGAGTAGTCAGAGTATCACAACGACTTTTAGAAACATGGCGGTGAATAATTCAAGACACCAAATAAACCACATTAACCATAATCATCAGGTTATTCCATCATTTCATAAACGATAATACATGTTTGAAAACATAATAGGCATTTTATTACAACACTGAAATGAACTACAAATATTCTATAGCTGGTCGACATGCTACATCCCTTACTAAACTTCTAGTAAGTTACCCCAGAAATTCAAGTAAGAAGCCTGTAACGACCCGTTTCCGGACCGCTACCGAGCTCAATATACCGAGCTCGAGTTACCGAGCTCAACACACCGAGCTCAACTAAACCTGTATGAGATGTGTTTTAAAACGAAACTCTTGTGCCTTTTAAAAAGTACGGTCTATATTTTTTTTTATAAAACCAGCTCGTGCACATCAGAGTAATTACAGCTTTTCGAAACATGGTGCAACTAAGACACAAGACTTAAATTCTAATAAAACATACATGCATAACATACATATATATATCACTCGAAATAATAATGTATACAAAATACAGAGTAGCAAATGTGCAAAGAAAATACACCTAAGGTACGACGACTTCAAAAGAGCAATCATACCCTGGGGGTACTTCCGGCAGACTCCCACGCAGGGGGCTGCTCCAAAAGTAAGACCACCAGTCTACCCTGAAACAACAAAACAACACCGCCAAACCGGGTCACGACATACTACTCCAAAAGAAAAAACAAGGTCTGACCAAAAAAAAACAACATCCAAAGAACATAATCAATCCACGACAAGTAGAGGTCGTCACTCGGGTCCTCGTCGAGCTCCTCCTCGGCATCGTCTGCCGCCGAGTTCCTGCGCCCTCGACATCGCCTGGGTAACCGTCATGGATTGAAGGCACCACGGGAAAGTGGTCAACTTCTCAACAATTCAAGATAAGCTCGACATAAAGAAATAAGCAACACAATAATGTATCTCAATCTCCACACGTGACTCGACCATCTCACTCTAGACTCGACTCGACTCTTATTCCGGAATATCGTCAGCAGGTCCATCCCCAAACCGGCGTAATAGGTAAACGGCAGTCCATCCCCAAACCGAATTCCATACATTAATCGGTGTCCATCCCCAAACCGATAATGCTACAACGCTAGCCAATCCACCATAAACAAAAAGGGGACCTAGCACCCTCGCCATCTGGGTCCGGCTCAAAAACGTCATACGACTCCCTAGCTCTCTCACTCGATGATTAGCTCGCCGCATGTCAAAGAGTAACACAACTTACTTGATCACATATCAAATAAAGAGAGCATGCTTAACATGAAGAAAACGCAATTCGACATTTAAGCAATAAAACATTCTGCATGAAGAAACACAATTCGACAGCAATACACCATTCACAACATATATTCAATCACATATCAAATACATGCAAAAACCCAATCTCGACACCAATCAAGGAGTCCATACATAAATATAACAATAAAAATAAAGTCTTAATAATGTCTAAGAGTTGCCCTTACCGAACTCAGATTGATCTTTGCCGACAACGACCTCGACACGGCTGTCTTCAAAGAGCTCGACAACGACTTCTCTTACTCGATCTCGACACGGCTGTCTTCAACGAGCTCGACAACGACTTCTCTTACTCGATCTCGACACGGCTGTCTTCAAATGAGCTCGACAACGACTTCTCTTACTCGATCTCGACACGTACACTTCTCAGTCGACCTCGACACGTACAGTTCTCGATCTGGATTTCCGCTGCTTCCACGTCCTCGGATTCGCTCTCCCGTACACCTTGATTCGGAAATCACTCGATCTCGGGAATCAGACTTCCTAAAACAAACACAACTCAGTTCGATCTATGGGTTCTAATACACTTAGCTCTCATCCCAAACTTAACCACAACCCAGAAAATATAAAACTCAAGAATTGAAATATATTTTTCCTCTAACACAAAGTTAGGGTTTTTCGATCAAAAGTTCATGAAAAAGGTTATCTGATGCTTCAACAGATAGATCGACAACAACAACCAGAAGCAACAAACGAAAAACAAGAAATCGAAACAAACCAAAAATGAAGGGTTTCTGGCACCGCTGATTGCGTAAAAACAGGGCAAGAAGACTTGTCTAACAAGCCCAATTACACGGTAAGAAAGATAGGTAATATCGTCAAGAAGAAAACCCATCAGTTTGACATGATTTGGAAGCCTAAAACTGGCTAAAAATGGAAGGAAAAGTAGCGCTAAACAAGAGTACGAGAGGAAGAGAAAATCATTCTTCATACCTCAATGGTGATGGTCGAGCAGGCGAGATATGTCGAGAAGATGATGATGAACAAGATTGATGAAGAAAATTTGTGCAGAGTCTCGATGGAACTCAAGGTTTCGTCGATGGAAATTTTGGAGAAAAACAAGGAACTCAGAGCAGAAGGAAGGAAGAAGAAAGAAGAAAAGAGAAATGAGTATCTGAGGGAATCGGTCGTGGTATACAGCTGGTGAGAGAAGGGGTATAATCGTAACTCCAGCTATAAGATGCCAATCCCATCAATCAATCTACCCGTCTAATCGTTCCTCTCATAATTACCCTCTACTCTGTCGGACAACGGTCTAGACACGCGACGAGAACGGCAAGCCGACAAGATAATTATTACAAACAATATAATAATAGCGCTGAATAACGTTCGAAAGAATACGAGTTATCATCTCGACACGATGTCGACAAGAGTGCTCGTGCAAGCGCATAAGGCTCTAACACGAGTTCGTGCACGCGGCCTCCTCCGTTCGACATGCGACCTCCTCATTTCGATGCAGCGACTTCATCAACTCGACACGCGACCTCCTCAGCTCAGCAACTAGTGCACGCGGTCTCCTCAGCTCGGCAAATGAGCTCGGCACGCGATCTTGGCACGGGATCTCGACACAAGATCTTGGTCGAGGTCTCGATACGTCGTCCTAATACGATGTCGATCTCGTCCTCAGGTGTTACAATCTCTCCCTCTAAAAAAATTTCGTCCTCGAAATTGCAAATAAGATTCTTACCTCGGAAAAGTTCAGGGTACTGAGTCTTCATCTTCTCCTCCAGCTCCAAGTCGCATCTCCCGCCTTCTCGATCCCACACAACTTTGACGAGTTGAATCTCTTTGTTCCGCGAATCGCTTGGCTTTCCGATCAACGATCCTTCAGTAATGCTTGAAAGATAGGTCGCCCTTCGCTTGAATCACATCCGGTTCGATGACATGAGAGGGTCGGAAACATACTTCGTAATTGTGAGACGTGGAAGACGTCGTGAATGTTCGACAAGAATGGTGGCAAGGCAATCGATATGCCACGGACCGATCTGACGAAGAATCTGGTAAGGTCCAATAAATTTAGGGTGAGTTTCTTGGATTTGATCGCCGACCAACTCGATGAGTGGGGGTGACTCTAAGAAATACATGTTCTCCTTCCTCGAACTCGAGTGGTCGACGTCGTTGGTCCGCATAACTCTTCGCCGACTTTGAGACGTTCGCATCCGATCTCTGATCAAACGGATCTTCTCAGTAGTCTGCTGGATCATATCTGGTCCTGACGATTAAGCTCGCCGTCCTGGTACCAATAAAGAGGCGTCGACATTTCCCCATACAATTGCTTCAAAAGGTGCCATTCCAATACTCGCATGGAAATCATTGTGTAGGTGAACTCCACCAATGGTAAGACGTCGTCCCAACTTCCTCGGTGATCTAACGACACGCCGCAACAAATCTTCAAGTGATTGGATCGTTCTCTCGGTCGACCGTCGATGCGTGGATGATATGCCGAGCTAAGCTCGAGCTCGGTTCCCATCGCTCCTTGCAATTCCCTCCAAAAATGAGACGTGAACTTGGATCTCGGTCGACACGATCGAAGAGGGTATTCCATGAAGTCGTACTATCTCCGCGATGTAGATCTCGGTCAACTTTTCCACGTTGTATGTCGACCTCACTGGTAAGAAATGAGCAGATTTGGTCAATCGGTCGACGATCACCCAAATCGAATCATTCTTCTTCTGCGTCTTCGGCAAACCTACAACAAAATCCATGGAAATACTATCCCATTTCCAAACTGGTACGTCAAGCGATTGTAACATTCCCGCAGGTCGTTGGTGCTCCACCTTTGCTTTCTGACACGTTAAACCACGGTTACGTGCTCGACTTGCTTCTTCATTCCGGACCACCAAAAATGCTTCTTCAAGTCTTGATACATCTTCGTAGCTCCTGGATGAATACTAAAGTTGCTCTTATGCGCTTCGTCGAGAATCAACTTTCTCAGCTCGAATACGTTAGGTACGCACACTCGGCCATTGTATCTCAAGATGTCGTCCGCTCCGACTTGGAATTCGCGCTTCCTTGCGCTATCAATCGATCTTCTCTTGCGAAGCTCGTCATGAACTTGCCGGTCTCGGATCTCGCCCAACAATCATTAGAGATGGTAAGCATACCAAATCTCGGCTTCCCGGTGAAACTTCGACACTCGACTTCAAGTCTCGGAACTTCTCGAGCATCTCCAACTCCTTGATCATCATCGCCGAGGTTAAACGCTCTTCTGCTCAATGCATCCGCTACTACGTTAGCCTTACCGGATGGTATTCCAACGTAAAGTCGTAGTCCTTGAGAAATTACGTCCATCTACGCCGACGCATGTTGAGCTCTTTACGGTCGAACAGTACTTCAAGCTCTTGTGATCGCTGAAAGCGAAGAGTGCTCCCATAAAGGTAGTGCCTCCATATCTTCAACGTAAAAACTCTGCTGCCGGCTCAAGTCGTGAGTAGGGTAGTTCCTCTCGTGAATCTTAAGCTGTCTTGAAGCATACGCGACCACCTTCCGATGTTGCATCAGCACGCATCCCAATCCCTGGTGTGACGCATCACAATACACCTCGAAAGGCTCTTCGGGTTGAGGCAAAATCAACACAGGCGCTGTCGTCAAAAGCTCCTTCAGTCTTTGAAAACTGGCTTCACACTCCTCGGTCCAGGCAAAAGGTTGATCCTTCCTCGTCAGTCGTGTAAGAGGCGCGACAATCTTCGAGAAACCTTCAATGAATCTTCGGTAATATCCTGCTAAGCCGACAAAACTCCTGATCTCAGAATCGCCTTCTTGGTGTTCCCACGCTAACACGACTTCAATCTTAGTTGGATCCCCAGCTATCCCTTCTTTGGAAATCACGTGACCAAGAAAATTCACCTCTTCAAGCAAAAATTCACACTTCGACAGGTTGGCATAGAGTTGCTTATCTCGTAATATCTGCAATACTCGATATAAGTGTTCTGCGTGCTCTTCTCGGTTCCTCGAGTAAATCAGTATGTCGTCGATGAACACTACAACGAATCGATCCAAGAACGAATGGAAAATCCTGTTCATGTAATCCATAAACACACGGTGGCGCGATTCGTCACTCCAAACGGCATCACCAAGTACTCGTAGTGACCGTATCTAGTCCTGAAAGCTGTTTTGGCGACATCTTCCTCCTTCACGAATCTGGTGGTAGCCCGAGCTTCAAGTCTATCTTGGAAAGATCGCCGCTCCACGAAGTTGATCCATCAAGTCGTCAATACGTGGTAACGGATAACGGTTCTTCCACGGTAACCTTGTTGAGCTCGCGATAGTCCACGCCACGGCCTTGATCGTCCATCCTTCTTCTTAACCAACAACACCGAGCTCCCCACGGTGACACGCTCGGTCGTATGAATTGCTTCGACTCCAAGTGTTCGATCTGGGACTTCACTCTTTCATCTCGGCAGAGACATCCTGTATGGCGCTTTGGAAATCGGTCCTGTCCCTGGAATCGTGTCGATGGAGAACTTCGACCTCTCGTCTTGGTGGTAACCCTGGCACGTCTTCGAAAAAGCGTCCTCAAAGTCACACACCATGGAACATTCTTCACGTCGATCTGTTGGAAAACTTCCGAACTAGCGGATACATGTATTCCCTAGTTCCTTCTTTCAAAGAAACTCCGATCGTTCGGCGTAAAGATAATTGGAGACTCCAAGGTCCGGAAAAATTACGCTTTTCACGACGCAGTCCAAAAGGACATGGTGGTGTGACAACCAATCCATCCCGAGGATGACATCTAAGCCCTTAAGAGGCAAACAAACCAAATTGACCACAAACTTTCTACTCGAATAACCACTACACAATTAAGACATGCGGTGTTTGTGACTAAGGTTTTAGCGGTGGGGTTGTAACTACTAATTTAAACGGTAAAGCGATCACAATCAAGTTCAAATGGTTCACCTGATCGAAGAAATAAAGGAATGTGTTGCACGAATCAAAAGAACGGATAAGGATTTACCTCGATCTCACATTCACCTTGGATAAGATCTTCACTCGATCCGCTTCCTCGCCACTCATGCGTAAAACTACGCCTTTAGCCACTTGACGTTTCCGCCTTTGGCTCTTTGCGCAAGCATCGTCGATTCGACTTTAGGTGTAGGACAATCCTTGACAAAATGTCACGGCTCTACGGTTGAAACACACCTCCACCCTCCTGGGTACGATTATTGGCGTAATGTCCCGTCTTTCCACAACGGAAACAAGTCACCTCGACACGGCCTGCGTCCTCCGCTTCTCGGTACTTGGGTCATCGGACGATATTGTCCCTGTTGTCGTTCCCGAGGTCGGTCGTAAGGCTTCTTCTGCGGTTGTTTCCGCTTTACGTGCAAATCTACGCCCCGCACTCACGGGGTCTCACCGTCGCCTGGCAGTCTTCTTCTTGTGGCTCCTCACTCCTTCTACCTTGACCATGATCAATCGGCTCTTGGAGGTTTGGATCCTCAACGACACCATCGACTTCGAATGTCGAATCTCAATCCCGTTGGAATCTCTCACTTAACCATCTCTGGTCAACTCGATCGGAAATGGACTGAAATACCTCGCCAACGACTCGAACTTGGCGCATACTCGGACAACTGTCGAGTTGCCTTCTTGCAGCTTGAAGAAACTCTTGCTCCTTCTCGGCTCGTGCGATGTCTGGGAAGTACTTGTCCAAGAACCTTTCACGAAAAAGCTCCCGGGTCATCTCGTGGCGTTCGCTTATAAATGTTTGCTTCAACTCCTCTCCACCAATACTCTGCGTCTCCTAGCGATGAAGTAGGTGGCATAGTCGACCTTCACGCGTTGTCCCGCAATGAAGTGCCTCAAAGATCTTCTCGATCTCTTGCATCCAAAGATCGACTTTATCTGGATTTGGCTCACCATAGAACCGGTGGATCATGCTTCCTGAAGTCGGCCAATCCTCTCGCTTGACATTTAGATTTCGCTCGTTCTTTGTTCTGCGCAAGTTACTGCTGAGTTAACGCCGCCGTCTGTTGAGCCATCGCGTTAACTGTTGAGTTGCGATGGTGATTGTTGAGCCATGGCTGCCGCCATCTCGGTCATAGCTTGAATTGCTCGTTCCATGTCGGCGTTCTCGGTTGCAGGTATCGTATTCCTACGAGGTGGCATTAGATTCCACAAAGTTCAAAACCCCGTCGAATCTCGGTAACAAGGATGTGTTAAAACACACCGCTTCAATCAAGAAACAGTTCAAACAATTTCTCAAGCAATAAGTGCTTCACTTAATCAAACAAAGAATCAACATAATACAACTAGGTACCCAACACACATAACCCGGACACGCTGACTAATTCAAATCTCCTATGCACAAATTTGGCCAGAACCGAATCAAGCCTCGATACCAACAAAGGTAACGACCGCTTCCGACCGCTACCGAGCTCAATATACCGAGCTCGAGTTACCGAGCTCAACACACCGAGCTCAACTAAACCTGTATGAGATGTGTTTTAAAACGAAACTCTTGTGCCTTTTAAAAAGTACGATCTATTTTTTTTTATAAAACCAGCTCGTGCACATCAGAGTAATTACAGCTTTTCGAAACATGGTGCAACTAAGACACAAGACTTAAATTCTAATAAAACATACATGCATAACATACATATATATATCACTCGAAATAATAATGTATACAAAATACAGAGTAGCAAATGTGCAAAGAAAATACACCTAAGGTACGACGACTTCAAAAGAGCAATCATACCCTGGGGGTACTTCCGGCAGACTCCCACGCAGGGGGCTGCTCCAAAAGTAAGACCACCAGTCTACCCTGAAACAACAAAACAACACTGCCCAAACTGGTCACGACATACTACTCCAAAAGAAAAAAACAAGGTACAGCCAAAAAAAAAACAACATCCAGCAACATAATCAATCACGACAAGTAGAGGTCGTCACTCGGGTCCTCGTCGAGCTCCTCCTCGGCATCATCTATCGCCGAAGTTCCTGCGCCCTCGACATCGCCTGGGTAACCGTCATGGATTGAAGGCACCACGGGAAAGGGTCAACTTCTCAACAATTCAAGATAAGCTCGACATAAAGAAATAAGCAACACAATAATGTATCTCAATCTCCACACGTGACTCGACCATCTCACTCTAGACTCGACTCGACTCTTATTCCGGAATATCGTCAGCAGGTCCATCCCCAAACTGACGTAATAGGTAAACGGCAGGTCCATCCCCAAACCGAATTCCATACATTAATCAAAGGTCCATCCCCAAACCGATAATGCTACAACGCCTAGCCAATCCACCATAAACAAAAAGGGGACCTAGCACCCTCGATTATCTGGGTCCGCTCAAAACGTCATACGACTCCTAGCTCTCTCACTCGATGATTAGCTCGCCGCATGTCAAAGAGTAACACAACTTACTTGATCACATATCAAATAAAGAGAGCATGCTTAACATGAAGAAAACGCAATTCGACATTTAAGCAATAAAACATTCTGCATGAAGAAACACAATTCGACAAAGAATACACCATTCACAACATATATTCAATCACATATCAAATACATGCAAAAACCCAATCTCGACACCAATCAAGGAGTCCATACATAAATATAACAATAAAAATAAAGTCTTAATAATGTCTAAGAGTTGCCCTTACCGAACTCCGAATTGATCTTTGCCGACAACGACCTCGACACGCCGTCTTCAAAGAGCTCGACAACGACTTCTCTTACTCGATCTCGACACGGCTGTCTTCAACGAGCTCGACAACGACTTCTCTTACTCGATCTCGACACGGCTGTCTTCAAATGAGCTCGACAACGACTTCTCTTACTCGATCTCGACACGGACACTTCTCAGTCGACCTCGACACGTCTGATTCTCGATCCGATTTCCGGCTTCCACGTCCTCGGATTCGCTCTCCCGTACACCTTGATTCGAAATCACTCGATCTCGGGAATCAGACTTCCTAAAACAAACACAACTCAGTTCGATCTATGGGTTCTAATACACTTAGCTCTCATCCCAAACTTAACCACAACCCAGAAAATATAAAACTCAAGAATTGAAATATATTTTTCCTCTAACACAAAGTTAGGGTTTTTCGATCAAAAGTTCATGAAAAAGGTTATCTGATGCTTCAACAGATAGATCGACAACAACAACAACCAGAAGCAACAAACGAAAAACAAGAAATCGAAACAAACCAAAAATGAAGGGTTTCTGGGCACTGCCGATTGCAGAAAAACAGGGGAAGAAAATTTGTTTTACAAGCCCAATTAATCGGTTAGAAAGATAGGTAATATCGTGAAGAAGAAAACCCATCAGTTTGACATGATTTGGAAGCATAAAACTGGCTAAAAATGGAAGGAAAAGTAGCGCTAAACAAGAGTACGAGAGGAAGAGAAAAATCATTCTTCATACCTCAATGGTGATGGTCGAGCAAAGTAGATATGTCGAGAAGATGATGATGAACAAGATTGATGAAGAAAATTTGTGCAGAGTCTCGATGGAACTCAAGGTTTCGTCGATGGAAATTTTGGAGAAAAACAAGGAACTCAGAGCAGAAGGAAGGAAGAAGAAAGAAGAAAAGAGAAATGAGTATCTGAGGGAATCGGTCGTGGTATACAGCTGGTGAGAGAAGGGGTATAATCGTAACTCCAGCTATAAGATGCCAATCCCATCAATCAATCTACCCGTCTAATCGTTCCTCTCATAATTACCCTCTACTCTGTCGGTCAACGGTCTAGACACGCGACGAGAACGGCAAGCCGACAAGATAATTATTACAAACAATATAATAATAGCGCTGAATAACGTTCGAAAGAATACGAGTTATCATCTCGACACGATGTCGACAAGAGTGCTCGTGCAAGCGCACAAGGCTCTAACACGAGTTCGTGCACGCGGCCTCCTCCGTTTGACATGCGACCTCCTCAGCTCGGTACGCGACTTCATCAACTCGACACGCGACCTCCTCAGCTCAGCAACTAGTGCACGCGGTCTCCTCAGCTCGGCAAATGACCTCGGCACGCGATCTTGGCACGGGATCTCGACACAAGGTCTTGGTCGAGGTCTCGATACGTCGTCCTAATACGATGTCGATCTCGTCCTCAGGTGTTACAAAGCCGGACGTCTATCCTCAGCTACTCTTCTCCACAGTCCTGAGTCCTCCGCTTACTCCGCCATCTGGGTTACATTCATTAATTGAAAGAGCCACTAACAAGGGTCAACTTCTTAAAATAAAGAGACAAATGCACATACGACAGCATATTTGACAGCAAGGCATATAACAACACAACATAAATACAAGAAATAGCAAATCATAAACTAGAGGCAACACAACAATATGCACAGTTCTCAAGACGCAACTCAAGACTCAACTTAAGACTCATTCCCTCTCGACACTTTCGACAATCTTCCGGAAAGTAACGTCGATCCATCACTAAATATCAGCCGTAGCCTTGGGCTCTCCGCTCCCCCTAGGACATTCAGCTCAGGTTCCTTGACGCTACGACGTCTAGCTAAGCTGCCGAAGAACCAGCCGGAGCCGTTTAGGGGATCCTAGCACCCTAGGTTAATCGGATCGAAGCTCAAAAACGTCACGACAACTCAACGACTTGACTAAACTCTCGCACTCCAATGAATAGGTCGCCGCATACGATAATTCACAAAGCAAATTGAATAATTATTTAACCGCATATCAAATAATATTCATGTCAAGCTCAATATAGTGCGAAACAGTTTAGCAGTATAAGCAATTCATTTCAACCAATCACAACTTAGCAAACAAGGCATATTGACCATTCAGTTCATCCCTCTGCGACTCAGTGGAGTTGACAGAGAGGAAATCAAACAAGTGTGGGGGGTTGGGGACAGCTGCCAACCACTTGCAGACAAGCCCACTAAATAATCATAATTACAATTTTAAGAAATAAAAGTCGAAGGGGTACGAGACCCTCACTTCGAACCTGAGGTTCTCAGACTTCTTCGCATAAGGCTGAAAATTAAATTCCTATCAATATCTAAGTTGCCCTTACACATAAGCATATAAAATATAGTCCTAGAAATGTCTAGAAGTAGCCCTTACCGAACTCCAAGCCGTGCGTATTCATGTATTCCTCGATCTTTACACCGCACGATCTCGGATCTTGACTCCTAATACCACGAACAAACTTAGCACAACCTAGGCATAAACTAGTTCTAATTTCCTAGGCTCTCACAACCCACAAACCTCTTACTAACCGAATCTCTTACACTTAATACATAATTTAAAATACTAGTTTTTAAATAACTACATACACTTGAAAAATTAATAACTAATTAAAGAATCAAATTCTAAAGACTAGGAAATCATTTTCTTGAAAACTTAAGACATGGAACATCATCATTTATCAACTCTTTTTATCAAACACTTAAGCCAAGGCTCCACTTGGTTTCTTGGGTCTCAAGGAACCCAATTTACCTTATGTGCTTCATAGCCTAAAAATCCCAAAACAAATCCAAATGTAATCAAACATTTTCCATAGTTTTCCAAAACTTAATCATACATCAATACAACCATTATAAACTAGAATACAAATTAATTTTCCTTCCCCAAAGCCTCTAGGGCTCGCGGCCATCACACCCTTCTTCCAAAAAAAATTTACAAACTTCCAATTTAAATTAAAAACATCATTTCCTATGTCAATTCTTTCACAAAACAACAAATAATTTTACAACCAAAGCATTATCAAAGCCAATTACCCAATCATGACTCTTTTTAAGAATTCAAGGGTTCACAAATTCATTGATCTAAATCAACTAAACATAACACTCTCCAACTAATTTTTCTTCCATACCTCCAATCTTTCAAAACCAAAACCTTTAACTTGAAAACACTAAGCCATCATAACAAAATCAAAACCTAGGGTTAAAAAAAAATTACCAATTTTCTTGATCAATTCCAAATCAACAACAAGAACAACAATTCAAGCATTAAAAAAAATAATCATGAACCAATTACATGATTCACATGAGAGATTACAAAACCCTCATCCTTGGAGCACAAATTCGGCCTAGGGTTCTAAAAAAATAGGGGAAAAACATATTCACATCTCTCATGATCATAATCAAAGCATAATCAAGCATTAAACATGAAAGAATAAAAAGAATCACCTCCTACACCTATTTAGGGGCCACGGTTTTTGGCATCAAATCAAAGGGGGAAGGAATTAGTTTTCTATTTACTCACTTGGCCAAGGTGTAGGTACTAATTAGAAGAAGGAAATGGAAAATATGATGGTGCTTAAGAGGGGAGGAAGCCACGGTCAGGAGATGGAAGGAAGTAGGGAGATAAACATGGTTTTTCCTTACTTCACCCACAATAGGAAACTTGGGGACAAAATAGAAAAAAAGAAGCAAGTGAGAGTGGGAAGGAGGATGGCGGTCATCAACAAAAGGAGAGAAGGGAAAATAATTTTTTTTTCTTGGCCAAGAGTAATTAAGGAGAGCGCCACGACTGGAAGTTACAGGAAAAGAGGAATGAATTTCATTTCCTCCTTTCACCTTCACTTGGTTACTTGATAAAGAAGGAGGAGAAAAAAAAAATAGGGAAATGAGAATAAGGGAGGGGCTTCGGCCTGCATTCTTAAGAGAGAAGGGAAAGTAATTTTGATAAAAAATAATACATGGCTAGGAGGGATTTAAGGAAGATATTTATCTTAGCAACCACCAATAATTGACACCTAGCACTAATCCAAGATGTTTGTGAATTAACCATAAAGTCTTGACACCTAATCACTCTGTAACACGCGTATTTTTTTTTATGCGTTAATTAGCGTTATTTAGTGTATTCTGTCGTATTTATGCTATAATAAAGCAATTTCATGTTCTCTGAGTAAGTGGATTAATTAAATCAAGATCAAATTAAATTTGAGAATTAATATTTTATATTAATTCACGGTTTGAAAATCGTCGAAAAATTCTAACGAAGTTTCGCCGCGTTTCGAATCGCCGGGCGGTTTCGCCGCATATAAAATTTTAAATGAACTTCGATTTCGATGAAAATCGAATCGTAACCTCTTGAGACTATTTTTGAGTGATTATTGTTATTTTTATTATTTATGATATAATATTTTCACGCGATGAATTAATTTCTCGTTAAATTAATTTTCGCGAGTTTATCGGTAACGCGGTCTTTCGTAGCCGTGTTTTAGATCTTAGAACTCTAGATTAGAGGGTAATTTTGAGAGATGTGAGGTTAGATGGGTAAGATTAGGTGATATGTTTAACATCTAATATAATTGCTAGGTGTCATTAGTTGTGTGATTTGTTTTTAAAAAAAAAAAGAAAACCTTTTATTTAACTACTCCTACTAACTACACCTATTTTTATTATTATAAAAGGAGAAGACCAAGGCTGGATGCAGCCTCATTTTCACGCCTCCATCCTCTTCTCAAACCCTCATCTTCTTTCTCTTTTTCCCTTCTTGAAGACCAAGCTTCCATGGATGCTTTCTTCCATTTTTCTTAAGCTTTTCAACTTGCAATCTTCACCAAAGTTACTCCAAACTTTCATCTCTACCTAGTTCTTCTTCATCCTCATCATCTAAGTAAGAAAAAAATTTATTTTTTCCTCCCCATTTACTGTTGAAAACCGCGCCCCCTCCCCTTGTTGCTTCTTATTTTTTTTTGCTTTTCAATCTTGTTATCTTGCTTGTTTAATGTTGTTTGATGGGTTGATGATGATCAAGAGGAAATGAAACATTCTTTTTCCTTTCCTTGAGTTCTAGGGTGAAAACCCTAAGAGGAGAAAAGGGGAAAAGGGTGTGATCCTCATTGAATCACCTAATTAGTGGTTTAATTGAGTTTATGGAAGTTGTATGATGATTGTTTAAATTTTAGTTTTGATTTTGCATGTCTAACTTTTTAGTTTATGATTGAGACCTATTCTTTAACTATGGAAAACATGGGTTTAGGTGATTGAATCATGTATCTAAGAGTTGAATGTTATGTTTTAGGTAGTTTTAAAGCTATTGGAATTGATATGCATGAGTTAGTATATGAGTTAGTTCATGTTTTGTGAAAAAGTGATTTTTGAGGGACTAAAATGTTTTGAAGTGAAGTATGGATTTGAAAAATGTTTTACAACTTGTTTCAATTATGGGTGTGTATGATGCTTAGATGAGAATTGATGTGAGTTACCTTAAATTTGGTTGTTTGGCTTGAAAAATGTTAGTAGTAATGAAAAGGAGTTTTGCAAAATTTTCTTTTAAGAAAAAGATGATTATGGCCGAGAGGCCTAAAAGATTTTTGGAAGAAAGTTTTTAATTGTGAAGTTGTTGTGAAGTTTGAATGTGTTATGCTTAAGACATTAAGAAAAAGGATTCTTTAAAGAGTTAGCATTTTTTTTTAGTAAAAGTGTTATGTAGTAGTTAATTTCCAAGAAAAGTGGTTTTTGATTCAAAATTCTTAATTGTTTACTAGTAGTTAGAAGTAAATTTTTGTGTATTCTTGGTTAGAAAAGGGTTAAGTTTGAATGTCTTAGATTGTAGAACTAAGTTTTTAGAATTTCGCTAAGTCGTTTTACGTGTTAGGCCCGAGTAACCCGAGACAGTATGGTGCGGAAATCGAGGAGCACGTGGACGCGTAGCTTGGAGTTTGGTAAGGGCGCTTCACATTTATATTTATTGTTGTATGTCCTTGTGTAAGGGCTACCTTAGATATTGTTAGAATTTAATTTTAAGCGTTATGCGAAGAAGTCTGAGAACCTAAGGGTTCGAAGTGAGGGTCTTGTACCCCTTCGCTTTATTTTTATATGCTGATTATTTAGTGGGCTTGTCTGCAAGTGGTTGGTAGCTGTCCCCAACCCCCCACACTTGTTTGTTCCTCTCTGCGAACTCCATCGAGTTGCAGAGGGATGGATTCTGTGAGTTGATTGTTGTCTGTTGTTGTTGAGCTGTGAATTGTCTATGCTGGTTGTATCGTTGAATTGCGTTTCTTCATGCAAACTACTTTTATTGCTTAAGTTGTTGAATTGCGTTTCTTCATATTAAGCATGCTCTTATTATTTGATATGCGGTCGAATAATCTTACGTATAACTCTGTGAATATCGTATGCGGCGAATAGTTCATTTAGTCTGAGAGCATTGTCGAGTCGTCGAGACGTTTTTGAGCTGTGAGCCAGATAACTGAGGGTGCTAGGTCCCCTTAGTTTATGGTGGATTAGCTAGGCGTCGCAGCGTTAAGGAACCGGAGATGCTTACCTAGGGAGAGCGAGGATCCCAAAGCTACGGCTGGTATTCAGCGGATGGATTGGCGTTTGCTTTCCGGAAAAATTGTCAAGTCGAGAGAAAATGAGTCGTGAGATGAGTCATGTGTCGAGTCTTGAGGGAACATTTTGAATTAAATTTTGTGAACTATATACGTTGCTGTTGATTATTGTTTTGTGAATTTGTTATATTTGAATTGTTGAGAAGTTGACCCTTTCCCGTGGTGCCTTCAATCCATGATGGTTACCCAGGCGATGGCGAGGAAGTGGAAGATCAGTTGGTGGACGATGGCGAGGAGGGCCTTTTGAGGATTCGGGCAACGACCTTTATTTGTCTTGAGTGCATGTTGATCGTTGTTTGCTATTATGTTTTTTTTTGTGGAGGACTGTAGTATATCTATATACTTTTGTGTACAGTTGGTTGGTGACCGGTTGGGCTCATGATGATTTGGTAAGGCAGGGTAGACTGGAGGACCGCGTTTTGGAGCAACCCTGCAGGTGCACACTGGAAGTACCCCAGGGTATGATCGCTCTCTTGAGGGTCATCATACTATAGGTGTATTTCTTTGTACATTTTCCACTCTGTTATTTTGCACATACTGTGTGTATGACTTATGTATTTATGCATGTATGCTTTATCAGCATTTGAATCTTGTGTCCTAGTTGCACCATGTTTCGAAACGCTGTAAGTACTCTGTGTGTGCTTTACATGCACTATTGTTTAAAAAAAAATCCGCATTTTTCGAAAGGGCACAAGAGTACCGTTTTTAAAACATGTCACATATAGGCTTCTTTTGGTTTCGTAGCGATCTGGAAACGGGTCGTTACAATGGTGGTATCAGAGCAGTTCGGTCTAACCGGACTGTGCATAGGAAAATTGAAACTGGTCACCGTGTCGGGTTGTGCTTGTTGATGTGATTAGCTGTTTTGTATTGTTATTGTTTGCTAAGTATAGTAGTTGTTTGTCAATTGTTTGGATTGTTTCTTGATTGAAGCAATGTGTGTTAACACACCCCTTTGTTTGTGAGTTCTGGCAGGTTTTGGATTTTTTTGAAATCTAATGCCACCTCGTAGAGACCCTGCAACCGGATCCGATAACTCTAACATGGATCGAGCGATTCAAGCAATGACTGAGATGGCGGCAATTTGTTGCTAACGAATCTTGCCAAGACTCAGCGGGATCTGAAGCAGAGAGAGAAGCGCGGGCTGCCGAACCAAGGGGATTGGTTGATTTTCGTCGACATGATCCTCCGAAGTTTCGTGGAGAGGTTAACCCGGAGAAGGCAGACCTATGGTTGCAGGAAGTAGAGAAGATTTTCGAGGTACTACGTTGCCCAGCTGAGGTTAAGGTGAACTATGCAACTTACCTGCTCTTAGGAGATGTGGAGTACTGGTGGAGGAGTACTAGGCTGATGATGGAGGCAAACCATCAGGAGATCACTTGGGCATCTTTTCGGGAGAAGTTTTTGGATAAGTACTTTCCCCTTAGTGCAAGGACCAAGCTGGGAGATGACTTTACGAAAATGCACGACAGGCAACATGTCAATCGGCGAGTATCTTTGCGAAGTTTGAGTCACTATCTCGATACTTTCTTTTCTTAGATGAGCAGTGGATGAAGGATATATGTGTCATCGGTTCATGGAGGAACTCCGTGATGACATTCGATATTCGATCTTTGCCATCGAATTAGACAATTTCAACAACTGGTTGAGAAGTGTAGGGAAGTGGAGACTATGAAGAATCGAAGACTCAATTTGGGAGGCAACTACTCTAGAGGGCCAATCAGGCAGAGTGATCGGAACCAGAAAGGGAAACAACAGCAGAAGAAGCCCTATAGTCGACCCCAGGGGAACAACAACAGGGGACAATATCGTCCGATGGAAGAAAACCCGAGGAGTGAGAGTCAAACTGGTATTGATGTGACCTGTTATCGTTGGGGAAGGCCGGGACACTATGCAAATAACTGTGTCCAGAAAGAAGATGTGTGCTTTAACTGTAAGAAGCCGGGGCATTTCGCCAAGGATTGTTCGACACCTAAGGCTGAACCGGCAGTGCATGCGGCAAAGGCTAAAGGAAAACGCCCAATGGCTAAAGGCAGAGTTTTCTGTATGAGCGGAGAAGAAGCAGAGCAAGCGGATGGCCTCATCCAAGGAGATTGTGAGATTGAGGGTAAACCCCTAACCGTTCTTTTTTATTCGGGTGCAACCCATTCTTTTATTTCTTCAGATTGTGTAGACCGTTTGAAATTGACTGTGACTGCTTTACCATTCAAGCTGGTAGTTACTACCCAAATGCTAAAACCTTAGTTACCAACACTGCATGCCTTAATTGTGTAGTGGTCATTGAGTAGAAAATTTGTGGTTAATTTGGTGCATACCACTTAAGGGTCTAGATGTCATTCTCGGGATGGATTGGTTATCCCACCACCATGTCCTTTTGGACTGTGCCCGAAAAACCGTAGTTTTTCCCGACCTCGGAATTTCCAACTACCTATCTGTTAATCACATTGGTGTTTCATTGAAAGAGGGGACCCAGGAATACATGTACCTGGCTAATTCGGAAGTTTCTCAGGAGATCGAAGTGAAGAATGTTCCTGTTGTTTGCGATTTTATCGATGTTTTCCCGGAAGACGTGCCAGGACTACCGCCAGTCAGAGAAATCGAATTTTCTATTGATTTACTTCCAGGAGCAGGACCAATTTCGATAGCACCTTATCGAATGTCACCAGCTGAGATGAAGGAATTGAAGTCTCAGATTGAGCACTTGGAATCGAAGCAGTTCATACGACCCAGCGTGTCGCCATGGGGCGCCCCAATATTGTTAGTGAAGAAGAAGGATGGACGATCAAGACTGTGCGTGGACTATTGCCAACTCAACAAGGTTACTATCAAGAATCGGTATCCGCTACCGCGCATCGATGATTTGATGGATCAACTAAGGGGAGCTGCCATGTTTTCCAAGATTGACTTAAAGTCAGGTTATCACCAGATTCGAGTGAAGGAAGAGGATATTCCCAAGACCGCTTTCAGGACAAGATACGGCCACTACGAGTATTTAGTGATGCCTTTTGGGGTGACGAACGCACCAGCAGTATTCATGGACTACATGAACATGATCTTTCACCCATTTCTGGATCAATTCGTGGTGGTGTTCATCGACGACATCTTGATTTACTCGAGGAGTAGAGAGGAGCACGAAGAGCACCTGCGTCAAGTACTGCAAATACTCCTAGAGAAGCAGATTTATGCCAACCTTACTAAGTGTGAATTATGGCTTGAAAAAGTGAACTTTCTCGGACATGTGATAACTAAAGAAGGAATAGCTGTGGATCCGGCCAAGATAGAAGCTGTGTTAGCTTGGGAGCAACCAAAAACCGGGATAGATATCAGAAGCTTTGTGGGCTTAGCAGGCTATTACCGGAGGTTTATCGAAGGTTTCTCGAAGATTGTCGCGCCACTCACACGGCTTACAAGGAAGGATCAACCGTTTGCTTGGACAGAGGAGTGCGAATCCAGTTTCCAGAGACTGAAGGAGCTTTTGACAACCGCACCTGTGTTGATTCTGCCCCAACCAGAAGAACCTTACGAGGTTTATTGTGATGCGTCACACCAGGGTTTAGGATGCGTGTTGATGCAACATCGGAAAGTTGTGGCTTATGCGTCGCGACAGCTTAAGACTCACGAGAGGAATTACCCTACGCACGATTTGGAGCTTGCTGCAGTGGTTTTTGCACTAAAGATTTGGAGGCACTATCTCTATGGGAGCACGTTCACTGTTTACAGCGACCACAAGAGCTTGCGGTACTTATTCGATCAGAAAGAGCTCAACATGCGACAACGAAGATGGACATAATTTCTGAAGGACTACGATTTTACTTTGGAATACCATCCAGGGAAGGCGAACGTGGTAGCTGATGCACTAAGCAGGAAAAGTGTTTTAGTCTCAACAATGATGATCAAGGAGTTGGAGATGCTAGAGAAGTTTCGAGACTTGAAGCTGAGCATGGAGGTGTCACCGGGAAGGCTGAGGTTTGGAATGCTTACCATTTCTAGCGACCTATTGGAGGAGATTAGGGAACACCAATCTCACGACAAGCGACTGCAAGAGAAGATCGAGCTTATAGCACGAGGAAAAGCAACTGAGTTCAAGGTCGGAATGGACAATATCTTAAGATGCAATGGACGTGTATGTGTGCCCAACGTAGCTGAGCTAAGGAAGTTGATTCTCGACGAGGCACACAAGAGTGGTTTGAATATTCATCCAGGAGTTACGAAGATGTATCAGGACTTGAAGAAGCATTTTTGGTGGCCTGGAATGAAGAAGCAAGTAGCAGAGTATGTAGCTTCCTGTCTAACTTATCAGAAGGCGAAGGTACAACATCAACAACCAGCAGGGATGCTACAACCGCTTGACGTACCAGAGTGGAAGTGGGACAGCATTTCTATGGATTTCGTCGTGGGATTGCCGAGAACGCAGAGGAAGCATGACTCGATTTGGGTAATCGTTGACCGACTGACTAAATCGGCACATTTCTTACCAGTGAGATCGACATACAATGTGGAGAAGCTGAAAGAGATCTACATCGCAGAGATTGTGCGTCTACATGGTGTACCTTCTTCTATCGTTTCTGATCGAGACCCGAAGTTCACATCTCATTTTTGGAGGGAACTACAAGAAGCTATGGGAACCAAACTCAAACTAAGCTTGTAACACCTGAGGACGAGATCGACATCGTATTAGGACGACGTATCGAGACCTCGACCAAGACCTTGTGTCGAGATCCCGTGACTAGATCGTTTGCCGAGATCATTTGTCGAGCTGATGAGACCACGTGCACTAGGCTCTTTGGTGAGGAGGTCGCGTGTCGAGTTGATGAAGTCGCGTCTGGTGATGAGGGCGTATGTCGAAATGAGGCGACCGCGTTCACGAACTCGTGTTAGAACCTTGTACGCTTGCACGAGCACTCTTGTCGACATCGTGTCGAGATGACACCTCGTATTCTTTCGAACGTTATTCAGCGTTATTATTATATTGTTTGTAATTATTACATTGTCGGCTTGCCGTTGACCGACAGAGTAGAGGGTAATTATGAGAGGAACGATTAAACGGGTAGATGATTGATGGGATTGGCATCTTATAGCTGGAGTTACGATTATGCCCTTCCAGCTGTATTCACGATCGGTTTTCCCTCAAAACACTCATTTCTCTTTTCTTCTTTCTTCTTCCTTCCTTCTGCTCTGTGTTTCGTTGTTTTCTTCAAAAAAAATCTACATCGACGAAACCGTGAGTTCCATCGAGATTCTGCACAAGCTTTCTTCATCAATTTTGTTCATCATCATCTTCTCGACCCATATCTCGTCCGATCGACCATCACCATTGAGGTATGAAGAACAGATTTTTATCTTCTTCGTGCTACTGTTTAGCGCTAATTCTTCTTCCATTTTTAACCAGTTTTATGCTTCCAAATCATGTCAATTGATGGGTTTTCTTCTTCACAATATTACCTATCTTTTTAACCGATTAATTGGGCTTGTAAAACAAATTTCTTTCTCTGATTTCTGCAATCGGCAGTGCCCAGAAACCTCCATTTTTGGTTCGTTTTGATTTTTTTGTTTCTCATTCGTTGCTTCTGGTTATTGTTGTTGTCGATCTATCTGTTGAAGCATCAGATAACTTTTTCATGAAATTTTGATCGAAATCCCTAACTTTGTGTTAGAGGAAAAATATATTTCAGTTCTTGAGTTTTATATTTTTCTGGGTTGTGGTTGAGTTTGGGGAAGAGAGAGCTAGATGTATTGGAAACCATAGATCGATCTAAATTGTGTTTGTTTTAGGAAGTCTGATTCAGAGATCGAGTGATTTCGAATCGAGGTGTGCGGAAAGCGAATCCAAGGACGCGAGCGTGAGATCCGGATCGAGGATCATGCGTGTCGAGGTCGTGAGAACAAATGTGTCGAAGTCGTTGTCGAGCTCTTTGAAGGCAATTTGTGTCGAGGTCGTTGTCGAGCAGCATTAACTTGGAGTTCGGTAAGGGCAACTCCTAGATATCTCTAAGGCTTTATTTTATAAGTCCTTATGTAAGGGCGCTTCACATTAATATTTTCGTAGTATGCTAGCGTAAAGGCATTTCATATTCTACGTGGTTATGTTATTGTGTATGGATTTTCCTGATTTGTGTCGAGATTGGAATGTTGTGATATGATTGAGTTTTTGCATGTATTTAATATGTGATTGAATATATGTCGTGAATTGTGTATTGCATGTTGAATTGCGTTTCTTCATGTCGAGCTTGCTCTTTTATTTGACATGCGGTTGAATATCTTGTGTTTAACTCTTTGAATATCGTATGCGGCGAATTGTTCATCGAGTGAGCGAGCTAGGTGAGTCGTATGACATTTTTGAGCCGTGACCCGGATAACTGAGGGTGCTAGGTCCCCTTTTTGTTTACGGGAGATTGACTAGACGTCGCCACGCTATGGGACCTGAGTTGATTGTCCTAGGGAGAGCGAGGATCCCAAGGCTTCGGCTGGACTTTCCGACATACGGTACGGCGTGTGCATTCCGGAAAATTATCGAGTCGAGAGAAAATGGATTTGCGAGTTGTGTCGAGTTTAGAGTGAGATGGTCGAGTCACGTCGGTGAATGTTATACTTTGCTGTTTGCTTATTTCTTTATGTCGAGCTTATCTTGAATTTTTGAGAAGGTGACCCTTTCCGTGGTGCCTTCAATCCATGACGGTTACCCAGGCGATGTCGAGGCGGTAACTCGGCGATGAAGCGATGCCGAGGAGGAGCTCGACGAGGACCCGAGTGACGACCTCTATCTGTCGTGATTGTTTGTTTATTGGATAATTGTTTTTCTGAGGACTGTACTTCGTTTTTCTTTTGTGTTCGAGGTCGTGACCAGTTTGGGCAGTGTTGTTTTGTTGCTACAGGGTAGACTGGTGGTCTTACTTTTGGAGCAGCCCCCTGCGTAAGTCTGGGAAGTACCCCAGGGTATGATTGCTCTTTTGAAGTCGTCATTACCTTAGGTGTATTTTCTTTACACATTTGCTACTGTATTTTGTATACATTATTATTTGAGTGATATATATATATGTGTATGTTATGCATGTATGTTTTATTAGAATTTAAGTCTTGTGTCTTAGTTGCACCATGTTTGAAAAAGTAATTACTCTGATGTGCACGAGTCGGTTTTAAAAAAAAAATATATATCGTATCTTTAAAAGGCACAAGAGTTTTGTTTTTAAAACACATCTCATATAGGTTTATGTTGAGCTTGGTGTGTTGAGCTCGGTAACTCGAGCTCGGTATATTGAGCTCGGTAGCGGTCCGGAAACGGGTCGTTACAAAGCTCAACATATCACCCCCAGACCGACGGTCAGACTGAGAGAACGATACAATCACTGGAAGATTTGTTACGAGCGTGCACCTTGGACCACAGAGGGAGTTGGGACGATGTCTTACCGCTGGTAGAATTCACCTATAACAACAGTTTCCACGCGAGTATCGGCATGGCACCGTATGAAGCATTGTATGGACGTAAGTGTCAGACGCCTCTTTGTTGGTACCGCAATGGTGAGATATGATTCAGCAGACTACCGAGAAGATCCGATTGATCAGAGATAGGATGCAGACGTCTCAAAGCCGACAGAAAAGCTATGCAGACCAAAGACGCCGACCGTTGGAGTTTGAAGAAGGAGAACATGTATTTCTCCGAGTTACCCCTGTCACTGGAGTTGGTCGAGCGATCAAATCCAAAAAGCTTACTCCTAAATTCATTGGACCCTATCAGATTCTCCGTCGTATCGGCCCAGTGGCCTATCAAATTGCCTTGCCACCTTTCTTATCAAACATTCATGACGTCTTTCACGTCTCGCAATTGCGAAAATATGTCTCCGACCCTTCTCATATCATCGAACCGGATATGATCCAACTGAAGGATGATCTGTCTTTCGAAGCGTCACCTGCAAGGATTGTAGACCGAAAGACTAAGCAGTTAAGGAACAAGGAGATACAACTGGTTAAGGTCATGTGGGACCCGAAGACCGAAGACGCCACCTGGGAACTGGAAGAGAAGATGAAGACTCAGTATCCAGAGTTTTTTCACGATACGTAACTCACCTATAGTTTCGAGGACGAAACTATTTTTAGAGGGGGAGTATTGTAACACGCGTATTTTTTTTATGCGTTAATTAGCGTTATTTAGTGTATTCTGTCGTATTTACGCTATAATAAAGCAATTTCATGTTCTCTGAGTAAGTGGATTAATTAAATCAAGATCAAATTAAATTTGAGAATTAATATTTCATATTAATTCACGGTTTGAAAATCGTCGAAAAATTCTAACGAAGTTTACGCGTTCGAATCGCCAAGGCGGTTTCGCCATGAGATAAAATTCTAACTGACCTCCGATTTCGATGAAACTCGGATCGTACCGTCTTGAGACTATTTTTGAGTGATTATTGTTATTTTTATTATTTATGATATAATATTTTCACGCGATGAATTAATTTCTCGTTAATTTAATTTTCGCGAGTTTATCGCTAACGCGGTTTTTAAATCGCCGTGTTTTAGATCTTAGAACTCTAGATTAGAGGGTAATTTTGAGAGATGTGAGGTTAGATGGGTAAGATTAGGTGATATGTTTAACATCTAATATAATTGCTAGGTGTCATTAGTTGTGTGATTTGTTTTTAAAAAAAAAAAAGAAAACCTTTTATTTAACTACTCCTACTAACTACACCTATTTTTATTATTATAAAAGGAGAAGACCAAGGCTGGATGCAGCCTCATTTTCACGCCTCCATCCTCTTCTCAAACCCTCATCTTCTTTCTCTTTTTCCCTTCTTGAAGACCAAGCTTCCATGGATGCTTTCTTCCATTTTTCTTAAGCTTTTCAACTTGCAATCTTCACCAAAGTTACTCCAAACTTTCATCTCTACCTAGTTTTTCTTCATCCTCATCATCTAAGTAAGAAAAAAATTTATTTTTCCCTCCCCATTTACTGTTGAAAACCGCACCCCCCTCCCCTTGTTGCTTCTTTTTTTTTTTGCTTTTCAATCTTGTTATCTTGCTTGTTTAATGTTGTTTGATGGGTTGATGATGATCAAGAGGAAATGAAACATTCTTTTTCCTTTCCTTGAGTTCTAGGGTGAAAACCCTAAGACGAGAAAAGGGGAAAAGGGTGTGATCCTCATTGAATCACCTAATTAGTGGTTTAATTGAGTTTATGGAAGTTGTATGATGATTGTTTAAATTTTAGTTTTGATTTTGCATGTCTAACTTTTTAGTTTATGATTGAGACATATTCTTTAACTATGGAAAACATGGGTTTAGGTGATTGAATCATGTATCTAAGAGTTGAATGTTATGTTTTAGGTAGTTTTAAGGCTATTGGAATTGATATGCATGAGTTAGTATATGAGTTAGTTCATATTTTGTGAAAAAGTGATTTTTGAGGGACTAAAATGGCATGAAAAAAAAATTGATTTGGTTGTTCTTTATTTTGGCATGAACATATTTTTTTGCATGATATTGGCCATGTATTTAATGCCTTTGGAATTCTTGACATTGGGATTTTGTTGTTTGAAAGTATTTTTGGGAAAACACTTATTCTTGAAAAAAATTTGGAAATTGAGTTTTGAGAACTTTGTAAGCTAGTTAAATGGTTAGCCATACATTGTTGATGTATAGCATGTTGGTGAATTTAATGTTTGGAAGAATTGAGTTTTGAAGTGAAGTATGGATTTGAAAAATGTTTTACAACTTGTTTCAATTATGGGTGTGTATGATGCTTAGATGAGAATTGATGTGAGTTACCTTAAATTTGGTTGTTTGGCTTGAAAACTGTTAGTAGTAATGAAAAGGAGTTTTGCAAAATTTTCTTTTAAGAAAAAGATGATTATGGCCGAGAGGCCTAAAAGATTTTTGGAAGAAAGTTTTTAATTGTGAAGTTGTTGTGAAGTTTGAATGTGTTATGCTTAAGACTTTAAGAAAAAGGATTCTTTAAAGAGTTAGCATTTTTTTTAGTAAAAGTGTTATGTAGTAGTTAATTTCCAAGAAAAGTGGTTTTTGATTCAAAATTCTTAATTGTTTACTAGTAGTTAGAAGTAAATTTTTGTGTATTCTTGGTTAGAAAAGGGTTAAGTTTGAATGTCTTAGATTGTAGAACTAAGTTTTTAGAATTTTGCTAAGTCGTTTTACGTGTTAGGCCCGAGTAACCCGAGACAGTGCGGTGCGGAAATCGAGGAGCATGTGGACGTGTAGCTTGGAGTTTGGTAAGGGCGCTTCACATTTATATTTATCGTTGTATGTCCTTGTGTAAGGGCTACTTTAGATATTGTTAGAATTTAATTTTAAGCGTTATGCGAAGAAGTCTGAGAACCTAAGGGTTCGAAGCGAGGGTCTTGTACCCCTTCGCTTTATTTTTATATGCTGATTATTTAGTGGGCTTGTCTGCAAGTGGTTGGTAGCTGTCCCCAACCCCCCACACTTGTTTGTTCCTCTCTGCGAACTCCATCGAGTTGTAGAGGGATGGATTCTGTGAGTTGATTGTTGTCTATTGTTGTTGAGCTGTGAATTGTCTATGCTGGTTGTATCGTTGAATTGCGTTTCTTCATGCAAACTACTTTTATTGCTTAAGTGGTTGAATTGTGTTTCTTCATATTAAGCATGCTCTTATTATTTGATATGCGGTCGAATAATCTTGCGTATAACTCTGTGAATATCGTATGCGGCGAATAGTTCATTGAGTCTGAGAGCATTGTCGAGTCGTCGAGACGTTTTTGAGCTATGAGCCAGATAACTGAGGGTGCTAGGTCCCCTTAGTTTATGGTGGATTAGCTAGGCGTCGCAGCGTTAAGGAACTGGAGCTGCTTACCTAGGGAGAGCGAGGATCCCAAAGCTACGGCTGGTATTCAGCGGATGGATCAGCGTTTGCTTTCCGGAAAAATTGTCAAGTCGAGAGAAAATGAGTCGTGAGATGAGTCATGTGTCGAGTCTTGAGGGAACATTTTGAATTAAATTTTGTGAACTATATACGTTGCTGTTGATTATTGTTTTGTGAATTTGTTATATTTGATTTGTTGAGAAGTTGACCATTTCCCGTGGTGCCTTCAATCCATGATGGTTACCCAGGCAATGGCGAGGAAGTGGAAGATCAGTTGGTGGACGATGGCGAGGAGGGCCTTTTGAGGATTCGGGCAACGACCTTTATTTGTCTTGAGTGCATGTTGATCGTTGTTTGCTATTATGTTTTTTTTTGTGTGGAGGACTGTAGTATATCTATATACTTTTGTGTACAGTTGGTTGGTGACCAGTTGGGCTCATGATGTTTTGCTAAGACAGGGTAGACTGGAGGCCCTACTTTTGGAGCAGCCCTGCGGGTGCTCACGAGTACCCAGGTATGATCGCTCTCTTGAGGGTCACATACTATAGGTGTATTTCTTTGTACATTTTCCACTCTGTTATTTTGCACATACTGTGTGTATGACTTATGTATTTATGCATGTATGCTTTATCAGCATTTGAATCTTGTGTCCTAGTTGCACCATGTTTCGAAATGCTGTAAGTACTCTGTGTGTGCTTTACAGGCACTATTGTTTAAAAAAAAAAAGAAATCCGCATTTTTCGAAAGGGCACAAGAGTACCGTTTTTAAAACACGTCACATATAGGCTTCTTTTGGTTTCGTAGCGATCTGGAAACGGGTCATTACACACTCTTCCCATAATTACCCACTAATCCTAGAGTTTTGGTGTTCTAAAATTACGGCGTCAAGTAATTGCGTTAACAATAATTCTTTTGTCGATGAGTCGCGGAAATTAATTTACTTAGAAATTAATTCACCGCGTGATGATAAATTATCTATAAATAATAAAAACAATTAAAAACACTCAAACATCATCACAATAAGTTACGTTTCGATTTTCATCGAAATCAGAATTCGTTTTAAATTTTAATGCGGGTAAAATTTACCCGGTGTTTCAAAAACGCGGCAAAACTTTGTTAGAGTTTTCCGATGATTTTCGAACCATGAATTAATATTAAATATTAACTCTTAAATTTAATTTTATATTAATTTAATTCAATCAATTTCTTAGTCAACAAACATAAGCGTTACCACGTCACGCAGAAAACTTATAATAAGTATAATTGATGAATTCTCTTTTAAAAGCAGTATACGTCTACGCTGTCAATTAATTCGAATTGACATCACGAATAATAATTATTTATAATAAATAAATTATTCAAAATAACTCAAAATAGTTCCTCGTATTCTCAGTAAATCATTGAGGTGATCAGTCTCTACGACTTACTTCCAAGTAACTGCAAATTTTATCGCTAAAATAATTTTTCTTAAAAATTGGGATGTTACAAATCACATCCGGTTCGATAACATGAGAAGGGTCGGAAACATATTTTCGCAACTGTGAGACATGAAAGACGTCGTGAATGTTTGACAAGAAAGGAGGCAAAGCAATCTGATATGCCACTAGACCAATACGACGAAGAATTTGGTAGGGTCCAATGAACTTAGAAGTAAGCTTTTTGGATTTGATCGCTCGTCCAACTCTAGTAGTAGGTGTAACTCAAAGGAATACATGCTCTCCCTCCTCAAACTCTAACGGTCGGTGACCCTAGTTTGCATAACTCTTCTGTCGACTCCGAGACGTCTGCATCCTATCTCTGATCAGTCGGATCTTCTCGATAGTCTGCTGAATCATGTTCGGTCCCACAATAGAGCTCTCACCATCCTGGTACCAACAAAGAGGCATCTGACACTTACGTCCATACAGCGCTTCGTAAGGTGTCATACCAATGCTTGCGTGATAACTGTTGTTATAGGTGAACTCCACTAGCGGTAAGACATCGTCCTAACTTCCTCTGTGATCCAACGTGCACGCTCTCAGTAAATCTTCAAGTGATTGGATCGTTCTCTCGGTCTGACCGTCGGTTTGGGGATGATATGCTGAGCTGAGCTGGAGCTTAGTTCCCATCGCTTCTTGTAATGCCCTCCAAAAATGAGACGTAAACTTCGGATCTCGGTCAGAAATAATGAAAGAAGGCACGCCATGCAGTCGCACAATCTCCGCGATGTAGATCTCGGTCAGCTTCTCCACGTTGTATGTCGATCTTACTGGCAAGAAATGTGCAGATTTGGTCAATCGGTCGACGATTACCCAAATCGAGTCATTCTTCTTCTGCGTTCTTGGCAATCCCACAAAAAATCCATAGAAATGCTATCCCACTTCCACACTGGTACATCAAGTGACTGTAGCATCCTTGCCAGTTGCTGATGTTCCATTTTTGCTTTCTGGCAAGTCAGACAGGAAGCTATATAATCTGCCACTTGTTTCTTCATCCCGGGCCACCAAAAGTGCTTCTTCAGATCTTGATACATCTTCGTAACTCCCGAATGAATACTCAATCCGCTCTTGTGTGCCTCGTCGAGAATCAACTTCCTCAGCTCAGTCACGTTAGGCACACACATGCGTCCATTGCATCTTAGAATGTTGTCCGCTCCAATCTTGATTTTCGTCGCCTTCCCTCGTGCTACCAGCTCAACCTTCTCTTGTAATAGCTTGTCATTAGCTTGTTGGTCTCTAATCTCGTCCAACAATCCGTTAGAAATGGTGAGCATACCAAACTTCAGCTTCCCCGGTGACACTTCGACGTTCAGCTTCAAGTCTCGAAACTTCTCTAGCATCTCAATCTCCTTGATCATCATTGCTGAAGCTAAGACGCTTTTCCTGCTCAGTGCATCTGCTACCACGTTTGCCTTCCCTGGATGATATTCCAAAGTGAAGTCGTAGTCCTTCAGAAATTCTGTCCATCTTCGTTGTCGCATGTTGAGCTCCTTCTGATCAAACAAGTACTTCAAGCTCTTGTGATTGCTGTACACGGCGAACGTACTCCTATACAGGTAGTGCCTCCAAATCTTTAATACAAAAACTACCGCAGCAAGTTCCAAATCATGCGTAGGATAGTTCCTCTCGTGGATCTTAAGCTGTCTCGACGCATAAGCCACGATTTTCCTATGTTGCATCAGCACGCATCCTAAACCCTGGTGTGAAGCGTCGCAGTAAACCTCGTAAGGTTCTTCCGATTGAGGCAAGATTAACACAGGTGTTGGCGTCAAAAGTTCCTTCAGCCTCTGGAAACTGGATTCGCACACTTCGGTCCAAGTGAACAATTGATCCTTCATCGTAAGTCGTGTAAGCAGTGCTACGATCTTCGAGAAACCTTCAATAAATCTTCTGTAGTAGCCTGCTAAGCCAACAAAGCTTCTGATATCTGTTACAGTCTTTGGTTGTTCCCATGCTAACACAACTTTAATCTTGGCTGGATCCACAGCTATCCCGTCCTTGGTTATCACATGTGAAGTGTTTTGATGTCACAGAGAAGGGGGTTGAACTGTGACTATTTAAAATTTAATTTCCTGAAACAAGCTAACTATCTCTCAAGAAGTTTCTTGGAGTACAAAGGGTTAATGAATCAGTAATGACCAAACTTTCTAATGAATGGACAGTTGATAAAATGATCTTTTGTGAATGTAGATGGAAGCTTGAATATATGTTTCAATATTTAAGTTCAATAGAAATTCTTAATAAGAGATGTGTGCTACGATGAACTTGTTAATATTGAATTTTTAAATGATCTAAACTTTCTAATGCGAGCAGTGCAGAAATATAAATGAGATAAGAGATAGAAAGTTTACACACAAGAGTTATAGTGGTTCACCTAACTTAAGCTACTTCCACTCCTCACTTCCAGTGAGTATTTCCACTATTTTCTCAAATAGCTACACTGCTTTTCAAGTCCCTCCAAGACCCAAAAGCTTACAAGATAGTTTGCTCTACAACCCTATCAACTGTCTCAACTTTAGAAACTTCAACAAGTTTAGAAAGTTCCACTTGCTAAACCTTCTTGCCAACACTCACCACCTTGGTAGCTTGGTAAGAGAGAGAAACAAGATTACAAATACAATAAAATGTTTGTGGGAAAAGAATAGCTTTGAATATTCTAAGTTTACATAAGATGAAGTGTAAGCTACTAAGACACTCAGTAAGTTGTATCCCAAAAAGATTTAGCGCTGAGTCTGAGTGCAGATGAGAGAAAGTTTAAGACTGGCTAGGATTTGCTTTCAGTGTTTTCCAGTAAGTTCTCTAACCATGAATGAAGCATTTCAACTGGTATTTATAGGTTTCCCTTCATTATATCCGTTGGAAAAGGATCCACGTAGCTTCTGACTTGTAGCCTTGTCTTAGTGTCAGTAGAGTCAACTCTGTTGCAGTCCTGCAGGCTAGTCATGTCAGTCTTCAACGGGTGGATTTTGTTTCTTTCATTGCGAACCTTCTCAAGCATAACTCAGAGGCAATCAGCCTTTGATCTTCCTCGTACTGAATCTTAATAGTGTCTTCACTTGATGGTTGTACAATAGTACTTTGATTCGATACTTTTGTACATTCAATTTTGAGTGAGGATTTTCTAATTTATCTTTCCTTGAAGTAGCAAAGACAAGGAAGGTGTCTTTGATCCTTTTCTTGTGTTGAAAGAACTTTCTCAAGACAGATTAATGAACTTTCTTGATACTCAAATTTTTGTCTGATTGCCTTTAACTTTCTTCTTGCATAATGTCTCTTGGTCCTGTGTTATATCATAAAGCTCAAGTAGAGACATTAGATAACAATGATTAGAAAACATTTCACTCTTTGTCAAAGGTTTGATCATCACTCAAAACTCAAGATTTTAGGAATTGTCGCAACAATCTCCCCCTTTTTGATGATGACAAACTTTTGAGAAAGTGTTAAGTTTTCTAATGTTTAACCAAACTTATTATAAAGATTATTGGAAATATTTGTGCTCCCCCTGAATCTATGCATACAAATATTCAACATTTAAAAATTTGCTAGAGAGTTTGATAATAGTGCAAGCAAGTTTTCAGTACCTGAAATGGTTTCATTCAACAAAAAGAGCATATAGCTCATATGAACTTTACATATTGTTCAGGTACTGAAGAAAAAAAAATTGTACTAGTTTACAAGTTTGATAGCCAACAACAAAACGGATCATAGGATCGATTGGCCAAACAAAACATACTTTAAGCATTGCCTAGTACATCCAATAAACATATATTAGAAAATACTTAATAGTCTAATAGTCTAATAACTCCCCCTTTTGTCATTATCAAAAGGAAGGGGGACATTAGAGATACACAGCAGTTACTTAGAGGGAGAAGAGTCTCCAGAGGAAGATGATGGAGCAGGAGCAGGCACATCTGGAAAGACTTGTGGTGGAGCAAGAGCAGGAAGTTGAAGTGTGGGGACAAGGTGAGGTACCACATGCTGAATGAGCAAGGCTTGATACATTTCAGACCTAGCAGCATAGTAATGAACCTCCTGCTGAATCACACGCTGAGATTCAATGATGTGTTTTTTGTTGTCCCTTGAATTTTTCATGTGTTTCTCCAACCTGCTGATGCGATCCACAAGAGATAATTCCTTGGCTTCAGGTGCCGCAGTCTCAGTAGCTTGTGGAGGTGGCATGGAGGATGAAGGAGGTTTGATTGGAGATTGGTCAAAGCGAAGCATTTCTAATTTGGGGTCAGGAAAAAATGAAGAAGATCGGGCTTGTTTAAGTGAAGTATCAAAAACCGGGGGAGAAGGATATAGGAATTTTACCATATCTTCAGAGTTGAATGTGTTGCCAGTTTTGGTGGGTGATTGAAAAATGCCAGGAATGAAAACGGGGGCAGATACCTTTGCAAGGGTGCTGGCCTCTTGAGTAATTTAGAAACTCGGAGGATCATCAGAGATGTCTTTCACAGAAGGAGATTGCTCCCCCTGAGTTTCAGCACCAGGAATTGCACTCTGTATCTTTTCTTGAGAGAGTTCAGGAACTCTCTCTTTAGTAACTTCTGCATGTTCAGGTTGAGGTTGAGGCTGAATTGGTGGAGAAGGAGGAGGTAGCTCAATGACAGGAGCCTTTTGTTGTCGAGCAAGTCTTACCATTTTCCTGTGTTTTCGTGCTTCCTTTTCTTCTTTGGTGCGTTTGCGCTTGGCACCAACTGGAATATGTGGTACATCGAAAGTTCTTGTGTTAGAACTTCAGCTGCTGGAATGGATTCTGCTATAGGGTGAACTTCCTTATTAACCTCCTCTTCTTCAGCAACATCAACTTCCTTTGCAACAGTACCTTCTTAAACTGTCTCTTCTTTCTTTCCTTCAATCTTAAGAGGAGAGAGTATTGGTGATGATGGAAGTTGGATTTCCTCAGTTAGTTTTTCCTCTTCAAGAGAGATTTTTCGAACAACCCTTTTTGATACTGACTTCTTTTTTCTTTTAGGAACCTCATTTTCCGTAAGCTTTGCAGAAGTTGGAGCAGTTTCTTGTGGACCAACACTTTGAGTCACTTCAGGAGGCAGATCAGTGAGGCCCATTTGTCTGAGATTCTTTGAGTAGAATGATGGTCTCTCATAGGAAGCTTCTTCTTCCTCAGTTTCTATTCCATGAAATTTGAAAATCTTAGATAAAAACATACCATCGGGCAAGGCAATGGTAACTCTGGACGAAGCCGCCACCTGAAGCATGTAACGAAGTATAATGTAAGGAAGACAGAGGGGAATTTTGGTGATGAGATGGTAGATAATAATGAGATCAACATTTGAAACCTTTTGAGAACCTCCTCCTCTGGCCGCAAGGTGATGAATGCTCATGCTGTGAAAGATCTTGGCCAATCCAACTAGAATTTGATGGCTGATGTCAGTGGTGGGATCTGTGAGAACACTTTCTTTGACACGTTCTTCTGAAAGGTGGAGTGTAACACCCTCACTTTTGTGCTAGAACCTTATAATTCCTTGTGTGTTTGATTAAGCCTTTCATGTATGTGAATGTGTTAATTATGCCATTGACTGGTTAGAAGTCCAATAAGGCTGGCACGATGCGCGTATAGGCGAGTCGGGACACAAAACTAGCAACAGATACTGATCCCGAAGCGCAGGCGCCAGGCCTCACAGAGTCGGGCGCAGGCGCCAGGATCTTGGCGCCAGGCGCCCACAGCTGATAAGTGATTGTGCACTGTTTCGCGTTTTAACTCGTTTTGGGCCGGTTCTGTGACCCAGTGTGACCCATTCTCGACCTGAAAGAGCAACCACGACCCCTAGACTTAACCTAGCCACTAAGCATCAGTTTTAAGACCCTAAACATGATTAGGAGCTGCTGATAGGATCAACCAAATAGAGAAAAGCTCTTCCTTCCCTTCTTCCAATTTTGTGTTGTCAAGGGCTCTAACTCAAGACTACACTACGGGACTTGACCGGGGAGCATCGTTATTGTAACTCGTACAGCCTCATTGGGAGGAATAGGAGGTGGTAAGTCTTCTAATGATAAGCTTTGTCTTTAAGATCAATGTTAGGGTTCTAAACCATGATTTTTCCATTCCTAAACCCTTGCTCTTGTGTTTTTGCTGAAGAAAGCTTCACTAGGAAAGGAAAAGCTTGGTGTTACCTCATCCCATCCTAGGAGCACGAAACTCACTTGAGGTAAGGGGTAGTTGTTCTCTTCTAGTGAGTGTATGGAACTTGCGTGAACAATAGGGGTGTCCCAAGACCCCTATGCCTCGCGCGGTAACGAAAAACGGGCACTATCACCACCGTGATAGGGAGACTTTCGAACTCCCCAATTATTATTCTTGACTGGTGATATTTTCTGTAACGGGTTGTGATAATTTTATTGGTTGATGAATTTGGTGTGATGATCGAGCTTTGTTTGTTTACATGCTTGCTGTGCAGAAATTGTTTGCTACCAAACGATAATGTAAGGAATTTAAATAGCTAAATGGTAAGCTTTAGACCCTATGAATGTGTAGCCACTAAGTATGGATCAAAGAACTCTAGACCATGTCCAACTAAGTTCTGAGGGATGTAATAGTGAGGCATTAGATCCCCGAACGGGTATAAACCCTCTGTTTTCGAATTGGGTGACAGTGGCAGGGCGCCAGGCGCCCACGCTGCCAGGCGCCAGGCGCCCAGTGACAGTTGGTACTCTTGTTGTTTCGTCGTGTTCCCTCGGGTTCCCGCATTTAGGTTGATATTGTAAAGCCTAGTTAGGATGTCTGAAGTTCATTTATGATGTCTAAAGGATATATTAGTGTGATAATTTGAGAGAACTAATATTCCTATCCCAAAGCTTCACTTGGACGTTGTGTGCTTAATCGAAGTTGCTAAGAACATTGAATGGTTGTGTTATAGGTTGAATACACTGACTAACTTATGAAATTGTGTTCTGCTGTTGTTGTTGTTGTTGCCCTATCGAAGATATTGGGATAGAGGATATTATGTTAGACACCGCATTTGGTCTGTTCATGCATCATGGTGTCGGTAATGTTGTTGTTGTTGTTAGTAGGGCGTATCGGGCAAGGTATCCCATAACGGGCGGGGTATCCCGGTCCTACAGTTAAAAAGGGCGAATCGGGTAAGGTATCCCGTGACGGGCGAGGTTCCCGGTCCTACTGTTGATGGGGCGAATCGGGCAAGGTATCCCGTGATGGGCGTGGTATCCCGGTCCTATTGTTATTGGGGCATTACGGACATGGTATTCCGAAACCGGCAAGGTATCCCGGCCTCGTTAGAAGTGGATCCACATGCATATAATTATGTTCTTAGAATCACATCATTTACATGATAACATGCCTGGTTGTTTTGTTTTTTGGTGGTGTATTATAATGTTGTGATTGATGCGGTGGCATGTGATATTTGAATCTTGTGGTAATGTACTTTAATGTTGTGTTTGATGCTGTGGCATGTGGTATTTGACCGTTGTGGTGATATTTTATGCCTTAGTACTAGTGAGTAGACGTTTTCATTGGAATTATTGTATATTGCGCATTGTTCATTAATTTCCTACACTGTTTGCACTATTTGAGGTTATGATGACTAACCCCTTTTGTGGCTATGCATATCCCACCGGGTATGTGTAGATGTTGAGACTGCAGGAGTTGAGGATGTGAATGCCAATGAGTAATCTCGGTAGTTCGTTGGGATGAATAGAAGATTTGCATGTGTTTACTTATTTAAGTCCTTGTATTCTTCCGATGTAATAATTAGGGAAAGGGCTCTGAATTATTGTGACATCGGGAACCTGGGTTTTAATTCCTTTTGATGTTGTTTTCCGCAAATGAGCGTGACGACTCTATTCCACGATGAATGAAGTTATGATTTGACATAAATAAAAAGTATTTTGTTTCTCCGTGTTTTATTTTACATTATCACGTTGTTATAATGACTTGCTGGGGTAGAGGGTGTCACATTTAGTGGTATCAGAGCCCGGCTTGATTCTCAGGCCGTGGCATGTGTCTATTGTGTTTTTGCCTGTGTACTCAGTATGATTATTTTGCTAGAATAAATAGGAGTAGGAATAGTCGGACTCGTTTTATAGGCTAACTCTTTTCTGTTTGTCTCAGAAGTGAGGAATGGCAGGCGGAACCGACCGTGCTGTGATTGAGGCCTTAGGGCGGGTTGCCGAAGCTTTGGAGCGCAACTAGAACCGTACTGATAGGCCTGCTAACTTCAGAAGCATTGCTGATTTTCAGAAAAACAACCATCCAACCTTTAAGGGGGCATTTGACCCTGATGGAGCCCAACACTAGATACGTGAAATGGAGAAGATTTTTAGAGTGATGGGCTGCACTGATGAACAGAAGGTGGCTTTTGCTGCTTTCAAGCTGACCGACGAGGCTGAGTATTGGTGGGAGAACACTAGTTGGAGGGTGGAGAATGCCGCAACTGCTATAACTTGGGAGGTATTCAAGGACAGATTTTTGGAAAAATATTTTCCCGCTGAGATTCGTGACCGGAAGGAGGCTGAGTTCCTAGCTTTAACACAGGGGAATATGTCTGTAGATGAGTATGCGGTGAAGTTTGAGGAATTATCCCGCTACTATCCTGCTTACCAACTAGCAACTGGCGACCGCTCGAAGTGTGTTAAGTTTAAGAACGGCTTACGACCTGAACTCAAGCAGGGCGTGGCTGTCCTGCCACTTACCGACTTTGGGAACTTTGTTCAGAAGACCAGAGACTTTGAAGAGGCCTATAATGAGAGGGTAGCTGCTTTCAGAAACATTAGGGAGAAACCAAAACCCAGTCAAGGAAGAGGGAGACAGCCTTTAGCACCTACTGCTAAAGCATTTAAAAATACTAGCCTTAGAGGGGCTAATCCTGTCGCGGGAAAATCAATTGGGGGAAGCTCTTGGCCCTACAATCAGATTAGATGTGGCAAGTGTGGCAAGGACCATTATACTCATTTATGCAAGGAAACATCTGTCATCTGCTTCAAGTGTAACAAGCCTGGTCATATCAGCCGCGACTGTGATGGACTGAAAAACGAGCCAGCAAATAGTAAAAGAACTCCGAGACCTCAGGCTAATAGGATGAAGTCGACTGGCAGAGTGGTTGCTCTCACTGGCACAGAAGCAGCTAAATCAGAAGATCTCATCCAAGGTACTTGCTTTATTCGAGGAGTTCCTTTAGTGGTGTTGTATGACTCTAGTGCGACCCACTCTTTCATCTCTGCCGAGTGTGTGAAAAATTTGCAACTGCCTGTATCTCGTTTAACTTTTGATTTGTGTGTGGATATCCCTTCTCATAAACCTGTTATTACTTCTCATATGTGCAAGGAGTGCACTCTCGTGATTGGGAGTAGAAATTTCGTGGTGGACCTAGTATGTTTACCTCTTCGGGGGATAGACGTTATTTTAGGTATGGATTGGTTGACTGCTAATCATGTACTTTTGAACTGCTTTGATAAAACTGTGGTATTTGGAGTGACTGAACCTAGTGATCCACGGGTAGTTACCGCCAAGAAGATTCGATCATCTTTGAAGGAAGGTGCACAAGTATATGTGATGTTGTGTTCTATGGCTATAGAGACGAAGGTAGAAGCTAAGGATGTACCCACCGTTTGTGAGTTTCCGGAAGTGTTTGCAGAAGTTAACTCCTTACCACCGGAACGAGACGTGGAATTTGCAATCGACCTTGTTCCGGGAACGGGACCGATCTCTATGGCTCCTTACAGGATGTCTCCCTTGGAGTTAGAGGAGTTAAAGAAGCAGTTGGAAGACTTATTAGAGAGAAAGTTTATTAGACCAAGTGTATCTCCATGGGGAGCGCCGGTGTTGTTGGTGAAGAAGAAGGATGGTTCGATGAGGTTGTGTGTTGACTATCGACAACTTAACAAGGTTACTATCAAGAACCGCTACCCTTTGCCGAGGATAGATGACCTTATGGACCAACTAGTCGGAGCATGTGTATTCTCTAAAATTGATTTGAGGTCTGGGTACCACCAAATTCGGGTGAAACAGGAGGACATCCCAAAAACCGCATTCCGAACGCGTTACGGTCACTATGAATACCAAGTTATGCCATTCGGTGTGACTAACGCACCAGCAGTGTTTATGGATTACATGAACACGATATTTCGCCCGTACTTGGATAAGTTTGTGGTGGTTTTTATAGACGACATCCTGATTTACTCCAAGACTCGAGGGGAGCATGAAGGGCACTTGAGAACTATACTACAAGTGTTGAAGGAAAAACAATTATATGCCAAGATGTCAAAGTGTGAGTTTTGGTTGGAAGAGGTGGGATTTCTTGGCCACGTAATTTCTGAAGGCGGTATAGCTGTGGACCCAGCGAAGGTGGAAGCTGTATTGCTGGTTACTTCCGGAGGTTCATCGAAGGTTTTTCAAGGATAGCACTACCGATGACCCGTCTTACCTGGAAGGGACAAGTTTTCTTATGGGACGTTAAGTGTGAAGAAAGCTTTCAGGTACTAAAGAAGAAGTTGACTACGACACTAGTGTTGGTGTTGCCTGACCCTCTTAAACCTTTTGTGGTCTACTGTGACGCTTCAAAGCAAGGACTAGGTGGTGTGCTAATGCAGCACGGTAAGGTCGTGGCGTATGCGTCTCGTCAATTAAAGGTACACGAGCACAATTATCCTACCCATGACTTGGAATTAGGTTCAGTTGTCTTTGCCTTGAAGATCTGGAGACACTATCTGTATGGGGCTCGATTTGAGGTTTTCAGCGACCATAAGAGCCTTAAGTATTTGTTTGACCAGAAGGAGTTAAATATGAGGCAACGTAGGTGGATGGAATTCCTAAAAGACTACGAATTTGAGTTGAACTACCATCCAGGCAAGGCAAATGTCGTGGCAGATGCGCTAAGTAGAAAGGCGTTGCATTGCTCGACTATGATGATTAGGGAAATGAAGTTAATAGAAGAGTTCAGAGATTTGAGTCTAGTGTGTGAAAAGACCCCCGTGAGCGTGAAGCTTGGCATGTTGAAAGTGACTAATGATCTAATGGGTCAAATCCGGGAAGGGCAGAAAACCGATTTGTTCTTAGTTGAGCAGAAGATCTCGATTGCTCAAGGGAAGCCAAGTGAATTTACTGAGGGGACGGATGGAATTTTAAGGCTCCAGGATCGAATTTGTGTTCCGGACATCCCCGAGTTGAAAAAGATGATTCTGGAAGAAGGTCATAGGAGTAGCCTGAGCATCCACCCCGGGGCTACTAAGATGTATCAAGACTTAAAGAGATTATTCTGGTGGCCTAGTATGAAGAAGCAAATAGCTGAATTTGTGTACGCATGCCTGACTTGCCAAAAGGCCAAGATTGAACATCAGAAACCTTCTGGGACGTTGCAGCCGCTATTCGTCCCGGAATGGAAGTGGGACAGTATCGCTATGGATTTTGTGTCCGGACTTCCCAGGACTCCAGCTGGTTATGATGCAGTGTGGGTGGTTATTGACCGGCTAACCAAGACGGCTCACTTTTTACCGGTGAACATGGAATTCCCTCTAGAGAAGTTAACAAAACTGTACATCAAAGAGATCGTTAGATTACATGGTGTTCCCTCTAGTATCATATCTGACCGAGATCCTAGATTCACATCCGGGTTCTGGAATAGCTTGCATGAAGCGTTGGGAACCAAACTCAGACTGAGCTCAGCCTATCACCCCCAAACGGATGGTCAATCGGAGCGGACTATTCAGTCATTAGAGGATCTGATGCGAGCTTGTGTGTTGGAGGAATCCGGGAGTTGGGATAAGTTCTTACCCTTGGTGGAGTTCACCTATAACAATAGCTATCACTCTAGTATTGGTATGGCTCCATATGAGGCGCTTTATGGGAGGAGGTGCCGTACTCCCCTTTGCTGGTGTGAGTCCGGTGAAAGCCTAGTGTTGGGACCAGAAGTGGTGAGAGAGACAACCGAGAAAGTGAAGTTGATTCAAGAGAAGATGAGGACTGCTCAAAGCAGACAGAAGAGTTATTATGACAACTGGACCAAGAAGTTGACTTTTAAGGAAGGAGAACACGTTTTCCTACGTGTTACCCCAACCAAGGGAGTTGGTAGAGTTTTAAAGGCTAAAAAGCTTACTCCTAGGTTCATCGGACCCTACCAAATTATGAAGCGAATTGGTGAAGTAGCTTATCAGGTGGCGCTGCCACCGTTGTTGGGAAACCTTCACAATGTATTTCACGTGTCTCAACTCCGTAAGTACATACATGATCCCAGTCATGTGATAGCACATGACGCGATTCAACTCAAGGACAATCTCACATTTGAGACGTCACCAGTAAGGATTGAAGACCGAAAGAGGAAGCAACTACGTGGAAGGGAGATTCCCTTGGTGAAGGTAATTTGGTGTGGAGCAAGCGATGAAAGTGCAACGTGGGAGTTGGAGAGTAAGATACGGGAACTGTATCCGCAACTTTTCACTACAGGTTAGTAATAATTCCGAGGACGGAATTTTTCTAAGGGGGAGGATTATAACACCCTCACTTTTGTGCTAGAACCTTATAATTCCTTGTGTGTTTGATTAAGCCTTTCATGTATGTGAATGTGTTAATTATGCTATTGACTGGTTAGAAGTCCAATAAGACTGGCACGGTGCGCGTATAGGCGAGTCGGGACACAAAACTAGCAATCTGATCCCGGGCGCAGGCACCAGACTAGGGCGTAGGCGCCCGAGCCTCACCGAGAGGCGGCGCAGGCGCCCAGATCGAGCTTCGGCACCAGGCCTCACAGAGTTGGCGCAGGCGCCAGGGATCTTGGCGCCAGCGCCCACACCGATAAGTATTTGTCTTATTTGTTTCGCGTTTTAACTCGTTTTGGGCCGGTTCTATGACCCAGTGTGACCCATTCTCGACCTGAAAGAGCAACCACGACCCCTAGACTTAACCTAGCCACTAAGCATCAGTTCTAAGACCCTAAACATGATTAGGAGCTGCTGATAGGATCAACCAAATAGAGAAAAGCTCTTCCTTCCCTTCTTCCAATTTTGTGTTGTCAAGGGCTCTAACTCAAGACTACACTACGGGACTTGACCGGGGAGCATCGTTATTGTAACTCGTACAGCCTCATTGGGAGGAATAGGAGGTGGTAAGTCTTCTAATGATAAGCTTTGTCTTTAAGATCAATGTTAGGGTTCTAAACCATGATTTTTCCATTCCTAAACCCTTGCTCTTGTGTTTTGCTGAAGAAAGCTTCACTAGGAAAGGAAAAGCTTGGTGTTACCTCATCCCATCCTAGGAGCACGAAACTCAGTTGAGGTAAGGGGTAGTTGTTCTCTTCTAGTGAGTGTATGGAACTTGCGTGAACAATAGGGGTGTCCCAAGACCCCTATGCCTCGCGCGGTAACGAAAAACGGGCACTATCACCACCGTGATAGGGAGACTTTCGAACTCCCCAATTATTATTCTTGACTGGTGATATTTTCTGTAATGGGTTGTGATAATTTTATTGGTTGATGAATTTGGTGTGATGATCGATGTAACACCCCAATTCCTCAAGCTTGGTTTGATGTGTGTGCTCAAACTTAGTATGGCTTAATGATGAATTTTTAAGTGATTTTCTTATTGATTGTCAAAATTGAATGTGTGAATATTGTGTTTAGTGATTTCTGCCCAGTGTGAATCGATTCCCAGGCCCTGTGAATCGATTCAGGGCTATGAGTTTGCTGGGACTCGATCAGGCTTTCAGTGAATCGGAGAGTGAATCGATTCACAAAGGTTGATTCCCTGTGAATCGAAGCTTGAATCGATTCACGAAAATTAGTTCTCTGTGAATCGAATCTGGGAGCTGCAGGAATCGATTCATTCACTTAAAACTGCGATTCCTGTCATTTTTGCACCGAGTGAATCGATTCACCTATGCTGTGAATCGATTCACAGCTGCAGTATAACAGAAAATCCAGCAGAAAAAGAGACAGAACGCGATTTTTAGAGAGAGGGTTAGAGAGAGAAGAAAAAGGGGATTAAACACCTAGGGTTCATATTTCTAAGGGAAAAACATGGATTCATGCTAGATTCACCTTCAATCTTAGCTTGAATCCAAGTTGGGGGAGTGTTTATTCTTGGTTTGGAAAGTTGGAAGGAATCCCTAGAAGGCAAGCTTGGAGGAGAAGAAGAAGAACGTGAAGGAGGAAGAAGGAGGAGCTGAACATCAACCTTTGAGCTTGAATCTTAGGAGTTGTGGTGAGTTCTTCCTTCCCTTAGGTGATGGGCACCCATAAGTCCCACATTAGGGTTCCCTTGAAGAAAATCCTTGAACCCTAAAGGGTTCAAGGTTAGAATTTTCCAAATCCTCCTTACTTCTACAGTTTAAGTGTTAAATAGCTATGCATGTGCAATAGGGACTGATTAAGGGGGGTTAATGTTGTACCCAAAACCCCTCCATAAACTGTAAGATTGATGTTTGACCATTGGGAGCTCCATGGAGCCCTAATGGAAATGTGTTTTGTCTTGATGTATTTTCCTTGACTGAGCATGTTACATGTAAAGTTAGAGTAGCACCCAATTGTATTCTTAATCTTGATTAAAGCATGCATTTATGGACATAGTTGGTGAATTAAATTCCCTAAAAGACACTAAGATGCCTCTAAAGGGGGTGATCGATATGGTTAGCCGTGTGGGATGCCCTCGGACGGTTAAGACGTCTAACCACCATATCGAAAGCGTGTTTATGGGGTTGTATGGACGTAAGCATACAACGCTACCCATGAATACGAGCCAAAAATGAATTAGAAATTCATAGTAAGAATATGCATTTGCATCAATGTATGATATTAAGTTTTGACTGGAAATAGATTGTATGAGTTGATGGTGAGGAGTCGAAGGGAGGATTCACTAAGATTATTATCTCACCCCACTCCTGTATTTAATTATCTTTACAGATGCACAGGTGGCAAAGGAGGACTGATAGCGGCTAGCTCTCGGGATGTTACTTATTTTGTAATAGTCTTAAGTAACACCTTAAATATGTAATTTCTAGAATTATGTATTGGGTTGTACTATCAGGAAACTTATGTATTTGAGTTTTAGTTTTGTGTGGTTTCTGGACTTAATGTTGAACTTAAGTTTGAATTAATCTTGGGATTACTGTACCTAATGAAAATTCTCCTATTTTCAAGATTATGAAAGTAAGGTGTTACATTATGGTATCAGAGCAGTTCGATTCTAATCGGACTGTAGGGGTTACTAGGGATAGTCTTGTGAATTTCTTGAGTCTGCTGCTGTTCTCTACTTATTATGCTAAGAGATATTGAGCTTGATCAACTCAATGCTTGGTGCATTCTATGCAGATTTATGGCTTCAGGTTCTGGGAGGCACGGGAGGCCCAGAAGGAATGCTGCGGTACCACCGAATCCGCCAGGACAAGAGAATGCTTGGCTACAAGGGATATTGCAGGCTATTCAGAATCAGAGTATCGCAACCAATAATCTTGCGGCCCAGTTAGCCCAACAACAGCAGTACCAAGCCCAACCTCCCCCTCAAGAGGAGGAATTAGACCGGAAATTTCTTAAGTTCCTCAAGACGAAGCCACCAACCTTCAATGGAAAGGTAGAAGCCATGGCATCCCAACACTGGCTAGAAGCCGTGGAGAAGAGTTTTAAGGTTGTCCATTGTACCGAGGAACAAAAGGTCGAGCTAGCTACTCATGTACTCATAGAGGATGCTGAAAACTGGTGGAAAGGGGCCCGAGCTTATATGGTGGCTCAAGGGACACCGTTAACTTGGGTGAACTTTCAGAGGGTCTTCTTGGAGAAGTACTTTCCACAGACCGTGAAGGATATGATGGATAGAGAGTTAGTCCAACTTCAGCAAGGAAAATCTACGGTTTTAGAATATGTGAACAAGTTTGAGGAGTTAGTAAGGTACTCATCTGTTGCTCAATTTGCTCCGAATGATAATTGGAAAATCAAGCAGTTCAAGTGGGGACTGAGGCCAGACATCCAGAACAACATTTCACAAACTGAATTCACCGAGTTCGCCAAGGTAGTCCATCAGAGCTACGTGGCTGAAGCAAGCTTGAAGAGGATGTATGAGGATAGGCAAACGAGGTGGCAAGATAAGAACAAAAAGAAGGATGCGGATAAGAACGCTCCACACATGAGACCAAAAGGAAATCTTTTCAAAGGAAAGCAGGTTCAAACCTCCGAGTCTAATTATCATGCATGCTCGAACTGTGGGAAGGTGCATCCGAGAGAGTGTATGAAGGGCAAGAATGTTTGCTATGTTTGTCACCAACCAGGGCACATGGCTAGGGAGTGCCCCCAATACACTAAGGGAAAAGGAGCCAAGTCTGGTGATCCTAACCAAGGGAGAGTCTTTACTCTTGATGCCAAGAAAGCAAAGGGAGCGGAAAATCTGATGAAAGGTACTTGTTTCCTTCAGGATGAACCTCTAGTTGTTTTATTTGATTCGGGAGCAACACATTCCTTTATCTCTTGTACATGTGTTCAAAGGCTAGGGTTGTGTCTTACCTCTTTACAATCCTCGTTGCATGTGTATACACCCACCGAAGATAGCATTTCTACTTCCTTGATATGTGAGAATTGCCCTCTCCTAATTCAAGGGAGAATGTTTTTAGTAAGCCTTGTGTGTCTACCTCTCAAGGGAATGGACATTATCCTGGGTATTGATTGGCTTTCCGCCAATCAAGTTGTTTTGATCTGTTTCTGTAAAACGATTGAGTTTCCAAATGTGCATTCTATTATTGAAGAGTCAAGTTATGTTACCCAGAGTAATGATCTTCTATTGAGTCGCTGTCTAGTGGAAGGTCTTGCAGGATATATGATCTTACTTTCTTCAACTGTAGAGGCTAACCTAGATCTGGACACTATCCCTATAGTGAATGAATTCTTAGATGTGTTTCCTAGCGAGGTAGCGACCTTACCCCCTGAGAGAGAAGTGGAGTTCTCAATAGAACTGGTTCCCGAAACGGGACCAATCTCCATAGCACCTTATAGGATGTCACCCTTGGAGTTAAGGGAACTAAAAACACAGTTGGAAGATTTGATTGCTAAGCAGTTTATTAGACCTAGTGTGTCACCTTGGGGCGCACCTGTCCTTTTGGTAAAGAAGAAAGATGGGAGTATGAGGTTATGTATTGATTACCGAAAAATCAACAAGATCACGGTGAGGAATAAATACCTTTTGCCCAGAATAGATGACTTATTAGATCAACTTAGGGGAGCTTCGGTTTTCTCTAAGATTGATCTAAGATCTGGTTATCACCAGATTAGAGTTAAGGTAGAGGATGTCCCAAAGACGCCATTTAGGACTAGATACAGGCACTATGAGAATTTGGTTATGCCTTTTGGTCTGACCAATGCTCCAGCCGTATTTATGGACTATATGAACCGAATTTTTAGGCCTTTTCTTGACAAGTTTGTAGTGGTCTTCATAGACGATATCTTAGTTTATTCTAAGGATCCTCGAGAGCATGAGGAACACCTTAGGATTGTTCTAAGTATCCTTAGGGAAAAGAGCCTCTTTGGTAAACCTGAGAAATGTGAGTTTTGGCTCAGTGAAGTTAAGTTTCTTGGTTATGTGATTTCTAAAGCGGGAGTGTCGGTTGATCCTAGTAAAGTAGAAGCAGTCCTTAGTTGGGAACGACCAACCACGGTCACAGAAGTTAGGAGCTTTCTAGGATTAGCCGGTAACTACCGAAGGTTCATTAAGGGATTTTCGCAGATGGTACTTCCCCTGACGAGGTTAACCCGAAAGGGGGAGCCTTTTGTGTGGACTAAGAGCTGTGAGAGTAGTTTCCTAGAGCTTAAGACCAGGTTGACTTCCACCCCGGTCTTGATTATCCCTGACCCGGCCTTGGGATTTGAAGTTTATAGTGATGCCTCTAAGAAAGGGTTAGGATGTGTTCTCATGCAGAATCGGCAAGTTGTAGCCTATGCATCTAGGCAGTTAAGGCCCCACGAGGAGAACTACCCTACTCATGACTTAGAACTCGCAGCCATTGTCTTTGCTCTAAAGATTTGGCGACATTATCTGTATGGTGCTCAGTTTGAAGTGTTTAGTGATCATAAGAGCTTGAAATACCTTTTTGATCAGAAGGAACTTAATATGAGACAAAGAAGATGGGTTGAGTTCCTAAAAGATTATAACTTTGAGTTGAAGTACCATCTGGGCAAAGCGAATGTGGTCGCCGATGCCTTGAGTAGGAAATCCTTGCATGTGTCTTCACTGATGATAAAAGAAATGGAGTTGTTGGAGTCTTTTAGAGACCTTAGTCTTGGAATTGTCCCATCAGTGAATAGTCTCATGCTTTACCATCTAGAAATTTCCTGCAATTATAGGGAACATATTAGGTTTGCTCAGAGTTTAGATGTAGAGTTGCAGTCTAGCAAACACCGCCCCGGTTTTTCTGAAGCCGAGGATGGCACCTTATTGTTCCATCAGAGAATCTGCATACCAAAGGATAATTCCATTAAGCAGCAGGTTCTAGGAGAAGCCCACAAGAGTGGATTCTCGGTACACCCTGGCTCCACCAAGATGTATCAGGACCTTAGACAGAGGTATTGGTGGCCAAGCATGAGAAATGATGTGGCAGAATTTGCAGCTCAATGCTTGGTTTGTCAGAAAACCAAGATAGAACACCAAAAGCCTTCAGGTTTTCTCCAACCCTTAGAAATTCCCGAGTGGAAGTGGGATAGTATAGCAATGGACTTCGTGGGAGGGTTACCCTACACTCAGTTAGGATATGACTCTATATGGGTCATAGTGGACCGATTAACCAAATCTGCTCATTTTCTCCCCATAAAGTCCACTTACAAAACTGCCCGGTTAGCTGAGATCTACATCAGAGAGATTGTTAGACTCCACGGAGTTCCAGCTAACATTGTCTCTGATAGGGATCCAAAGTTCACCTCTCGGTTTTGGAAGGCACTTCATCAAGCCTTGGGGACGAGGATGAGTCTTAGTACAGCCTACCACCCCCAGACAGATGGCCAGTCGGAGAGAACCATTCAAACTTTAGAGGATATGCTTAGAGCCTGTGTTTTAGAGGATGGCGGTAGTTGGAGCAAGTATTTGTCATTAATTGAATTTTCATACAACAATAGCTATCACTCTAGCATAGGAATGGCACCGTATTGAGGCTTTCTACGGTCGCAAGTGTAGGACTCCTCTATGTTGGTTTGAAGTGGGGGAGAAACAATTATTAGGCCCCGACCTTGTTCAAGAAACCACTGATAAGATTCGTATGATTAGGGAAAAGATAAAGACTGCTCAGAGTAGGCAGAAAAGTTATGCAGATCGTAGGCTTAAACCCCTTGAATTTGATGAAGGAGAACATGTATTCCTGAAAGTCACTCCCACTATAGGCGTTGGTAGAGCTCTTAGGGCCAAAAAGTTGACCCCTCGGTATGTAGGTCCTTTCCAAATCCTCAGTCGAGTTGGTCCGCTAGCATACGAAATTGCCTTACCTCCTTCTTTGTCAAATCTCCACAATGTTTTTCATGTGTCTCATCTTAAGAAATACATTCCGGATCCATTCCACTCCATAGACCATGAGTCTATACAACTTAGATCAGATTGCACGTACCAGCCCGAACCGGCCCAAATAGTGGACCGAGCTTCCAAGGCACTCAGGAATAAGACTATCCCTCTGGTCAAGGTGATCTGGGAAGGATCCACTCCCGAAGAAGCTACTTGGGAACTCAAAGATGAGATGCGAAGCTAATACCCGCAACTTTTCCAATAGGTATGTAAGTTTATCAAATTTTGAGGACAAAATTTTTTTTAGGTGGGTAGTAGTGTAACACCCCAATTCCTCAAGCTTGGTTTGATGTGTGTGCTCAAACTTAGTATGGCTTAATGATGAATTTTTAAGTGATTTTCTTATTGATTGTCAAAATTGAATGTGTGAATATTGTGTTTAGTGATTTCTGCCCAGTGTGAATCGATTCCCAGGCCCTGTGAATCGATTCAGGGCTGTGAGTTTGCTGGGACTCGATCAGGCTTTCAGTGAATCGGAGAATGAATCGATTCACAAAGGTTGATTCCCTGTGAATCGAAGCTTGAATCGATTCACGAAAAATAGTTCTCTGTGAATCGAATCTGGGAGCTGCAGGAATCGATTCATTCACTTAAAACTGTGATTCCTGTCATTTTTACACTGAGTGAATCGATTCACTTATGCTGTGAATCGATTCACACCGCAGATATAATGAAAATCCAGCGAAAAAGAGCGAAACGCGATTTTTAGAGAGAGGGTTAGAGAGAGAAGAAAAAGGGGATTAAACACCTAGGGTTCATATTTCTAAGGGAAAAACATGGATTCATGCTAGATTCACCTTCAATCTTAGCTTGAATCCAATTTGGGGGAGTGTTTATTCTTGGTTTGGAAAGTTGGAAGGAATCCCTAGAAGGCAAGCTTGGAGGAGAAGAAGAAGAACGTGAAGGAGGAAGAAGGAGGAGCTGAACATCAACCTTTGAGCTTGAATCTTAGGAGTTGTGGTGAGTTCTTCCTTCCCTTAGGTGATGGGCACCCATAAGTCCCACATTAGGGTTCCCTTGAAGAAAATCCTTGAACCCTAAAGGGTTCAAGGTTAGAATTTTCCAAATCCTCCTTACTTCTACAGTTTAAGTGTTAAATAGCTATGCATGTGCAATAGGGACTGATTAAGGGGGGTTAATGTTGTACCCAAAACCCCTCCATAAACTGTAAGATTGATGTTTGACCATTGGGAGCTCCATGGAGCCCTAATGGAAATGTGTTTTGTCTTGATGTATTTTCCTTGACTGAGCATGTTACATGTTTCCATTTGAATATGAAATGTATCTTTTACATGAATATCTTTAGTTCCATGTAAAGTTAGAGTAGCACCCAATTGTATTCTTAATCTTGATTAAAGCATGCATTTATGGACATAGTTGGTGAATTAAATTCCCTAAAAGACACTAAGATGCCTCTAAAGGGGGTGATCGATATGGTTAGCCGTGTGGGACGCCCTCGGACGGTTAAGACGTCTAACCACCATATCGAAAGCGTGTTTATGGGGTTGTATGGACGTAAGCATACAACGCTACCCATGAATACGAGCCAAAGATGAATTAGAAATTCATAGTAAGAATATGCATTTGCATCAATGTATGATATTAAGTTTTGACTGGAAATAGATTGTATGAGTTGATGGTGAGGAGTCGAAGGGAGGATTCACTGAGATTATTATCTCACCCCACTCCTTTATTTAATTATCTTTACAGATCCACAGGTGGCAAAGGAGGACTGATAGCGGCTAGCTCTCGGGATGTTACTTATTTTGTAATAGTCTTAAGTAACACCTTAAATATGTAATTTCTAGAATTATGTATTGGGTTGTACTATCAGGAAACTTATGTATTTGAGTTTTAGTTTTGTGTGGTTTCTGGACTTAATGTTGAACTTAAGTTTGAATTAATCTTGGGATTACTGTACCTAATGAAAATTCTCCTATTTTCAAGATTATGAAAGTAAGGTGTTACAATCGAGCTTTGTTTGTTTACATGCTTGCTCTGCAGAAATTGTTTGCTACCAAACGATAATGTAAGGAATTTAAATAGCTAAATGGTAAGCTTTAGACCCTATGAATGTGTAGCCACTAAGTATGGATCAAAGAACTCTAGACCATGTCCAACTAAGTTCTGAGGGATGTAATAGTGTGGCATTAGATCCCCGAACGGGTATAAACCCTCTGTTTTCGAATTGGGTGACAGTGGCAGGGCGCCAGGCGCCCACGCTGCCAGGCGCCAGGCGCCCAGTGACAGTTGGTACTCTTGTTGTTTTGTCGTGTTCCCTCGGGTTCCCGCATTTAGGTTGATATTGTAAAGCCTAGTTAGGATGTCTGAAGTTTATTTATGATGTCTAAAGGATATATTAGTGTGATAACTTGAGAGAACTAATATTCCTATCCCAAAGCTTCACTTGGACATTGTGTGCTTAATCGAAGTTGCTAAGAACATTGAATGGTTATGTTATAGGTTGAATACACTGACTAACTTATGAAATTGTGTTCTGCTGTTGTTGTTGTTGTTGTTGTTGCCCTATCAAAGATATTACGATAGAGGATATTATGTTAGACACCGCATTTGGTCTGTTCATGCATCATGGTGTCGGTAATGTTGTTGTTGTTGTTAGTAGGGCGTATCGGGCAAGGTATCCCGTGACGGGTGGGGTATCCCGGTCCTACAGTTAAAAAGGGCGAATCGGGCAAGGTATCCCGTGACGGGCGAGGTTCCCGGTCCTATTGTTAATGGGGCGAATCGGGCAAGGTGTCCCGTGACGGGCGTGGTATCCCGGTCCTATTGTTATTGGGGCATTACGGACATGGTATTCCGAAACGGGCAAGGTATCCCGGCCTCGTTAGAAGTGGATCCACATGCATATAATTATGTTCTTAAAATCACATCATTTACATGATAACATGCCTGGTTGTTCAGTTTTTTGGTGGTGTATTATAATGTTGTGATTGATGCGGTGGCATGTGATATTTGAATCTTGTGGTAATGTACTTTAATGTTGTGTTTGATGCTGTGGCATGTGGTATTTGACCGTTGTGGTGATATTTTATGCCTTAGTACTAGTGAGTAGACGTTTTCATTGGAATTATTGTATATTGCGCATTGTTCATTAATTTCCTACACTGTTTGCACTATTTGAGGTTATGATGACTAACCCCTTTTGTGGCTATGCATATCCCACCGGGTATGTGTAGATGTTGAGACTGCAGGTGTTGAGGATGTGAATGCCAATGAGTAATCTCGGTAGTTCGTTGGGATGAATAGAATATTTGCATGTGTTTACTTATTTAAGTCCTTGTATTCTTCCGATGTAATAATTAGGGAAAGGGCTCTGAATTATTGTGACATCGGGAACCTGGGTTTTAATTCCTTTTGATGTTGTTTTCCGCAAATGAGCGTGACGACTCTATTCCACGATGAATGAAGTTATGATTTGACATAAATAAAAAGTATTTTGTTTCTCCGTGTTTTATTTTACATTATCACATTGTTATAATGACTTGCTAGGGTAGAGGGTGTCACATGGAGGACGTCTAACCAATCATCGTCATATACTCTGTTTCCATCGTGAGGAATTTCCAAGGCTTCTCCAACATTTTCAGGAGTGAGTTCCATACGTTTGCCTCGAACAAAGCTTGTGATTTTGGTCATGTCCTTGGTACAGTGAAGGTTAGGGTAGAAAACCTTGACCATGGAAGGACAAGAGCTTTCAGTGATTTGAAGAAGATCCGACCATTTTTGTGCTTCGGTGTAGGGAAAGAAATTCCATCCTTTTGTTTGAAGTTCAAACAGTAGATAGATCCTTCCGTAAAGAAACAGTTGTTAACCCATTTATCTGCAACGTTTTCCAGAGGCCTTTTCTTCTTTTTCTTTTCTTTCTTCGCAGATTTGGGTTCAACGGATTCAGGAACAACTTCCTCTTCTCGAATAACTATGATTGCCTGCTCTGTAGAAGGTGCAGAAATCTTAGTGGAGGGAGAAATGGAAGAGATGCGAGAGGACCTACGAGGTGTGGAGGATGTTCTGGGTTTCTTGGGTTGCTTGGAAGTTACTGGTGAAGCTTGGGCTTGATCAGGAGGATAATTAGGGATAAGGTGAGGAGGTTTCTCCTGCGATGATAAGGTGTAAGTGGCTTTCTTGAGACGAACCATGTTGAGAAATTCAGAAAGAGAAGGTTTGAGTGGACCGAGTCCACTTAAATAAATGGTGAGGCGGTGGTGGGAGTAACCGTTGGGTGATAACGGTTATAGGGAAAGAGAAGGCAATCAATGCCATTTCTGACACACGTCACATAACTGATGTGGCGCCCAAATTCAAATAATTTTGAATGAGAGATATTTCATATTATTTCACCTTCCTCAACTACCTTATATCTGTAGTTGATGAGAGTTCAAGAGAGAGTTCGAACGAGTACATTTCAGAGAAGGTTTTATACCACAACAATATATATTTTTCAATTATGGAGATTTAATAATATGCAATTTGCTCTTGATGAAAGTGAAACTTTCTTCAACAAGAGGTTTTGTAAATATATCAGCTAATTGAATTTTGGTATCCACGAAAATCATTTCAACTTCCTTTTTCTGAACATGATCCCTAATAAAATGATGTTTGATATCAATGTGTTTAGTTCTAGAATGTTGAATAGGATTTTTTGTAAGATTAATAGCACTTGTGTTATCACAATAGATTGAGATGCAAGGATACCTTATAGAATAATCCTCAAGTTGATTTCTAATCCAAAGGAGTTGAGAGCAACATGCTGAAGCTGAGATGTATCCGGCTTCGGTTGTAGAGAGTGCAATGGTTCCTTGCTTCTTGCATGACCAAGATACTAAAGATTCTCCCAAGAGTTGGCAAGATCCACTTGTACTCTTCCTCTCAACTTTATCACCCGCAAAGCCAGCATCACAATATCCAACTAGCTCGAAGTGAGTTTTCTTTTTATACTAAATTCCCAGATCAGTTGTGCCCACAAGATATCTGAAGATTCTTTTCACGACTATTAAATGTGATTCTTTTGGGGAGGTTTGAAATCTGGCACATAAACCTACAGCAAACACTATATCTGGCCTGCTGGCAGTTAGATATAACAATGAACCAATCATACCTCTATATTCTTTCTCAAATACAGATTCACCTTCCTCATCTTTATCAATACTTGAGGATGGATGCATAGGGGTAGCCATTTGTTTGGCTTCATTCATTTTATATTTTTTGAGAAGATCTTTAACATATTTTTCTTGAAAAATAAATACACCTTCCTCAAGTTGTCTAATTTGTAAGCCAAGAAAAAATCTTAACCCACCCATCATGCTCATCTCAAACTCACTTTTCATAAGTCTACTAAATTCTTTGCACAAGTTTTCATTTGTTGCTCCAAAGATAATGTCATCTACATAGATTTGAACTAAGAGAAGATCATTTTCATGGATTTTTCTGAAAAGTGTAACATCAATCTTGCCTCTTGAAAAACCATTTTTGATTAGGAAGTTACTCAACCTTTCATACCAAGCTCTTGGAGCTTGTTTCAATCCGTATAAAGCTTAAAAACATGATTAGGTTTTTGTTGGTCAATAAATCCAGGAGGTTGATGTACATAAACTTCCTCATTTAAATATCCATTTAAAAAGGCACTTTTAACATCCATTTGAAGAAGTTTAACATTCTTGTGAGCAGCATAGGCAAGAAGAATTCTAATTGCTTCCAAACAAGCAACAGGAGCATAGGTCTCATCATAGTCTATACCTTCCTCTTGATTGTATCCTTGTGCAACAAGTCTGGCTTTATTCCTTGTGACTTTGCCATTTTCATCTAGCTTGTTTCTGAAGACCCATTTTGTTCCAATCACTGATTGATAAGCAGGTGCTGGAACCAGTTTCCATACTTCATTTTTCTTAAATTGAGTAAGTTCCTCTTCCGTGGCTTCTATTCATGAATCATCTTGAAGAGCATCATTGACGTTTTTAGGCTCAATTTTAGATATGAAGGCCATACTTGATGATTCTTTCCTGAAAGACATTTTGGTTCTGACTGGTTCTGAAGTATAACCACCATCTTCCAACTTCGAGGCATGCCTTGATTCTGAGAGTTCTCATTATTATTTGATTGCTTTGAGGAAGTTCCAGGTTCAGGAGTTGACTTGTCTTGATCTTCCTTATCATTGAACTTTCCAGAGCTAACTAGATCTTCCTCTGACTCATCATCCTTTCTTTTATTAACTAAGGTATCAATTTCATCAAAAATCACATGCATACTTTCTTCAACTATTTTGGTTCTCAAATTATAAACCCTATATGCTTTAGATGAAGTAGAGTAACCAAGAAAAATGCCTTTGTCAGACTTTGAATCAAATTTGCTAAGGTTGTCCTTGTTATTCAACACATAACAATTACAACCAAAGATGTGAAAATAGGAGATATCTGGCTTTTTGTTTTTCCAAAGTTCATAGGGAGTTTTGTTCAAGCCTTTTCGAATGATGACTCTATTCAGAATGTAGCAGGCAGTGTTTATGGCCTCAGCCCAAAAATATTTCTCAATGTTTGAATCATTTAACATGGTTCTTGCCATTTCCTGCAAGGTTCTATTCTTCCTTTCAATAACTCCATTTTGTTGTGGAGTTCTTGGACTGGAGAAATTTTGTGACACTCCATGTTTGTCAAAGAAGGTTTGGAAAAAACAGTTTTCGAACTCTCCTCCATGATCACTTCTTACAGTAATCACTTTGGAATTTTGTTCATTCTGAACTTTCTTGAAGAAGACTTTAAAAGCTTGAAATGAGTCATCTTTGTTTTTCAAAAATAACACCCAAGTGTATCTTGAGCAATCATCAACAATTACAAAACCATATCTTTTTCCACTTAAACTTGCAGTTTAATAGGTCCAAACAAATCCATGTGCAACAATTCCAAAGGTTTATGAGTGGAAATCAGATTTGTAGAATGGAAGATAGATTTTACTTGTTTCCCTTGAGTACAAGCTTCACAAACTTTATCTTTCTCAAATTTCATTTTAGGTAGACCTCTTACAAGTTCAAGTTTAGAGAGTTTGGAAATGGTTTTCATACTAGTGTGACCAACTTTCCTATGCCAGATCCACTTATCATCATTTGCTGATACAAAGCAGGTTTCACTTGGTAACTCATCTAGATCCAAATAATATAGATTTTTACTTCTGAATCCTGTAAACAAGACTTTTCCAGAAGATTCTTTACTAATCAAACATAATTTGTTTTTAAAAATGACATTGTGTCCATTTTCACAAAGTTGACTAATACTGATCAAGTTATATTTCAATCCTTCAACATATTGAACTTTCTTAATAGAAGCAGAATTTTGTTTACCTATTGTACCTATACCTTTTATCCAGGCTTTGTCATTGTTACCAAAGGTAACAAAGCCTCCCTGTACTTTCTCTAAAGAGAGAAACTTATCTTTTTCGCCTGTCATGTGCCTTGAACATCCACTGTCTAACAGCTATAGCCTTTTCTTGGATGCTAAGAGGCACTCCTGCATTTGTCATTAAAAGAGACTTAGGTACCCATAGATCTTTGGGTCCTTGAGGGTTAGTAAACCTTCTATAGTTAACCTTTTCTCTTTTGAAGCAATTTGAGATATGATGGCCAAATTTTTTACAATATGAACATTGTACACTTTGCTTTTTGCCATGATAAGAATATCTATAAGCATGGTTGTGATGTTTATGATCCTGTCTTTCTTTGTGCTCAGAACCATTTTGATGTAAGAATTCTCTGTAAGATCTTTCGGATTTTTCAAACGCTTTTTGAATTTGCACAAAACTATCTAGATCAGTTGTCAGCACTTTGATCTTTTCTTTTAATGACTCGTTTTCCTTTTCAAGATTTGCCATGAGAAGGTTTGGCTTTTCAGCAACTTTCTCATTTAGCAGCTTATGTTGTTCAGAAAGTTTAAAGTGTGAGTTTTGCAAGGTTTTGACTGAGGCTACAAGATATTCATTTTGCTTCCTCAGTTCTTCATTTTCATTTTTGGATTCACATAACTGATTTTTGAACAACATGTATTTTTGAGATAAGATATTTGAGTCATTTAAAAGATTGTCAAACATGCTTTCCCATTTTAGACATTTTGAACATGAACTACATTCAGAGGGTTCAGTGTCACTTACTTCCTCTTGGTCAGAATCTGCCATAAGACATAATATAGTTGATTCTTCTTCCGGTTCAGACAATGACTCATCTGAATCATCCCACGTAGCCATCAATGCCTTTTTCTTCTGGGGTTGTTTCTTGAAGTTCCTTTTATTTAAGTTCGGGCAGTCTTGCTTTATATGTCCTGGCTTGTTACACTCGTAGCAAACAATGGGTGACTTGCTACTTTCTCCTCTTGGGAAGTTTCTTCTGGATGGTGGAAGCCTTCTATTGTCTCTTCTTCTGCTCAACATTTTTTGAATTTTTTTTGATATAAGAGCAAGTTCATCTTCTTGGTCAGAAAGTTCCTCTTCTGAATCTTAATATTCATCTCCAGATTCTTGTCTTTGCCTTGATCTTTGCAGCTTTGGATTTTTGAGACGGACTTCGTGTTGCCTTTTGGGAAGTTTTGAGTGCTATACTTTTTGATTTCTTTGGGTGAAGTTCCTCCATTATTTCTTGCTCATGGACTTTTAGTGAGCCTAAAAGTTCTTCAATCCTCAGAGTGGCAAGATCCTTTGCTTCCTGAATGGCTGTTACTTTAGGCCTCCAAACTTTTGGTAAGCTCCTAAGCAACTTCCTTACTTTGTCCTGATTTGAGTAAGTTTTTCCCAGAGACTTCATTCCATTCTCAATTGTGGTAAACCTACTAAACATTTCATCTATGGACTCATCTTCATTCATTTTGAACAATTCACATTGTTGGACCAATATGTTTATTTTAGCCTCCTTCACTTGATCCGTTCCTTCATGTGCTGTTTGCAATGTGTCCCATATTTCCTTTGCAGTGTCTTTTCCAACTATCTTGTCGTATTCAGACCTGCTAAGTGCACATGATAGAAAATATTTAGCTTTATAGTTTAGTAGTACCATCTTTTTATCCTCTGTTGTCCATGCTGCCTTATGCTTGGGTACTGTTGATCCATCATCATATGTAGTTGTAGGCACATATGGTCCATTTTCAACAATGTCCCATATGTCAGTATCTTGTGATTCAAGGAACATTCTCATTTGATCTTTCCAGTAGTAGTAGTGTTCGCCATTGAAGCCAGGGGGCCTGTTTGATGAAGCTCCTTCAGGAAGAAATGCAACTGAATTTGTATGACTCATCACTTCTTCCAGGATTTTTCCTCCTACACTGTGAAGTGTGCTCAACCCTTAGAGGTAGAGCTCTGATACCAATTGAAGTGTTTTGATGTCACAGAGAAGGGGGGTTGAACTGTGACTGTTTAAAATTTAACTTCCTAAAACAAGCTAACTATCTCTCAAGAAGTTTCTTGGAGTACAAAGGGTTAATGAATCAGTAATGACCAAACTTTCTAATGAATGGACAGTTGATAAAATGATCTTTTGTGAATGTAGATAGAAGCTTGAATATATGTTTCAATATTTAAGTTCAATAGAAATTCTTAATAAGAGATGTGTGCTACGATGAACTTGTTAATATTGAATTTTTAAATGATCTAAACTTTCTAATGCGAGCTGTGCAGAAATATAAATGAGATAAGAGATAGAAAGTTTACACACAAGAGTTATAGTGGTTCACCCAACTTAGGCTACTTTCACTCCTCACTTCCAGTGAGTATTTCCACTATTTTCTCAAATAGTTACACTGCTTTTCAAGTCCCTCCAAGACCCAAAAGCTTACAAGATAGTTTGCTCTACAGCCCTATCAACTGTCTCAACTTTAGAAACTTCAACAAGTTTAGAAAGTTCCACTTGCTAAACCTTCTTGCCAACACTCACCACCTTGGTAGCTTGGTAGAAGAGAGAAACAAGATTACAAATACAATAAAATGTTTGTGGGAAAAGAATAGCTTTAAATATTCTAAGTTTACATAAGATGAAGTGTAAGCTACTAAGACACTCAGTAAGTTGTATCCCAAAAAGATTTAGCGCTGAATTTGAGTGCAGATGAGAGAAAGTTTAAGACTGGCTAGGATTTGCTTTCAGTGTTTTCCAGTAAGTTCTCTAACCATGAATGAAGCATTTCAACTGGTATTTATAGGCTTCCCTTCATTATATCCGTTGGAAAAGGCTCCACGTAGCTTCTGACTTGTAGCCTTGTCCTAGTGTCAGTAGAGTCAACTCTGTTGCAGTCCTGCAGGCTAGTCATGTCAGTCTTCAATGGGTGGATTTTGTTTCTTTCATTGCGAAACTTCTCAAGCATAACTCAGAGGCAATCAGCCTTTGATCTTCCTCGTACTGAATCTTAATAGTGTCTTCACTTGATGGCTGTACAATAGTACTTTGATTCGATGCTTTTGTACATTCAATTTTGAGTGAGGATTTTCTAATTTATCTTTCCTTGAAGTAGCAAAGACAAGGAAGGTGTCTTTGATCCTTTTCTTGTGTTGAAAGAACTTTATCAAGACAGATTAATGAACTTTCTTGATACTCAAATTTTTGTCTGACTGTCTTTAACTTTCTTCTTGCATAATGTCTCTTGGTCCTGTCTTATATCATAAAGCTCAAGTAGAGACATTAGATAACAATGATTAGAAAACATTTCACTCTTTGTCAAAGGTTTGATCATCACTCAAAACTCAAGATTTTAGGAATTGTCGCAACAACATGTCCGAAAAAATTCACCTCTTCAAGCCAGAACTCACACTTGGAAAGGTTAGCGTAGAGTTGCTTTTCCCTCAGTATCTGCAATACTAGGCGTAGGTGTTCTTCGTGCTCTTCTTTGCTCCTCGAATAAATCAGGATATCGTCTATGAACACCACCACGAACCGGTCCAAGAATGGGTGAAAGATTTTGTTCATGTAGTCCATAAACACTGCCAGCGCGTTCGTCACTCTGAATGGCATCACTAGGTACTCGTAGTGACCATACCTCGTCCTGAATGCTTTCTTGGGGATATCCTCTTCCTTCACTCGAATCTGATGGTAGCCAAACTTCAAGTCAATCTTAGAAAATATTGCGGCTCCTCGTAGTTGATCCATCAAGTCATCGATACGCGGTAACGGATACCGATTCTTGATAGTAACCTTGTTGAGTTGACGATAATCTATGCACAATCTTGATCGTCCATCCTTCTTCTTCACCAGTAACACTGGAGTTCCCCATGGTGATACGCTCGGTCGTATGAACTGCTTCGACTCCAAGTGCTCAATCTGAGACTTCAGCTCTTTCATCTCCACTGGTGACATCCGATATGGCGCGTTCAAAATCGGTCCTGTTCCTGGGAATAAATCGATGGAAAACTCGATCTCTCTTGCCGGTGGTAACCCTGGTACGTCTTCAGGAAAAACGTCTAAGAAGTCACACACCACTGGAACATTCTTTAACTCGATCTCTTGAGAAACTCCTGAACTAGCCAGATACATGTGTTCCCTAGTCCCCTCTTTCAAGGAAACTCTGATATATTTAGCAGAAAGATAATTGGAGACTCCAAGATCTGGAAAAATTACTGCTTTTCGGGCACAGTCCAAGAGGGCATGGTGGTAAGACAACCAATCCATCCCGAGAATAATATCTAGACCCTTTAACGGTTAACAGACCAAATTAGCAACAAATTTTCTACCCTGAATGACCACCACACAATTAAGGCATGTAGTGTTGATAACTAAGGTTTTAGCAGTTGGGGTGGTAACTACTAATTTGAATGGTAAGGTAGTCACAGACAATTTCAAACGATCTACACAATCCAAAGAAATAAAGGAATGGGTTGCACCAGAATTAAAGAGAACAGATAGGGATTTACCCTCAATCTCACAGTCTCCCTGGATAAGATCATCAGCCTGCTCCGCCTCTTCACTGCTTATGCAGAAGACTCTGCCTTTAGCCATCTGACGCTTCCCTTTAGCTCTCGGCGCATTCACTACTGGTTCAGCCTTGCGTTCTGGACAGTCCTTGGTGAAGTGCCCCGACTTCCTGCAGTTGAAGCACACGTCACCCTTCTCAGTGCAGCTGCTCGAATAGTGCCCTGGCCTACCGCAACGGTAACAAGTCACGTCGGCGCTAGTCTGACTCCTACCCCTCGCATTCTGAGCCATCAGACGGTATTGTCCCTTGCTGTCATTCCCTTGAGGTCGATTATATGGCTTCTTCGCCGCTTCCTTCGTGAGCAAACCTCTATCCCGTTACGGGTCTCACCGTCCGCCTGAGCAATTCTTCTTCTTGCTGTTTCTCACTCCTTCCACTTCAACACACCAGTCAATCAACTCTTGAAGATTCCTAATTCGCAGTGACACCACTGACTTATGGATGTCAAACCTCAGGCCTCGCTAGAATCTCTCGTTCAACCAGCCCTGGTCAGTCCGGTCACGAAAAGGACTAAAGTATCTTACAAGTGATTCAAACTTAGCAGCATATTCCGACACCGTCATGCTACCTTGCTGTAGTCGGAGGAACTCTTGCTCTTTCTCAGTTCGTGCAGTATCGGGGAAATACTTGTCCAAGAATCTCCTGTGGAAAACTTCCCAAGTGATTTCACGAGGCCCCACCGTCAAAGTCTGCTTCACCTTTTTCCACCAGTACTCGGCATCTCCCAGCAACAAGTAGGTTGTGTGAATACATGCCTTGACAGGATGGTTTTGATGATTGACAAAAGGGAGTTTTGCAAATAGTCAACCGTGCAAAAAGCGGAAAAGAATACCAAGACACACACCAAGGATTTCAAGTCTTAGGGTTTTGGGTATTTACTTATTTATTAGGACTATTTGTAAGTAGTAATAAAAAGCTCTCAATTAAAATAAAATCACACACTCACAATGTTTTATCTAAAAATAATTTTATGACATTTTTTAAATTATTTTAGTCACAAAATATTTTGGAAAAATGTTTTAATAGTGTCCAAAAATACCTATCCTTTATCTTGGGAAAATATTATATTTTTTGTACTTATTTTGAGTGACAAACAAAATGCACATAATCGTTTTTGGGACTATAATCGTTTATAAACCTTCATAGCTTATTTTATATATAATCGTTTATAAACCTTTATGGCTTATTTTATATAACGTTCAGGCTTTTTTTTTTTTCCATTATAGCTTATAACGTTTATACCCATACACGTTTATGACTTAAAAGGGTATGAATTGCAACTGTCTTTTCTTCACGTGTAAAAGTTCTTTTTATATCGTGTATCATTTGTTTTTAACAAATTGCAGCTGTCATCTTATGACAAATTGACAGCAAATATTTCTCTGTCAAACGCTTTTTTTTACTCATAATGCCAATTCTCTCTCCGCGTCTTTCCAACGGCTCTTTCTTTTTTTTTGCCTATATATACAACAGCGCTGTCCATTCCAAAAACAACACTCACTTATTCTTTGTGCCAAAACTCTATCAAATATTCTCCATCATTCACACTTATTTGAGCACAATTTTTTGAGAGCTTTTTATTCTACATAATTTGAGTTGTATTATTTGAGCTTCAATTTGTTATATCTGCACTATTAAGTGTATCTTTCTCATCTCATTTTATTTGTAAAAATCATTTCTTTTTGGGTAGGAATCCCAAGGTGTTCATAGAGAGGTGATATCTCTTGAACATATTGCTCTATTTTTAGAGTTGTAAAGGTTTCTAGCTGAACCTGATTTAAAAGCTAGTGATTTTAGTGAAATCCCATAGTGCTTTGCATTGGGGACAGGACGTAGGCCACAGGGGTGTTTGGTGGCCGAACCTGTATAATTTGCTGTGTGCTCTCTTTGCTTTCTATCTTCTTATTGTTTGAGCTTTCTATCTTTCAGTCATTTACAGTTCAACAATTTAAATTCTGTCATTTATTTTATTGTCCTTTACTTTCAGTCATTTACATTTCAGCAATTTAAATTCTGTCATTTACTTTATTGCAAGTTAATTTCTGCAATTTATATTTCAAGTCATTTACTTTTCTACAGTTAATTTATTGCAACTTATATTCGAGCGTTTTCTATTTGCAAAAGTTTTTTAAAAAGCACCTCTCACAAAATTCACCCCCTCTTGTGTTTGGAGTCACTTTGCAACAAGTGGCATCAGAGCTAGACTCTTGTATAAAGGACTTAACCGTCTCAAGAGAATGACTTCAAACAATAACGAGGGAACTTCCATGAACAGACCCCCATTTTTCAATGGTGAGGGGTATGGCTATTGGAAGGATAGAATGCAAATTTTTCTTCAAGGTGTTGACTTAGATATTTGGGATGCTGTGGAAAACGGTCCGTTTGTCCCCACTCAATCAATCAATGATGCAGTGGTAGACAAACCAAGAGCACTTTGGACCGAAGATGATAAGAAAAAGGTCCAACACAATTTGAAAGCTAGGAACATCATCACTTCAGCTTTAAGCTACGATGAGTTCTATAGGGTCTCAAATTGCGTGGATCGCCAAAGAAATGTGGGACACCCTTCTATTGACTCATGAAGGTACTACCGATGTCAAAAGGGCTCGAATGAACACATTAACCCATGAGTATGAGTTATTTAGGATGAAACCGGTGAAAACATACAAGATATGCAAAAACGGTTCATCCATATAATAAACCATCTCAGAGCTCTTGGGAAGGTCTTTAATAATGAAGATTTAATTAACAAAGTTCTTAGATGTTTAAATAGAAACTGGCAACCCAAGGTTACTGCTATATCTGAATCTAGAGATTTATCTACTATGTCTTTGGCAACCTTGTTTGGTAAACTGCAGGAACATGAACTCGAATTAAATCGACTCACTGAGAGTGAGGAAAGTGATAAGAAAAAGAAAGGAATTGCTCTTAAAGCAAGCGTAAATGAAAAAGATGAATCTGATGACAATGATAGTGTTGATGAGAATGAGGAAGACATGAGCCTAATGGTTCGAAGATTCAAACGGTTCATGAGGCAAAATGGAAGAACAGGCAAGTCACAAAATCCTCAAAAGAAAAATGAGGAGCGAACTTCCTTCAATCCAACTTGCTACAAGTGTGGTCAAAAGGGACACATAAAACCCGATTGCCCTCATGGTCAGAAGAAAAATGAAAAATTTGACAAAAGGCCACAAAAGGAATCAAAAGGAAGAAAAGCCTACATTGCCTGGGACGAAAATGATATGGACTCGTCTGATGAATCAGACAATGAAGAGGCTAACTTATGTCTCATGGCAAATCACGAGGAAGATGAGGTAAAAGCTCTTGAACTTGAATCCCTTTTAACTTATGATGAGCTGCTCATTGCTTGTGAAGAACTAAATAATGAAACGATTAGACTTCGAAAAATTGTTTCTTCTTCTAAGAAAACCATTTCTTCTTTTGAATCAAAAATCATTACTTTAAACCAAGAGATGAAAGTTCTTAAAGAAAAACAAGTTGTTGGATCGACATTTCCACTTGTGCTTTTTAAGTAAAACCAAAAGACTAACATTTTCAAGTGTGATGAATGCACTGTTTTGAAAAACAAAATTGAGGATTTGCAAAACACCCTTGCCAAATTTACCATGGGAAGAGATAACTTGAACATTCTTTTGGGAAAACAAAAGGCACTTTTGGAAAAGCTGGTTTGGGTTATGAACCAAAAACACATGAAAAATCTTTCAAATTTGTCAATCACAATAACACTTCAAGCGGTCCATTCATTAAATGTTTTCACCGTGGTATGAAAGGTCATACCGCTTCTATTTGCAATATTAGAAAGAACAAAAATGTAGTTGGCAAAAGATGTGGATTCCAAAGGGCACCTTGCGCAAGACTAACTCATATGGACCCAACATGGTTTGGGTACCAAAGGTTAAAATATGATTTGATGATGTAGGTGTGCTTGAAAGCCAAGGACTTAAATTGGTATCTTGATAGCGGCTGCTCAAAGCACATGACACGAGACAAAAACAAATTCTCCTCATTGGTACCTAAGAATAGTGGTTATGTCAGGTATGGTGACAACAACAAAGGTAAAATTCTTGGGATTGGTTCTATTGGTAAGAGTCCTAATCCCACTATTGAAAATGTTTTGTATGTGGATGGTTTGAAGCATAATTTGCTAAGCATTAGTCAACTTTGTGATAAAGGAAACAAAGTGGTTTTCGATTCTTCAAAATGCATGGTCATGGATTCTATAAATGAAAATGTTATTGTTATTGGACCTAGAATTGGAAATATCTATATGCTTGATTTAGATAAAATACCTTCAAATGATGCATGTTGTCTTATTAGTAATGAGGATGAATCTTGGCTATGGCATAGAAGAATGGCTCATATTCACATGGATCATCTTAATAAGTTGGTTCGAAAGGACTTAGTAATTGGCTTACCAAAGCTCCTCTTTGAAAAAGATAAACTTTGCGATGCATGTCAAAAAGGAAAACAAGTAAAGGCTTCTTTCAAATCTAAAAATATTGTTTCAACAAACTGGCCTTTACAACTTTTACATATGGATTTATTTGGCCCTTCTAGAACTAAAAGCTTTGGTGGCAATTACTATGCTCTTGTTATTGTGGACAACTATTCTCGCTATACATGGACTTTATTTATTTCTCATAAAAATGACACTTTTGCTGCCTTTCGAAAACTTGCTAAGGTTATTCAAAATGAAAAAGGAATGAACATAGTATCCATCCGAAGTGATCATTGTGGGGAATTCCAAAACGAGGCATTTGAGGCCTTCTGTACTGAGAATGGAATTGAGCATAATTTTTCCGCACCTAGAACACCACAGCAGAATGGAGTGGTGGAAAGGAAAAATCGGTCTCTTGAAGAGCTTGCGAGGACGATGCTCAATGAGACCAACCTTCCTAAGTATTTCTGGGCAGACGCGGTAAGCACCGCATGCTATGTAATGAATAGAGTCCTCATAAGACCTATTCTAAAACAAACGCCCTATGAAATTTACAAGGGAAGGAAGCCCAATATTTCCCACCTTCACGTATTTGGATGTAAGTGCTTTGTTCTAAATAACGGTAAAGATAACCTTGGTAAATTTGATACTAAAGCTGATGAAGGTATATTTCTTGGATATTCCACTTCTAGTAAAGCTTTTCGAATTTTTAATAAAAGAACTTTGACTGTTGAAGAATCTGTGCATGTTTCTTTTGATGAATCTAACCCCAAATCTTCAGTAGAAGAAAGTGTTTATGATCTTACAGAAATGCTTGGAGATACCCATTTAGAGGAACAAGAGAGATCAAAAGTACAAAAGGGGGATCAAGAGTCCTTACCTCAACCTTCTCAAGAATCCTCTCACGTAGATCTTCTAAAGGAATGGAGTGTCTCAAAGAACCATCCTCTTGACAACATAATAGGTGATATCTCAAAAGGCGTAACGACTCGAAACTCTCTCAATCATGCATGTCATCACATGGCCTTTGTCTCTCAAATTGAACCAAACGATGTCAATGAAGCCATCTTTGATGAACATTGGACCCTTGCTATGCAAGAGGAATTGAATCAATTTGAGAGAAATGATGTTTGGGAACTTGTCCCTAGGCCTAAAGATCACCTAGTCATTGGGACCAAATGGGTCTTTCGCAACAAGCTTGATGAAAATGGTATTATTGTTAGAAATAAAGCTAGACTTGTTGCCAAAGGCTATAACCAACAAGAGGGCATAGATTTCGGTGAAACCTATGCACCCGTGGCTAGATTAGAAGCCATTTGCATGCTTCTTGCATTTGCATGCATCATGGATTTCAAACTTTTTCAAATGGATGTTAAGAGTGCATTTCTAAATGGTTTTATTCAAGAAGAAGTATATGTTGATCAACCCCCCGGGTTTGAAAATTTTGAATTTGCAAATCATGTTTTCAAATTGAAAAAGGCTTTATATGGTTTAAAACAAGCTCCTAGAGCTTGGTACGAGAGGTTGAGCAAATATTTACTTGAAAGAGGATTTGAAAGAGGAAAAGTTGATACCACTCTTTTCATCAAACGCAAAAATCATGACATTTTACTTGTTCAAATTTATGTTGACGATATCATCTTTGGTGCTACTAATGAGTCTTTGTGTGAAGATTTTTCCAAAATCATGCAAAGTGAGTTTGAAATGTCCATGAAGGGAGAGCTCAACTACTTCCTTGGTCTTCAAATCAAACAAACAAAAGAAGGGATTTTTATAAATCAATCCAAATATTGCAAGGAGTTGCTTAAAAGATTTGGGATGAGCAATGCCAAAGAAATCTCAACTCCAATGAGCACTTCATGCTATCTTGACAAAGATGAAGGTGGTAAGTCGGTCGAAGTAAGTAAGTATCGAGGTATGATAGGATCTCTTCTCTATCTCACTGCTAGTCGTCCGGATATTATGTCTAGTGTTTGTATGTGTGCACGTTTTCAAGCGAATCCTAAGGAATCACATCTCTTAGCGGTAAAACGCATCATGAGATATCTCACTGGCACACAAACTATGGGTTTATGGTACCCCAAAGGTGCTGACTGCACACTTATTGGGTACTCGGATTCGGATTTTGCGGGTTGCAAAATGGACCGAAAAAGCACTAGTGGGACATGTCACTTACTTGGGAATGCCTTGGTCTCATGGCATAGTAAGAAACAAGCCAGTGTGGCGTTGTCCCTTCTTTGAAGCGGAATACGTTAAGTGACGGTTGTTGTGCACAAATTATTTGGATGAAACAACAGTTAAATGATTATGGGATTAATCTGAAAACTGTTCCAATTAAGTGCGACAATACTAGTGCCATAAACCTCACGAAAAACCCGGTCTATCACTCCCGGACTAAGCACATAGAAATTAGGCACCATTTTATTAAAGATCATGTTCAAAAAGGAGATTGTGTGATTGAGTTTATGGAAACATCTAAACAACTCGCAGATATTTTTACTAAACCTTTGCCTAAAGAAAACTTCTTTTTTATAAGAACCGAGTTAGGAATTTTAGATCAATCATGCATTGAATGACTGCGTGTGAGTGCATTTTATTATGAATAAGTTCTAACTTGGGCGTTGGAGTGTGCTAACATTTTTATGCAGGTTCCGTTACCAAGACTAAAAGTGGAGAAATGCAACCGTCCTTCCTGTAATCGTTGAAGAAAAAAAAATGTGTGCTAACAAGTTTGTGCAGGTTACGTTAACTGCAAACAATTATGCATTTAATATCAGTGAAGATGAGGAAACAATTGATGATGAGAATGAGTTGAACGAGGACTAGTAACTCTTATCCTAGTGCTTTATTTTTGCTATCTCCTTTAATAATTTTTTTTACCAAGGATTTCTTATGCTTCATTGAACCCGTGATACTCTATTTTAATTATTTTTCGCCATTTAGTTACACGTATATGCATACATTTTACATGCCTTTCCCTTTATCTTTTCCGCTTTTTGATGTTGACAAAAGGGGGAGAGTTTTATGATTCAGGCGGAGTAAATTATATTATGCATATTGTGAGGGGGAGTTTTTCTAAAATACGTGCTTAAACTCTGATATCTTTCTCTAAAATACGTGCTTAAACTCTGATATCATTTATTGAAAAACCATGCTTATATCTCATTGCTATATCATGATTATATTTTACTAAATTCCCTCCATGAGATGTTTGTCATCATCAAAAAGGGGGAGTATGTGAATACATGCCTTGACAGGATGGTTTTGATGATTGACAAAAGGGAGTTTTACAAATAGTCAACCGTGCAAAAAGCGGAAAAGAATACCAAGACACACACCAAGGATTGGAGGATTTCAAGTCTTTGGGTTTTGGGTATTTACTTATTTATTAGGACTATTTGTAAGTAGTAATAAAAAGCTCTCAATTAAAATAAAATCACACACTCACAATGTTTTATCTAAATATAATTTTATGACATTTTTTAAATTATTTTAGTCACAAAATATTTTGGAAAAATGTTTTAATAGTGTCCAAAAATACCTATCCTTTATCTTGGAAAAATATTATATTTTTTGTACTTATTTTGAGTGACAAACAAAGTGCACATAATCGTTTTTGGGACTATAATCGTTTACAAACCTTCATAGCTTATTTTATATATAATCGTTTATAAACCTTTATGGCTTATTTTATATAACGTTCAGGCTTCTTTTTTTTTCCATTATAGCTTATAACGTTTATACCCATACACGTTTATGACTCAAAAGGGTATGAATTGCAACTGTCTTTTCTTCACGTGTAAAAGTTCTTTTTATATCGTGTATCATTTGTTTTTAACAAATTGCAGCTGTCATCTTATGACCAATTGACAGCAAATATTTCTCTGTCAAACGCGTTTTTTTTACTCATAATGTCAATTCTCTCTCCGCGTCTTTCCAACGGCTCTTCTTTCTTTTTGCCTATATATACAACAGCGCTGTGCATTCCAAAAACAACACTCACTTATTCTTTGTGCCAAAACTCTGTCAAATATTCTCCATCACTCACACTTATTTGAGCACAATTTTTTGAGAGCTTTTTATTCTACATAATTTGAGTTGTATTATTTGAGCTTCAATTTGTTATATCTGCACTATTGAGTGTATCTTTCTCATCTCATTTTATTTGTAAAAATCATTTCTTTTTGGGTAGGAATCCCAAGGTGTTCATAGAGAGGTGATATCTCTTGAACATATTGCTCTATTTTTAGAGTTGTAAAGGTTTCTAGCTGAACCTGATTTAAAAGCTAGTGATTTTAGTGAAAATCCCATAGTGCTTTGCTTTGGAGACAGGATGTAGGCCACAGGGGTGTTTGGTGGCCGAACCTGTATAATTTGCTGTGTGCTCTCTTTGCTTTCTATCTTCTTATTGTTCGAGCTTTCTATCTTTCAGTCATTTACATTTCAGCAATTTAAATTCTGTCATTTATTTTATTGTCCTTTACTTTCAGTCATTTACATTTCAGCAATTTAAATTCTGTCATTTATTTTATTGTCCTTTACTTTCAGTCATTTCCATTTCAGCAATTTAAATTCTGTCATTTACTTTATTGCAAGTTAATTTCTGCAATTTATATTTCAAGTCATTTACTTTTCTACAGTTAATTTATTACAACTTATATTCGAGCGTTTTCTATTTGCAAAAGTTTTTTAAAAAGCACCTCTCACACAATTCACCCCCCTCTTGTGTTTGGAGTCACTTGGCAATAGGTTGCATAGTCCACCTTGACATTCTTCGGACAGTGAAGTGCCTCAAAGATCTTCTCTATCTCCTGCATCCAAAGGTCCGCCTTATCCGGATTTGGCTCACCATAGAACTTCGGTGGGTCGTGCTTACGAAAATCAGCTAGTCCTCTAGCCCCTTCATTCCTTTCCGCCCTCTGCTGTTGTTGCAGATTATGCTGGGTTAAGGCCGCGGTCTGCTGAGCCATAGCATTTGATTGTTGAGTCGCAGCAGCCAATTGTTGAGCCATAGCCGCCGCCATCTCCGTCATTGCTTGAATTGCTCGATCCATGTTGGAGTTATCAAGACCGGCTGTAGTATCTCTGCGAGGTGGCATTAGATTCTTACAGAGTCCTAAACCTGTCAGAACCTTACAATCAAGTGATGTGCTAACACACATTGCTTCAGTCAAGAAACAATTCAAACAATTAGCAAGCAAAATTGCTTCACACAACAAACAATAACCACGATTTCACAAATAAGCACCCGATAACATAACCCGACACGGTGACCAGCTTAATACCCCCTATGCACAGTCCGATTAGAGCCGAACTGCTCTGATACCACTATTGTAACGACTCGTTTTCGGACCGCTACTAAACTAGCACCAAACCTATATATGACGCACTTTTAAAACAGTACTCTTGTGTCCTTCAGAAAATGCGGTACATTTTTTAAATAAAAAAAATAACAGTATCCACCAAGCACACACAGAGTAGCCACAGCATTTCGAAACATGGTACAATCTAGGACACAAGACACATGCACTGGAAATACATACACATATATAAGCAAGTCATCATAAGCAGTGCGTACAAAATAAAAGCAGTGCATAAATATATATAAGAGAATACACCTAAAGCATGAGAATCCTCGTGAGGACAATCATACCCCGGGGGTACTCCCGACAGACACCCACGCAGGGGGCTGCTCCAAAAGTATGCCACCAGTCTACCCTGCAATACACATAGGACAACACCAAAAGTCCGACTGGTCACCACAACAACTGCACACTATAAACAAATCCTACAGTCATCCAAAATACGATCATGCAAACAGTCAGTCACAACAGCTAAAAATCGTTGCCCGGATCCTCGGAGGGGTCCTCATTGTCTTCGTCTGCCATTGGGTTCTCCGCGTCCTTGCCATCGTCTGGGTTGCCATCATTGATTGAAGGAACCACGAGAAAGGGTCAACTTCTCAAATAAACATAGCAATAGCAAATCATAAAGCAAGAGGCAACAAAATACACAATTCTCAAAGTGCGACTCAAACTCTCTCTCCAGACACTTTCGACAATTCTGGAATGTAACGCCGACCCATCCACTAAATACCAGCTGTAGCTTTGGGCTCCACGACCACCCTAGGACATTCAGCTCTGGTTCCTTAACACTACGACGTCTGGCCAGGCTGCCAAAAAACAAGGGGGTCCTAGCACCCTAAGTTATCCGGGTCGAAGCTCAAAAACGTCACGACACGACTCCCTCACAGGAATGAATAAATCGATGCATACGATAATTCGAGAAGCAATTCAAATAAGTATTCAACCGCATTTCAAATAATTATTCACGCCAAGCTTAATACAATGCAACACAGTTCAATAGTATAAGCAATCCATCACAATCAATCATATCTCATCAAGCAACGACATTGACAACTCAGTTTATCCCTCTGCAACTCAGTGGGTTGGCAGAGAGGAAATAATACAAGTGTGGGGGGTTGGGGTCAGGAGACCAACCACTTTAGGCAAGCCCACGGATGACTCGAAGCATGCATTAGGCAATAAAATCGAAGGGGTACGAGACCCTCACTTCGAACCCTAAGGTTCTCAGACTTCTTCGCTTTAAAACATAAAAGTTAAATACCTAAGCAATATCTAAGAGTTGCCCTTACGCATAAGTACATAAAACAGTAACACTTAGAATGTGAAGCGCCCTTACGCATAAGTACATAAAACAGTAACACTTAAAATGTGAAGCGCCCTTACCTCAAACAAGCTTCAGATAAGGAATTTCCAACGCGTCTCTGAAACGTACCTCACTCAAACCTTAACAATACAACCTTAACAAAATTAGAACCAAAAACCCAAGTCCTATGACTCTAGGGCAGCCACGGTTTTAGGTCCTAAAAGGCCTAAAATCTTGCTAACTTAACCCTATTTAGATCACAACTAATCTTGTACCATGTTACAAGTTCAAGCCAAGCAAGTTTTAAAACTTTTATTAACTCTACATACTTAGAAAAGCTTAAATCAATTCTTACCAATTGAAATAGTGTTTTTACCAAATGAATAGTGTTTTGCCAACTTTGAACCACTTTTAAAACCATAAAACATGCTATGAAAATTATAGAAGTAAGTTAGTTATAAATTCAAGACAATATTTGAAACATAGACTAAACCTTTTCCAAAAATCAAACATCTTTGAATTGATTTGCTAAACCAAATTCTTGATAAACTTTTAACAACATTTTTAAGGCATAAAACAACTTAAAACAATGCCTAAGAATAGCATAAGGGCCACGGCTTGGTACCCTAAAAAAATTCCCAAAATTTTCAACTTTTCATTTCCAAAACATATCATTTCCTTACCCTTAAATCTTTACATCTCAAACAAACTTTCCTAACACTTAATATACTTTAAAATCAAGTTAAAACATCCCTTAAAACCCTCTTAGAGGCCATGGCTTCCAGCCCCTAAAACAACAAAATTTATTGTTCCAAAACTTGTAAAACATACACATATGACTAGTTTCCAAACACACCACCTATAACCCTTCAAGATCTAACTCCTAAACAACAAAATAATTCAAAAACAAGGCTTATAACAGCCCCATAGGTTCAGCCACTTCCAAATCGAGGGATTTCGGAATTTTTAAATACATTAAACAAGCTTAGTCATGGAGGAAATTGGTAGATCTAAAAGGTAAGCAAGCTAATCTATCATGATCTAACAATTTCTAAGCAAAACGACTCTAAACCATGAAGAACTTCATCCATGGCAGCCATGAGAAAGGAAAATAAATTAGGAAGCTTACCCAAAAGGGTGATGGTGATTGGATCAAGGAGGAAGAAGAAAGGATCAAGCTTTCATACTAAATCACTAATTTCCCTCAAGAACACACACTTTCTCTCTCAAGATTTTTTTCTAACTTCTCCAACAATGGAGAAATGATCAAGATGAAGTCTAAATCAGCTAAGGGACCACGAAATAGATGGGATAGGAAGGGAAGGAAATTTGTTTAATTAGTTGGGATTTAACTAGTTACTTACAAACTAACCAATAAAACTAACTACCCATTACTCCCTTAACCAATCAAAGGGCTCTATTCCAAATGGTGTGCTACAATCATGTGGCTTGCATCCTATTGGTCCAGCTGCAGCCGCCATACATCCCCCCTAGCTCGTGGCTTCGTTTTGTCGCGTTATCGATCAATCGGGTGCACGACGTTACGCGTATGTTAGGGTTTTAATAACCAAATCTCCAAAAATAAATCTAATAAATTGTTTTATAATAAAAAATTATTAATCAACCAAAATATCCACAAAAATATTAGAAGTATTTCTGTGAATGTCGCTTTCTCGATTTACGAGCTAAAACGCTACCGCAATACAGTTTTGGGGCGTAGAAAATGCCCTATATTTTTCTGATGCCCAAAAATTCTAGAAAAATTCCCATAAATCATAAATATTGGAAAATGCTTAGATCTGAAATGTCATAAACTTTGGATCACGTTTGGACAGGTTTTAGTCAAAACTCGCCCTATAGTTCAAATTTAGCGTTTTACGACAGAATTCAAACATTGAGAGAAAGACCCGAAATTAATAATAACTATTACTCCCTATATCTCGTATCAAACACTCAAAAAATAATCACGACAAGTTACGATTCAATTTTCATCGAATTCGAGGTTCATTTAAAATTTTATCTGCGGTAAAACTACCCGATGATTCGAAACGTGACGAAACTTCGTTAGAATTTTCCGACGATATTCGAACCATGAATTAATATAAAGTATTAACTCTCAATTATAATTTTCTCTTGATTTATTTAAATCACTTACTTAGAGAACAACAAAATGCTTATTATAGCATAAATACGACAGAAATACACTATAATAACACTAATTAACGTATTGTAAAAATATGGGTGTTACAATTTCCCCCTAATTTTGTGGTTGAATCCGTGAGCTTCAAAGGAGGAAAGAAAAATTTTGTGATTTCCAACTTGTTTCTTTCATAGTTCAGTTAGTGTCATAGTTTAGGAGTTTTTGAAAATTTGATTGGGTTAGATTTTGTAAAGTGTTATTTTAGTATTTTGAGACAATGAAACACCTAACATTTGAGGGAATCTTTGTATTCCTAAACCAAGGTGGAGTCTTGACTAATTTATGTACCCACCATTTTTGATTTAGTAACGTGGTCTAACCGTTGATTAAGAAAAGAGTTGATTTCGAAATCCTTGAACTTGAATCAGGTTATGATGGGACAATAATTTTAAGACTTAAAGTTTGGGCTAGTGATTTAAAGGTTTTAGTATATTGTTGTTTAGTTGATTTGTGTTTAAAAGAATCCTTGCGGTTCTTGGACAAGGTGGAGTGTCACACCCACTTTAGGAAGCCACGTTTGAGTTTAAGAACGAAGGAGAAATTTCCAAAAACAATGAAATAATTTACTCTTATTAACACTTATTCGTAAATGAGAAATAAGGATTGTTTATATATATATATATATATATATATATATATATATATATATTTTTGAAAGGGAAGTCTCGTTTAAGAATAAAACTTAAAAAAGAAACTAAATATTTAATAAAAAAAATAGGAGTAACTCTATATATATATGTTTTTTTATGCATCACATGTATATATATAGGCATACCAGGACCGCTCCTAGGCGTAACATCCGAGATATGTCATCAAGTTTTGTACAAGTCAAAGTTAGCAAAAAGTGATACATACATACCAAAATAACAAAAGATTGACCTCAATGCCAAGATAAACCATCAAAAAGAACCTGGTCATCAACACTACTCGGCCCAACAAAGACAGAGATCTAAGAGAAAGCAACACTCAAAATATAAGGACCTCACCAAAAGAAAACACTCTAACCTAGTTGGTCAAACACGCTGACACTTGCCGGAGGGCTCTCCGGCTTCGTCAGGATCTACTAAATAGCCAATAGGATCTTCCTCCGGTTCCTCCTCCTCTTCACTACTAACTACCTCCACTAAATCCACTGGTGTCAAGACTTGACTCACCCGATACTTTGCTTTCCCTTTTGAACCCGTCGGAGGAGAAGGAATGGAAGAAGGAACATAGACAGGTGAAGGAGAACGCTCTAGCTCACGTACCGGTGTCTTCTCAGCAAGCACCTCCAAAGTAGGTGTAGTATCAAACACTGAAATAGGATCTGGAAAAAGAGTAGAAGTATCTACAGGAGAAGGGGAAGATAAAGTACGCATACGCATCCTATGTGGTAACTCACTTTTATGCAAAGAGCGATAGGTATGAGCTCCGCGCCTAGCTGCTATATGACCTCCCCTGGATGTTCCAGCTCCATCTCCAAACGTATTTCACCATGGTTTCCAAAATCTCTCAAAAGGTAAATAAAACTGTAAGGTAGTGTTCCGAGTGTGTCTACTCACAGGCTCATGGTTTTCTCCATAGATCGTAGTTACAACCCCTTGATAAGTGACTTGTCGGGAGACGGGATCAAACTCTCAACATTCATCCCTGTGTCCATCAGAAAACTCAAGTCTTTCGCTCCCCGAGCGACGCAACGGACGATCCAGATACATCTAAATATCGCAACCAATACCAGAAAGAAAGCAAGGAACACAAGGGTAAATCATTAGCTTCAAAGAGTTCATCACAAGCTAATCATGAGTACAGACATTAACATGAAGACATCATCAAACACACATAGAGTTCACATACGCAGCATCCATAACTAAGTTTCACAGTTCTATATCAAATAAATAACATATAAGTCTTATAGAAATTCACATATCCATGTATCTATCAACTAGGACAACCAATAGTCAGTATGCATGGTATGTGTCAGTAAGCAATACATGCATGCCATAGTTCTGTTTATGAACGCTTCCAAAATTTCCATACCAATGGAACAAGTCTCCTATACCAATAGGATAACGTCACATCCTAGATGCGAACGTCTATGGTCCCAGACCATCTATCATACTCGGTTGGTTCAATAATTAGTGGCACATCCCAGACGCAAACATTAACTGAGGCGGCAACGCCACATACTTAGAGAGGTGTATGTCCTGAATCGTTCAGCCGGTACATGCAAAGTGGGCATTCCACAGGTAACGCCACATACTTAGGTGTACGTTACATTTACCTGACACTAAGGCATTTCGCACATAGTTCAAGTAAATCCCATGCATCATGAATATGAATGCAACACATCAATAGTAATATCACACAAAATTCCATTTGAAAATAATGTGTATATATATATCTCAAAATATTTTTGAAACCACATATTCGCTTTTATTGGGCGTACTACGTCCAAAACTTATTTTCTCAGTTCATAAACCAAGTACAAATTATTTTAGACAAAACTCATTATTTAAATGCATAAACCAAGTATGAAATCATTTTAAACAACTTAGGTTAAAAACCAAACTTAACACATTTTTCACCCAAAAACCCCTTTAAGTACCTCTTTGAAACCTTAAAATACACTAAAAATCATTTGGAAAGTTTAGGACTCTTGTTTATTGAAATGACCTAACTTTTTTTTTCCACACTTAGGGATTTATATAAGATTACTTCCTATCTTAAAAACTTTTCAAAAATCAATTTAAAACTCAAGTTATTCAAAACACAATTTAGCAAATTACTATTCATTTGGTCATAGTTACTATTCATTTGGTAAAATTTTGCCATAAAGTAATTAAGTTTATAAAAACACTTATATTAAATTCCAATCAATTCAATACATGATTCCAATCATGTTCTAGTCACCTTCAAATATTATTTCAAGCATAACCATATGCAACATAATTCTTACACCATTTTCTCAATTTCACACATAATCAAACCCAATAATATTCATGTTTCACATGAACTAATTTCCAACTTTCCAATTTCAAATCATCATCAAATTTGCACATTTATGCATATAAACATATTACTTGGATATATTCCTACACAAAATTCATCCAACAACAAAACATAATCACATAAAGCATATAATTACACTTTCCAATTACAACAACAACCAATTCATGCAACATCAAATACCCATGAAAGCTAAAACTCACTAATGATTTCCCTTACCTTGAGGATTAGTATTTTCAAGCTTTCCAAAGGTCCCTTTGTTGGAACCTAAACGATTGAGAAGTTTAGACCCTCACTAATTTTGATGATAACAAAGTATTTTCAAGAGAACAATTTATCTTCTAACATATCTTTGAGTGTACAAGTATCAAAGCTTCATATATATGTACAAAACTCTCAAGAAAGGAGAAGAAATTTACAAGAGAATTGAATACACTCCACTGATGTCAGCGTCCGAACTCACTCCAGCGTCTTGCTAACAGCGAGCGTCCGGTAGTGTTACTCTTTAACACGTGGAATACTAAATTGCTACGAGCGTCCGTCATCTGTTCTAAGCGAGCGTCTGATCTCTTTAATGAAGCACGTGATGATCACGTTTTTGCTCTTAACCTCAGAATGTTCTGGAATGGAATTCAAATTTGATTTTGTGCGCTCATTTTGATGTACGAGGAAGCAAAGGTGACACCTTTAGCATAAGACAAAAATCGCACAAGGTAATTCTGAAAAGTAGATAGTACGAAAACGGTAATATGTACTACTCTGATATTCTCTGGAAAGGAAGAAAAGGACTACATTTCAAATTACCTCACTCAATGAAAAGGAGCTATGTTTTTAATGCAAACGGTAATATCCCTAAAATCTCCTATAAATACCCTAAGGTATTCATTGAAGAAGGGAGCCAAAAAAAACTGTGAAGAAACTTCATTCTGAATGCAATATTACTCAAGTGAGCAATCAAGTTTCGTGCCAAGTTTCTGGTCTACAAAGAACTAAACTCAGCGTCTTATACTTTCTTTTAGAAAGCTACTCTGTTTTGAGCTTAATCTTTTCATCCTCTCTGTGAGAGTTATTTTGATTGTATTCAAAAGTATATTCTCTTTTGTAAACTGTATTTGGCCTAGTTAAGGCTTTGTTCCTCAAATGCTCGATCGTACTGAGTCGTTTTGAGAAGTTGAGAGTTTGTGACAGTAGAATACTCTTGAGGTAAATTGTAATCAGTTGATTATAGTGAAAAATCCTTTAGGATCGAAGGGACTAGACGTAGCTACCAGTTGGTGGTGAACTAGTATAAATCTCTGTGCCTCTTACTTTACTGCTTTATATTTATCTTTACCTTGCTCAGTAAAACAAGTTTTCATAAACGGTTTATTTCCTGCATCCGGTTAGTCTCTCATCATCCGGTTAGTTTCTCAGCATCCGATAAACAAACAGTTTTGAAAAATCTGTATTCTTAGTGCTTTTAACGTAAAGTTTGCGAAAAGTTTTTGGACACAATTCAACCCCCCTTCTTGTGTTCACGTTCAGTTAGTACCAGAGCTCGGCCTCTTGGTTGAGCACCTAACAGTGTTAAGAGAAAAGATCCTATACTGTGAACATGTCTACTGAAGGTGGTCATATGAACCGTCCTCCTCTATTCAATGGAGAAAAATTTGATTACTGGAAAGATAAGATAAAAGATTTCTTTGAGACACAACAACTTGAGTTGTGGGATATAGTTCAAAGTGGTTACATTCCTCCCACTAATGCTCGTGGTGTTGCTATAGCCAGAGAAGATTGGAATGATGAGCAGAAAAAGAGATATCAAACTAATCAAAAAGCTAGATTCATTCTTATCTGTGCTATGACAGAAAAAAATATGATAAATGTGGCAAATTTGATACTGCCAGAGAAATCTGGGACTCACTGGTTTTATCTTACGAAGGCTCTGCCCAAGTAAGAGAAACCAAAGCTAGCATGTTGGTTCGCCAATGCGAGTTGTTCAAAATGGAAGATGGTGAAAACATTGAAACTATGTTTGGAAGATTCCAAACACTTGTTCATGGGTTACAAGCCCTTGGAAAAAGTTACACTACACCTGACCATGTTAGAAAAATCTTAAGAAGCTTGACTAAGCAGTGGAGACCCAAGGTCACTGCTATTCATGAAGCAAAAGATCCAAATGTCCTACGACTTGAAGATCTTATGAGTTCATTGAAAGCTCATGAACTTGAGCTAAACGAAGAAAAACCTGTCAAAAAAGGCAAGTCTATTGCTTTGAAAGTCGCTCAACATAAAGCTAGCTCTTCCAAAGCCCTTCAGGCTGAAGAAGAAGAATCAGAAGATGAAGCTTCAGAAGGAGATGTTGATACATCAGAAGATGAGCTCGCGTTTATATCTAGGAAGATACAAAGAATGTGGAAGAAGAGAAGAAAGATACTAAGGACAAGAAGGAAAGCAAAGACAAGGACAAAGCTCAAGTCATTTGCTATGAATGTAAAAAAGCCTGGACATTTCAAGTCCGAATGTCCTAATCTTAAGGAGAAGCCCACATGAAGTTCTTTCAAGAAAAAGAAGAAGAGCCTCATGGCTACATGGGAAGATCTAGACTTATCCTCATCTGAGGAAGATAATGAAGAAGAAGCAAATCTCGCTCTCATGGCAGACACTGATCTTGACTCAGAAGAAGAAGTTGAAGAGGTAATAGTATATGATTCCTACTCTGAACTTCAACTTGCATTCGATGATCTTCTTAAGGACTCTGCCACTCTCTCTGTTGAGTATAAGAATTTGAAAAAGAAATTTTCAAAATTATCACAAGACTTTCAAGCTTTAAACAAAGAAAAGTCTGTACTCAATAAAGAGAACCAGAAGCTGAAAACTGAAAATCAGCATCTAATGGATAACCAGCGTCTGGCCGCTAACAAGCAACCAGAAGCTGAGAGCTCTCAAGCTGAAAGCTCTAAAGTTACAAGCAACCTTAAATGCAAATCAAATGATTATGAATATGCATTTCAAAAGTTTCTTGCAGAGAGTGTAACTCGAAGCAAGCAAGCGTCAATGATTTGGGGTGTCAGTAAAACGACAACTCATGGTCTTGGTTATATATTAGATGAACCTCCTTTAGAAAATGATTCAGCATCTGATAAATCCAATAATCATAGTAAATGCTTGCATTGTACTTACTGCAATAAACCTGGTCATTTGAAAAGTGCATGTACTGTTTTTAAAACTGTGAAGGATAAGCTTCCTTCAAGAACTAACAAGAAAGGACCCAAAAAGATATGGGTACCTAAAGATAAAATAGTCTATGTTGCAGACATGCTTAGCAACAAAGTCAACACACCTATCTTGGTACTTAGACAGTGGATGCTCACATCACATGACGGGAGAAAAACATATGTTCCAAGAACTAAGGCCTAAAGAAGCTGGATTCGTTGGTTTCGGAGGAAACCAAAAAGGTAAAATAGTTGGAATTGGTCGCATTGGTAAAGGCTCTCTTCCCTCTATTGATAATGTACTTTATGTTGAAGGACTTAAACATAACTTATTGAGCATAAGTCAATTATGTGACAATGGTTATGAAGTCATCTTTACAGAAACTGGATGTCTAGTAAAAAGCAAGAAAGACGGCTCTATTTTCTTCACTGCTAAGAGGAAACAAAATATTTACAAAATTGATCTGTCTGAACTTGCAAAACAAGATGTCAAGTGTCTCATGTCTGTTGACGAAGAACAATGGATTTGGCACAAGAGATTGGGTCATGCCAATTTGAGATTAATCTCAAAATTAAATAAGCACAGTCTTGTCAGAGGCTTACCAAATCTTAAGTATCAATCTGATGCTCTCTGTGAGGCATGTCAAAGAGGAAAACAAGTTAAAACTTCTTTTCATTCAAAAAATGTTGTTTCAACCTCTAGACCACTTGAGCTTTTGCATCTTGATCTTTTTGGTCCAACAAGGACAGTCTCTTTAACTAGAAAGAAATATGGGTTAGTCATTGTTGATGATTTTACTAGATGGACATGGGTTAGATTCCTTGCTCACAAAGATAAGTCATACAAGGTATTTACTGTATTCTGCAAAACAGTTCAAAATGAAAAATGAATTTGTATTTCATCCATTAGAAGTGATCATGGGGGAGAATTTGAAAATGAAAGCTTTCCAAAATTTTGTGATGATAATGGCATCTTCCACAATTTCTCCTCTCCTAGAACACCTCAACAAAATGGTGTTGTAGAAAGGAAAAATAGGTCCCTCCAAGAAATGGCCAGGACCATGATCAATGAAGCTAATATTGCAAAACATTTTTGGGCAGAAGCAATAAACACAGCTTGTTACATTAAAAATAGAATTCTTATTAGACCTATTTTGAAGAAGACTCCATATGAACTGTGGAAAGGAAGAAAACCAAACATCTCATATTTTCATTCATTTCGTTGTACTTGTTATATTTTGATTACTAAGGATCAGCTTGGTAAGTTTGATTCAAAAGCTGACAAGGGAATCTTTTTGGGATATTCTGAAAGATCTAAAGCTTTTAGAATATACAATAAAGAAACTATGACAATGGAAGAATCCATTCATGTCAAATTTGATGACAAGAAGCCTGACACAGCCATGTCAGAGCTAGATGAATTATTTTCAGAATCAAATATTGGTGATACTACAAATAGTGAACCTACATCTTCGTCGTCCGGTGGTAACCAGACGCAAGAATCTTCGGAAGCTGAAGCCAGAAAGAGCTGGAAGTACAAAACCAATCATCCTAAAGATCAAATCATAGGAGAACCTGGAGATAGAGTAAGAACCAGATCCTCTTTTAAAGAGCATGCAGATATGGCACTACTCTCAGAAATGGAGCCTAAAATGATTGATCAAGCATTGGAAGATGAAGGTTGGATTCTGGCCATGCAAGAAGAGTTGAATCAATTCCAAAGAAATGATGTATGGAAGCTAGTTACTCTACCAGAAGATAAGCAAGCCATTGGTACTAAATGGGTATTTAGAAACAAGCTTGATGAAGATGGAAATGTTGTGAGAAACAAGGCAAGATTGGTTGCTCAAGGTTACTCACAGGAAGAAGGTATTGATTTTACTGAAACATTTGCACCTGTTACAAGGTTAGAAGCTATACGCACTTTACTTTCATTTGATGAACACCATGATATAATTCTTTATCGGCTAAATTACAAAATTGGTCATCTAAGTTTATTTTAGGTTTCAATTTGGTCCTCTACATTTTATTTGTTTCGTTTTGGTCCTCTACGTTTTATTTTAGTTTTCAATTTGATCCTTTCCGTCACTAAAAGTCAATTGTCCGTAGCTAGAAGTCCATTTTCCAAAATGTTATTTGGCTTTTAGCTACGGACAATTGGCTTTTAGTGACGGAAAGGACCAACCTGTTGTACCTTTTAAAACGTAAGGGACCAAAACGAAACAAATAAAACATAGAGGACCAAATTGAAACCTAAAATAAACATAGAGGACCAATTTTGTAATTTAGCCTTCTTTATCAAATGGATGTGAAAAGTACTTTCTTGAATGGTTTTATAACTGAGGAAGTCTTTGTAAAACAACCTCCTGGATTTGAAGACATTGAATTTCCAGAACATGTCTTCAAGCTTTAAAAGGCCCTGTACGGTCTTAAGCAAGCTCCCAGAGCTTGGTATGAAAGACTGAGTACATTTTTGATGAAAAATAGTTTTACCAGAGGTGTAGTAGACACTACTCTTTTTAGAAAAACATCAAACAAGCACTTTATAATTGTTCAAATATATGTTGATGACATTATTTTTGGAGCTACTAATGAAAGCCTTTGCGAAGAATTTTCTAAGCTAATGCAGGCTGAATTCGAGATGAGCATGATGGGTGAACTAAAGTTCTTCCTTGGAATTCAAATCAAACAATGCAATGATGGTATCTATATACATCAAAGCAAATATATCAATGAATTGCTAAAGAAATTCAAAATGGTGGATTACAAACCTACGTGCACTCCTATGCATCCCACGTGCATTCTTGGTAAAGATGAAACTGATAAAAAGGTAGATCAGAAAATGTACAGAGGTATGATTGGATCTCTACTTTATCTTACAGCTTCAAGACCTGATATTATGTTCGATTAATGCATGCGTGTGCTAGATTTCAATCGGATCCTAGAGAATCACACTTGAGTCTTTGTTAAAAGAATTTTTAGATATTTGCAAGGATCTACTAATCTTGGTTTGCTTTATAAGAAATCAAAAGATTACAAGTTAGTAGGTTTACGTGATCTTGACTTTCTTTGGAGACCGAATTGAAAGAAAAAGCACAAGTGGAGGCTGCCAATTCCTTGAAGCAAATCTTGTGTCTTGGTCAAGCAAAAGGCAAAGCACGATTGCACTCTCAACAGCAGAAGCTGAATATATTTCAGCAGCAAGTTGTAGCTCTCAACTTTGAACGTGAACACAAGAAGGGGGGTTGAATTGTGTTAAAAACTTTTCGCAAACTATACGTAAAAACTTCAACACAAGTTATTCAAAAACTGTTTGTATATCGGATGCAGAGAATTAAACAGCACCGGATGCAAAAATTTAAACAGTTTATAAAAACTTGTTTTACCGAGCAAGGTAAAGATAAATAATGTAAAGCAGTAAAGGATGAGACTCAGAGTTTATACTAGTTCACTACCAACTGGTAGCTACGTCTAGTCCCTTCGTTCCTGAAGGATTTTTTACTATAATTAACTGATTACAATTTTCCTCAAGAGTATTCTTCTGTCACAAACTTGACAATACTCTCAACTTCTCAAAACGACTCAGTACAGTCGAGCCTTTGAGGAACAGAGCCTTTACGAGGCCAAATACAGTTTACCAAAGAGATTATACTTTTGAATACAATCAAAATAACTCTCACCGAGAGGATGAAAGGATTAAGCTCAAAACAGAATAGCTTTCTAAAAGAAAGTATAAGACGCTGAATTCAGTTCTATGTGGACCAGAAACTTGGCACGAAACTTGATTGCTCACTTGAGTAATATTGCTTTCAGAATGAAGTTTCTTCATAGTTTTTTTTTCAACTTTTCTTCAATGAGTACCTTGGGGTATTTATAGGAGTCTTCAAGGGTATTACCGTTGCAGTAAAAATATCTCATTTCCATTGAGTGAGGTAATTTGAAATGTAGTCCTATTCTTCCTTTCTAGAGAATATCAGAATAGTACACATTCTAGTTTTAAATCTTATCTGCTATTTGCAATTGCCTTGTACGATTTTTGTCTTATGCTAAAGGTGTCCCCTTTGCTTCCTCGTACATCAAAATGAGTGCACAAAATCAAATTCGAATTCCGTTCCAGAACAGTCTGAGGTTAAGAGCAAAAACGTGATCATCACGGGCTTCATTAAAGAGATCAGACGCTCGCTCAGAACAGAGGACGGATGCTGGTAGCAATTGAGTGTTCCACGTGTCAAGAAGTCACACTGCTGGACGTTTGCTGTGACACCCTCTACCCCGTCATGGCATTTTAGCAATGTAAGAAGGAAAGAACAAGAAATAAAATTTTGATCCAAGTAAAAGCTTTTCATTTCAAATAAGGTAGGGTTGTCACTCTCAACTTGCGGAAATCAAACATAGTACAAGAAGGAAAACATCAAAAGGAGATAAACCCAAGGTTCCCCGACGTCACATTAATTCAGAGCTTCTCCCTAATTAATACAACAAAAAAAATACAATAACTTGTTCAAAACAAAAATAAGTCTTCTATCTATTCCAACGAGCCATCACGATAACCCATCGGCATTAATACCCTCAACACCTACAGTCTCATCATCTATACATACCCAATGGGATATGCATAGCCACAAAAGGGGTTAGTCATCATAACCTCAAATAGTACATACAGTGAAGGAAATCAGTGAACAATGCGCAATATAACAACAATTCCAATGACCACATCTAATCACCAGTACTATAACATCAACCACGACATAAAGATGTTACCACAACAATTAAATATCACATGCCACAACATCAACCACAACATTAAAGTACACCACCAAAAACTAAACAACCAGGCATGTTATCATGTAAAATGATATATTTCTAGGACCATAACTATATGCATGTGGATCCATTTATAACGAGGCCGGGATACCCTGCCCGTTTCGGAATACCATGTCTGTAATGCCCCAATAACGACAGGACCGGGATACCACACCCGTCACGGGATACCTTGCCCGATTCGCCCCATTAACAGTAGGACCGGGAACCTTGCCCGTCACGGGATACCTTGCCCGATTCACCCTTTTTAACCGTAGGACCGGGAAACCTCGCCCGTCATGGGATACCTTGCCCGATACGCCCTACTAACAACAACAACAACAATGCCGACACCATGATGCATGAATATAACCAAATGCGGTGTCTAACAACAACAACTTTTATCGCAATATCCTCGATAGAACAACAACAACAACTTCAAGACACGGGTCAATACATCAACGAGTTCCTTCAATCAACAAGAGAATAAATCAACACCCTTAGCCAATTTAGTTTAAGCGCATAACACTTAAATAAATCATCAATTTAAACGATTAGTCAATTCGGCAAGAACGGGAATTAGACGTCTTAGACAATTCTTAGGCATTCTACATAGGTCTTACAACACTGTATAAAGAACAGGAATCTAGGGAAAAGCGACAACACAACTCACACACAGGCTGCCACTGGGCACCTGGCGCTGGCAGAGTGGGCGCCTGGCGCCCTGCCACTGTCTTACAAATAGTAAAATGGTAGTCCCCACTCGTTCGGGGACCAAACGCCGCACCATTATGTCCCATAATACATAATTAAGCATAATCTAGAGTCCTTTGATCCATACTTAGTCCCTACAAATTTATAAAATTCGAAAGGTGGTTCTTTAACTATTTAAGTTCAACACCTAATAATTTTTAAACGAGAAAATTCTGCATAATCTACTTAGCCATTACTATTAGTACTCAAACGTCATCTTGACACCACGAAAATTCATTATCAAAACATAACCAACTCATGTATCAATTATTCTAGATGATTAATCCTAACCTAGTCAATTTTAACTCCATTTTTAGCCTCATAAGAATTATGTTTTTAAAGTATAACATTACCTTCTAATTCCCTACAACAACAACTAGTTGAGTTAGGCAATTCATTAACTTGCACATGATATCAGTGTCAATACCAAGGCACAACAACACAAATCATATAGTATATCTTCAAAGTTTGTATGATTCATGCCATAGCAATTTGCAACAACAACCAAAAACTCATAAATCCATGAACATCAAAGAGGTCATCAAGAGTAACAATCATATAAACAGTCAAGGCTCAATCACCACACTAAAACCATCTATCAAATGAATTTATCACATTACATTTCGGTAGGTATCACAAATCGAAGATTATTATCCAAGGATTCAAGTATTTTCCTATCACGGTGGTGATAGTACTCATTTAATGTTACCGCGCGAGGCGTAGGGGTCATGGGACATCCCTATTGCTCACTCAAGTTCCATACACTCACTAGATGAGAAATAACTACCCCTTACCTTAAGAGAATTTCATGCTCCTAGAGTAGGTTGAGAGAACTCCAAGATTCTTCCTTAGCGACTTTCTTAAACTAATCTCCTCAATGGACATAAGAGAATGACAGTGATACTAGTCTTCAATTCGAGTTTCTATGCACAAGCTCTATCCAAGATCACCCTAGAGCAGAAAAAGCAAAGAGAAGAAGAAGAAAGTGGTTTTTCTGGTGAGACACTTTGTGGGCAGTTTAGAGAATGTGGTTAGAGTAAAAAGTGAGGCTTAGTTGGTGGTTCATAAGCCTAACATGTAATCTTAGTGAATTGGGTCGAGTTTGGGTCCAATGGGTCAGATTCCACGTGCCAAAACGCGTCAAAACATAAAAAAATCGTGTGACAGCATGGTGCCAGTGGGCGCTTGGCGCCTGGAATGGACGCCTGGCGTAGGCTCTCGGTGATCCCGGGCGCCTGCGCTTAAGTCTGGGCGCTTTGCGCCACTATTTCACTGTTTTGGCCGTATCGGGAGCTACAAATGTCTGATTGAGGCATTCTTGGTGTCGTTGGAAACCTAAGAGAATTTCCTACAATTTTCTCTCTAATATGCTTACCCAAATTCGGACTCTAACAGGATCAAACATGCAGTTGAAATATGCTATAATATTCCTAGGTGTTACGCTTGCGTTGTATTGACTCCAGAGAGCATATCTAGAGTTGTAGGTATCGAAATCAAGTCAAACTAAAGCCAACTAAAAGATAAAAGATAACGCTACAACTTTATTGAAGGGGCTTAAATCCAATTGAGTTGTTAAGAGGTTCTAAAATGGGGAATACGGTGACTGAAATAACTAAACATAGGAATAAAGGTACATCTAGATACTCAATCGGCTGAAGGAATGGTAAAACATATGAAACCCATCCCAAGCAACTATAAGCATGTTTTAATACCCTAAGACATATCCTAATCTTGAAGGATGAAAAAAATCTAGGCTGTTACACTTGTTGTTAGCAAGACGCTGGAGTGAGTTCGGATGCTGACACTAGTGGATTGTATTCATTTCTTTTGTAAATTTCTTCTTCTTCCTTGAGTGATTTGTACATATATATGAATCTTTGATACCTGTACACTCAAAGATATGTTAGAAGATAAATTGTTCTCTTGAGAAATATTTTGTTATCATCAAAATTAATAACGGTCTAAGCTTATCAATCGTTTAGGTTCCAACAATCTCCCCCTTTTTGATGATGACAAATATCCAAGGTTGATGAACAATTTAATTTCAAAATAACATCAAGGGTCTCCCCCTGAATTTAACAATTTTGATATATAAGAACAATTAATGTATTAAGGCGATTGTTGATAGACAAATTCATTTAAGTGATCGCAAAAATACATAGATGAATCAGAGCATATTTTTAACAAAGTGAGATCGAATGCTGATTTTCATTTTATCAAAAAGATTTTCATTTTACCAATTTTATTGATCATTGTTAGGTTATTGGGTCAATGAATATCAATGCATTAATAGATATTAGAGCAATGAATAACCATACAAATGCTATGTATGAAATGATATGCATGATAGAACTGATACGCATGATACTTTGGTTTCAGTGTATTCCTCTCGGTCTGGTCGTCAGTTTGAGGGTGGTAGGCAGAACTAAGTCTCAGCTTTGTCCCCAAGGCTTCTTGTAATGCTCCCCAAAAGTGAGAAGTGAATTTCGGATCTCGATCGGATACGATACTTGAGGGAATCCCGTGCAGTCGCACGATCTCCGCAATGTAATTTGGTCGACTTCCCCATTGTATGCGTCGTCCTTCTTGGCAAGAAATGGCGGATTTGGTTGTCATCGGCGATTACCCAAATTGAGTCGTATCTTTCTGCGTTACGGCGATGCCACAACAAAATCCATAGAAATGTTGTCCCACTTCCATTCCGATGCGTCCAACGATTGCGGCGTTAGGCGGTCGTTGATGCTCCACCTTCGCCCGACAAGTTAAACACGACGCCACGTGCTCGGCCACCGCTTCTTCATTCCAGGCCACGAACTTACGCTAAGATCCTGGTACATCTTAGTTGCTCCCGGATGTATGCTCAACTTGCTCTTGTGCGCCTCATCTAGGATTGTCCTCTTTAGTTCTGTCACATCGGGTATGCACACACGCCTATTGCACCTCAGGATATTGTCGGGTCCAACCTTGAATTCAGGTGCCTTTCCTAGCACGATCAATTCCCTCTTGTCCTGTAGCAACCTATCATTAACTTGTTGTTCTCTAATGTCATCCAACAATCCACTGGAAATAGTGATCATCCCACAACTAATCCTTCCTGGTGACAGCTCCACATCCAAGTGTAGGTCCCGAAACCTTTCCAGTAACTCCAACTCCTTAATCATCATCGTCGAGACCAACATACTTTTCCTGCTTAAGGCATCAGCCACTACATTTGCCTTTCCGGGATGATACTTTAGCGTAAAGTCATAGTCTTTCAGGAATTCCATCCATCTTCGTTGTCGCATGTTGAGCTCCTTCTGATCAAACAAATACTTTAGGCTCTTGTGGTCACTAAACACGGTAAATGTGCTCCCGAATAGATAATGTGTCCAAATCTTCAGTGCAAAAACTACGGCAGCAAGTTCCAAATCATGCGTGGGATAGTTTCTTTCATAGGTCTTTAGTTGTCTTGAGGTGTAGGCCACCACTTTCTTGTGTTGCATTGGCAGGCATCCGAGTCCCTGATGAGAAGCGTCGCAGTAAACTTCGTAAGGTTCCTCTGGCTGTGGCAGGACCAACACAGGTGATGTCGTCAAGCGTTTCTTCAGTAGTTGAAAACTATTCTCACACTTCTCTGTCCAAGCTAACGGCTGGTCCTTTCTGGTAAGTTGAGTCAGTGGTGCTACGATCTTCGAGAAACCCTCAATGAATCTCCGATAGTATCCCGCTAGTCCAACAAAGCTTCTAATGTCAGATGCTATCTTTGGTTGTTCCCATGCCAATACTGTTTCCACCTTGGTTGGGTCCACGGCAATTCCGTCCTTTGAGATAACGTGTCCCAAGAATTTGACTTCCTCGAGCCAAAACTCGCGCCGGCCATTAGCGTAAAGCTGCTTCTCTCTTAAAATCTGTAAAACTTGATGCAGATGCTCCTCATGCTCTTCATGACTCCTTGAGTAGATTAAGATGTCGTCGATAAATACCACAACGAACTGATCCAGGAACGGGTGAAAGATTCTGTTCATGTAGTCCATGAATATTTTTGGAGCATTCGTTACTCCAAACGGCATCACAAGATACTCGTAATGTCCATATCGAGTTCTGAACGCGGTCTTCTGAATATCTTCGGTCTTCACACGTATATGATGGTACCCGGACTTTAGATCGATCTTCGAAAAGACTACGGCTCCTCTAAGTTGATCCATCAAATCGTCAATACGCGGTAAGGGGTATCGGTTCTTGATGGTAACCTTGTTGAGTTGCCGATAATCCACGTAAAGTCTTGACCGTCTGTCCTTCTTCTTTACTAATAGCACTGGAGCTCCCCACGGCGAGACGCTAGGTCTGATGAACTGTTTGGACATCAAGTCTTCTAGTTGCTCCTTCAGCTCTGTCAATTCAGATGGGGACATCCAATAGGGTGCTATTGAAATCGGGCCCGTTCCAGGTAGTAAATCGATGGAGAATTCGATGTCTCTTATTGGCGGTAAACCTGGTACGTCGTTAGGGAAAACATCCGGAAAATCTCTCACCACGGTCACATCTTTCAAATCTATTTCCTGAGTGACTTCTAAGCTAGCGAGTGATATGTATTCCTGAGTCCCCTCTTTCAAGGAAACTCTGACGGGGTTGGCAGATAAGTACTTAGAAACTCCAGGGTCGGGAAAAAACGGTCTTACGGGCACAGTCCAAAAGGACATGGTGGTGTGACAACCAATCCATCCCGAGAATAATTTCAAGGTGTTTCAAAGGCAGACCTATCAAATTTGCAAAGAACTTCCTACTCTGAATGACCATCGGACAATGAAGACATGCGGTGTTAGCGGTTAATGTCTTAGCAGCCGGAGTAGTAACTACTAAGTCAAATGGCAATGTAGTCACAGATAATTTCAAGCAGTTCACACAATCCATGGCAATGAATGAATGGGTTGCACCGGAATCAAAGAGTGCGGATAGAAGGTTACCAGCGATCTCACAGCCCCCTTGAATTAGCTCATCAGATTGCTCTGCTTCCTCTCCGTTCATACAGAAGATTCGTCCCCTTGCAGTTGGGCGGTTGGTTTTTGCGGCATTCACTGATGGTTCTGCCTTAGGCGCCTTGCAGTCTTTGGCAAAATGACCCGGCTTCTTGCAGTTGAAGCATAGGTCATCCTTGGTGGGGCACTGGTTGGCGAAATGTCCTGACTTTCCACAGCGGTAGCAACGTACCTCTGCACCTCGAGACTGACTCCCACCTCCTGAGTTCTGAGCCATTGGACGATACTGACCCTTGTTATGTCCCTGTGGCCTATTGTACGGCTTCTTCTGCTGTTGTTTTCCCCTTTGGTTCTGGTCGTTCTGTCTGATTGGTCCCCCAGAGTTGTTGCCTCCCCGATTGAGTCTTCGGTTCTTCTTGGTCTCCACTTCTCTGCATTTCTCGACCAGTGGCTGGAATTGTCGGATTCCCAGTGGTAGCACTGAATCTTGGATGTCATAACGAAGTCCTTCCATGAATCGATGACACATGTATCCTTCATCCACAGTCTGTCGAAAGAAGAGGAAATATCGAGACAGTGACTCGAACTTCGTAGCATACTCACCGATCGTCATATTGCCTTGTCGTACCTTCAGAAAGTCGTCTCCAAGTTTGGTCCTTGCGCTAATCGGGAAATACTTATCCAGGAATTTCTCCCGAAAAGCCTCCCAGGTAATTGCCTGATGGTTTGCCTCCATCATCAGTCTTGTGCTTCTCCACCAGTATTCTGCGTCCCCCAGGAGCAGATAAGTCGCATAGTTCACCTTTACTTCTACCGGGCTACGTAATACCTCAAAGATCTTCTCTACTTCCTGCAGCCATAGGTCTGCCTTCTCCGGATCGACTTCCCCACGTAACTTCGGGGGATCATGTCGGCGGAAGTCAACCAATCCCCTTGATTCAGTAGCTCGTGCTTCCCTCTCTTGTTTGTGTAAATCCCGTTGATTCTTGGCAGCAGTTTGCTGAGCAACAGCAGTCGCCATCTCGGCCATGGTTTGAGCCATCTGAGCCATCTGTGCCATCTTCGGGTTGTTCATTCCTTCAGCAGGGACTTCGTGTCTTGGAGGCATCGGGTTCCTATAAGGTTTAAAACCGGTCAGAACCCCACAACAATTAGGTGTGTTGGCACACATTGCTTCAATTAAGAAACAATTCAAACAATTATAAGCATATATGCTTCACTCAGCAAACAAATACAATTCAGACACAGCTCAAAAGCAGACAACAACCCGACGACCTTGATCAGCTTAGGCTACCCAACTCACAGTCCGGTGAGGCCGAACTGCTCTGATACCACAATGTAACACCCCGAAATCCAGGTGCTACTTACGAGACAAAAACCACCAAGTATGAAATAGTTTTGATACTGTTCGATAGAAATCACGGTTAAATTTTTTTTTTTATAAAAAACCCTTTCACAAATAACATGACAGAGTAAATACAGCATTGACAGAACATGGCATACAAAAAGAATAAAAGGAAATACGTCTGGAACATATGAATACATCCTGAGGCAATACATCCTACAAGGTTTTACAGAATACAACATCAAAATAGGAATACATCTGACATATGAATTTCCTATAAGAAACACTCATACATCTGAGGTACTCCCGGCAGACACCTACGCAGAGGGCTGCTCCAAAAGTAGAGCCTCACTCGACTACTAAACTACTACAAGTACAGACATAATCCCAAAATACAACAGACAGACTCCGACACTAAGAAACACTAAGCTGATCAACACGCTAACTCAAGCAGCAGGGGCGGCTATGTGATCTCGGTCTGCCTCAAAATGAACTACCAAGGGCGATGCCTGCCGCTCATAGAGGCCCTCCTCCTCCTCCTAATCCTCCACCATCGAATCCTCCTCCATATCGTCTACCACGGGCGTAATGACGTCGTCATCACCAATGGCGTCGACAGTAGGGATATCGAGAGGTGCATCCCTAGTACTATCCTCCTCGTCAGATGAATCTATGATCCAACCTCCGGATCCACACCCTACCTGGCCACAGCGAGGGCATACAGAAGGATCCGCCGAGGGAGTAGTCTCAGGGATAGGAATCGGAGACGAGGGAGTATACTCTACGGTGATACGGATCTAGCAGGGAACCCGACGGTCTACAGCCGCGTGAGGAGAGGGTGCTCACGCGTCCATCCTCCCGTCGCATACGCCGCACAAATCTAAGGGGAGTGGCGTAACGCTGAATCAGAGTCTTGAGGCTCGCTGCGAAAAGTGGTCCGGCGTGGAATCTCGGACATGCCCTCTGAAACTGAGGTGTCTCCATCAGGGTGTGTGTCTACCTAAGCAGCTAATATGTGTGCGAAGGGCACCGGAAACCGCATCACTCGGCGCGTGATCCCTATGTGTGTAGCCTGTCCGTCGGTATGCGTCGTCTCGACCACGTTCCCTGTGTACGTCACCTGGCCTGAGGCGTGGTCTACCTCCCAGGCGAACGGGGCTCCCGAGTCCGGGAACTCAAATGTCGTCATGGACGATGTAACGACCCGTTTCCGGACCGCTACCGAGCTCAATATACCGAGCTCGAGTTACCGAGCTCAACACACCGAGCTCAACATAAACCTATATGAGATGTGTTTTAAAACGAAACTCTTGTGCCTTTTAAAAATACGATATATATATTTTTTTTAAAAAACCAACTCGTGCACATCAGAGTAATTACAGCTTTTCGAAACATGGTGCAACTAAGACACAAGACTTAAATCCTAATAAGACATACATGCATAACATACACATATATATCACTCGAAATAATAATGTATACAAAATACAGAGTAGCAAATGTATAAAGAAAATACACCTAAGGTATGACGACTTCAAAAGAGCAATCATACCCTGGGGTACTTCCGGCAGACTCCCACGCAGGGGGCTGCTCCAAAAGTAAACCGCCAGTCTACCCTGAAACAACAAAACAACACTGCCCAAACTGGTCACGACATACTACTCCAAAAGAAAAACAAGGTACAGCCATAAAAAAAACAACATCCAGCAACATAATCAATCACGACAAGTAGAGGTCGTCACTCGGGTCCTCGTCGAGCTCCTCCTCGGCATCATCTGATGTCGAGTTCCCTGCGCCCTCGACACCGCCTGGGTAACCGTCATGGATTGAAGGCACCACGGGAAAGGGTCAACTTCTCAATAATTCAAGATAAGCTCGACATAAAGAAATAAGCAACACAATAATGTATCTCAATCACCACACGTGACTCGACCATCTCACTCTAAACTCGACTCGACTCTTATTCCGGAATATCGTCAGCAGGTCCATCCCCAAACTGACGTAATAGGTAAACGGCAGGTCCAACCCCAAACCGATACCATGCATTAATCGTGTCCAACCCCAAACCGATAATGCGACGCCTGTGCCAATCCACCATAAACAAAAAGGGGACCTAGCACCCTCGATTATCTGGTCCGGCTCAAAAACGTCATACGACTCCTAGCTCTCTCACTCGATGATTAGCTCGCCGCGTGTCAAAGAGTAACACAACTTACTTGATCACATATCAAATAAAGAGAGCATGCTTAACATGAAGAAAACACAATTCGACATTTAAGCAATAAAACATTCTGCATGAAGAAACGCACTGACAAAGAATACACCATTCACAACATATATTCAATCACATATCAAATACATGCAAAAAAACTCAATCATATCACAACATTCCAATCTCGACACCAATCAAGGAGTCCATACATAAATATAACAATAAAAATAAAGTCTTAATAATGTCTAAGAGCTGCCCTTACGCTAGCATACTACGAAAGTATTAATGTGAAGCGCCCTTACATAAGGACTTATAAAATAAAGCCTTAGAGATATCTAGGAGTTGCCCTTACCGAACTCCAAGTTAATGCTGTTCGACAACGACCTCGACACAGCTGTCTTCAAATGAGCTCGACAACGACTTCGACACGTACCGTCCTCAATCGACCTCGACACGTACACTTCTCAGTCGACCTCGACACGTACAGTTCTCGATCTAGATCCCACTACTTCCACGTCCTTGGATTCGCTTTCCCGTACACCTCGATTCGGAAATCACCCGATCTCGGGAATCAGACTTCCTAAAACAAACACAACTCAGCTCGATCTATGGATTCTAATACACTTAGCTCTCATCCCAAACTTAACCACAACCCAGAAAATATAAAACTCAAGAACTTGAATATATTTTTCCTCTAACACAAAGTTAGGGTTTTCGATCAAAAGTTCATGAAAAAGGTTATCTGATGCTTCAACAGATAGATCGACAACAACAACAACCAGAAGCAACAAACGAAAAACAAGAAATCGAAATAGACCAAAAATGAAGAGTTTCGGCAGCGCTGGGTGCGAAAAAGCGAGAGGAAGAAAATTTGTTTTACAAGCCCAATTAATCGGTTAGAAAGATAGGTAATATCGTGAAGAAGAAAACCCATCAAATTGACATGAGTTGGAAGCATAAAACGGCCTAAAAATGGAAGGAAAAGTAGCGCTAACAAGAGTACGGAGGAAAAGAAAAATCATTCTTCATACCTCAATGGTGATGGTCGAGCAGGCGAGATATGTCGAGAAGATGATGATGAACAAGATTGATGAAGAAAGCTTGTGCAGAATCTCGATGGAACTCAAGGTTTCGTCGATGGAAGTTTTTGGAGAAAAACAACGAAACTCAGAGCAGAAGGAAGGAAGAAGAAAGAAGAAAAGAGAAATGAGTATCTGATGGGAATCGGTCGTGGTATACAGCTGGAAGGGCATAATCGTAACTCCAGCTATAAGATGCCAATCCCATCAATCAATCTACCCATCTAATCGTTCCTCTCTCATAATTACTCTCTACTCTGTCGGTCAACGGTCTAGACACACGACGAGAACGGCAAGCCGACAATGTAATTATAACAAACAATATAATAATAGCGCTGAATAACGTTCGAAAGAATACGAGGTGTCATCTCGACACGATGTCGACCAAGGATGCTCGTGCAAGCGCACAAGGTTCTAACACGAGTTCGTGCACGCGACCTCCTCAGCTCGGTACGCGACTTCATCAACTCGACACGCGACCTCCTCAGCTCAGCAGCTAGTGCATGCGGTCTCATCAGCTCGGCAAATGACCTCGGCAAACGATCTTGGCACGGGATCTCGACACAAGGTCTTGGTCGAGGTCTCGATACGTCGTCCTAATACGATGTCGATCTCGTCCTCAGGTGTTACAGACGATATGACTAGCGGGGTCAGCTCGATCGTCGTCATCGCCTGGGTTACATTCATAGATTGAAAGAACCACGGGCAAGGGTCAACTTCTTAACAAGACATAAATAATGACAACGTATACGGATAGGCAAGCATAACACAATATCATAACGAATAGTCCACAAAATAAGATGCACCACAAATCCCTATTTGTCAGTCTATATGCCAATGCACATGATTCCGGAATATCACCCTCGCAAGGGCCTTAAGAGCTCTGGAGTCCGCTACCAAGCTTTCTCAAATGCTATTCCCCGCAGGGATTTGTGCCCAGAGCGATCCCCCTGATAACACAACGCCCGTTTTTCCGCTTGACTGTCGGTACGTGCTTGCACCTAGGTCTGGGCGACTCTATGACACCTCTCTTCTGGCATCGATGTATGCATGAACAAGCAACTCTATCATCATAGTTAGTTTACCTTGACGGGATCACTCACACGGAGTGTCCGAGATCATCTATTCTTGTACTAACTACCTTAATTAGAACCCCATATTTTCGGCTCAAGATCTCCCTTTATAGTCCTAAGTCTCTTTTCTTTAGAAAATCTCCTATTAGTTATGAAATGATTTATGTTGGAAATCCACTAATAGTTCAAAATAATTAATTTAATTATTCTAACTCTCACTTAATTCTTTTTAATGAAAAGGTGGTTCGTCCATTACTAATTAGGGTTTTAGAAAGATCTATTTTTAAGTGTCTCTTTGATTTTAATAAAATGCCTCTTAGTTTTTATTTAAAAATCCAAGATTTATTTAACGTTGATGCGACGATAACCCAACTCACGTGCTCTCGGCACTTTCCCAAATTATCACAGTCATTTAACAATATATTCTCAAATATAGTCAATGATCACAACACAATAATCATAATCACAAGGCATCATTCAAAAAAACATTCCATCACATTGTTCTTCATATTATCACATACTTAATTTATGCATTCACATATTACTAATATACACACTTAAAGATGTTCTTACACATAAGCATATGGAACATAAGCATGTAAAATACAAGCATATAAAACATATGAAACATAAGCATATAAAATACAAGCATATAAAGCATAATCCTTAACAATATCTAAGAGTTGCCCTCACCGTAGACGCTTTCCTTCCAACGCACGATTTTGCTCTACAAGTTTACTTTCTCACACCTTCAACCAATCAAGTTATTCAACTAAGTTAGAACTCAAACTAGAGCCCTAGTTTCTACCTTAAGGCCACGGTCTCCTCTATGGAACGGTAATGAGGGGTTTGTTTCCTTTCATTATTTTTACTCATTTGAAAGTTCAAGTCTACTAAAAAGTGTAGGTTTATTTAACTGCTAAAACATTATCTTGTAATACTATTAACACAAGACCCAAAAAAAATGGAAGATTCACTCCCTCTAGCTCACGGCCACAAGACCATAAAATGCCTAGATCATTCTTTCTTATTTTAAATATCCATTCCCTTTATCAACAAATTATGATAAGAGAATGAAAGTAATAAGAAACTTATCATGGGTTACATCCTTTCATCAAGTAGATGTTTCACCCATTCAAAGTGAGGCTCTCTTTCAGATCATAGCCCAAACAATGGAGTTTTAAAATATACATATTTTGTTGTTTCAAAAACCTTTTTATTACTATATTACGAATGATGTAGTAGAGTTCTTTTCTTTGAGGTTCTTGAGTCCATAAACTCTTCAACAAGAAGGAGTGTGTAACACCCCGCCTAATTCAATTATTTAATTAAATTAAGTTAGGGGACAGCATTTAGAAATATTGGGGGTGTGAGTAGCAAGGTGTAGTGTAGTTAAGTGTTTGAAGGAAGGGTAATTTGGTCAAGCCACATTTTCTTTCTCCCTTTCCTCTCCTCACCCACGACACTCAGCCCTATTTTTTACTCTCTCTCTCAAATTTTCTGAACAAGGAAAGAAGAGGAAGAAGGTGGAGAGCTAGGGTTTTGGTTTTGGGGGGGAAGGAGAAGAGGATAATTGGTGCTTCCTTCATCCTTTCTTGCTTTCAAGCATTGGAACTGAGTATTTGGAACTACATTGAAGATTTGGAGCTGCTCTAGACCATTGGGAGAGAAGCTCGAATTTGAAGAAGAAGAGGAGGAGAGGATCTCAAGTCTTCAAGCTTCCTAGCTCATCTCTTTGAGCTAAATGTGAGTTCTTCATACTTAGAGGTTGGGCAACCCATAAGACCCACCACTTAGGGTTTTCCTTTTTAGCCTCCTTTGTGTATCTTCTTGATTTCTAAGTTGGAAATGGTTGAAATACATGAATGGGTTTGGGTAAGAAGGATTATGCTTAAGTTAAAGCTTTGATGTATATGATATGTTGAGGTATGATGGATTGTGTTTTATGTGTTATAGGTTGGTTTTAATCTTATAGATCAGTCATATGCTTGTTTTTAAGTCTTAAGCTTGATTGTTGTTGGTTGGGATTGAGGAGAAAGTGAGTTGGAAGTTAGAAATATGCAGAAAAACACAGTTCTGCATAATCCTGCACGTTTGCGCGTGACGCGCCTCACAAGTGCGCGCGACGCGCAGCGTTACAGAGCCAAAATAGAAAAATGCGCGTGACGCGCAGTACAAGTGCGCGCGACGCGCAGCGTTACAGAACCAAAATAGAAAAATGCGCGTGACGCGCAGTACAAGTGCGCGCGACGCGCATAGAAACAGAGGCAGCGCGCAAAAATGCGCGTGATGCGCTACTATTTGCGCGCGGTGCGCAACTCTGCAGTACGTCAACTTCGGGGATTTTATTAAAATATCAAACGAAGTCGGAACTGAGCATATGACCACTCGTTGGAAAGCTTAGGATGTCTAGTTTCCAAATCTGATTTTTAATTTAGGAAATATCCAACCAATTAGTGCAGTTTTGAGCTACAAGCTAGGGGGTTTAGAAAACTGAACACCAACTATCCCCCAATTTGTAACATAAATGTGTACTTTCACTTCGATGTTCATGAACACTGGTTTCTAAGTGTTTTAAACCCTTAACGTGTGTAAACCTTATGATGTGTTATGAACTCATTGTGTATTGTTTATTGAAGAGCTCCATGAAAAGTAATTGCAATACTTTCTTGGACTCATTGTGTAATGTTTATTGAGGAGCTCCATGGAAAGTCACTGCTATACTTTCTTGGACTCATTGTGTATTATTTATTGAGGAAGTCCACTGAGAGTTTATTTTATACTCCTTTGGATTCATTGTGCAATATTGATTGCTTATTAGATTGTGACGATATTGTGAATTTCCTTTATAACGTTGTATTGGGAACTGATGTGGTGAAGGGTTCATGGGGGAGAACTCACTGAGATTTTTATCTCACCCTTTTCTATTGTATTTTTTTCAGATTCCCAGGATCCGAAAAGTGATCAAGCGAAATAGAGGCTTGATTTTTATTTAGTTATATTGTGTAGTTTGGAAGGGTATAGACTCCTCTATCATTTTGGGAGAAGAACCTTGTTATTGTATTTTGTGCTTCCAAGTATTTAACGATTACAAAGTTGTAATCTAACTATTACATTATTGACTATGCGTGGAGTTTGAACTTGTAATTTAATTACTAAGTTTAACGTATTGTCAACTTTGAGCCATTTATGTAAATCTTCGTTATTTCGAGTAAAATTGAATTACGGGTGTTACATTATGGTATCAGAGCGGTTTAGTCCATTAGGGACTGTGGTTTAGTATTGTGGATTTCCTTTTTGCTTGAAATTCTCTCTATATTCTTGTACTTAGTATGGAATATTAAGTCTGATCAGCTTAATACTTTATCTAGTGTATGCGAATATGGCAGATGAACATGGAAGGCACAGGAGGAGACACCACAGGCAAGGTGCGGAGGAGGCTCGCTGGACTGATATGATGCAAATGTTGAGGGATCAGAATGAACTTCTGAGAGCCCAAAATGAAGCCACTAACAATACGATGCAGCAATTTCTCCAGCAACAACAGCAAGTCCCGCAACCACCTCCACCTGAGCAACCAGCTGTTCAACCAACTGACCCACATTCAGTTTTTCTTAAGTTTCATAAGCTTAATCCTCCGAGTTTCCCTGGAAGTGATGATGCTATGGAGGCTCGGCATTGGTGGAAGCTATGGAGCGAATATTCAAAGTGGTGCCATGTGCGGAGGAACAAAAGGTAACCTTCGTTACACACTACCTCATCAAGGGCTGCCCATTGGTGGGAGGGGCACCGGGCATATTTGGAAGAAGATGAGGGGCAGATTGAATGGAAAGATTTCAAGGAAGCCTTTTTGGAGAAATATTTTCCCCAAACGGTCAAGGATCGGAAGGAACGCGAGTTCACTCATTTTAAGCAAGGGGATCTGACTATGTCTGAGTATGTCAGGAAGTTTGAGGAGTTGGCGAGGTTTTCTTCTCATGCCAAATATGCACCGGATGAGACATGGAAGATAAACCAATTTATGTGGGGACTTAGGGTGACATCCATAATAACTTAGCTGGCCCAGATTTTATACTTTTGCCTCGCTGGTTCGCAAAAGTTATAAAGCCGAGGAAAGTTTGAAGAAAATGTATGATGAACGTCAACTCCTATGGAAAAAGAGGAAGGATGACGGCAAGCCATCCCAACCCTTCAAGGGTAAAGGAAGCAAGGATAAAGGAAAACAAGTTCAATCTTCTGAGGCTCCCAGGTCGAAGGAATGTTCCAAATGTGGCAAGTTCCATAGGGGAGAGTGTAATTCTGGGAAGCCTGTCTGTTTCTACTGTCAACAACCAGGACACTTCATTAAGGATTGCCTCAAGATGAAAGCAAGGAGGCGTCAGACACGATGACCGATTACAGGGCGTGTTCACACCTTGAGCGGTAAAAAGGCAAAGGGTGTGGAGAATCTGATGAAAGGTATATGTCTGCTTCATGATCACCCTTTAGTAGTATTGTATGATTCCGGTGCAACTCATTCGTTCATTTCTCATAAGTGTGTGAAAAGGTTAAAGTTATGTGTTTCTTCCCTACCTATTCCTTTGAGTGTCCAAACCCAGTGAAGGTAGTATTCCCACTTCCCCGATATCACGAGAATTGTCCTATCGTTATTCAAGGAAGAGTGTTTGTGGTTAATTTGGTTTGTCTACCCTTAAAAGGAATGGACATCATCCTGGGTATGGATTGGTTATCGGCTAACCAAGTGGTTATGAATTGTTTTACAAAAACTATAGAATTCCCATTAACTCAGTCCTTTCCTACTCAGGCTTGTCTGAATGAGATGGCTAGTGTTTTTCAATTGCACCATTGCTTATTTGAGGGACACTTGGGTTATATTTTGTTACTCTCTTCAATTTCAGATGTTGAATTAGAAACCGTTCCTATAGTGAATGAATTTTTAGATATATTCTCGGATGAGGTTACTTCTTTACCACCTGAAAGAGAGGTTGAGTTCTCAATAGAGTTGGCTCCAGGAGCAGGTCCAATTTCTATGGCACCGTATAGGATGTCCCCGTTAGAACTGCAAGAACTTAAGGTTCAATTGGAGGATTTGATTTCAAGACGGTTCATTAGGCCTAGTGCTTCTCCTTGGGGAGCACCTGTTCTCCTTGTCAAGAAGAAGGATGGTAGGATGCGTTTGTGCATAGACTATAGGCAACTGAATAAGGTTACGATTAAGAATAAATATCCGCTATCTAGGATTGATGACCTGTTAGACCAACTTAGGGGAGCTTCTGTATTCTCTAAGATTGATCTTAGGTCTGGATATCACCAAATCAGAGTCAAGGCTGAGGATATACCGAAAACCGCATTTAGGACTCGGTACGGCCATTACGAGTATGTTGTGATGCCTTTTGGTTTAACAAACGCTCCGGCAATATTCATGGATTACATGAATATGATTTTTCGACCTTACCTTGATAGATTTGTGGTGGTATTCATTGATGATATCTGTAACACCTGAGGACGAGATCGACATCGTATTAGGACGACGTATCGAGACCTCGACCAAGACCTTGTGTCGAGATCCCGTGACTAGATCGTTTGCCGAGATCTTTTGTCGAGCAGATGAGAGCACGTGCACTAGTCTTGGTGAGGAGGTCGCGTGTCGAGTTGATGAAGTCGCGCATCGAAGTGATGAGGGCGCAAGTCGAGTGAGAGACCGCGTTCACGAACTCGTGTTTGAACCTTATGCGTTTGCACGAGCACTCTTGTCGACATCGTGTCGAGATGACACCTCGTATTATTTCGAGCGTTACTCAGCGTTATTATTATATTGTTTGTAATTATTACATTGTCGACTTGTCGTTGGACCGGCCAGTAGAGGGTAATTATGAGAGGAACGAGTTAACGGGTAGATGATTGATGGGATTGGCATCTTATAGCTGGAGTTACGTTTATACCCCTTTCTCGCCACCAGTATACCACGACCATTTCCTCACTCTCATTTCTCTTTTCTTCTTTCTTCCTTCCTTCTCGCTCGTGTTTCGTTGTTTTCTTTAAAAATCTTCATCGACGAAACCGTGAGTTCCAATGAGATTCTGCACAAGCTTTCTTCATCAATCTTGTTCATCATCAACTTCTCGACCCATATCTTGTCCGATCAACCATCACCGCTGAGGTATGAAGAACAGATTTTCTTTCATCGTACTCTTGTTTAGCGCTAAATCTTCTTCCATTTTTAACCAGTTTATGCTTCCAAATCATATCAAATTGATGGGTTTTCTTATTCACGATATTACCTATCTTTTTAACCGATTAATTGGGCTTGTAAAACAAATTTCTTTCTCTGATTTCTGCAATCGGCAGTGTCCAGAAAACTCCATTTTTGGTTCGTTCGATTTCTGGTTTTTCATTCGTTGTTTCTGATTATTGTGGTTGTCGATCTATCTGTTGAAGCATCAGATAACTTTTCATGAAATTTTGATCGAAATCCCTAACTTTGTGTTAGAGGAAAAATATCTTTCAGTTCTTGAGTTTCATATTTTTCTGGGTTGTGGTTGAGTTTGGGGAAGAGAGAGCTAGATGTATTAGAACCATAGATCGATCTGAGTTGTGTTTGTTTTAGGAAGTCTGATTCCCGAGATCGAGTGATTTCCGAATCGAGGTGTACGGGAAAGCGAATCCAAGGACGCGGAAGCAGAATCCGTAACGAGGATCAGACGTGTCGAGGTCGACTGAGAAGCGTACGTGTCGAGCTCTTTGAAGACAACCTTGTCGAGGTCGTTGTCGAGCTCATTTGGAGACAGCTGTGTCGAGGTCGTTGTCGAGCAGCATCAACTTGGAGTTCGGTAAGGGCGCTTCACATTTATACTTGTTATAGTATGTAAGGGCGTTTCATATTCTACGTGGTTATGTTATTGTGGATTTCCTGATTTGTGTCGAGCTTGAAATGTTGTGATATGATTGAGTTTTTGCATGTATTTAATATGTGATTGAATATATGTCGTGAATTGTGTATTGCATGTTGAATTGCGTTTCTTCATGTCGAGCTTGCTCTTTTATTTGACATGCGGTTGAATATTTTGTGTTTAACTCCTTGAATATCGTATGCGGCGAATTGTTCATCGAGTGAGCGAGCTAGGTGAGTCGTATGACGTTTTTGAGCCGTGACCCGGATAACTGAGGGTGCTAGGTCCCCTTTTTGTTTACGGGAGATTGACTAGACGTCGCCACGCTCACGGGACCTGAGTTGGATCCTAGGGAGAGCGAGGATCCCAAGGCTTCGGCTGGACTTTCCGACATACCTGATCGGCGTGTGCATTCCGGAAAATTGTCGAGTCGAGAGAAAATGGATTTGTGAGTTGTGTCGAGTTAGAGTGAGATGGTCGAGTCACGTCGGTGATTGTTATACTTTCTTTGTTTGCTTATATTTTTATGTCGAGCTTATCTTGAATTGTTGAGAAGTTGACCCTTTCCGTGGTGCCTTCAATCCATGACGGTTACCCAGGCGATGTCGAAGCGCAGTAACTCGGCGGTAGATGATCTTGAGGAGGATCTCGGCGAGGACCCGAGTGACGACCTCTATCTGTCGTGATTGTTTATTTGTTGGATGTTGTTTTTCCGAGTCTTGTACTTGTTTTCCTTTGTGTTCGAGGTCGTGACCAGTTTAGGCGATGTTGTTTTTATTGCTCACAGTAGACTGGTGGTCTTACTTTTGGAGCAATGCGGAGTCTGCCGGAAGTACCCCCAGGGTATGATGGCTCTTTTGAAGTTGTCGTACCTTAGGTGTATTTTCTTTGCACATTTGCTACTCTGTATTTTGTATACATTATTATTTCGGGTGATATATATATGTGTATGTTATGCATGTATGTTTTATTAGAATTTAAGTCTTGTGTCTTAGTTGCACCATGTTTCGAAAAGCTGTAATTACTCTGATGTGCACGAGTTGGTTTTATAAAAAAAAATATATCGTATTTTTAAAAGGCACAAGAGTTTTGTTTTTAAAAAAACACATCTCATATAGGTTTTTGTTTGAGCTTGGTGTGTTGAGCTCGGTAACTCGAGCTCGGTATATTGAGCTCGGTAGCGGTCCGGAAACGGGTCGTTACAATATCCTTATATATTCTAGGGATTCCCAGGAGCACGCGGAACACCTTAGGATTGTGTTAGGCATTCTTAGGGAGAAGAGATTATTTGCAAAACCAGAGAAGTGTGAGTTCTTGCTTCAGGAAGTCATGTTTTTGGGTCATGTCATTTCTCAGGCCAGAGTAGCAGTTGATCCTAATAAGGTAGAGGCCGTTCTTGAATAGGAGCGACCCACTACTGTTACGGAAGTTAGGAGTTTCTTAGGATTGGTCGGGTATTACCGAAGGTTTATCCATGGATTCTCTCAATTGGTTCTTCCATTGACTCGATTGACCCGCAAGGGACAACCATTTGTGTGGGATAAAAGTTGTGAGGACAGTTTCCTAGAACTCAAGTTCCGGTTGATAAATCTGTAGGTTTTGATTATCCCTGACCCGACCTTAGGTTTCGAAGTTTTCAGTGATGCTTCTAAAAAAGGTTTGGGTTGTGTCTTGATGCAGAATAAGCAAGTAGTCGCTTATGCATCTAGAAAATTGAAGCCCCACGAGGAAAACTATCCAACTCACGATCTAGAGCTTGCAGCTATAGTCTTTGCCTTAAAAATTTGGCGGCATTACTTATATGGTGCCCGATTTGAAGTATTCAGTGATCATAAAAGTTTAAAATATCTGTTTGATTAAAGGGAGCTGAATATGAGGCAAAGGAGGTGGGTAGAGTTCCTTAAGGACTATGATTTTGACCTAAAGTATCATCCGGGTAAGGCAAATGTAGTTGCTGATGCCCTGAGTCGAAAATCTCTCCATGCCTCTTCCATGATGGTTAGGGAGATGGCATTGTTAGAATCTTTTAGAGATTTAAACTTAGGAGTGTTCACAACTGGGGATAGTTTGATTGTAGGACACCTGGAGATCACTTGTGGTTTTAGAGACCAGATTAGGAATGCTCAAGCTTTGGATGCAGAATTGCAAGCTAGGAGACATCACTATCGATTCTCCGAATCTGATGATGGTACGATCCTTTTCAATCAAAGGATTTGTGTTGCAAAAGATGTGGCACTCATGAGTCAAATTCTTGAAGAAGCCCATAAAAGTGGATTCTCAGTACACCCTGGTTCTACCAAGATGTACCACGACCTTAGGCAAAGGTATTGGTGGCCGGGAATGAAAAATGACATAGGTGAGTTTGTTGCTCAATGTTTGGTATGTCAAAAAACTAAAATAGAGTACCAAAGACCCTCCGGTTTACTTCAACCTCTAGAAATTCCAGAATGGAAATGGGAGGGCATATCCATGGACTTCGTGGCGGGTTTGCCCCACACACGGTCTGGGTATGACTCCATTTGGGTCATTGTGGACAGGCTAACTAAATCTGCCCATTTTCTCCCAATCAAGTCCACTTACAACACGACGAGGTTAGCAAGGATATATATTAGAGAAATTGTTAAACTCCATGGAGTACCCACTAGCATTGTCTCTGATAGAGATCCTAAATTCACCTCCCGATTTTGGAAGCATTTCCAGCAGGCCTTAGGCACAAGGTTAAGCCTTAGCACCTCTTATCATCCACAGATGGATGGTCAGACAGAGCGTACTATCCAAACCCTAGAGGATATGCTTAGAGCATGCGTGTTAGATGATGGTGGGAGTTGGGATGAGCATTTGGCTCTCATTGAATTCGTTTACAACAATAGCTATCACTCTAGCATAGGCATGGCGCCGTATGAGGCACTCTACGGTCGCAAGTGTAGAACTCCTCTATGTTGGTTTGAGGTAGGTGAGAAAAGATTGTTAGGACCGGACCTAATTCAGGAAACTACAGATCAAATCCGGAAGATTAGGGACAGGTTAAAGATTGCTCAAAGTAGGCAGAAGAGCTATGCTGATGAGAGAAAGAAACCCCTTGAATTTGAAGAGGGAGAACATGTGTTCCTAAGGGTCACTCCTACGATAGGCATTGGTAGGGCACTCAGAGCTAAAGCTTTGTCCTCGTTATATTGGTCCCTTTGAAATCCTTCAAAGAGTCGGTCCTGTTGCTTATCAAATCGCTCTACCTCCATCTCTGTCAAGTCTACACAATGTGTTCCATGTGTCTCAGCTTAAAAAGTACATTCCTGATCCTTGTCAACCCTTGGATCATGAGTCGATACAACTGAGATCAGATTTGACATACCAGCCTATGCCGATACAAGTTATGGACCGCAACTTCAAGAGGTTAAGGAATAAGGACGTTCCCTTGGTCAAGATCATCTGGGAAGGATCTACTCCTGAGGAGGCTACTTGGGAGACTGAGGAAGAAATGCGAACTCACTACCCGTATCTATTTCGATAGGTATGTACCTTGTTTCATTTTTTAGGACAAAAATTTTAAAAGGTGGGTAGTAGTGTAACAGCCCGCCTAATTCAATTATTTAATTAAATTAAGTTAGGGTTTGAAATGCTTTAAATTAATTGTTGAGTAATTGAAATAGGGGACAGCATTTAGAAATATTGGGGGTGTGAGTAGCAAGGTGTAGTGTAGTTAAGTGTTTGAAGGAAGGGTAATTTGGTCAAGCCACATTTTCTTTCTCCCTTTCCTCTCCTCACCCACGACACTCAGCCCTATTTTTTACTCTCTCTCTCAAATTTTCTGAACAAGGAAAGAAGAGGAAGAAGGTGGAGAGCTAGGGTTTTGGTTTTGGGGGGGAAGGAGAAGAGGAGAATTGGTGCTTCCTTCATCCTTTCTTGCTTTCAAGCATTGGAACTGAGTATTTGGAACTACATTGAAGATTTGGAGCTGCTCTAGACCATTGGGAGAGAAGCTCGAATTTGAAGAAGAAGAGGAGGAGAGGATCTCAAGTCTTCAAGCTTCCTAGCTCATCTCTTTGAGCTAAATGTGAGTTCTTCATACTTAGAGGTTGGGCAACCCATAAGACCCACCACTTAGGGTTTTCCTTTTTAGCCTCTTTTGTGTATCTTCTTGATTTCTAAGTTGGAAATGGTTGAAATACATGAATGGGTTTGGGTAAGAAGGAATATGCTTAAGTTAAAGCTTTGATGTATATGATATGTTGAGGTATGATGGATTGTGTTTTATGTGTTATAGGTTGGTTTTAATCTTATAGATCAGTCATATGCTTGTTTTTAAGTCTTAAGCTTGATTGTTGTTGGTTGGGATTGAGGAGAAAGTGAGTTGGAAGTTAGAAATATGCAGAAAAACACAGTTCTGCATAATCCTGCGTTCTTGGCGTGGCCGCGCCTCACAAGTCTTGTGTGACGCCGCAGCGTTCTGAGAACCAAAATAGAAAAATGCGTGTGACGCCAAGTACAAGTCTTGTGACGCCGCAGCGTTACAGAACCAAAATAGAAAAATGCGCGTGACGCGCAGTACAAGTGCACCCGACGCGCATAGAAACAGAGGCAGCGCGCAAAAATGCGCATGATGCGCTACTATTTGCGCACGGTGCGCAACTCTGCAGTATGTCAACTTCGGGGATTTTATTTAAATATCAAACGAAGTCGGAACTGAGCATATGACCACTCGTTGGAAAGCTTAGGATGTCTAGTTTCCAAATCTGATTTTTAATTTAGGAAATATCCAACCAATTAGTGCAGTTTTGAGCTACAAGCTAGGGGGTTTAGAAAACTGAACACCAACTATCCCCCAATTTGTAACATAAATGTGTACTTTCACTTCGATGTTCATGAACACTGGTTTCTAAGTGTTTTAAACCCTTAACGTGTGTAAACCTTATGATGTGTTATGAACTCATTGTGTATTGTTTATTGAAGAGCTCCATGAAAAGTAATTGCAATACTTTCTTGGACTCATTGTGTAATGTTTATTGAGGAGCTCCATGGAAAGTCACTGCTATACTTTCTTGGACTCATTGTGTATTATTTATTGAGGAAGTCCACTGAGAGTTTATTTTATACTCCTTTGGATTTATTGTGCAATATTGATTGCTTATTAGATTGTGATGATATTATGAATTTCCTTTATAACGTTGTATTGGGAACTGATGTGGTGAGGGGTTCATGGGGGAGAACTCACTGAGATTTTTATCTCACCCTTTTCTATTGTATTTTTTTCAGATTCATAGGATCCGAAAAGTGATCAAGCGAAATAGAGGCTTGATTTTTATTTAGTTATATTGTGTAGTTTGGAAGGGTATAGACTCCTCTATCATTTTGGGAGAAGAACCTTGTTATTGTATTTTGTGCTTCCAAGTATTTAACGATTACAAAGTTGTAATCTAACTATTACATTATTGACTATGCGTGGAGTTTGAACTTGTAATTTAATTACTAAGTTTAACGTATTGTCAACTTTGAGCCATTTATGTAAATCTTCGTTATTTCGAGTAAAATTGAATTGCGGGTGTTACAGAGTGAAAAAATGGAGTTCCCTTGCTCTCAACAACTTGGGTCATGACCTTTGAAATGACCAAGCCTCTATGTGTTTCATCAAGCTCATTGGAGTTTATAACTTATCTTAAAATATTGGTAGTAGTATTAACAAAATGAAGTCTTCCAAGCAAGTTTTAAACAACAAAACCCAAGTCACAACTTTAAAGAAATGCTCTCAAGCCTTTACATAGACCATTCATGACACATATATATATGTATCCATCTATGTTCTTGGCTTCTCATCAAGCTTGAAATAAAAAGAAAACACATGCTTAAGTAATTAGAACTATGGAAGGAAAATGGCAATACAAATAGCATAAAATCTCTCTTTTGCTTTGGAAGAACTTAAGTAGGGATCATGGCCAACTACTAGTGATATAAAGTGAGCTTAGGAAGGAAGAAGAATGGTGTTTTTCTTACCCAAGGGCTGCTGTTCGCAGCTTGCAAGACAAGGAACAAGTGCAGATTTTTTTGTGAACAAAACAACTTCAACACTCTCTCCAACTACCTCACTTCTTCCACTATTTTTTTCTCCACTCAAGGAAGTGAATGAGCTGAAGTTGTTGGCCTTATATAGACCTTGAGGGCGCACCAAAACTGAATTTAGAAGTGCAGAATTTTACTTGCTCAAGTGGTTAAAGACTAGTCAAAAGATTTCATGGTTATTACCCTTGAGTTCCTCATTTTGTGCTTAGCAAATGACACAAGAAAAGTGATGGATTTGATCAATTAGAGAAGCTGATTTCCAGCCAGCAATCAAGGAGATTTGATGTTAAAAAAAGAAGAAGATTTGGTGTTGAAGTGATCTTAGGAGATGATAGGAAAAACTAGGAAAAGATAGGAAATCATCATGCATGAAATCAAGATTTTGGTGAATGATTTAGGAGTGAAATTCTTCTCCCAAATCAGCTGCATGATGCGTCCCATATGGGCTGAAAAAGAGGAGGAAATCTTGGCCAAATCCATGGGTGCAAGCTAGCATAAAGACCTTACTAACTCTTACCATAAATGGAACTAAACTTTAACATTTAAGGTAAGTTAATCACATCACCCTATCCTTATGTCACTCTTAAAATCTAACATAATCTAATCATATATTTTCTGATTTTACTCGCCCTCTCCCTAGGTCCGTCGGCTCCCGATTTAAATGCATACGTTAGGTTTCACGTGTCTCGCGTCTCGTAGCGTAGAAAATCTGATATTATAAAAAATTAAGTAAAATTGCCAAAAAAATTCTAATAAATCAGAAATATTATAAAACATCAAATTCCCAAATATTTAAATATTTGGGCCGAATTAGAGTTTTTTAATCGGGCAAAAACTTACCCAGGTAGTTCAAAACGCAACCGGAAAACGGTGGAATTTTAAACTGAAAATTTAACTGTGACTTAATATAATATATTAAGTCCCAAATATAATTTCATTTTAGTTAAATTCATCCACTTGTTTAACAACACACAAAATATTAATTATGCATATTAATGCGTAATACAGGGAATTACAATACAGTAGCGATAATTAAGCCGTAGTAAAACTACCGGTGTTACACCTCTGCTCAGATTCTGACTGAATTCTTCTCCTTTTCTCCACCTCTTCTGGATACAACAAATCCATGAAGATAATTTCCCTATGCAGAAGCAAGTCAGCAATGAAAGCATCAAACTTATTCCCAGCTTCTTCTCCTCATATCCTTCTGATGAATTCACTCAATGCTTCAAAAGCAAAAGAGAGTCCTTCATTTTCAGCCAGGTATAATCTTCTCAGATTTTCCCTGTCATCTTCTGTAAGCACTAGGGGGGCGAGGCATGGTAACAAAGCTTTGTCTTTCCACGTCTTCGACCATTGACTCCAAGTAAATCCAATGTCAAAGTGCTTGGTCACAGCAGCCCATTGGACATAAGTCTTCATGCAGTCAAGTGGTCTACTGAGCATCTGAACATATCATCAAAGTAGACTGTTCCCAGATTGATGTCAGTAATTCTGCTGATAGTGCCAACTGTTGGAATTGTGGTTTTCTCTGCATTGCAGCTGTAACGACCCGTTTCGGGACCGCTACCGAGCTCAACACACCGAGCTCAACATAAACCTATATGAGATGTGTTTTAAAACGAAACTCTTGTGCCTTTTAAAAATACGATATATTTTTTTTTTAAAAACCAACTCGTGCACTTCAGAGTAATTACAGCTTTTCGAAACATGGTGCAACTAAGACACAAGACTTAAATTCTAATAAAACATACATGCATAACATACATATATATATCACTCGAAATAATAATGTATACAAAATACAGAGTAGTAAATGTACAAAGAAAATACACCTAAGGTATGTGACTTCAAAAGAGCAATCATACTGGGTACTTAAGCGGAACTCCCACGCAGTCGCTCCAAAAGTAAGACCACCAGTCTACCCTGAAACAACAAAACAACACTGCCCAAACTGGTCACGACCTCAGAACACAAAAGGAAAACGAAGTACAGTCCTCAGAAAAACAAACATCCAACAAACATAAACAATCACGACAGATAGAGGTCGTCACTCGGGTCCTCGTCGAGCTCCTCCTCGGCATCATCTACTGTCGAGTTCCCTGCGCCCTCGACATCGCCTGGGTAACCGTCATGGATTGAAGGCACCACGGGAAAGGGTCAACTTCTCAACAATTCAAGATAAGCTCGACATAAAGAAATAAGCAACACAATAATGTATCTCAATCACCACACGTGACTCGACCATCTCACTCTAGACTCGACTCGACTCTTATTCCGGAATATCGTCAGCAGGTCCATCCCCAACCGGCGTAATAGGTAAACGGCGAGTCCAACCCCAAATCGATACCATGCATTAATCAAGGTCCAACCCCAAACCGATAATGCGACGCCTAGCCAATCCACCATAAACAAAAGGGGACCTAGCACCCTCGATTATACGGGTCGGCTCAAAAGCGTCATACGACTCCTAGCTCTCTCACTCGATGATTAGCTCGCCGCATGTCAAAGAGTAACACAACTTACTTGATCACATATCAAATAAAGAGAGCATGCTGAACATGAAGAAAAGACAATTCGACACCTAAGCAATAAAAGAATCTGGAAGAAAAGACGCAAATCCACAGCAATACACCATTCACAACATATATTCAATCACATATCAAATACATGCAAAAAAACTCAATCATATCACAACATTCGAATCTCGACACAAATCAAGGAGTGCATACATAAGTAGAACAATAAAAATAAAATCTTAATAGTGTCTAAGAATTGCACTCTCGCTTGCATACTACCAAAGGATTAATGTGAAGCGCCGCACATAAGGACTTATAAAATAAAGCCTTAGAGATATCTAGGAGTTGCCACTTACCGAACTCCAAGTTAATGCCGCTCGACAACGACTTCTCTTTTCGATCTCGACACGGTTGTCTTCAACGAGCTCGACAACGACTTCGACACGCGTCGCCCTCAATCGACCTCGACACGTGCACTTCTCGGTCGACCTCGACACGCGTCAGTTCTCGATCTGGATTCCATTTGCTTCCACGTCCTTGGATTCGCTTTCCTGTACACCTCGATTCGTAAATCACACGATCTTGGGAATCAGACTTCCTAAAACAAACACAACTCAGTTCGATCTATGGGTTCTATTACACTTAGCTCTCTTCCCAAACTTAACCACAACCCAGAAAATATAAAACTCAAGAACTTGAATATATTTTTCCTCTAACACAAAGTTAGGGATTTCGATCAAAAGTTCATGAAAAAGTTATCTGATGCTTCAACAGATAGATCGACAACAACAACAACCAGAAGCAACAAACGAAAACAAGAAATCGAAATAAACCAAAAATGAAGAGTTTCTGGGCACTACCGATTGCAGAAAAACAGAGGAAGAAAATTTGTTTTACAAGCCCAATTAATCGGTTAGAAAGATAGGTAATATCGTGAAGAAGAAAACCCATCAATTTGACATGATTTGGAAGCATAAAGCGGCTCTGAATGGAAGGAAAAGTAGCGCTAAACAAGATGGTACGAGAGGAAAAGAAAGATCATTCTTCATACCTCAATGGTGATGGTCGAGCGGCGAGATATAGGTCGAGAAGATGATGATGAACAAGGTTGATGAAGAAAGCTTGTCGCGAAGCTTCGATGGAACTCAAGATTTCGTCGATGGAAGTTCTTGGAAAAACAACGAAACTTCAGGCGAGAAGGAAGGAAGAAGAAAGAAGAAAAGAGAAATGAGTATCTGAGGGAATCGATTAGTGGTATACAATGGTGAGAGAAGGGCATAATCGTAACTCCAGCCATAAGATGCCAATCCCATCAATCAATCTACCCGCCTAATCGTTCCTCTCATAATTACCCTCACTGGCTTGGTCAATCGGTCTAGACACGCGGCGAGAACGGCAGCCGACAATGTAATAATTACAAACAATATAATAATAGCGGCGAATAACGTTCGAAAGAATACGAGGTATCATCTCGACACGATGTCGACAAAGGGTGCTCGTGCAAGCGCGCAAGGCTCTAACACGAGTTCGTGAACGGCATCCTCAAATTTCGATGCAGCGACTTCATCACCGACACGCGATCTCCTCATTTCGGCTGACTAGTGCACACGGTCTCATCGGCTCGGCAAATGACCTCGGCAAGCGATCTTGGCACGGGATCTCGACACAAGGTCTTGGTCGAGGTCTCGATCGTCGTCCTAATACGATGTCGATCTCGATCCTCGGGTGTTACAATCTCTCCTCTAAAAATTTTGGTCCTCGAAATCGCAACTAACATTCTTACCTCGGAAAAGTGCAGGGTCCTGAGTCTTCATCTTCTCCTCCACCTCCCAAGTCGCCTCTCCCGTCTTCTGATCCCACACAACTTTGACGAGTTGAATCTCTTTGTTCCGCAATCGCTTGGCTTTCCGATCAACGATCCTTCGGTAATGCTTGAAAGATAGGTCGTCCTTCGGTTGAATCACATCCGTTCGATGACATGAGAGGGTCGGAAACATACTTCCGCAATTGTGAGACGTGGAAGGCGTCGTGGATGTTCGACAAGAATGGTGGCAAGGCAATCGATATGCCACCGACCAATACGACGAAGAATCTGGTAAGGTCCAATAAATTTAGGGTAAGTTTCTTGGATTTGATCGCTCGACCAACTCCGATGAGTGGGGGTGACTCTAAGAAATACATGTTCTCCTTCCTCGAACTCGAGTGGTCGACGTCGTTGGTCCGCATAACTCTTACATCGACTTTGAGATGTTCGCATCCGATCTCGATCAAACGGATCTTCTCGGTAGTCTGCTGGATCATATATCGGTCCTCTGACGATTCGCTCGCCGATCTGGTACAAACAAAGAGGCGTCGACATTTCGATCCATACTGGCGCTTCAAAAGGTGCCATTCCAATACTCGCATGGAAGGCTGTTATTGTATGTGAACTCCACCAATGGTAAGGCGTCGTCCCAACTTCCTCGGTGATCTAACGTACAAACTCGCAACAAATCTTCAAGTGATTGGATCGTTCTCTCGGTCGGCCGTCGATGCGTGGATGATATCTTGAAGCTAAGCCTCGAGCTCGGTTCCCATCGCTCCTTGCAATTCCCTCCAAAAATGAGGCGTGAACTTGGATCTCGGTCGACACGATCGAAGAGGGTATACCATGAAGTCGTACTATCTCCGCGATGTAGATCTCGGTCGGCTATTCCACGTTGGATGTCGACCTCACTGGTAAGAAATGAGCAGATTTGGTCAATCGGTCGACGAACACCCAAATCGAATCATTCTTCTTCTGCGTCTTCGGCAAACCTACAACGAAATCCATGGAAATACTATCCCATTTCCAAACTGATACGTAAAGCAATTGTAACATTCCGCAGTCGTTGGTGCTCCACCTTCGCTTTACGACACGTTAAACACGGCTACGTGCTCGGCCGCGCTTCTTCATTAGGACCACCAAAAATGCTTCTTCAAGTCTTGATACATCTTCGTAACTCCTGGATGAATACTAAAGTTGCTCTTATGCGCAAATCGAGAATCAATTTTCTCGGCTCGGATCGTTAGGTATGCACACTCGGCCATTGCACCTCAAGATATCGTCATAGCGACGTGAAATTCTCGCGCCTTCCACTTGCGCTATCAATCAATCTTCTCTTGCAGAAGCTCGTCATGAACTTGCTGGTCTCGGATCTCGTCCAACAATCTGTTAGAGATGGTAAGCATACCAAATCTCAGCTTCCCCGGTGAAACTTCGACACTCAACTTCAAGTCTCGGAACTTCTCGAGCATCTCCAACTCCTTGATCATCAATACCGAGGTTAAAACGCTCTTCCTACTCAACGCATCTGCTACTACGTTAGCCTTACCGGGATGGTATTCCAACGTAAAGTCGTAGTCCTTGAGAAATTTTGTCCATCTACGCTGACGCATGTTGAGCTCTTTCTGGTCGAACAGGTACTTCAAGCTCTTGTGATCGCTGAAAGCGATGAAGTGCTCCCGTAAAGGTAGTGCCTCCATATCTTCGGCCAAAAACCACTGTTGCCACGGCTCAAGTCGTGAGTAGGGTAGTTCCTCTCGTGAATCTTAAGTCGTCTTGAAGCATACGCGACCACCTTCCGATGTTGCATCGACGCATCCCAATCCCTGGTGTGACGCATCACAATACACCTCGAAAGGCTCTTCGGGTTGAGGCAAAATCGGCCTGACGTATCGTCAAAAGCTCCTTGATCTTTGAAATCGGCTTCACACTCCTCGGTCCAGGCAAAGGTTGATCCTTCCTCGTCGATCGTGTAAGAGGCGCGACAATCTTCGAGAAACCTTGATGAATCTTCGGTAATATCTTGCTAAGCCGACAAAACTCCCGATCTCGATAATCGCCTTGGTGTTCCCACGCTAACACCGCCTCAATCTTAGTTGGATCCTGACTATCCCTTCTTTGGAAATCACGTGACCAAGAAAATTCACCTCTTCAAGCCAAAATTCACACTTCGACAGGTTGGCATAGAGTTGCTTATCTCGTAATATCTGCAGTACTCGACATAAGTGATCTGCGTGCTCTTCTCGGTTCCTTGAGTAGATCAGTATGTCGTCGATGAACACTACAACAAACTGATCCAAGAACGAATGGAAAATCCTGTTCATGTAGTCCATAAACACAGCTGGCGCATTCGTCACTCCAAACGGCATCACCAAGTACTCGTAGTGACCGTATCTAGTCCTGAAAGCTGTTTTGGCGACATCTTCCTCCTTCACGCGAATCTGGTGGTAGCCCGACTTCAAGTCTATCTTGGAAAAGATCGCCGCTCCACGAAGTTGATCCATCAAGTCGTCAATACGTGGTAACGGATAACGGTTCTTCACGGTAACCTTGTTGAGCTCGCGATAGTCCACGCACAGTCTTGATCGTCCATCCTTCTTCTTAACCAACAACACTGGAGCTCCCCACGGTGACACGCTCGGTCGTATGAATTGCTTCGACTCCAAGTGTTCGATCTGGGACTTCAGCTCTTTCATCTCGGCAGGAGACATCCTGTATGGCACTTTGGAAATCGGTCCTGTCCCTGGAATCAGGTCGATGGAGAACTCGACCTCTCGTACTGGTGGTAACCCTGGCACGTCTTCTGAAAACGTCCTCAAAGTCACACACCACCGAACATTCTTCACGTCGATCTGTGGAAAACTTCCGAACTAGCGGATACATGTATTCCCTAGTTCCTTCTTTCAAAGAAACTCCAATACGTTCGGCGTAAAGATAATTGGAGACTCAAGGTCTGGAAAAATTACGCTTTCAGACACGATCCAAAGGACATGGTGGTGTGACAACCAATCCATCCCGAGAATGACATCTAAGCCCTTAAGAGGCAAACAAACCAAATTGACCACAAACTTTCTACTCGAATAACCACTACACAATTAAGACATGCGGTGTTTGTGACTAAGGTTTTAGCGGTGGGGTTGTAACTACTAATTTAAAGCGGTAAGCGATCATGATCAAGTTCAAATGGTTCACACAATCGGAAGAAATAAAGGAATGTGTTGCACAGAATCAAAAAGAACGGATAAGGATTTACCCTCGATCTCACATTCACCTTGGATAAGATCATCGGCTCGTTACGCTTCCTCGCCACTCATGCGTAAAACTACGCCTTTAGCTACCTGGCGCTTTCCTTTGGCCGCTGCGCCAAGCATCGTCGGTTCGGCTTTAGGTGTAGGACAATCCTTGGCAAAATGCCTGGCTTCTTGCGGTTGTAGCACACCCCTCCTTCCGAGTCTGATTATTGGCGTAATGTCCCGTCTTTCCACAGCGGAAACAAGTCACCTCGACACCGGTCCGTCCCTCCGCTTCTCGGCACTGGTCATCGGACGATCTCGTCCCCCGTTGTCGTTCCTCCGGTCGGTCGTGCGGCTTCTTCTGCAGCTTGTTTCCCTTTACGTGCAAATCTACGCCCGCACTCTGGGTCTCACCGGTCCGCCCACAATAATCTTCTTCTTGTGGCTTCTTACTCCTTCTACCTCGACACATCGATCAATCGGCTCTTGGAGGTTTGAATCCTCAACGACACCATCGACTTACAATGTCGAATCTCAATCCCGTTGGAATCTCTCACTCAACCATCTGCAGTCAACTCGATCACGGAATGGACTGAAATACCTCGCCCGATGACTCGAACTTGGCGCATACTCGGACAACTGTCGAGTTGCCTTCTTTGCAATTGAAGAAATTCTTGCTCCTTCTCGGCTCGTGCGATGTCTGGGAACTACTTGTCCAAGAACCTTTCACGAAAAAGCTCCCAGGTCATCTCGCGACGTTCGCTTATAAGCGTTTGCTTCACTCCTCTCCACCAATACTCTGCGTCTCTAGCGGTAAGTAGGTGGCATAGTCGACCTTCACGTTGTCAGAGCAATGAAGTGCCTCGAAGATCTTCTCGATCTCTTGCATCCAAAGATCGGTTTATCCGGATTTGGCTCATAGTAGAACCGATTGGATCATGCTTCCTGAAGTCCGCTAATCCCCAGCTTGACATTTCGTTACGCTCGTTCTTTGTTCTTTGCAAGTTCTGGCGAGTTAACGCTGCCGTCTGTTGAGCCATCGCGTTAACTGTTGAGTTCTGGTGATTGTTGAGCCATGGCTGCCGCCATCTCGGTCATAGCTTGAATTGCTCGTTCCATGTCGACGTTCTCGGTTGCAGCTGTCGTATCTCGACGAGGTGGCATTAGATTCCACAAAGTTCAAAACCCTGTCAGAATCTCAGAACAAGGATGTGTTAAAACACACTGCTTCAATCAAGAAACAGTTCAAACAATTTCTCAAGCAATAAGTGCTTCACTTAATCAAACAGCAATCAACATATTACAACTAGGTACCCACACACATAACCCGACACAGTGACCAGTCCAAATTTCCTATGCACAGCTCGGTCAGAACCGAACTGCTCTGATACCAACAATGTAACGACCCGTTTCCGGACCGCTACCGAGCTCAACACACCGAGCTCAACATAAACCTATATGAGATGTGTTTTAAAACGAAACTCTTGTGCCTTTTAAAAATACGATATATTTTTTTTTTAAAAACCAACTCGTGCACTTCAGAGTAATTACAGCTTTTCGAAACATGGTGCAACTAAGACACAAGACTTAAATTCTAATAAAACATACATGCATAACATACATATATATATCACTCGAAATATTAATGTATACAAAATACAGAGTAGTAAATGTACAAAGAAAATACACCTAAGGTATGATGACTTCAAAAGAGCAATCATACCCTGGGGTACTTCCGGCAGACTCCCACGCAGGGGGCTGCTCCAAAAGTAAGACCACCAGTCTACCCTGAAACAACAAAACAACACTGCCCAAACTGGTCACGACCTCAGAACACAAAAGGAAAACGAAGTACAGTTCCTCAGAAAAACAAACATCCAACAAACATAAACAATCACGACAGATAGAGGTCGTCACTCGGGTCCTCGTCGAGCTCCTCCTCGGCATCATCTACTGTCGAGTTCCCTGCGCCCTCGACATCGCCTGGGTAACCGTCATGGATTGAAGGCACCACGGGAAAGGGTCAACTTCTCAATAATTCAAGATAAGCTCGACATAAAGAAATAAGCAACACAATAATGTATCTCAATCACCACACGTGACTCGACCATCTCACTCTAAACTCGACTCGACTCTTATTCCGGAATATCGTCAGCAGGTCCATCCCCAAACTGACGTAATAGGTAAGCAGCGAGTCCAACCCCAAACCGATACCATGCATTAATCGGCGAGTCCAACCCCAACTGATAATGCGATGCCTAGCCAATCCACCATAAACAAAAAGGGGACCTAGCACCCTCGATTATCCGGTCCGGCTCAAAACGTCATACGACTCGCCTAGCTCTCTCACTCGATGATTAGCTCGCCGCATGTCAAAGAGTAACACAACTTACTTGATCACATATCAAATAAAGAGAGCATGCTTAACATGAAGAAAACACAATTCGACATTTAAGCAATAAAACATTCTGCATGAAGAAACGCAATTCGACAGCAATACACCATTCACAACATATATTCAATCACATATCAAATACATGCAAAAAAACTCAATCATATCACAACATTCCAATCTCGACACCAATCAAGGAGTCCATACATAAATATAACAATAAAAATAAAGTCTTAATAATGTCTAAGAGTTGCCCTTACGCTAGCATACTACGAAAGTATTAATGTGAAGCGCCCTTACATAAGGACTTATAAAATAAAGCCTTAGAGATATCTAGGAGTTGCCCTTACCGAACTCCAAGTTAATGCTGCTCGACAACGACTTCTCTTACTCGATCTCGACACGGTTGTCTTCAACGAGCTCGACAACGACTTCGACACGTACCGTCCTCAATCGACCTCGACACGTACACTTCTCAGTCGACCTCGACACGTACAGTTCTCGATCTGGATTCCGCTGCTTCCACGTCCTTGGATTCGCTTTCCCGTACACCTCGATTCGTAAATCACACGATCTTGGGAATCAGACTTCCTAAAACAAACACAACTCAGTTCGATCTATGGGTTCTATTACACTTAGCTCTCTTCCCAAACTTAACCACAACCCAGAAAATATAAAACTCAAGAACTTGAATATATTTTTCCTCTAACACAAAGTTAGGGATTTCGATCAAAAGTTCATGAAAAAGTTATCTGATGCTTCAACAGATAGATCGACAACAACAACAACCAGAAGCAACAAACGAAAACAAGAAATCGAAATAAACCAAAAATGAAGAGTTTCTGGGCACTGCCGATTGCAGAAAAACAGAGGAAGAAAATTTGCTTTACAAGCCCAATTAATCGGTTAGAAAGATAGGTAATATCGTGAAGAAGAAAACCCATCAATTTGACATGATTTGGAAGCATAAAACTGGCTACAAATGGAAGGAAAAGTAGCGCTAAACAGTAGCACAGAGGAAAAGAAAGATCTGTTCTTCATACCTCAATGGTGATGGTCGAGCAGGCGAGATATAGGTCGAGAAGATGATGATGAACAAGGTTGATGAAGAAAGCTTGTGCAGAAGCTCGATGGAACTCAAGATTTCGTCGATGGAAGTTCTTGGAGAAAAACAACGAAACTCAGAGCAGAAGGAAGGAAGAAGAAAGAAGAAAAGAGAAATGAGTATCTGAGGGAATCGGTCGTGGTATACAGCTGGTGAGAGAAGGGGCATAATCGTAACTCCAGCCATAAGATGCCAATCCCATCAATCAATCTACCCGTCTAATCGTTCCTCTCATAATTACCCTCTACTCTGTCGGTCAACGGTCTAGACACGCGACGAGAACGGCAAGCCGACAATGTAATAATTACAAACAATATAATAATAGCGCTGAATAACGTTCGAAAGAATACGAGGTATCATCTCGACACGATGTCGACAAGGGTGCTCGTGCAAGCGCACAAGGCTCTAACACGAGTTCGTGAACGCGGCCTCCTCAGCTCGGTACGCGACTTCATCAGCTCGACACGCGATCTCCTCAGCTCAGCAGCTAGTGCACACGGTCTCATCAGCTCGGCAAATGACCTCGGCAAACGATCTTGGCACGGGATCTCGACACAAGGTCTTGGTCGAGGTCTCAATACGTCGTCCTAATACGATGTCGATCTCATCCTCAGGTGTTACAGCAGCAGTTTGAGGAGCCAGTTCTCCATTCATCTTCCTTCAGAGAACTCAGGTAGAACCTTCTGGCATGATCCTCAGTGATCTTGGCAATCGGAAGCTTAGAGAACTCCTTAAGATTATACTTCTTGAGGGCCTTCTCATACTCTGTGAGCCCGATCTTGCTGAATGGCTGCTTGCCAGGAGCAGGTTCTTTCCTTTTCCCAGGGATAGACCAAGGTAGCCACCTTTGTGCATGCGGTACAATCTTCAACGATCTGAGACGAAGGATCCCTGAACTGTCTGATTACTTCAATCTTCTTCATCTCAAGACAGTGTGCCATGAAGGCAGCTTCTTCATTTGTGATCCACCTTCCGCATTCTTCCAATGTGAGCGGTTCAGTTTGTGGTAGGGATCTAGGAAGGTCAACAGAGAAGGGAATTGCTCTGCTACTAGATGCTGGTCTCAATCTTCCTTTAAATGACATCTGAAAGTGGTCTTCTCCATCCTTGAAGGTAGCATTCATCGGAGAGGCAATCTCCAGTCTGGCAGCTCCAGAGGTGAAGGTTTTCAAATGTCATGTTGAGGGACGATTGTTGATGCTGTGATATATCTCATACTTAACACCAGCCATTGAGCTTCTGGTGGTTTTCTTTCCAGCTTCTCCTTCCTGTTGCTCTATTTTCACTTTCTTGATCATAGAGCCAGTTATCAGTTGCATTCTCACTAAACTGTTGACTCCAAAAACTTCTGGACGAACAACAGCGCCAATGTAACGACCCGTTTTTCGGAACGCTACTAAGCCAGTATCTTGACAAAAGTTTACATATTTCCGAAAGGAGAAATACTCTGTCTTGCACGTTTTCCAAAAATGTGGTTCTATTTTTTTTTTCAAAACTTCTTTCTCAAAATGGCTGTCAGAGTATTGCAGCGATTTTAGAAACATGGCGGAATTATTTAGAGACACCACATAACCACATTCAAGTATTACATCAACTCACACATAACAGCATGTGCCTTGAAACATAATCGACATTTATTACAATACAGAAATAAATTTAAGCGTCCTATAGCTGGTCGACACAACAAGCTCCTCGCAAGACTACTAGTAGATTCCGCAACCACAACACAAGTGGAAAACTAACCAACCATCCCTAGCTGCTCCTCCTTGCAGTTCCAAATCCTCAGCTTGCTCCGCCATCTGGGTTACAATCATTAATTGACAGAACCACTGGCAAGGGTCAACTTCTTAAAATAAAGAGTCTCTTACACTTATTCGACAATGGCAACAAAGCATATAGCAATGCAACATGTAATAGGAAATAGAAAATCATAGCAATAAGCAACAACAATGTATATCATTCACAGAGCGTGACTCTGTGAATACATGCCTTGACAGGATGGTTTTGATGATTGACAAAAGGGAGCTTTGCAAATAGTCAACCGTGCAAAAAGTGGAAAAGAATACCAAGACGCGTATCAAGAATGATAGTTTTTCAAGTCTTTGGGTTCTGGGTATTTATTTATCTTTATTAAGACAATTTGTAAGTAGTAATAAAAAGCTCTCAATTAAAATTAAATCACACAAGCACAAAATATTTTGACATGCATATCTCGTGTCGGATGTCGGTGAGGAAGTCGGATGTCGGCGAGGAGGAAATCGCGTGTCGAGCTCTGAGGACGTCGTATGTCGAACTGAGGAGGAAGTCGCGTGTCGAGCTGATGAGGTCGAGTACCGAGGTCGGGTGTCGAGCTTATGAGGTCGCGTAGCGGGGTCGCGTGAGGAGCTCTTGTCGCGGGCCGATCGATGATCCATGTCGGTGATGAGGTCGCGTCTGAGCTATGAGCAGGAGTTGATGAGGAGGTCGTATGCCGAGCCGTGTTCCGAGGTCGTGTGCCGAGGCCTTTGCCGAGCCGTTGAGGTCGTGTCTTGGCTGTGTCAAGGTCGTCTGTCGAGCTTTGTGGCGAGGTCGTCTGTAGAGCCGTCTTCAAAGGTCGTATGCCGAGCCGTCTCCGTGTTTTCAATACATAGCGGACAAATTCCAACGGACAAATCAAAGCATAGCGGGCAAATCTTTGCAACGGACAAATCCTGCAACGGTCATTTCGACGCTCCTCTATTGCCTATATAAACACAGCTCGTGAGCTTTGTTTTAAAAAGATACAACAACGCAGTGCTTAATTTTTGTGCCAAAAACTGTGTCAAATATTTTTCATCACTCACACTTATTTGAGCACAATTTTCTGAGAGTCTTTTTATTCTACATAATTTGAGTTGTATTATTTGAGCTTCAATTTGTTATATCTGCACTATTGAGTGTATCTTTCTCGTCTCATTTTATTTGTGAAAATCATTTATTTTTGGGTAGGAATCCCAAGGTGTTCATAGAGAGGTGATATCTCTTGAACGTATTGCTCTGGTTTAGAGTTGTAAAGGTTTCTAGCTGAACCTGATTTAAAAGCTAGTGTCTTAGTGAAAATCCCATAGTGGTTTGCTTTGGGAGACGGGGCGTAGGCCACAGGGGTGTTAGGTGGCCGAACCTGGATAATTTGTTGTGTGCTTTTTTTTACTCCTTATCTCTCTACTTTTCAGTCTATTAAATTTATGTACTTTATTTTATTGTTATTTATATCTTACTATTTACTTTATTTTTAACTCGTTTGCAATTTATTCTTCAAGTGATTTATCTATTTCACATTAATATTTCCGCAACTCATAATTAGCACTTATTTCTCCAAAAGTTTTTGAAAGCACCGTTCACACACAATTCACCCCCCTCTTGTGTTTGGAGTCACTTGTCAACAATTGGCATCAGAGCTAGAATCTTGTATAAAGGACTTAACCGTCTCAAGAGAATGACTTCAAACAATTACGAGGGAACTTCCATGAACAGACCCCCATTTTTCAATGGTGAGGGGTATGGTTATTGGAAGGTGTTCCGGACTGGTCCGAGGCCAAATCCGGAGATCCAACATACACAGGCCCAACGGCTTCCCTCAATGCCACGTCGTCCGCATACCTCTCCGCCTTCCCTCAACGTGGCCGACCCAACGACTTTGTGCATTAATGGGATTTAATGCCGACTTCCGGGTTTCACGGGACGGTTACACATCGACAGTAACCGTCCTCGACTCATATTTAAAGAAGACCGCGTCGAACGGTCGAGGGAATCATCTTTCTACCACCTCTTACTCACCTCGACACACCGACTTGGCGTCGGGTGTTTGCAGTACACCACCCAACCCGCCGTCGTCCTCCGTCGCGAGCACAACCGCACCGCTTCCTCCGGTCATCCTCTCAAGTTACGCTCGTAACATTGGCGCCGTCTGTGGGAATCGTTTACGATTCCATCTTCTTTGTCGAAGTCTCCCTTCTTCACTCGGCGATGGTGGATCGAGCGTCGGTCGCGACTAGCGATTCCACTCATGCGAATCGCAGATCTTGAACAACCAAACCAGCCGATAGCTCAAGCGGAACCACTTCTCGACATGACGCCGTTCCGATCGTTCTTTGCTCAAACCGATGCGGAGCGGAGACCACCGCCATCCTCATTCGCGAGTTCCGCGAATTCATCCGAAGCCATGCCGAAGCGAAGCAGGCTCAGAATCAACGTCTCGATCGAATGGAGAATCAGCAGGAGGAAATTCCCGTTCGCATTGCCACGGATCGACAACAGAGAAGATCGTGATTCGAGTACTCCTCAGAGATCGAAGGAATCCGAAAATCTCGGGTCTGTTCATCACCCCCACCGAGGCACGCCTCAACACCGCCCTGGGCATAGAGCAAACCGCCGTAACACTTCAGTAGATCGTACTCCACCTCGCCGCCACAGATCCGAGGTCCGCTTTGCCTCAAACGGAAGACATGAGCAAACACACCGCGGAAGAGTTTTTTCCGTAAGTCTTTCTCCTGAATCCGATATGCCACACTCTCCACCGCGCCATCGCCGCTTCTCGGCTGCGTCTCATCGCGAAAGGTACCACCACGAGCAAATGACACTCCCCAAGAAGAGCGCCTCGGCCTCTGGCGGCGAGTAAAATCTCCCTGGCCGCACTCTCACCGCCGCTAGTGCTCATTCTCGCCTCATCAACCCCTTCTCGGGCGATGACACGGATGACACGTGCAAGGCCTTTGATCTTTACATCTAAGATTATGAGATTCCGATTCGAAGCATCTTGAGAAACCGCCCTCGTTGGACTCCTCTGACGGGACCACCGACCCAAGCGAACATGTTGGCTGCTTTGACACTATCATGGACTATAGGGGCGCCCAAGGGCCGGTAAAGTGCAGGATCTTTCCCCTCACTCTGAAGAAGTCGGCCTTGTCTTGGTTCCAGACTCTTAAGAGAAATTCCATTGGATCGTGGACTGAGCTCGTCGACCAGTTCTCCGCACATTTCACCGCATCTAAAGTCCAACCCAAGTCGACAGCAGCCCTAGCCGCGATTCAGCAGAGGAAAGGAGAATCCCTCAGAGACTATGTCGAGCGTTTCAACAAAGAAGCCATTTTGGTGAAAAAATGCTCTGACGAGATGAAATTATACTTGCTAGAGCAAGGCCTGGTCGAAGGAAGCCTATTCAGTGTCGACATTGGTGTCGACAAACCGAGGTCCCTGACCGAGTTCCTGAAGCGAGCTCAAAAATTCATGAATTACGAAGAGAAGTTGATGGCATCGAAAGCCAAAGGTAAAACCCAGGAGGAAGCTGGTGGACAACGCGAAGACAGGTCGCGTAGGGAGAAGGAAAGTCGGGGTCCAAAGAAAGAGATACGACGAATATACCCCTTTGAACACTACCCCTAAGTGCATCTTGAATGAGTCTTGCGACAGCGGTCCGTGATCTTTGGAATTAAATTTCCCGAAGGGAAAAGAGAAGCCGAATCTTTGATAAGTCGAGGTCTTGCCACTTTCACAAGTGTGTCGAGACACGAGGCAGATGAATGTTTTCACTTGAAGGGCGTCATAGAACAAGCTGGTCCAAAAGGCGGGTTGGCCAAATATGTGAAAGGAAAGCGAGATTTGGAGATAGAAGGTCTAGATCTAGATCACCTCGATCTCAAAGGAGAGACTCGACCTTACGGGGCGCAGCGACGAAGGAGCGATTCGTGCATCCGAGGAGAGACCTCGTCCTCCTCCTATCGCCATGGTCATTTCCGGAGGGTTCTCCGATAAGGGAGGGGCGAGCATCAATTCAGCAAAACGAAAGTTGAGAGAAGCGATGATCATTTCTACTGTTTCTTCTTCATCAAGTCGGCATAAGGGAAGACCACCCCTAGCCTTTTCTGATGAAGACTTGGTGAATGGAAGGCCGAACTATTTGATTCCCCTGTTGGTGAAAGCCTATATGGCTAACTTTGACGTCAGAAGAATCTTGATAGACCAAGGGAGCTCAGCGGATATCATGTTCTACGAGCTGTTTAAAACCTTGAAACTACCAGAAAAAGATCTCGTACCGTACCCGGGGTCCGACCTGACTGGTTTCAACGGTTCGAAAACAAAGCCGTTGGGCTATGTGGAGTTGATGGTGACTTTTGGAGAGCAACCAATCTCCAAAACTGTGAAGGTCCAATTCATCGTGTTACCATGCAAGTCTGTTTACAACTGCATCGTCGGACGCCCGACACTGGGTGAGTTAGGAGCTGTAACCTCGACAGTTCACCTGAAAATGCGTTTTCATGATGACGAAGACAAAGTCGTCACCATCGAAGCCGACCAAGAAGCTGCGAGGAGATGTTATATTTTGTCTTTGAAGGGACGAAGAGCAAAAGGAAGAGGAACAACTCCCCTTGACCAAGAAACTTGATCCTGCGAAGGCTGCTGCAGACGTCAATCTCACCGATTTCGACGCAATTGAGCTCGAGGATGAGATACTGAGGAAGGCGACCTCCTGGCGCGAGCTCCACCAAAAGATTAAAAGACCCGATGCACTGATGGAGAATTCATCCGAGTTCAACTAGGAGAAGACCCGGGAAGGCGGTGAAGCTTGGTGTTGATCTCCTAAACAGGTCAAATTGCAAATAACAGAGTGCCTGAAGTCCAATGCCGACCTCTTCGGCGGGCCATTTCGCGACATACCAGGTATTTCTCCTGATATTGCCTGCCACCAACTCGCTCTCGACCCCAAAGCTCGCTGGGTAGCTCAAAGGCGCCGTAAGCAAGCTCCTGAAAAAGCCGAAGCCGCTGCCAAAGCTGTCGAAGACTTAATTAAGGCTGAATTCATTAGGGAGGTCAAATATACTACTTGGCTGTCAAATGTTGTATTGGTTAAGAAATCTAATGGAAAGTGGCAAATGTGTGTTGATTACACTGATCTTAACAAGGCGTGCCCCAAAGACGCCTACCCCCTCCCTAATATCGACAAACTCGTCGACAATTCCTCTGGTTTTCAATTGTTGTCTTTCATGGACGCATACTCTGGGTACAACCAGATTAGATGCATCATCTTGATCAAGAAAAAACGCGTTCATGACGGATAAAGGTAATTCTTTGCTATAACGTAATGCCTTTTGGCCTTAAGAACGGAGGAGCGACATATCAGCGCATGATGAACAAAGTCTCCGCCAACCAGATCGGTAGAATGCTGGAGGTATATATGGATGATATGATAGTAAAAACAATGAAAGAAGCCGACCACGTCGTCGATCTTGGAGAAGTCTTTCTTTGAAATGCGAAGACATAACATGAGGCTCAATCCAGGAAAAGTGCACTTTCGGAGTTCGAATCGAAAATTTCTCGGTTTCTACCTAGCAGGAGAATCGAGGCCAACCCCGACAAATGTCGGGCTGTAATAGAGATGCAGCAACCATCGTCAAAGAAAAACATCCAGCAGCTCACGGGAAGGCTAGCCTCCTTGGCGAGGTTTATCTCAAAATCTGCAGAACATGCATTGCCTTTCTTCCGCTTACTCAAGAAGGGAATTCGATTCGAATGGTCACCCGAGTGCGAAGAAGCCTTAACACGTAAAACGCATACTATCCCAACCGCCCGGTGTTGGCGAGGCCGTCTCAGGGAGGTCCTTTATCTCTACTTGGCGATGTCGAGCGAAGCTCACGAGTGCCGCCCTCGTTCGCGAGGCGCACGAGGACCGACCGGTCTATTTTATAAGCAAAGCACTTCAGGCCCGGTGAGATACCAGAAAATCGAGAAAGTCGCACTTCGCCGCGATAATCGCGGCTCGGCGGCAGAGACAATACTTCTTAGCACATCCCATAGTGGTCCGGCCCGACGGCCAATCAAACAGATTCTACACGGGCTGACCTGGCGGGCGTATGATCAAGTGGTCGGTCGAGTTGTCGGTCGGAGTTACTTTGAGCCGAGACAAACTATCAAAGCCCGGTGCTTGGCGGATTTCATTGCGAGATGACCCACTGGAGCTATAGAAACGGTGTTCCAAATGGGCGCTCCATGTCGACGGATCGTCGAATTCAAGAAGCGATGGCGCTGGTTTGTTGCTCGAGAACGACGACGGGCTGGTCGTCGAATTTTCATTGAGATTCTCCTTTCCCACCTCCAACAACCAGGCAGAGTACGAAGCGTGTTTAGCTGGTCTCACACTGGCTCGAGACTTCGGCGCTGAAGAGGTAGAGCTCAGAACTGATTCTCAGCTAGTTGTGTCCCAGATAAGTGGAGAATACCAGGCTAAAGATCCACTTCTTCAAAAATACCTCGCCCTGGTAAAGAAGAAAATGAGCGACTTCACCTCCGTGGAGATCGTACACGTTCCGAGAGAACAAAACGTCAGAGCTGACATTCTGTCCAAACTCGCCAGCACAAGAAGCTCAGGAAACAACAGATCGGTAATACAAGAAACACTGGCCAAGCCTAGCATTACTGCCATGGTTGATACCACTTATGACGAGGTACTGAGGAAACTTCCGAAATTCTGCTTTGCGATTTCCCAGGCAAGCGTCGATGATCCGCCCGATGAGCCCGACAGTTGGATGACACCGATTCAAGAATTTATTCAATTCGGTCGGCTACCTGATGATGAAGGAAGCGCCAAAAATCGAAAAAGGTATCTTCGTATTCTATGATCGGCGGTATCTTATATCGAAGAGGTTCTCCACCCCTGTTGAAATGCGTCGGCGATACCGGCGCAATATGCACTTGCTGAAGTGCATGAAGGCATATGTGGGCAACACCTTGGAGGGCGTTCCTTGGCAAAGAAAATCCTCCGCGCGAGTACTCTTGGCCGACCACGAGCAGCGGCGATATCGTTCGTGAAGAAATGCGACAAATGCCAGAGACATGGCGATTGTAACGACCCGTTTCCGGACCGCTACCGAGCTCAATATACCGAGCTCGAGTTACCGAGCTCAACACACCGAGCTCAACATAAACCTGTATGAGATGTGTTTTAAAAACAAAACTCTTGTGCCTTTTAAAAATACGAAATATTTTTTTTATAAAACCAACTCGTGCACATCAGAGTAATTACAGCTTTTCGAAACATGGTGCAACTAAGACACAAGACTTAAATTCTAATAAAACATACATGCATAACATACATATATATATATCACTCGAAATAATAATGTATACAAAATACAGGGTAGCAAAGTATAAAGAAAATACACCTAGATGCAGCGACTTCAAGAGCAATCATACCACTGGGGTACTTCCTGCGGACTCCCACGCAGGGTGCTCCAAAAGTAAGACCACCAGTCTACCACTGAAACAACAAAACAACACCGCCAAATCTGGTCACGACATACTACTCCAAAGAAAAACAAGGTACACCCATAAAAAAACAACATCCAAAGAACATAATCAATCACGACGGATAGAGTGCGTCACTCGGGTCCTCGTCGAGCTCCTCCTCGGCATCATCTACTGTCGAATTCCCTGCGCCCTCGACATCGCCTGGGTAACCGTCATGGATTGAAGGCACCACGGGAAAGGGTCAACTTCTCAACAATTCAAGATAAGCTCGACATAAAGGATATAAGCAAACAGCAAAGTATAACATTCACCGACGTGACTCGACCATCTCACTCTAACTCGACACAACTCGCAAATCCATTTTCTCTCGACTCCACAATTTTTTTCCGGAATGCACACGCCGTCTGGTATGTCGGAAAGTCGGTAGCCTTGGGATCCTCGCTCTCCCTAGGGCGGTCGGCTCGGGTCCCATAGCTTTGGCGACGTCTAGTCAATCTCCGTAAACAAAAAGGGGACCTAGCACCCTCGATTATCCGGTCACGGCTCAAAAGCGTCATACGACTCACCTAGCTCGCTCACTCGATGAACAATTAAGCATCACGATATTCAAAGAGTTAAACACAAGATATTCAACCGCATGTCAAATAAAGAGCAAGCTCGACATGAAGAAGCGCAATTCAACATGCAATACACAATTCACGACATATATTCAATCACATATTAAATACATGCAAAAACTCAATCATATCACAACATTTCAAGCTCAACACAAATCGGAAAATCCATACACAATAACATAACCACGTAGAATATGAAGTGCCGCTACGCTAGCATACTATGAAAGTATTAATGTGAAGCGCCCTTACATAAGGACTTATAAAATAAAGCCTTAGAGATATCTAGGAGTTGCCACTTACCGAACTCCAAGTTAATCTTTGCTCGACAACGACCTCGACACAATTTGTCTTCAAAGAGCTCGACCACGACTTCTCTTACTCGATCTCGACACGGTTGTCTTCAGCGAGCTCGACAACGACTACGCCACGTACACTTCTCGATCGACCTCGACACGCGTATTCTCGATCTGGATTCCGCCGCTTCCCGTCCTTGGATTCGCTTTCCGTACACCTCGATTAAAATCACACGATCTCGGGAATCGGACTTCCTAAAACAAACACAACTTAGATCGATCTATGGGTTCTAATACACTTAGCTCTCTCTTCCCAAACTTAACCTGACCCGGAAAATATAAAAACTCAAGAACTGAAATATATTTTTCCTCTAACACAAAGTTAGGGATTTCGATCAAAGTTCATGGAAAAGGTTATCGATGCTTCAACAGATAGATCGACAACAACAACAACCGAAACAACAAGCGAAAAACAAGAAATCGAAGTAAACCAAAAATGAAGGGTTTACGGGCGCTGGATTGCATAAAAGCGAGAGGAAGAAAATTTGTTTTACAAGCCCAATTAATCGGTTAGAAAGATAGGTAATATTGTGAAGAAGAAAACCCATCAGTTTGACATGATTTGGAAGCATAAAACTGGCTAAAAATGGAAAGATAAGTAGCGCTAAACAGTAGCACAGAGAAAAAGAAAAATCTGTTCTTCATACCTCAATGGTGATGGTCGAGCAGGCGAGATATGTCGAGAAGATGATGATGAACAAGATTGATGAAGAAAGTTGATGTAGAATCTCGATGGAACTCAAGGTTTCGTCGATGGAAGTTCTGAAGAAAACAACGAAACTCAGAGCAGAAGGAAGGAAGAAGAAAGAAGAAAAGAAAAATGAGTATCTGAGGGAAAACCGATCGTGAATACAGCTGGTGAGAGAAGGGTATAATCGTAACTTCAGCTATAAGATGCCAATCCCATCAATCATCTACCCGTCTAATCGTTCCTCTCATAATTACTCTCTACTCTGTCGGTCAACGGTCTAGACACGCGACGAGAACGGCAAGCCGACAATGTAATAATTACAAACAATATAATAATAACGCTGAATAACGTTCGAAAGAATACGAGTTATCATCTCGACACGATGTCGACAAGGGTGCTCGTGCGCTTGCACAAGGTTCTAACACGAGTTCGTGAACGCGGCCTCCTCAGCTCGACATGCGTCCTCATCATTTCGATGCAGCGACTTCATCAACTTCGACACGCGATCTCCTCGATTCGGCGGCTAGTGCACGCAGCGGTCTCCTCGGCTCGGCAAATGACCTCGATAAGCGATCTTGTACGGGATCTCGACACAAGGTCTTGGTCGAGGTCTCGATCGTCGTCCTAATACGATGTCGATCTCATCCTCGGGTGTTACAATCTCTCCTCTAAAAAATTTCGTCCTCGAAATTGCAAATAAGATTCTTACCTCGGAAAAGTTCGAGTCTTGAGTCTTCATCTTCTCCTCCGGCTCCCAAGTCGCATCTCCGTCTTGATCCCACACAACTTTGACAAGTTGAATCTCTTTGTTCAAGCTGTTTGGCTTTCCGATCAACGATCCTTCTTTGGTGGCGCTTCAAAAGATAGGTCGTCCTTGGTTGAATTACATCCGGTTCGATGACATGAGAGGGTCGGAAACATACTTCCGCAATTGTGAGGCGTGGAAGGCGTCGTGGATGTTCGACAAGAATGGTGGCAAGGCAATCGATATGCCACCGACCAATACGACGAAGAATCTGGTAAGGTCCAATAAATTTAGGGGTAAGTTTCTTGGATTTGATCGCTCGACCAACTCGATGGTGGGGGTGACTCTAAGAAATACATGTTCTCCTTCCTCGAACTCGAGTGGTCGGCGTCGTTGGTGCGCATAACTCTTACATCGACTTTGAGATGTTCGCATCCGATCTACGATCAAGCGGATCTTCTCGGTGATCTGCTGGATCATATCTGGTCCTCTGACGATTAAGCTCGCCGTCCTGGTACCAACAAAGAGGCGTCGACATTTCCGCCCATACAGCGCTTCAAAGGTGCCATTCCAATACTCGCATGGAAACTGTTATTGTAGGTGAACTCCACCAATGGTAAGGCGTCGTCCCAACTTCCTCGGTGATCTAACGTCTGGCTCGCAACAAATCTTCAAGTGATTGGATCGTTCTCTCGGTCGGCCGTCGATCGAGGATGATATCTTAGCTAAGCTCGAGCTTCGGTTCCCATCGCTCCTTGCAATTCCCTCCAAAAATGAGGCGTGAACTTCGGATCTCGGTCGACACGATCGAAGAGGTATTCCATGAAGTCGTACTATCTCGCGATGTAGATCTCGGTCGGCTTTTCCACGTTGTATGTCGACCTCACTCGTAAGAAATGAGCGATTTGGTCAATCGGTCGACGATCACCCAAATCGAATCATTCTTCTTCTGCGTCTTGGCAAACCTACAACGAAATCCATGGAAATACTATCCCATTTCCAAACTGGTACGTCAGCGATTGTAGCATTCCCGCGGTCGTTGGTGCTCCACCTTCGCTTTACGACCACGTCGAACACGGCTACGTGCTCGGCCACTTGCTTCTTCATTAGGACCACCAAAAATGCTTCTTCAAGTCTTGATACATCTTCGTAACTCCTGGATGAATACTAAAGTTGCTCTTATGCGCTTCGTCGAGAATCAACTTCCTCAGCTCGGATACGTTAGGTACACATACTCGGCCATTGCACCTCAAGATATCGTCCGCTCCGACGTGAAATTCTGTCGCCTTCCCTTGCGCTATCAACTGAATCTTCTCTTGCAGAAGCTCGTCATGAACTTGCTGGTCTCGGATCTCGTCCAACAATCTGTTAGAAATGGTAAGCATACCAAATCTCAGCTTCCCCGGTGAAACTTCGACACTCAACTTCAAGTCTCGGAACTTCTCGAGCATCTCCAACTCCTTGATCATCATTGCCGAGGTTAAAACGCTCTTCCTGCTCAATGCATCTGCTACTACGTTAGCCTTACCGGGATGGTATTCCAACGTAAAGTCGTAGTCCTTGAGAAATTACCCATCTTCTGGCGCATGTTGAGCTCTTTACGGTCGAACAGTGCTTCAAGCTCTTGTGATCGCTGAAAGCGATGAGTGCTCCCATAAAGGTAGTGCCTCCATATCTTGGCGCAAAAACTCTGCCGCTAGCTCCAAGTCGTGAGTAGGGTAGTTCTCTCGTGAATCTTAAGTCGTCTTGAAGCATCTGCGGCCACCTTCCGATGTTGCATCGACGCATCCCAATCCCTGGTGTGACGCATCACAATACACCTCGAAAGGCTCTTCGGGTTGAGGCAAAATCAGCACGGTATTTGTCGTCAAAAGCTCCTTGATCGTTGAAAAGCGGCCGCACTCCTCGATCCAGGCAAAGGTTGATCCTTCCTCGTCGATCGTGTAAGAGGCGCGACAATCTTCGAGAAACCTTCAATGAATCTTGGTAATATCTGCTAAGCCGACAAAACTCGACCTCGATGCCGTCTTGGTGTTCCCACGCTAACACCGCCTCAATCTTAGTTGGATCCACGGTATCCGCCTGCGGAAATCACGTGACCAAGAAAATTCACCTCTTCAAGCCAAAATTCACACTTCGACAGGTTGGCATAGAGTTGCTTATCTCGTAATATCTGCAGTACTCGACATAAGTGTTCTGCGTGCTCTTCTCGGTTCCTCGAGTAGATCAATATGTCGTCAATGAACACTACAACGAACTGATCCAAAAACGAATGGAAAATCCTATTCATGTAGTCCATAAACACAGCTGGCGCGTTCGTCACTCCAAACGGCATCACCAAGTACTCGTAGTGACCGTATCTAGTCCTGAAAGCTGTTTTGGCGACATCTTCCTCCTTCACGCGAATCTGGTGGTAGCCCGACTTCAAGTCTATCTTGGAAAAGATCGCCGCTCCACGAAGTTGATCCATCAAGTCGTCAATACGTGGTAACGGATAACGGTTCTTCACAGTAACCTTGTTGAGCTCGCGATAATCTACGCACAGTCTTGATCGTCCATCCTTCTTCTTAACCAACAACACTGGAGCTCCCCACGGTGACACGCTCGGTCGTATGAATTGCTTCGACTCCAAGTGTTCGATCTGGGACTTCAGTTCTTTCATCTCGGCAGGAGACATCCTGTATGGCGCTTTGGAAATCGGTCCTGTTCCTGGAATCAGGTCGATGGAGAACTCGACCTCTCGTACTGGTGGTAACCAGCACGTCTTCGGGAAACGTCCTCAAAGTCACACACCATGGAACATTCTTCACGTCGATCTGTGGAAAACTTCCGAACTAGCGGATACATGTATTCCCTAGTTCCTTCTTTCAAAGAAACTCCAATACGTTCGTGAGAAAGATAATTGGAGACTCAGTCTGGAAAAATTACGCTTTCACGGGCACAGTCCAAAGGACATGGTGGTGTGACAACCAATCCATCCCGAGGATGACATCTAGGCCGCAGAGGCAAACAAACCAAATTGACCACAAACTTTCTACTCGAATAACCACTACACAATTAAGACATGCGGTGTTTGTGACTAAGGTTTTAGCGGTGGGGTTGTAACTACTAATTTAAGCGATAGCGATCACGATCAAGTTCAAATGGTTCACACAATCGAAGAAATAAAGGAATGGGTTGCACCGAATCAAAAAACGGATAAAGATTTACCCTCGATCTCACATTCACCTTGGATAAGATCTTGACTCGTTACGCTTCCTCGCCACTCATGCGTAAAACTCGCCTTTAGCCACTTGACGCTTTCCTTTGGCCGCTTGCAAGCATCGTCGGTTCAGCTTTGGGTGTAGGACAATCCTTGGCAAAATGCCCTGGCTTCTTGCAGTTGAAACACACCTCCTCCTTCTGAGTACAGTTACTCGCGTAATGTCCCGGCTTTCCACATCGATAGCAAGTCACCTCGACACCGGTCTGACCTCCACTCCTCGCTCCCTGGGTCATCGGACGATACTGTCCCCTGTTGTCGTTCCCCTGAGGTCGGTCGTAAGGCTTCTTCTGCGGTTGTTTTCCTTTCTGTGCAAATCTCTGCCCCGCACTCTGGGGTCTCACCGTCGCCTACAGTCTTCTTCTTGTGGCTTCTCACTCCTTCTACCTCGACACATCGATCAATCGGCTCTTGGAGGTTTGGATCCTCAACGACACCATCGACTTCGAATGTCGAATCTCAATCCCGTTGGAATCTCTCACTCAACCATCTCTGGTCAACTCGATCACGAAATGGGTGAAATACCTCGCCAACGACTCGAACTTGGCGCATACTCGGACCTTTGTCGAGTTGCCTTGCTGCAGTTGAAGAAATTCCTGCTCCTTCTCGGCTCGTGCAGTATCTGGGAAGTACTTGTCCAAGAACCTTTCACGAAAAAGCTCCCAGGTCATCTCGCGACGTTCTGCTATAAATGTTTGCTTCACTCCTCTCCACCAATACTCTGCGTCTCCTAGCAGTAGGTAGGTGGCATAGTCGACCTTCACGTTGTCCGGGCAATGGAGTGCCTCAAAGATCTTCTCGATCTCTTGCATCCAAAGATCGACTTTATCCGGTTGGCTCACCGTAGAACTTGATTGGATCATGCTTCTGAAGTCCGCGATCCTCTCGCTTCAAAGATTTCGTTACGCTTCGTTCTTTGTTCGCAAGTTCTGCTGAGTTAACGCCGCCGTCTGTTGAGCCATCGCGTTAACTGTTGAGTTCTGACGGTGATTGTTGAGCCATGGCTGCCGCCATCTCGGTCATAGCTTGAATTGCTCGTTCCATGTCGGCGTTCTCGGTTGCGGTATGTCGTATTCCTCTGAGGTGGCATTAGATTCCACAAAGTTCAAAACCACTGTCGAATCTCACAACAAGGATGTGTTAAAACACCTGCTTCAATCAAGAAACAGTTCAAACAATTTCTCAAGCAATAAGTGCTTCACTTAATCAAACAAAGAATCAACATAATACAACTAGGTACCCACACACATAACCCGACACGGTGACCGGTCAAATTCCTATGCACGGCTCGGTCGAACAAGCTGCTCGATACCAACAATGTAACGACCTGTTTCCGGACCGCTACCGAGCTCAATATACCGAGCTCGAGTTACCGAGCTCAACACACTGAGCTCAACATAAACCTGTATGAGATGTGTTTTAAAAACAAAACTCTTGTGCCTTTTAAAAATACGAAATATTTTTTTTATAAAACCAACTCGTGCACATCAGAGTAATTACAGCTTTTCGAAACATGGTGCAACTAAGACACAAGACTTAAATTCTAATAAAACATACATGCATAACATACATATATATATATCACTCGAAATAATAATGTATACAAAATACAGGGTAGCAAAGTATAAAGAAAATACACCTAAGGTACGACGACTTCAAAAGAGCAATCATACCCTGGGGGTACTTCCGGCAGACTCCCACGCAGGGGGCTGCTCCAAAAGTAAGACCACCAGTCTACCCTGAAACAACAAAACAACACTGCCCAAACTGGTCACGACATACTACTCCAAAGAAAAACAAGGTACAGCCATAAAAAAACAACATCCAAAGAACATAATCAATCACGACGGATAGAGGTCGTCACTCGGGTCCTCGTCGAGCTCCTCCTCGGCATCATCTCTTTGTCGAGTTCCTGCGCCCTCGACATCGCCTGGGTAACCGTCATGGATTGAAGGCACCACGGGAAAGGTCAACTTCTCAACAATTCAAGATAAGCTCGACATAAAGGATATAAGCAACCAGCAAAGTATAACATTCACCGACGTGACTCGACCATCTCACTCTAACTCGACACAACTCGCAAATCCATTTTCTCTCGACTCGACAATTTTTCCGAAATGCACACGCCGTACCGTATGTCGGAAAGTCCAGCCGAATCCTTGGGATCCTCGCTCTCCCTAGGGACGGTCGACTCGGGTCCCATAGCGTGGCGGCGTCTAGTCAATCTCCGTAAACAAAGGGGACCTAGCACCCTCGATTATCAGGGTCACGGCTCAAAAACGTCATACGACTCACCTAGCTCGCTCACTCGATGAACAATTCGCCGCATACGATATTCAAAGAGTTAAACACAAGATATTCAACCGCATGTCAAATAAAAAGAGCAAGCTCGACATGAAGAAACGCAATTCAACATGCAATACACAATTCATGACATATATTCAATCACATATTAAATACATGCAAAAACTCAATCATATCACAACATTTCAAGCTCGACACAAATCAGGAAAATCCATACACAATAACATAACCACGTAGAATATGAAGTGCCCTTATGCTAGCATACTATGAAAGTATTAATGTGAAGCGCCCTTACATAAGGACTTATAAAATAAAACCTTAGAGATATCTAGGAGTTGCCCTTACCGAACTCCAAGTTAATCTTTGCTCGACAACGACCTCGACCACGGTGTCTTCAAAGAGCTCGACAACGACTTCTCTTACTCGATCTCGACACGGTTGTCTTCAACGAGCTCGACAACGACTTCGACACGTACACTTCTCAGTCGACCTCGACACGTACAGTTCTCGATCTGGATTCCGCTGCTTCCCCGTCCTTGGATTCGCTTTCCCGTACACCTCGATTCGGAAATCACACGATCTCGGGAATCAGACTTCCTAAAACAAACACAACTTAGATCGATCTATGGGTTCTAATACACTTAGCTCTCTCTTCCCAAACTTAACCACAACCCAGAAAATATAAAAACTCAAGAACTGAAATATATTTTTCCTCTAACACAAAGTTAGGGATTTCGATCAAAAGTTCATGGAAAAGGTTATCTGATGCTTCAACAGATAGATCGACAACAACAACAACCAGAAACAACAAACGAAAAACAAGAAATCGAAGTAAACCAAAAATGAAGGGTTTACGGGCGCTGGGTGCATAAAAGCAGAGGAAGAAAATTTGTTTTACAAGCCCAATTAATCGGTTAGAAAGATAGGTAATATTGTGAAGAAGAAAACCCATCAGTTTGACATGATTTGGAAGCATAAAACTGGCTAAAAATGGAAAGATAAGTAGCGCTAAACAGTAGCACAGAGAAAAAGAAAAATATGTTCTTCATACCTCAATGGTGATGGTCGAGCAGGCGAGATATGTCGAGAAGATGATGATGAACAAGATTGATGAAGAAAGTTGATGTAGAATCTCGATGGAACTCAAGGTTTCGTCGATGGAAGTTAGAGAAAACAACGAACTTCGAGCAAAGGAAGGAAAAAGAAAGAAGAAAAGAAAAATGAGTATCCGAGGAAAACCGATCGTGAATACAATTCTTTGAGAGAAGGGTATAATCGTAACTTCAGCTATAAGATGCCAATCCCATCAATCATCTACCCGTCTAATCGTTCCTCTCATAATTACCCTCTACTCTGTCGGTCAACGGTCTAGACACACGACGAGAACGGCAAGCCGACAATGTAATTATTACAAACAATATAATAATAACGCTGAATAACGTTCGAAAGAATATGAGTTATCATCTCGACACGATGTCGACAAGGGTGCTTGTGCAAGCGCACAAGGTTCTAACACGAGTTCGTGAACGCGGCCTCCTCAGCTCGACATGCGTCCTCATCAGCTCGGTACGCGACTTCATCAACTCGACACGCGATCTCCTCAGTTCAGCAGCTAGTGCACGCGGTCTCCTCAGCTCGGCAAATGACCTCGGTAAACGATCTTGGCACGGGATCTCGACACAAGGTCTTGGTCGAGGTCTCGATACGTCGTCCTAATACGATGTCGATCTCATCCTCAGGTGTTACAGCGATCTACACTTAGCTCCTCCTACAGAGTTAACATCCCTGACATCACCATGGCCCTTTGCTTGGTGGGGCATTGATATACTTGGACCTTTTCCAATGGCTCCCGGACAGGTGAAATACCTGGTCGTTGCGGTAGATTACTTCACCAAATGGGTTGCGCGAGCCCTGGCGAAGATAAGCGCAAAGAACTTGATTAAGTTCTTCAAAAGATATATTCGACAAGGTTCGATTCCCAGGGTGGTAAATCACCAAACAGCGGCGCCAATTCACGGTCGCGGATTAGAAAAACCTTGGAAGATCTCGACATCAAACAAAGACTTCACCTCGGTTGAACACCCCCAGACGAGCGGCCAAGCCGAGGCCGCGAGCGAGTTATCTTCACGAGGTGCGAGGCGAAGATTGGAGGAGGCCAAGGGAAACCGGGCGTAAGAGCTTCCCAGAGTACTGCAGGCGTGTCGAACTACTCCACATTCGGCGGCGGGAGAATCTCCTTTCGTCTCACGGATGGGACAGAGGCCATCATTCTGTCGAGATTGGGAACTTAGTTGGAGAACCTCACATCCCCAGAGTAGCATTGACAAGCTGTCGAGTATACGAGAAGAACTCGACCTCCTTGGCGAATCTGCAGAGCTTGCAACACTCGGCCGAGGTCGCGATAAAGCAGAAAATCGCAGTGAGATACAACCAAAGTGTTGTACCTAGAAATTCATGCCTGGAGACTTAGTTCTTGACGAGCTGATGTTGGCCTGAAGAGCGCCACACAAGGAAACTTGCACCCAATTGGGAAGGCGTCTGCATGAATTGTCGCAAAGGCAGTGCTGGCGCCTACATCCTCGAGACAACTGCAAGGGCAAGAAATTCAAAGAACTTGGAACGCAGCAAAGATGAAGAAATATTATAGTTGAAACAAATGTATTCTAAACACATAAATGTGAAGCAATGAAGTATGATTGGAGAAATACGCAACCAGCATTTATTTATTATCAAAGCCTTGTGCGTTGGCGCAAGCACCTGATGTAGAGATCGACCTCGTGCCGAGACCGCGTGCACGAGCTCATGTTAAAGCCTTGTGCGTTGGCACAAGCACCTGATGAAGAGATCGACCTCGTGCCGAGACCGCGTGCACGAGCTACCTGATGAAGAGATCGACCTCGTGCCGAGACCGCGTGCACGAGCCCGTGATAAAGCCTTGTGCGTTGGCGCAAGCACCTGATGAAGATATCGACCTCGTGCCGAGACCGCGCGCATGAGCTCGGGATAAAGCCTTGTGCGTTGGCACAAGCACCTAATGAATCGACCTCGTGCCGAGACCGCGTGCACGAGCTCGTGATAAAGCCTTGTGCGTTGGCACAAGCACCTGAGATCGACCTCGTCAGAGGCCGCGTGCAGGCTCGTGATAAAGCCTTGTGCGTTAGCACAAGCAAGCGAGATCGACCTCGTCGCGAGACCGCGTGCAGGCTCGTGATAAAGCCTTGTCGCGTTAGCACAAGCACCTGAGATCGACCTCGTCTGAGACCGCGTGCGCAGGCTCGTGATAAAGCCTTGTGCGTTAGCGCAAGCAAGCGAGATCGATCTCGTCACGGGCCAGCGTGCGAGCTTCGGGATAAAGCCTTGTGCGTTGGCACAAGCACCTGATGAAGAGATCGACCTCGTGCCGAGACCGCGGGCACAAGCTACCTGATGAAGAGATCAACTTCGTGCCGAGACCGCGTACACGAGTTCATGATAAAGCCTTGTGTCTTGCATAAGCACATCAAGCCTCGTGTCGAAGCTGTCTCGGCCAGGCGTGGAACGAAGGTCCCGAGCGAACTAATGAACAAGCACGACATGGCGACACTTGCGGTTCGCTACGAACAAGGGCGTCGAGCGTCAACATCAGCGAACCGGCGGCAAGTCACCACCTCGACATTCGAACTAGCGACTTGGGGGGCAACTGTTCCAGACTGGGCCGAGGCCAAATCCGGAGATCCAACATACACAGGCCCAACGGCTTCCCTCAATGCCACGTCGTCCGCGTACCTCTCCGCCTTCCCTCAACGTGGCCGACCCAACGGCTTTGTGCATTAATGGGATTTAATGCCGACTTCCGGGTTTCACGGGATGGTTACACATCGACAGTAACCGTCCTCGACTCATATTTAAAGAAGACCGCGTCGAACGGTCGAGGGAATCATCTTTCTACCACCTCTTACTCACCTCGACACACCGACTTGGCGTCGGAGTGTTTGCGGTACACCACCCAACCCGCCGCCGTCCTCCGTCGCGAGCACAACCGCACCGCTTCCTCCGGTCATCCTCTCAAGTTACATTCGCAATGTAGGATAGAATGCAAATCTTTCTTGAGGGTGTTGATCTTGATATTTGGGATCTTTGTGGAAAATGGTCCATTTGTCCCCACTCAATAAATTAATGATGCGGTGGTAGACAAACCAAGATCACTTTGGACCAAAGATGATAAGAAAAAGGTCCAATACAATTTGAAGGCTAAGAACATCATCACTTCTGCTTTAAGCTACGATGAGTTCTATAGGGTCTCAAATTGCAAGGCTGCTAAAGAAATGTGGGTCACCCGTCTATTGACCCATGAAGGTACTACAGAGGCCAACTTATGTCTCATGGCAAAACACGAGGAGGATGAGGTAAATGCTCTTGAACTCGAATCTCCTTTAACTTATGATGAGCTGCTTATTGCTTGTGAAGAATTAAATAATGAAACGATTAAACTTGGAAAAATTGTTCTTTCTTCTAAGAAAACCATCTCTTCTCTTGAATCAAAAATTGAAATTTTAAACAAAGAGATAGTGATTCTTAAAGAAAAACAAGTTGATGTGATTGAAACTTCTCCTCCCATATCTTGTGAAAATAAAAAACATGAAGTTTTAAAATGCAATGAGTGTAGTGTTTTGAAAAATAAGGTTGAGGATTTAAATAACATTCTTGCAAAATTTACGATGGGAAGAGATAATCTAAACATTATTTTAGGAAACCAAAAAGGTACTTTTGGAAAAGCTGGTTTAGGTTATCATCCAAAAATTCATGAAAAATCTTTTAAACTCTTCAATCACAACAAACCCTCAAGTAGTCCTTTCATTAAATGTTTTCACTGTGGTAGAAAAGGTCATACTGCTTCCATTTGCAATATTAGGAAAAACAAGAATGTGGTTGGCAAAAAGATATGGATTCCAAAGGGTACTTTGCCAAAAACTAACTCATCTGGACCCAACTTAGTTTGGGTACCAAAGGTTAAAAATTAATCTGTTGTTGTAGGTGTGCTTGAAAGCCAAGGACTTAAATTGGTATCTTGATAGCGGCTGTTCAAAGCACATGACAGGAGACAAAAGCAAGTTCTCCTCATTGGTACCTAAGAATAGTGGTTATGTCCGGTATGGTGACAACAACAAAGGTAAAATTCTTGGGATTGGTTCTATTGGTAAGAGTCCTAATCCCACTATTGAAAATGTTTTGTATGTGGATGGTTTGAAGCATAATTTGCTAAGCATTAGTCAACTTTGTGATAAAGGAAACAAAGTGGTTTTCAATTCTTCAAAATGCATGGTCATGGATTCTATAAATGAAAATGTTATTGTAATTGGACCTAGAATTGGAAATATCTATATGCTTGATTTAGATAAAATACCTTCAAATGATGCATGTTGTCTTATTAGTAAAGAGGATGAATCTTGGCTATGGCATAGGAGAATGGCTCATATTCACATGGATCATCTTAATAAGTTAGTTCGAAAGGACTTAGTAATTGGCTTACCAAAGCTTCGTTTTGAAAAAGATAAACTTTGTGATGCATGTCAAAAAGGAAAACAAGTAAAGGCATCTTTCAAATCTAAAAATATTGTTTCTACAAACCGGCCTTTACAACTTTTACATATGGATTTATTTGGCCCGTCTAGAACTAAAAGCTTTGGTGGCAATTACTATGCTCTTGTTATTGTGGACGACTATTCTCGCTATACATGGACTTTATTTATTTCTCACAAAAATGATGCTTTTAATGCTTTTCGAAAACTTGCAAATGTTATACAAAATGAGAAGGGACTTAACATTGCTTCCATTCGAAGTGATCATGGTGGGGAATTTGAGAATGAAGCATTTGAAGCATTTTGCACAGAAAATGGCATTGATCACAACTTTTCTGCTCCAAGGACACCGGAAGAAAATGGAGTGGTTGAAAGGAAAAATCGGTCTCTTGAAGAGCTAGCGAGGGCGATGCTCAATGAGACTAACCTTCCTAAGTACTTTTGGGCGACGCAGTGAGCACCGCTTGCTATGTGATGAATCGAGTTCTTATAAGGCCGATCCTTAAGCAAACACCGTATGAACTCTACAAAGGAAGGAAGCCCAACATTTCCCACCTTCACGTTTTAGGATGCAAGTGTTTTGTCCTAAACAATGGTAAGAATAACCTTGGTAAATTTGATGCTAAAGCTGATGAAGGTTTATTTCTTGGATATTCCACTTCTAGTAAAGCTTTTCGAATTTTTAATAAAAGAACTTGGGTATTGAAGAATCATTGCATGTTTCTTTTGATGAATCTAACCCCAAATCTTCATGAAGAAAGTGTTGATGATCTTGCAGAAGTATTTGGAGATACCTATTTAGAGGAACAAGAGAGATCAAAAGTTCAAAAGGAGGATCAAGAGTCCTTGCCTCAACCCTCTCAAGAACTCTCTCACTCAAATCTTCCAAAAGAATGGAGAGTCTCAAAACATCATCCACTTGACAATATAATTGGCGATATCTCTAAAGGGGTAACAACTCGAAACTCTCTTAATCATGCATGTCTTTTCATGGCTTTTGTTTCTCAAGTTGAACCAAAGGACATCAATGAAGCCATTATTGATGAACATTGGACCCTTGCTATGCAAGAGGAATTAAATCAATTTGAAAGAAACAATGTTTGGGAACTAGTTCCTAAACCTAAAGATCATATAGTCATTGGGACCAAATGGGTCTATCGCAACAAGCTTGATGAAAACGGTATTATTGTTAGAAACAAAGCTAGACTTGTTGCAAAAGGCTACAACCAACAAGAGGGCATAGATTTCGATGAAACCTATACACCCGTGGCTAGATTAGAAGCCATTCGTATGCTTCTAGCATTTGCATGTGTCATGGATTTTAAACTTTTTCAAATGGATGTAAAGAGTGCTTTTCTAAATGGTTATATTCCAGAAGAAGTATTTGTTGATCAACCTCCTGGTTTTGAAAATTTTGAATTTCCAAATCATGTTTTTAAATTGAAAAAGGCTCTGTATGGTTTAAAACAAGCTCCTAGAGCTTGGTATGATAGGTTGAGCAAATACTTACTTGAAAAAGGTTTTGAAAGAGGAAAAGTTGATACTACTCTTTTCATCAAACATAAGAAGCATGACATTTTACTTGTTCAAATTTATGTCGATGATATAATATTTGGTGCTACTAATGAATCCTTGTGTAAGGAATTTTCTGATATCATGCAAAGTGAATTTGAAATGTCAATGATGGGAGAGCTAAATTACTTCCTTGGACTTCAAATCAAACAAACAAAGGAAGGAATATTCATCAATCAATCCAAATATTGCAAGGATTTACTCAAGAAATTTGGAATGACCGATGCAAAAGAAATCTCAACTCCAATGAGCACTTCATGCTATCTTGACAAAGATAAAGGTGGTAAGTCGGTCGAAGTAAATAAGTATCGAGGTATGATAGGATCTCTTCTCTATCTCACTGCAAGTCGTCCGGATATTATGTTTAGTGTTTGTATGTGTGCATGTTTTCAAGCTAGTCCTAAGGAATCACATCTCTCTGCTGTAAAACGCATTATGAGATACCTCATTGGCACACAAACACGGGTTTATGGTACCCCAAAGGTGCGAATGCACTTTGATTGGGTACTCGGATTACGATTTTGCGGGTTGTAAATTGGACCGAAAAAGCACTAGTGGGACATGTCACTTACTTGGGAATGCCTTGGTTTCATGGCATAGTAAGAAACAAGCGGTGTGGCTTTGTCCCTTCTTAGAAGCGGAATATGTTGCGGCAGGCAGTTGTTGTGCACAAATTATTTGGATGAAACAACAGTTGAATGATTATGGGATTAATCTGAAAACTGTTCCAATTAAGTGCGACAATACTAGTGCCATAAACCTCACTAAAAATTCGGTTTATCACTCTCGGACTAAACACATAGAGATTAGGCACCATTTTATTAGAGATCATGTTCAAAAAGGTGATTGCATGATTGAGTTTGTGGAAACATCTAGACAACTTGCAGATATTTTTACTAAACCTTTGCCTAAGGAAACTTTCTTTTTTATTAGAACTGAATTGGGAATTTTAGACCAATCATGCATTGAGTATTTTTGTGATTGCATTTTCTTTTGATTAAATTCTAACTTGGGCGTTTGAGTGTGCTAACGAGTTTATGCAGGTCTTTTCTCCTTCCATTTTCTTTAAGTACGGAATAATGAGTGGGTGACGCATTTGTCTTATGCAACTAGCTAATCATGTCCAACCAGCTCATCTGTCACACACCAAGCTTGGTATCACGTAACTATCAAAATATGCTTGTTTAATCCTGAATATATGCCTTGCTTTATTTGTCTTTCCCACTTTTTGATGTTGCCAAAAGGGGGAGAGTTACATGAATGCATGATTCAGGGGGAGTGATCTTTTAAGTATTGCCTATTGTGAGGGGGAGTTTTTCTAAATATTGTGCTTAAACTCTGATATCTTTTATTGAAAAACCATGCTTATATCTCATTGCCATATTGTTGATGCTGGAATTGGTAGGTGTTGATGCCGGGATTGACGAGGTTCTCTTCCTCCTCGGGATTGGGCGTTTTCTCCTTCAGGGTCCGACGGCCCGGGTGGTGGTACCTGCAAAACACTCACGCCCTGAGTTAGGCGAGGATTTGGAGGGGAAGCGGCGCAGGATGTATTAGGGTTTTAGGGTAAGTCGAGCGTATCAAACCTGGGGGGTCTAGCCCCCTTTATATAGTGGAGTTGCTTGGAAGGAAGGAAACCTCCGATCCGATTTCTGCGCCCGGTAATCCCTCCCTGATAATTCGGGATTTAGCTGATCTCTTCCTGATATTTCGGCGACCTGGTGCAGATGAGCTCGGTTCCTTCTTACCCGAGCTCGACAAATTGCCTTCGACCTGAGACGCGGACCGAGCTTACGGTACAATTTTAACGGCGATGGCGTCGAGCTAAGGAAGAGGCGAGCTAATGCGCACAAGGTCGGCAGCGTACTAGGACTCGGCTCGGGACCGGTCCATAACACAAGCCCCTGGACTCTTCGTGCGAAAGGGCGGAGGGTCTATCCAATGTCGCGGGTCGGTATCCGAGTCGAGTCACCAAGGTCGGGGTGTGTCCCGAAGCTTGTTTGTGCGAGGAGTCACGCTCCACGTCTTTGCACCTTTACTCGGCGTTACGCCACGCGTGATGGGACTCGGATGGGGCGTGCGCTCGGCCAGTTCCTCTTCCCGCCGTCGATCATCCGTCACGGCTGAACCGCTAGAACTATATCGATTTCGTAAATGTAGAGCTCGGATCGGTTATTTCGGTGATCGATTAGGAGCCCGGCTCGGAGGTCGACGTAACACAAGCCCCTAGACTTGTTAACTTGAAAAGTTAAGAAGTCTATATTATTTGTTCTTTTTTGACCCGATGCATGAGGGCTATTGAATGGGGAGTGATCCGTTGTTGATTTTGAACCATAAGTCCCGAGACTTGCTTGCCGAGTGGTCGAGCAACTTTGTCGAGAGTAGTAGGTCGGGTTGGACCCATCTAAGCCGCTTGAGCTAGCCAGGCCTCTTTCTTGAGCACGATATTTTTGGAACCGCAGGGTTAGTCTTTGTCGCTACTGTGTTTGAGCTCGACGCGTCTTTATCTTTGACATGGTGTCTTTGAAACCACAATGGTCTTGTTTAGCTCGACATCGACCTTAGCCGAAATTGCTTTGGAGCTTGTAGGACTTTATGCCGAGCACGGAATCTCTGAACCGCAGGGTCGAGTCATGAGTGAGCTCACCAAGCCTTTATCTTTGACTTGGGTTTAGGACCAAGCCTTTATGCTGACTTGGGTTTAAGACCACGGGGGTCGAGCTGCGAGCGAGCTCACCAAGCCTCTATGCTGACTTGGGTTTAGGACCAAGCCTTTATGCTGACTTGGGTTTAAGACCACGGGGGTCGAGCTGCGAGCGAGCTCACCAAGCCTCTATGCTGACTTGGGTTTTAGGACCACGGGGGTCGAGCTGCGAGCGAGCTCACCAAGCCTCTATGCTGACTTGGGTTTTAGGACCACGGGGGTCGAGCTCACCAAGCCTCTATGCTGACTTGGGTTTTAGGACCACGGGGGTCGAGCTGCGAGCGAGCTCACCAAGCCTCTATGCTGACTTGGGTTTTAGGACCACGGGGGTCGAGCTGCGGATGAGCCCACCAAGCCTTTATGCTGACTGCTGCTCGGTCAAGACCTTCCGAGCTTGGGGCTCGATGACTTAGTTAAAACACCCTGAATGCAATATTAAAACACCCTGAATGCAATGGGGATTGACTTATATTAAATGGGGAAGAAAGAGAAAGAAGGATGCGCCTCGTTAAAACCTTTCCAAACCAAAAACCCAGTGGGAAAAAGGGTTTGCAAAGGAAAGAAATCGTCATCCGTTTACAATTGTTTAACTAAAGTAGAGCTTGAGGTGCGTGGCATTCCAGGTCCTCGGTATTGCCTTTCCGGATAATTCTTCTAGCCCATATGCGCTGTGTAGGTGTTACGATCGATGCGGTATGGCCGCTTCCCATATCGGCCCTAGTTTGCCACCGCTTACATCTTTTTCTCGGCGATTCGACTTTCCGGAGGACCAAGTCTCCTACCTTGAAAGTTCTTGGTCGGACTGGAGTTGTAGTGCTTGGCGGCCCGCTGTTTAGTTGCAAAGTTTTGCACACGGGCAAGTTCGAAGTTTCTTCCAGGAGATCGAGCTCGACTCTTGCTTCCTCTGGCGTCGATGCCTGGCGTGTTCTCTTCTCGATGTGGGCAGAGCTCTCTGCGGCACCATGGCCTCCATCCCATACGTTAGCCGGAAAGGTGTTTCATTTGTAGCCGGCGGGGGTGGTGTGGTATGCCCATAGCACCGCAGAGTTCATCCGCCGATCGCCGCTTTGTCCTCTCCGGTAGCTTGCCATGAGGCCATTGAGGATAATCCTGTTTGCGGCCTCGACGACCATTGGTTTGTGGATGCTCGACGAGGCGTAGGCGAGTCGGATTCCTGAACCTTGCGAAGTCTTTGAGCTTGTCTTTGGTGAAGCGTGGTGCCGTTATACGTGATGATGGTATAGGGCGAGCCATGGCGGCAAACCAGGCTTTTCAGGACAAATTTTTGACCTCTCGGAAGTGATGGTTGCGGCCGAACGCGCCTCTATCCACTTGGAGAAGTAGTCTATGGCGACTATGATGAACTTGAGTTGGCGGTCTGCGAGGAAAGGGGCCAAGTATGTCAAGCCCAGGTATTGAAAGGCGAGGCGACCACTCCGTCTGAGGACTTAGGTGGAAGATGGTCTCGTTTGGCGAATCTCCGGCACTTGTCGCACTTCCTTACGTATTCTAGGCAATCCGACCTGGCGTCGGCGATGAGTAACTTTGCTCGTAGGATTTTAGCCGCCAGGGTCCTAGTTCGCGATGGTTCCCGCAAATACCCTCATGTAGTTCTCTCATGACGTGCTCGAATCTGACTTTTCTACGCAGGTGAGTAGTGGCTACGAGAAACCTCTCCTGTAAAGTCTGTCTCCGATTAGAGTGTAGTCTTGTGATTTGCCGTTGGACCCTGCGTGATTCTGCCTGGTCTTCGGGCAATCTCCCCTGTTTCAAGTACTCGACGATGTTCTTCATCCAAGAATCCGAGCTGATCACTGCGTAGTTTCCGGCTGTCGCGATGCTTGGTGCCTCTAAAGTTTGGATGACCACCGTATGGAGCTGTCCCTCGGTCTTCATACTAGCCAATTTTGCCAGCAGATCTGCCTTGTTGTTTTGTTCTCGAGGGATGTGCTCGAGTTGGACCTCTTGGAAGTTCTGGATCATGGCGTTGACTTTCTGAGCGTACTGGGCAAGTATGTCGTCTCGACACTGGTACTCGCCCTTGACCTGGTTGATCATCAGTTAGGAGTCGCTCTTGACTCGGAGCGTCTGGGCTCCGGCTCCATGCGAGCTTGAGGCCAGAGTAATAAAGCCTCATACTCGGCTTGGTTGTTGCCGGCTTTGAATAGGAACCTGAGTGCTGTTCGACGCCGATTCAGCAGGCTTTCAACGATGATTTACGCTCCATTGCCTTTGGAATTGGAGGAGCCGTCCACATATAGCGTCGATGCTCGACCTCGAGGGTCGGTGTTAGCTCTGCAATAAAGTCGGCTAAAACTTGTGATTTGATGGGTCCTGCGGGCTCATACCTGATTTGGAATCGGAGAGTTCTCTGCGAGCCATGCCACCATTCGCCCGAGAGTTCGAACCTGCAGATCCTTTTGATTGGGTAGTCGTTTTGATTACCACCAGGTAATGCGAAAGTAAGGCCTCAATCTTCTCGCGGAGGTCACTATCGAGGCGCCGGTTCTCCACCTTCGGTACCTTAGCTCGCCCGTGGAGGACTTTGCTCACGCAGTAAAGTGGCGCCGCTAAACCTCTCTCTTCTATTAAGGCCGAGCTGATCGAGGTGTCGGTGGCGCGCCAGGTAGAGGAGGAGGAGGCTCCTTTGGTGGGCGTGTAAGGGCCGGTGGTGGCGCCAGAAACTCCTTGAGCTTTTGGAAAGGCTGTTTCACGATCGTCGGTCCATTCGAGCAGGGTCGGTTTCTGAGTACCTGGTAGAAGAGCGATTTGTCGGCGGGCGAATTACGAACCTGGAAAGGGCCGCGATACGACCAGTGAGTCTTTGCACTTCCTTGATAGAGCTCGGGCTGCGCATCTCCAACACTGCTCGGCACTTGTCGGGGTTGGCCTCAATGCCTCTGTGGGTGATCATGAACCCCAGGAATTTGCCTCCGAGCACCCCGAACGAGCACTTCTCGGGGTTTAGCCTGATGTCATATTTCCTCATAATGTCAAACACTTCCTGGAGGTCCCGGTAGTGTTCCTCGAAGCTGGGGGTTTTGACCACCATGTCGTCCATATACACCTCGATCGTCTTCCCGATCTGCTTGGCGAAGACCTCGTCCACCATCCTCTGGTAAGTTGACCCCGCGTTCTTCAGACCAAAGGTGTTGATGCTGGAATTGGTAGGTGTTGATGCCGGGATTGACGAGGTTCTCTTCCTCCTCGGGATTGGGCGTTTTCTCCTTCAGGGTCCGACGGCCCGGGTGGTGGTACCTGCAAAACACTCCGACGCCCAAGTTAGACAGGGATTTGGAGGGGAAGCGGCGCAGGATGTATTAGGGTTTTAGGGTAAGTCGAGCGTCCCAAACCTGGGGGGTCTAGCCCCCTTTATATAGTGGAGTTGCTTGGAAGGAAGGAAACCTCCGATCCGATTTCTGCGCCGATAATCCTCCACGATAATTCGGGATTTAGCCGATCTCTTCACGATATTTTGGCGACACAGTGCGGATGAGCTCGGTTCCTTCTTACCCGAGCTCGACAAATTGCCTTCGACCGAGACGCCCGGACGGACTTACGGTACAATTTTAACGGCGATGACGTCGAGCTAAGGAAGAGCGAGCTAATGCACAAGGTCGTGGCGTACTAGGACTCGGCTCGGGGCCGGTCCATAACACAAGCCCCCTAGGCGCCGCGCGAAAGGCGGAGGGTCTATCCAATGTCGCTTGGGTCGGTATCCGAGTCGAGTCACCAAGGTCCGTGTGTCCCGAAGCTTGTTTGTGCGAGGGGTCACGCTCACGTCTTTGCACCTTTACTTGGCGTTACGCCACGTGATGGGACTCGGATGGGGCGTGCGCTCGGCGGTTCCTCTTCCGCCGTCGATCATCCGATGCGGCTGAGCGCTAGAACTATATCCGGTTTAAGTAAATGTAGAGCTCGGATCGGTTCGGCTCGGTGATCGATTAGAGCCCGGCTCGGAGGTCGACGTAACACAAGCCCCTAGACTTGTTAACTTGAAAAGTTAAGAAGTCTATATTATTGTTCTTTTGACCCGATGCATGAGGGCTATTGAATGGGAGTGATCCGTTGTTGATTTTGAACCATAAGTCCCCGAGACTTGCTTGCCGAGTGGTCGAGCAACTTTGTCGAGAGTAGTAGGTCGGGTTGGACCCATCTAAGCCGCTTGAGCTAGCCAGGCCTCTTTGCCGACTGATATTTTGGAACCGCAGGGGTTAGTCTTTGTCATGCTGTGTTTGAGCTCGCACGCGTCTTTATCTTTGACATGGTGTCTTTGAAACCACAATGGTCTTGTTTAGCTCGACATCGACCTTAGCCGAAATGCTTTGGAGCTTGTAGGACTTTATGCCGAGCACGGAATCTCGGGAACCGCAGGGGTCGAGCTGAGTGAGCTCACCAAGCCTTTATCTTGACTTGGGTTTAGGACCAAGCCTTTATCTTTGACTTGGGTTTAGGACCAAGCCTTTATCTTTGACTTGGGTTTAAGACCACGGGGTCGAGTGCGGCGAGCTCACCAAGCCTCTATCTTTGACTTGGGTTTAGGACCAAGCCTTTATGCTGACTTGGGTTTAAGACCACGGGGGTCGAGCTGCGAGCGATCTCACCAAGCCTCTATGCTGACTTGGGTTTTAGGACCACGGGGGTCGAGCTCACCAAGCCTCTATGCTGACTTGGGTTTTAGGACCACGGGGTCGAGTCATGGCGAGCTCACCAAGCCTCTATCTTGACTTGGGTTTTAGGACCACGAGGGTCGAGTCATGCGGCGAGCTCACCAAGTCTCTATCTTGACTTGGGTTTTAGGACCACGGGGTCGGCTGCGGATGAGCCCACCAAGCCTTTATCTTGGCTTTGCTCGGTCAAGACCTTCCGAGCTTAGGGCTCGATGACTTAGTTAAAACACCACGAATGCAATATTAAAACACCCTGAATGCAATGGGGATTGACTTATATTAAATGGGGAAGAAAGAGAAAGAAGGATGCGCCTCGTTAAAACCTTTCCAAACCAAAAACCCAGTGGGAAAAAGGGTTTGCAAAGGAAAGAGTACGTCATCCGTTTACATTTGTTTAACTAAAGTAGAGCTTGAGGTGCGTGGCATTCCAGGTCCACGGTATTGCCTTTAGGATAATTCTTCTAGCCCATATGCGCAGTGTAGGTGTTACGATCGATGCGGTATGGCCGCTTCCCGTATCGGCCCTAGTTTGCCACTGCCTTACATCTTTTACGGCGATTCGACTTTCAGGAGGACCAGGTCTCCTACCTTGAAAGTTCTTGGTCGGACTGCGGAGTTGTAGTGCTTGGCGGCGTGTTTAGTTGCAAAGTTTTGCACACGGGCAAGTTCCCGAAGTTTCTTCCAGGAGATCGAGCTCGACTCTTGCTTCCTCTGGCGTCGGTGCCTGGCGTGTTCTCTTCTGCCGATGTGGGCAGAGCTCTGCGGCACCATGGCCTCCATCCCATACGTTAGCCGGAAAGGTGTTTCATTTGTAGCCGGGGGGTGGTGTGGTATGCCCATAGCACCCGCGAGTTCATCCGCCATCGCCGCTTTGTCTCTCCGGTAGCTTGCGAGGCCATTGAGGATAATCCTGTTTGCGGCCTCGACGACCATTGGTTTGTGGATGCTCGGCGGAGGTGTAGGCGAAGTCGGATTCCTAGACCTGCGAAGTCTTTGAGCAACGTCTTTGGTGAAGCGTGTGCCGTTATCTGTGATGATGGTATGGGGCGGGCCATGGCGTGAGCCAGGCTTTCAGGACAAATTTTTGACCTCTCGGAAGTGATGGTTGCCACGGCACGCCTCTATCCACTTGGAGAAGTAGTCTATGGCGACTATGATGAACTTGAGTTGGCGGTCTGCGAGGAAAGGGGCCAAGTATGTCAAGCCCAGGTATTGAAAGGCGAGGCGACCACTCCGTCTGAGACTTCCGGTGGAAGATGGTCTCGTTTGGCGAATCTCTGGCACTTGTCGCACTTCGCCTTACGTATTCTAGGCAATCCGACCTGGCGTCGGCGGTGGTAACTTTGCTCGTAGGATTTTAGCCGCCAGGTCCTAGTTCGCGATGGTTCCCGCAAATACCTCATGTAGTTCTCTCATGACGTGCTCGGAATCGACTTTTCTCTGCGGTGAGTAGTGGCTACGAGAAACCTCTCCTGTAAAGTCTGTCTCCGATTAGAGTGTAGTCTTGTGATCGCCGTTGGACCTGCGTGATTCTGCCTGGTCTTGAGCAATCTCCCTGTTTCAAGTACTCGGCGATGTTCTTCATCCAAGAATCCGGTGATCATCACTGCGTAGTTTCACTGTCGCGATGCTTGGTGCCTCTAAAGTTTGGGCGACCACCGTATGGAGCTGTCCCTCGGTCTTCATACTAGCCAATTTTGCGGCAGATCTGCCTTGTTGTTTTGTTCTCGAGGGATGTGCTCGAGTTGGACCTCTTGGAAGTTACGGATCATGGCGTTGACTTTACGAGCGTCTTTGGGCAAGTATGTCGTCTCGACAGTACTCGCCCTTGACCTGGTTGATCATCGGTTGGGAGTCGCTCTTGACTCGGGCGTCTGGGCTCCGGCTCCCATGCGAGCTTGAGGCCAGAGTAATAAAGCCTCATACTCGGCTTGGTTGTTGCTAGCTTTGAATAGGAACCTGAGTGCTGTTCGGCCCGATTCAGCCAGGCTTTCAAGCGATGATTCTGCTCCATTGCCTTTGGAATTGGAGGAGCCGTCCACATATAGCGTCGATGCTCGACCTCGAGGGTCGGTGTTAGCTCTGCAATAAAGTCGGCTAAAACTTGTGATTTGATGGGTCCTGCAGGCTCATGCACGATTTGGAATTCGGAGAGTTCTACCAGAGCCATGCCACCATTCGCCTCGAGTTCGGCCTGCGAGATCCTTTTGATTGGGTAGTCTGTTTTGATTACCACCGTAATGCGCTGAAAGTAAGGCCTCAATCTTCTCGCGGAGTCACTATCGGGGCGCCCGGTTCTCCACCTTCGGTACCTTAGCTCGCCCAGTGGAGGACTTTGCTCACCAAAGTAAGCGGCGCGCTCGGCTTCTCTCTCATCTATTAAGGCCGAGCTGATCGAGGTGTCGGTGGCCGCCAGGTAGAGTAGGAGAGGGGCTCCTTTGGTGGGCTGGGTAAGGGCCGGGGGGGGCGCCAGAAACTCCTTGAGGTTTTGGAGAGCCGTTTCCACGATCGTCGGTCCATTCGAGCGGGTCGGTTTCCTGAGTACCTGGTAGAAGAGCGATTTGTCGTGAGCCATTACGAACCTGGAAAGGGCCGCGATCGACCGGTGAGTCTTTGCACTTCCTTGATAGAGCTCGGGTGCGCATCTCCAACACCGCTCGGCACTTGCCGGGGTTGGCCTCAATGCCTCTGGGTGATCATGAACCCAGGAATTTGCCTCGAGCACCCGAGCGAGCACTTCTCGGGGTTTAGCCTGATGTCATATTTCCTCATAATGTCAAACACTTCCTGGAGGTCCCAGTAGTGTGCCTCGAAGCTGGGGGTTTTGACCACCATGTCGTCCATATACACCTCGATCGTCTTCCCGATCTGCTTGGCGAAGACCTCGTCCACCATCCTCTGGTAAGTTGACCCCGCGTTCTTCAGACCAAAGGGCTTAGTGACGTTGTAGAAGTTGGAGGTCTCCGTCATGAAAGTCGTCTTTGGCGCGTCGAGCGGGTGCATCTTGATCTGATTGTACCCGGAGTACGCGTCCATGAAACTGAGCACCTGGTACCCCGACGTGCCGTCCACCAGAGCATCGATACTAGGAAGAGGGTATGGATCTTTAGGGCAGACTTTGTTTAGGTCGGTGAAGTCCGTGCACATCCTCCACTTACCGTTGCTCTTCTTAACCAGTACGACGTTGGAAAGCCAAGTTGGGTACTTGATTTCCTTGATAAACCCGGCTTTCAAGAGCTTTGATGTCTCTTCTCTGGCTGCCTGCTTCTTTTCCCCTGCGAGTCTTCTTTTGCGCTGAGCAAGCGGCGGCGCCGTGCTCTATGGCTAGCTTGTGGCGAGCCACTGAGGTCTATTAGGGCATGTCCTCCGGCCCCATGCAAGCAGATCCGCGTTGTCGGCGGGACCTCCGTCGAGGGACCGCTCGCTCTGCTGCGGCGATTCGTCCCCGGTCGTATGCTCTTGCGACCTCTTACTTCGATCTCTTTGATGTCATCGACCGACGCCGGAAATCACTCTCCCCTCGGGTCGAGCTCAATCATGCGATTCGACTTGGTGACCTCTTCTCTGTCATCCGCCAGGTTGACATAACATCTCTCGCCTCCTTACGGTCGGCGTGTATCGTAGCAATCGCCCATCGGATAGGGAACTTCATCGCCAAATGGGGGTGGAGACAATGGCGCCGATCCCATTGATGACAGTTCTACCGATTATCATATTGTAGGCGGTGTCCGCGGCTGAATCGGCTTCTACCACCAGGAGGTGGGCTTCGATCGTCTTGACCCCGACGTTCGCTTTGAAGGTGAGCAACACGTCGAAGTACCCGGTCACCCGAGCTTTAGCACCTGAAAAACCGACTAACGTACCTCGATAGGGCCTGATAATCGAGCTCGGTAACTTGAGTCGGTCGAAAGCTTATTTGTAGATCACGTCTGCCGAGCTTCCTTGGTCGACGAGTACTCTCCTGACGTTAAATCCCGCGAGGTCCACGGTGATCACCATTGGGTCGTCTTGGCATCGATCTATTCCCTGATAATCCCTCTCCGAGAAGGTTATGGTTGGTAAGGCCTCGGGCGGGGCCGCTGTTGATGTCGAGCTGTTGACGGATCTCAGGTGCCTCCTCCGACCGTTGCTAGATTCGCCCCCACCTGCAAAACCACCTGCAATTAAATTGAGTGAGGGGGTACCTTCGTCTCGACCCTTCCTGCGTTGACGGGCGGGTGAACGTCTTTCTCGCCCTCTCCGAGCCGGCGATCGGTTGCGCCTGCGCTCGGGCGAACGGGATCTTCTACGATTTGTTTCGTTCTCCCTGGGGGTTGCCCCATCCCTTTGTCCACGTGCCGCTAAATGTCCTTCTGTATGGGTTTTCAATTTTTATCTTCATCGCTTGACATTCATTAGTGGTGTGCCCGTAGATCCGGTGGTATTCGCAGTATCTTCGGCGATCCGCATCTGGTGGGGAGTCCTTCCGAGGGGGCAAGGTTATGAGGTTGCCCGTGTAGGCCTCCTTCAAGACTCGGTCCCTACCCACGGTCAAAGGAGTGAACCGTCCTCCGTAGTCTTGCCGCCCTCGGCGCTCGTTCCTTCTATCTGCGCCTCTGGGCGGATCCTACTCTGTCTTGCGATTCTGGGTTTCCTTTGGCGGCAACCTCTTCCATGTTGATATACCCCATCGCCGGCGTCTCGGGCGCCCAAAGATCCTGCAGGTCGGCGAGCGAGGGAGTCCGAGAAGGGACCAGGTTTTAGTGCTGACACTATGGCATGGAGCGCCACATCGGTGCTGAGATTTCTAATTTGAGTCGTTTCGTTGTTGAAACGCTCTATGAAGGACTTCAGCGTCTCGTCCGATCTCTGTTTGAGTCCGACCAGACAAGTGGAGTTTTTCCGGAAGGCTCGGCTCGTGGTGAATCGGCCCACGGTGCTCGTGAGTTACTGAATGAGTGGATGGAGCGTTGTGGGAGGTTAGAGAACCACATCATGGCCGGTCCGCCAGGGTGCGAGGAAAGGTCCGACATTTCAAGCCCTCGGATCGTCGATCGGCTGACATCCGTAGCGTTGAAGGAGGTAATGTGCTCTTCGGGGTCGATCTTGCCCTCGTAAGCGTCCATGTTGGGGATTTGGAACCGCTTCGGGACCAGGGCGGCCATAACCCTCTCGTCAAAGGGGAGCAAGGTTAGCCCGATTTCGAGGGTTTGCTCTCATTGCGGCGCTGCCGGACGTGACCTCTCGCCTTGGGCTCTCCGTGGCGCTGGATGCTCGATCCGACGAGTCCTGGCCCTCCCTTCGAGTCCGCGAGGGCGTCTCGTGGCCTTGTCTTTCCTCGCGATCGCGGGCTTCCGCGATCTGGCGCCTTAACTCCTCGTTTTCCGCCCTGAGAAGCTCCAAAGCGGGGTCTGGTGGTGGGTGTCCGTTCGGGCCGGCCGAGTGATGACTTCGCGGCGGCGATCTGTGATTCGCCGTGCTCCTGGTGCGCGCCATCCAGCTAGGGGTTTTCTTGAGGCCTGGGTTAGTTTTACCGGGCCCCACGGTGGGCGCCAATGTTGATGCTGGAATTGGTAGGTGTTGATGCCGGGATTGACGAGGTTCTCTTCCTCCTCGGGATTGGGCGTTTTCTCCTTCAGGGTCCGACGGCCCGGGTGGTGGTACCTGCAAAACACTCCGACGCCCAAGTTAGACAGGGATTTGGAGGGGAAGCGGCGCAGGATGTATTAGGGTTTTAGGGTAAGTCGAGCGTATCAAACCTGGGGGGTCTAGCCCCCTTTATATAGTGGAGTTGCTTGGAAGGAAGGAAACCTCCGATCCGATTTCTGCGCCCGGTAATCCCTCCCTGATAATTCGGGATTTAGCTGATCTCTTCCTGATATTTTGGCGACCTGGTGCAGATGAGCTCGGTTCCTTCTTACCCGAGCTCGACAAATTGCCTTCGACCTGAGACCCGCCAGACCCGACTTCTGGTACAATTTTAACGACGATGACGTCTAGCTAAGGAAAGGGCGAGCTAATCTGCACAAGGTCGGCAAGCGTACTAGGACTCGGCTCGGGACCGGTCCATAACACATATCATGATTATATTTTACTAAATTCCCTCCATGAGATGTTTGTCATCATCAAAAAGGGGGAGTCTGTGAATACATGCCTTGACAGGATGGTTTTGATGATTGACAAAAGGGAGCTTTGCAAATAGTCAACCGTGCAAAAAGTGGAAAAGAATACCAAGACGCGTATCAAGAATGATAGTTTTTCAAGTCTTTGGGTTCTGGGTATTTATTTATCTTTATTAAGACAATTTGTAAGTAGTAATAAAAAGCTCTCAATTAAAATTAAATCACACACGCACAAAATATTTTGACATGCATATCTCGTGTCGGATGTCGAGCTGAGGAAGTCGGATGTCGAGCTGAGGAGGAAGTCGCGTGTCGAGCTCTGAGGAAGTCGTATGTCGAACTGAGGAGGAAGTCGCGTGTCGAGCTGATGAGGTCGCGTACCGAGGTCGTGTGTCGAGCTTATGAGGTCGCGTACCGAGGTCGCGTGATGAGCTCTTGTCGCGTGCCGAGCTGATGATCCATGTCGAGCTGATGAGGTCGCGTACCGAGCTATGAGAACCGAGCTGATGAGGAGGTCGTATGCCGAGCTGTGTTCCGAGGTCGTGTGCCGAGGCCTTTTGCCGAGCTGTTCAGAGGTCGTATGCCGAGCTGTGTCGAGGTCGTCTGTCGAGCTGTGTGGCGAGGTCGTCTGCCGAGCTGTCTTCAGAGGTCGTATGCCGAGCCGTCTCCGTGTTTTCAATACGCAACGGACAAATTCCAACGGACAAATCAAAACGCAACGGGCAAATGCTGCAACGGACAAATCCTGCAACGGTCATTTCGACGCTCCTCCATTGCCTATATAAACACAGCTCGTGAGCTTTGTTTTAAAAAGATACAACAACGCAGTGCTTAATTTTTGTGCCAAAAACTCTGTCAAATATTTTTCATCACTCACACTTATTTGAGCACAATTTTCTGAGAGTCTTTTTATTCTACATAATTTGAGTTGTATTATTTGAGCTTCAATTTGTTATATCTGCACTATTGAGTGTATCTTTCTCGTCTCATTTTATTTGTGAAAATCATTTATTTTTGGGTAGGAATCCCAAGGTGTTCATAGAGAGGTGATATCTCTTGAACGTATTGCTCTGGTTTAGAGTTGTAAAGGTTTCTAGTGAACTCGATTTAAAAGCTAGTGTCTTAGTGAAAATCCCATAGTGGTTTGCTTTGGGGACAGGACGTAGGCCACAGGGGTGTTAGGTGGCCGAACCTGGATAATTTGTTGTGTGCTTTTTTTTACTCCTTATCTCTCTACTTTTCAGTCTATTAAATTTATGTACTTTATTTTATTGTTATTTATATCTTACTATTTACTTTATTTTTAACTCGTTTGCAATTTATTCTTCAAGTGATTTATCTATTTCACATTAATATTTCCGCAACTCATAATTAGCACTTATTTCTCCAAAAGTTTTTGAAAGCACCGTTCACACACAATTCACCCCCCTCTTGTGTTTGGAGTCACTTGTCAACAGACTCAACTCTCTCACTCTAGACTTGACTCGACTCACGACTCATTTTCTCTCGACTCGACAATTATTAGGAAGCGACGAATCCATCAATCGACATACCAGTAGTAGCCTTGGGATCTTTCGCTTCTCCCTAGGTAAGCAGTCCCGGTTCCTACGCTGCGACGCCTAGTCAATCTCCCGTAAACAAAAGGGGACCTAGCACCCTCAGTTATCCGGGTCACGGCTCAAAGACGTCACGATGACTCGCCTAGCTCTCTCACTCGATGAACGACTCGCCGCTTACGATAGTCAAGGAGTAATACACAATATTACTTGATCGCATATCAAATAAAGAGAGCATGCTTAACATGAAGAAAACGCAATTCGACATTTTAAGCAATAACAGAATCCTGCATGAAGAAACGCAATTCAACAAGCAACACACAATTCGCAGCATATATTCAATCTCATATTAAATAATGCATAACTCAATCATATCACAACATTACATGCTTGGCACGCAATTCAAGGAATCCATCTCTCTACAACTCGATGGAGTTGACAGAGAGGTACACAAATGTGGGGGGCTGGGTTCAGGAGACCAACCGCAAAGTTTTCACCCACGATGACTCAGAAAATTGACGACCGCACGACAATAAAATAAACGAAGGGGTTCGGAAACCCTAACCTCGAACTCGGAGAGTTCTCAGACTTTTTCGTATTTAAATAAGCATTTAAATAACAAAAAGCCTAGAAATATCTAAAGTCGCCCTTACGCATAAATACATAAACAATAACACTAGAATGTGAAGCGCCCTTACGCATAAATACATAAACAATAACACTAGAATGTGAAGCGCCCTTACCGAACTCCAAGCCACGCGTCCACATACTCCTCGACTCTACACCGCATGATCTCAGATTACTCAAAGCCTAACACACGAAGCAAACATAGCACAATCTAGGCATACACTAACTCTAACTTCCTAGGTTCTCAAACCCCAAAAACCACTTAGACAACCAAATCACTTACACTAAAACACACACGTTGAAGTACTTGTTTCAAGAAATTACATGCACTTGAAAAATTAATAACTAATTAAAGAATTAAATTCTAAAGATTAAGGAATCATTTCTTGAAAAACTAAAACATAAAACATCATCATTTTTCTTGAAAGCTTATGGCATGAAACAACATCAGTTAACCAATTCTTTTCTCAAATGCTAAATCAAGGCTCCACTTGGTTTCTGAGGTCTCAAGGAACCCAATTTACCTATGTGCTTCATAGCCTCAAAATCTCTAAACAAGTCCAACTCAATCAAACCTTTTCCATAATTTTTTTTAAAGCTTATACACAAATTGCACAACTAATTTAAAAGCCAAGAACACAAAATAATTGCCTCCTAAGTTCTAGAGAGCTCGCGGCCAACACCCCCTTTTTCCCAAAAACTTTTGCAAGTTCCAAACTACTTAAACAACATCATTCAATCAATTATTTCTTTCATCAAAACAATGATAATTTCACAAACCCAAGCCTAATCAAGACCACCCTAACTCAAGCCTCTTTCAAAATTCCAAGGTTTCATGAAACTTCTCAATCCAAGTTTTTAAATCAAAATACTATATCAACAATAGTACCTAAGAAGCAATAATCACAAGCTAATTGAAGTGATTCACATGAGCAATCACATTTTCCCCCTTTTTCCATAGGACAAGGATTTACAAGATTTTGGGAAAATTTGATCATTTTGCTCCAAGATCATTATCAAGCCAAATATAAACATAAATAAGCAAGAATTCAAGCATATACAAATAAATAAGCAAGTAATTAAACAAAAGAATGGAAAGAAACCCTCACCAATTAATTACATGATTCATAACATACTTACCACTAATCCCCTTTCCTCAAGAATAGGTTTTTATCAAAACAATACCCAATCAAAGTTTTAATCCCAAACTATCAGTCTAAAACAACAACATCAACATCAATTAAGCTAGGAACACCAATTAATTCACAAGATTCACAAGAGATCACACAAATCCCTCTTCCCTTAGGTTAGGGTTTCAAGAATTTGGGAATAATGTGTTCCTTTCTCTTATTGATCATAATCAAGCACAATTAAACACAAAACAAGTCATAAATACAAGAAACCAAAGTGGAAGAACTATCACCTTCTCCCTCCTCTAGCTCACGTTTTTCTTGGGCAGTTCTTGGAAGAAGAAAATTCTGTTTTTCTTCTTGCATGCAAGGTTGTGAAGATGGTGGCAAGAAGAAGAAACTAAAGGTGATTGAGGTTGGAGGAAGGGAGGGGATTCACGCCAAGAAGGGAAGGAAGGAGCCCATGAAAGTGGCTTGGCCCTTGAAGCTTCTCTCCACCCATAACCAGAAAAAAAAATAAAGTGGGGTTGTGAAAATGAGGAGGGGTCGCTGCTTGTAGGCTTAAGGAGAAAGAGGGATTAAAATTTAATAAAAAGCTTGTCTTCACTTGTTCTCATCCACTCATACTAACATAAAGAAGAGACTAATTAAATAAGAGTGGAAATTGAGAGAATGATGGAATGTCACGCAGGGGAAGAAAAAAGAAGAGGAATTATGTTCTTTTTTTTTTCTCTCCCACTTAGGCAATTTAGGTAGACAATAAAAAACTGAATAAGTGAAAAGGAGCGGAGGGGGTCACGTAGCTGATGGCTAAAAGAGGGGGAAAAAAATAATCAAAAATAAGATTTTACTTGGTTAGAAAAATTTAGGATAAGCATAAAATGATTAGTCACCAAAAGTATGACACCTACACACTAAAAACTAGATGCTAATCCAATCAACAAGTATAACCCACCTAATCTCTCCTCTCTCACAATTACCCTCTAATCCTAGAGTCTAACGCGTACTAAAACATTGGCGTCGAGTAATCGCGTTACCGATTAATTCTCCGCCGATTAATTCGCGAAAATTAATTTAACGAGAAATTAATTCACCGCGTGATAATATATTATTATAAATAATAAAAACAATCTAAAACATTCAAAAATAATCACAAGAAGTTACATTTCGATTTTCATCGAAATCAGAGTTCGTTTTAAATTTTAATGCGGATAAAATTTACCCGGCGATTCGAAACGCAACGAAACTTCGTTAGAGTTTTCCGACGATTTTCGAACCATAAATTAACATAAAATATTAATTCTTAAATTTAATTTCATCTTGATTTAATTCAATCATTTTCTTAGTCAACAAAGATACGTGTTACCGCATCACACCGAAAACTTATACAAGGTATAAATTGATGAATTCGCATTAACGCAGCATACGTCTACGCTATCTATTAATTTGAATTAACATCATGAATAATATTTATTCATAATAAATAAATTGTTCAAAATACTCAAAATAATTTCCCGTACTCTCAGTAAATCATCGAGGTGATCAATCTCTCTGACTTATTTTTCGAGTATTCAGGATTTTATTGCTAAAATCAATTTTCTTAAAAATTGGAGTGTTACAATACCATCCCCCTTAAAATAGTTTCGTCCTCGAAACTACACGGATAGCAAAATATGGAAAAATACTTTACCCAAAGCCATAAAATATTTTGCACACAAGGCACTCATAGTACATATTAATGTATGTAGTACTATAATATTTTTAGTTACATAGTATAGCAGGCAATAATAGCAATCACAACACGTATACATTTAGCACAACGTAAAGTAAGCGTAGTTAGTGGACAAAGAATTCCCTGCGATTGACTGATGCTTCTTCCCTGTTCACGACATCTGCTCGTCCACTATCACGATCCTGCTCTCGAACACGGGTACAACTATATCTTCGTGCCATTTCCACGAGAATAATTCTAATCTATTTGCAGCAATTAGAGTTACGCATACCAAGAATACAAAACCCTTTTAAAACTTCAGAAGATTGAACTTCATTTTTCTCCAATTCAAACATTTTTATTTATTATTATTTTTTTTTTCCTAAGAAAACATCGATTTCTTGGGAGTCATATCAACACAAGAAACTAATAAAACACAATTTCATTTTGTCAAGACTCAACCGTTCTCATGGACACTAAAGTCCCTTTGAGATTAGGTTCTCATTGTCTCAAAATCACTACGCACGCTTGCTCAAAACTTTTCTAATTGAATTTTCAACTCCAAACACAAAACAAAAGAAGATTCATATTTTTTTTTTGTTCAAGGGTTTAGCACCAAAACTATTATCCTTTACACAAACGAAAACAAAATCATTTTCTAGCTTTCATTACAAAATCAGAATTTAACAAAAAAAAAACATTAAAAAAAAAACTTAACACCTTTGTCAGCTAGATCATTAACAAAGATTCAAGCATTAAGAACAAGGAACTAAGACACTCACCTAGAATCTTCCAGGAACTCGTGGTTTGGGGAGGGACAGGAGGATTGCTATGATCACCAACCATAAAATTGCCCATAACATCACCCAAGGGTACAGAGGATATAAGGAACAGTCCTCACTTGACATCTCTTAGAGCTTTGACTTAACTAGAGGAATGGAAGGGAACAATTTCCAAGTTTCTCACACACTCCAAGCACCACACGGTCTGGCACTACTTAAGGGGATGATCGAATAAAATGGGGCTCTTGGAACTGAATTTGTCCGCGGTGGACAAGGGAATAAAGAGGAAGGAACTAAGTTCTCTCTATCTTCCTATGCCCACCCTCACACCCATGATGCAACCAATGAGTCTTTCCCACTTTCCCTGAGCATAGTGTTCCCTAAGGAAGGAATTAGAAAATGGTGGGGGTCCTCTAAATAGAATTTGTTCGTGGCACACAATAGGAGTAAAGGAAAGGTCTGGGCTCGACACTAAGACCAATAATTCAATTCGAATTATTCTCCCCTTTTTCTTTCCCCCCTTTTTTTTTAAAAAAAAAATCGGTCGACGCAATTTCGAAGAAAGGAGAGGAAAGATTCACAAATTTTTGGTCTAATGTCTTCCTCACTTACTAGCACTATAACTAAAGCCGAATATTTCCTTCTGTACTCTTTTACAAGTGGGTGGTCGGCTAAGTAAGTAAAAGAAAAGATGAAAATAGATTATTCCACTTTGCTTGGCTCTCCTTTTAAAGGAAAATTTCGTATTCTAGAACATCAGGATAAAGTCTGGTAAAGGAATTTCAGATACTACCCAATGCTAGCTAAGCAACTTGTCACGTACTAAAACTTCTACCCGCAACTCTAACTAATTTTCCAGTTCCCATTCAACTGAGTCAAATGGTTCCCGCGTAAATTAAGTTGTCACAAGACAATTAATCTGCGCTTGCTAGAAAGTAGCCGCATTTAATATTCCCATTGGAAAATATTAATGCGCTCGCACAAATATCAAACATACAATCAATTATATACATTCACAGCAGTGCTAAGGTAGACTACTGCGAAACATAGATGTTAGTGGCACGGGTCTCATTCACAAAGTTTATAAAACACATTTTAGTCTTGAAACTTACTATATACCAAATTATTTCATACATCAAACACTTAGGTGATCTATATCTAGGATCACTAGTACTTCAAAGATTCAGACTAAATATTACATATAGCAATGTCTCCTACGGATCATCCCTCTTCCAAATTTATGTCCATATGTAGCTCCTTATTGTTGCGCTTCCCGAGGTGAAGTCCTCGAATGGCGAGCTCTCTTCTCTGCTCAACGAGTATATGCGTCCTTCCGGAGTCGGGCGTTGGACATCCACCTGATCTACAGTCGATTCCATCTTTGGGTCTCGGCAATTCTTAGCATAATGCCCTAACTTCTTACAGTGAAAACACAATTCCTTCTTGAGTGGGCATTTACTAGCATAGTGTCTTAAGCCTCCACAACGATAACAGAGTATTCCCTCTCTGATCTGTTTCTCTTTTCCTCCACTTCCATCGTTCTGAACTACAATACTGTGATCGCCTTGATTGTCCTCTTGTGGACGGTAGCATGGCTCCTTCTGCTGTCGTTTCCCCACAGCCCTTGCTGCACTTCCACTGAGTTCATCCTCTTGAGTTTTGCAGTCCCTAGCAAGGTGTCCTGGTTTGTCGCATTTGAAGCACACAATGTCTTTATTTCCTACGCAATTGTACGCATAATGCCCCGATTTACCGCAACGATGGCAAACCAATCCAGGCTTAATCTGACTCTCCCCACCTGAGTTCTGAGCCATAGGACGATACTGTCCTTCATTGTTCTCTCGGGGCCGGTTGTAAGGTTTTTTTTTCTGCCGCTTTCCCTTCTGACCCTGTTTTTGTTCCTGGTCCTGAGATCGAATAGGTCCACCAGCAAGATTCCCTGATCCGTTGCAGCCAGAGCACAGCTTGTAATCCCTTTTGTTCTGGTCTCCTCTGCCTAGACTCTGAGTAATTTGAATCTTCTGTTCCATCTCTAGCTTATCTGCTACAACAGGAACAACCGTTCGTTTCTGAGACATTAGATTTTCACGAGGTCTTACAACCTATTAAAAATCCCAAACAGGTTTGGTGCGTCTAGCACACTTTGTCTTCAATTAAAACAATCCAAGCAATTGCAAGTAGAGTTATCCTACTTGAGGAGCAATCAAGCAAGCATGGTTTGACTCACAACAAAACACGATTTGACTCCCTACAATCTAATCTCTGCACCACCCGACATTTGACCATCTATAAATTCCCGACTCACAGTCCGGTAGAACCGAACTGCTCTGATACCACTATTGTAACGACCCGTTTTTCGGAACGCTACTAAGCCAGTATCTTTACAAAAGTTGACATATTTCCGAAAGGCGAAATACTCTGCCTTGCACGTTTTCCAAAAATGTGGTTCTATTTTTTTTTTCAAAACTTCTTTCTCAAAATGGCTGTCAGAGTATTGCAACGATTTTAGAAACATGGCGGAATTATTTAGAGACACCACATAACCACATTCAAGTATTACATCAACTCACACATAACAGCATGTGCCTTGAAACATAATCGACATTTATTACAATACAGAAATAAATTTAAGCGTCCTATAGCTGGTCGACACAACAAGCTCCTCGCAAGACTACTAGTAGATTCCGCAACCACAACACAAGTGGAAAACTAAACAACCATCCCCAGCTGCTCCTCCTTGCAGTTCCAAATCCTCAGCTTGCTCCGCCATCTGGGTTACAATCATTAATTGACAGAACCACTGGCAAGGGTCAACTTCTTAAAATAAAGAGTCTGTTACACTTATTCGACAATGGCAACAAAGCATATAGCAATGCAACATGTTATAGGAAATAGAAAATCATAGCAATAAGCAACAACAATGTATATCATTCACAGAGCGTGACTCAACTCTCTCACTCTAGACTTGACTCGACTCACGACTCATTTTCTCTCGACTCGACAATTATTCCGGAAAGCAGACGCAGATCCATCAACTGACATACCAGCCGTAGCCTTGGGATCTTTCGCTTCTCCCTAGGTAAGCAGCCCCGGTTCCTACGCTGCGACGCCTAGTCAATCTCCCGTAAACAAAAGGGGACCTAGCACCCTCAGTTATCCGGGTCACGGCTCAAAGACGTCACGATGACTCGCCTAGCTCTCTCACTCGATGAACGACTCGCCGCTTACGATAGTCAAGGAGTGATACACAAGATTACTTGATCGCATATCAAATAAAGAGAGCATGCTTAACATGAAGAAAACGCAATTCGACATTTTAAGCAATAACAGAATCCTGCATGAAGAAACGCAATTCAACAAGCAACACGCAATTCGCAGCATATATTCAATCTCATATTAAATAATGCATAACTCAATCATATCACAACATTACATGCTTGGCACGCAATTCAAGAAATCCATCCCTCTACAACTCGATGGAGTTGACAGAGAGGTACACAAATGTGGGGGGTTGGGTTCAGGAGACCAACCGCAAAGTTTTCACCCACGATGACTCGGAAAATTGACGACCGCACGACAATAAAATAAACGAAGGGGTTCGGAAACCCTAACCTCGAACTCGGAGAGTTCTCAGACTTCTTCGTATTTAAATAAGCATTTAAATAACAAAAAGCCTAAATATCTAAAGTTGCCCTTACGCATAAATACATAAACAATAACACTAGAATGTGAAGCGCCCTTACGCATAAATACATAAACAATAACACTAGAATGTGAAGCGCCCTTACCGAACTCCAAGCCACGCGTCCACATACTCCTCGACTCTACACCGCATGATCTCAGATTACTCAAAGCCTAACACACGAAGCAAACATAGCACAATCTAGGCATACACTAACTCTAACTTCCTAGGTTCTCAAACCCCAAAAACCACTTAGACAACCAAATCACTTACACTAAAACACACACGTTGAAGTACTTGTTTCAAGAAATTACATGCACTTGAAAAATTAATAACTAATTAAAGAATTAAATTCTAAAGATTAAGGAATCATTTCTTGAAAAACTAAAACATAAAACATCATCATTTTTCTTGAAAGCTTATGGCATGAAACAACATCAGTTAACCAATTCTTTTCTCAAATGCTAAATCAAGGCTCCACTTGGTTTCTGAGGTCTCAAGGAACCCAATTTACCTATGTGCTTCATAGCCTCAAAATCTCTAAACAAGTCCAACTCAATCAAACCTTTTCCATAATTTTTTTTAAAGCTTATACACAAATTGCACAACTAATTTAAAAGCCAAGAACACAAAATAATTGCCTCCTAAGTTCTAGAGAGCTCGCGGCCAACACCCCCTTTTTCCCAAAAACTTTTGCAAGTTCCAAACTACTTAAACAACATCATTCAATCAATTATTTCTTTCATCAAAACAATGATAATTTCACAAACCCAAGCCTAATCAAGACCACCCTAACTCAAGCCTCTTTCAAAATTCCAAGGTTTCATGAAACTTCTCAATCCAAGTTTTTAAATCAAAATACTATATCAACAATAGTACCTAAGAAGCAATAATCACAAGCTAATTGAAGTGATTCACATGAGCAATCACATTTTCCCCCTTTTTCCATAGGACAAGGATTTACAAGATTTTGGGAAAATTTGATCATTTTGCTCCAAGATCATTATCAAGCCAAATATAAACATAAATAAGCAAGAATTCAAGCATATACAAATAAATAAGCAAGTAATTAAACAAAAGAATGGAAAGAAACCCTCACCAATTAATTACATGATTCATAACATACTTACCACTAATCCCCTTTCCTCAAGAATAGGTTTTTATCAAAACAATACCCAATCAAAGTTTTAATCCCAAACTATCAGTCTAAAACAACAACATCAACATCAATTAAGCTAGGAACACCAATTAATTCACAAGATTCACAAGAGATCACACAAATCCCTCTTCCCTTAGGTTAGGGTTTCAAGAATTTGGGAATAATGTGTTCCTTTCTCTTATTGATCATAATCAAGCACAATTAAACACAAAACAAGTCATAAATACAAGAAACCAAAGTGGAAGAACTATCACCTTCTCCCTCCTCTAGCTCACGTTTTTCTTGGGCAGTTCTTGGAAGAAGAAAATTCTGTTTTTCTTCTTGCATGCAAGGTTGTGAAGATGGTGGCAAGAAGAAGAAACTAAAGGTGATTGAGGTTGGAGGAAGGGAGGGGATTCACGCCAAGAAGGGAAGGAAGGAGCCCATGAAAGTGGCTTGGCCCTTGAAGCTTCTCTCCACCCATAACCAGAAAAAAAAATAAAGTGGGGTTGTGAAAATGAGGAGGGGTCGCTGCTTGTAGGCTTAAGGAGAAAGAGGGATTAAAATTTAATAAAAAGCTTGTCTTCACTTGTTCTCATCCACTCATACTAACATAAAGAAGAGACTAATTAAATAAGAGTGGAAATTGAGAGAATGATGGAATGTCACGCTGGGGAAGAAAAAAGAAGAGGAATTATGTCTTTTTTTTTTTTCTCTCCCACTTAGGCAATTTAGGTAGACAATAAAAAACTGAATAAGTGAAAAGGAGGGGAGGGGGTCACGTAGCTGATGGCTAAAAGAGGGGGAAAAAATAATCAAAAATAAGATTTTACTTGGTTAGAAAAATTTAGGATAAGCATAAAATAATTAGTCACCAAAAGTGTGACACCTACACACTAAAAGCTAGATGCTAATCCAATCAACAAGTATAACCCACCTAATCTCTCCTCTCTCACAATCAACACACTAACGCGTTACCGATCAACAAGTATAACCCACCTAATCTCACCTACACACTAACGCGTACTAAAACACGGCGTCGAGTAATCGCGTTACCGATTAATTCCCCGCCGATTAATTCGCGAAAATTAATTTAACGAGAAATTAATTCACCGCGTGATAATATATTATTATAAATAATAAAAACAATCTAAAACATTCAAAAATAATCACAAGAAGTTACGTTTCGATTTTCATCGAAATCGGAGTTCGTTTTAAATTTTAATGCGGATAAAATTTACCCGGCGATTCGAAACGCGACGAAACTTTGTTAGAGTTTTTCGACGATTTTCGAACCATAAATTAACATAAAATATTAATTCTTAAATTTAATTTCATCTTGATTTAATTCAATCATTTTCTTAGTCAACAAAGATACGCGTTACCGCATCACACCGAAAACTTATACAAGGTATAAATTGATGAATTCGCATTAATGCAGCATACGTCTACGCTGTCTATTAATTTGAATTAACATCATGAATAATATTTATTCATAATAAATAAATTGTTCAAAATACTCAAAATAATTTCCCGTACTCTCAGTAAATCATCGAGGTGATCAATCTCTCTGACTTATTTTTCGAGTATTCAGGATTTTATTGCTAAAATCAATTTTCTTAAAAATTGGAGGGTTACAGCCAACACCAAAGTATTTTTCTTTTTCCTCTGTGTTGATAGAGTCAGTCAACTTCCTCACAACACCGTCTTTAATCATCATTATGGAGAGAAGAACTCCATAAGGGATAACCTTAACGATATTCTTCTTATCAACACTCTTCCTTGAGAAGACAAGAGCATTTATCAGATTGTTGATAATCAACCTTGGTAGATTGATTTTCTTCTCATCCATGTAGTTCCTCATAATGAACTTTTGCTCGTAGTTCACTATATCGCTTGAGCCAGCCTTCAGAATCACGCTCTTGGCGATGATTTTGTGCAATACTCTGTAGTGGCTTTTCAAGTCTTTGGTCGTGGGAGTAATGTTCTTCTTCTTCAGTTCACGGTAGTTTTCAAATAGGGCTTCGTTGACGTTTTCAAGTCCTCTGTATGCATCAGCCCAGTTTGCATGGTAACTGATTCCTTCACAAGGGCACTTGATCGTCTGAGCAATAGAGTTGATGGTGAAGCGTAGCTTGAAGCCTCAAATGTGTCCTTCTATGATTTTTCCTGGAAGTAAGTACGCATTCCCCCAGAACTCCTTAATAGCATAGCTCAGTACGTTGACTGGTTCCCAGATGAAGTAGTTTTTCCAGCTCAGTTTCTCCAGACCTTCTTCAAAATCAAAACCGTATAGCTTGAAGTTCTCAAAACCGATCCGGTTCTCATTCATGAGTTTTGCCTCAGAGAAGACGTCGAAGGCAGCAGTATATTATCCAACCTTTCTATCGACCATGGTAGCAGTTGCAGAGAAAGTGATGGAGGTTTTAGGGTTCGAAAACACACACACACACACAGAGAGAGAGAGAAAACAGTTTTTGCAAGAGAATGCAGAGTGAAGTGATGGAGCAAAAAATGTGGAGTAGTGGGAAAGTTGATAGAAAATGGTACAGTCCTTTTTCAAAAAATCGCTTAGTATTTCCACACAAAAATTAAATCAAAAAGAAAATAAAATAAAGATTTGCCTTTTCATTAAATGCAGACGCCAAAAGAAAAGTAAGATCAAGTAAAAAGATTTTATCGAAAGACATAAATAATTATGACTCAGTAGATGTGATGAGACGCTTAAGTCCTTAACACGTGTGACACGTGTGGGTGTGCTCGGACGCACGCAACCAATTCACCAGACGATGAGTTATGATGCACATGACAAATAAAATGCTTATTCATATACATGCTTATGTCATACCAGATGCTGAGATTGTGCATATTATCTGACGCTGAGATTAATCATTCTTCTATAAGATGAAGATTTAAATTTCTTCTTATAAAATTGAATCTATCTTCAGCAAGGGGTTTTGTAAATATGTCAGCCCACTGATGATCAGTGTCTACAAATTTTATTTCTAGAATACCCTTCTGAACATAGTCTCTTATGAAGTGATGCTTAATCTCAATGTGTTTGGCTCGTGAATGCAATATGAGATTTTTAGTAAGACAGATTGCAGAAGTATTATCACAAAAGATAGGAATGTTACTCTCTTTTATCAGATAGTCTTCAAGTTGATATTTCATCCACATAAGTTGAGAGCTGCAACTTGCTGCTGAAATATACTCAGCTTCTGCTGTTGATAGTGCAATTGTGCTTTGCCTTTTGCTTGACCAAGATACAAGATTTGCTCCAAGAAATTGGCAGCTTCCACTTGTGCTTTTTCTTTCAATTCGGTCTCCAGCAAAGTCAGCATCACAGAAACCTACTAACTTGTAATCTTTTGATTTCTTATAAAGCAAACCAAGATTAGTAGATCCTTGCAAATATCTAAAGATTCTTTTAACAGCACTCAAGTGTGATTCTCTAGGATCTGATTGAAATCTAGCACATAGACAGACGCTGAACATAATATCAGCTCTTGAAGCTGTAAGATAAAGTAGAGATCCAATCATACCTCTGTACATCTTCTGATCTACCTTTTTACCAGTTTCATCTTTACCAAGAATACATGTGGGATGCATAGGAGTACACATAGGTTTGCAATCCACCATTTTGAATTTCTTTAGCAATTCCTTGATATATTTGCTTTGATGTATATATATACCATCATTGCATTGTTTGATTTGAATTCCAAGGAAAAACTTTAGTTCACCCATCATGCTCATCTCGAATTCAGCCTGCAATAGCTTAGAAAATTCTTTGCAAAGGCTTTCATTAGTAGCTCTAAAAATAATGTCATCAACATATATTTGAACAATTATAAAGTGCTTGTTTGATGTTTTTCTAAAAAGAGTAGTGTCTACTAGACCTCTGGTAAAGCCATTTTTCATCAAAAATGTACTCAGTCTTTCATACCAAGCTCTGGGAGCTTGCTTAAGACTATACAAGGCCTTTTTGAGTTTGAAGACATGTTCTGGAAATTCAATGTCTTCGAATCCAGGAGGTTGTTTTACAAAGACTTCCTCAGTAATAAAACCATTCAAGAAATCACTTTTCACATCCATTTGATAAAGAATTATATCATGATGTGCAGCAAAAGAAAGCAAAATGCGTATAGCTTCTAACCTTGCAACAGGTGCAAATGTTTCAGTAAAATCAATACCTTCTTCCTGTGAGTACCCTTGAGCAACCAATCTTGCCTTGTTTCTCACAACCTTTCCATCTTCATCAAGCTTGTTTCTAAATACTCATTTAGTACCAATAGCTTGCTTATCTTCTGGTAAAGTAACTAACTTCCATACATCGTTCCTTTGGAACTGATTCAACTCTTCTTGCATGGCCAGAATCTAACCTTCATCTTTCAATGCTTGATCAATCGTTTTAGGTTCCATTTCTGAGAGTAGTGCCATATCTGCATGCTCTTTAAAAGAGGATCTGGTTCTTACTCTATCTCCAGGTTTTCCTATGATTTGATCTTTAGGATGATTGGCTTTGTACTTCCAGCTCTTTCTGAATTCAGCTTCTGAAGATTCTTGTGTCTGGTCACCACCGGACGATGAAGATGTAGGTTATTTGTAGTATTTCATAAATTTAATTCTGAAAATAATTCATCTAGCTCTGACATGGCTATGTCAGGCTTCTTGTCATCAAATTTGACATGAATGGATTCTTCCACTGTCATAGTTTCTTTATTGTATATTCTAAAAGCTTTAGATCTTTCAGAATATCCCAAAAAAATTCCTTTGTCAGCTTTTTAATCAAACTTACCAAGCTGATCCTTAGTATTTAAAATGTAACACGTACAACCAAATGAATGAAAATATGATATGTTTGGTTTCCTTCCTTTCCACAGTTCATATGGAGTCTTCTTCAAAATAGGTCTAATAGAAATTCTATTTTGAATATAATAAGCCGTGTTTACTGCTTCTGCCCAAAAATATTTTGCAATATTAGCCTCATTGATCATGGTCCTGGCCATTTCTTGGAGGGATCTATTCTTCCTTTCTACAACACCATTTTGTTGAGGTGTTCTAGGAGAGGAGAAATTGTGGGAGATGCCGTTATCATCGCAAAATTTTTGAAAGCTTTCATTTTCAAATTCTCCCCCATGATCACCTCTAATAGAAGAAATGCAAATTCCTTTTTCATTTTGAACTGTTTTGCAGAATACAGTAAATACCATGTATGACTCATCTTTGTGAGCAAGGAATCTAACCCATGTCCATCTAGTAAAATCATCAACAATGACTAACCCATATTTCTTTCCTGTTAAAGAGGTTGTCCTTGTTGGACCAAAAAGATCAAGATGCAAAAGCTCAAGTGGTCTAGAGGTTGAAACAACATTTTTTGATTGAAAATAAGTTTTAACTTGTTTTCCTCTTTGACATGCCTCACAGAGAGCATCGGATTGATACTTGAGATTTGGTAAGCCTCTGACAAGACAGTGCTTGTTTAATTTTGAGATTAATCTCAAATTGGCATGACCCAATCTCTTGTGCCAAATCCATTGTTCTTCGTCAACAGACATGAGACACTTGACATCTTGTTTTGCAAGTTCAGAGAGATCAATTTTGTAAATATTTTGTTTCCTCTTAGCAGTAAAGAAAGTAGAGCCGTCTTTCTTGCTTTTTACTAGACATCCAGTTTCTGTAAAGATGACTTCATAACCATTGTCACATAATTGACTTATGCTCAATAAGTTATGTTTAAGTCCTTCAACATATAGTACATTATCAATAGAGGGAAGAGAGCCTTTACCAATGCGACCAATTCCAACTATTTTACCTTTCTGGTTTCCTCCGAAACCAACGAATCCAGCTTCTTTAGGCCTTAGTTCTTGGAACATATGCTTTTCTCCCGTCATGTGACGCGAGCATCCACTGTCTAAGTACCAAGATAGGTGTGTTGACTTTGTTGCTAAGCATGTCTGCAACATAGACTATTTTATCTTTAGGTACCCATATCTTTTTGGGTCCTTTCTTGTTAGTTCTTGAAGGAAGCTTATCCTTCACAGTTTTAAAAACAGTACATGCACTTTTCAAATGACCAGGTTTATTGCAGTAAGTACAATGCAAGCATTTACTATGATTATTGGATTTATCAGATGCTGAATCATTTTCTAAAAGAGGTTCATCTGATATATAACCAAGACCATGAGTTGTCGTTTTACTGACACCCCAAATCATTGAAGCTTGCGTGCTTCTGGTTGCATTTAGGAACTCTCTGCAAGAAACTTTTGAAAAGCATATTCATAATCATTTGATTTGCATTTAGGATTGCCTGTAACTTTAGATCTTTCAGCTTGAGAGCTCTCAGCTTCTGGTTGCTTGTTAGCGGTCAGACGCTGGTTATCCATCAGATGCTGATTTTCAGTTTTCAGCTTCTGATTTTCTTTATTGAGTACAGATTTTTCTTTGTTTAAAGCTTGAAAGTCTTGTGATAATTTTGAAAATTTATTTTTCAAATTCTTATACTCAACAGAGAGAGTGGCAGAGTCTTTAAGAAGATCATCAAATGCAAGTTGAATTTCAGAGTAGGAATCATATACTATTACCTCTTCAACTTCTTCTTCTGAATCAAGGTCAGTGTCTGCCATGAGAGCGAGATTTGCTTCTACTTTATTATCTTCCTCAGATGAGGATGAATCTAGATCTTCCCATGTAGCCATGAGGCTCTTCTTCTTTTTCTTGAAAGAATTTCTTGTGGACTTCTCCTTAAGATTAGGACATTCGGACTTGAAATGTCCAGGCTTTTTACATTCATAGCAAATGACTTGAGCCTTGTCCTTGCTCTCTTTCTTGTCCTTAGTATCTTTCTTCTGAAACTTCCTCCTGAAGTTTCTCTTCTTCCACATTCTTTGTATCTTCCTGGATATAAACGCGAGCTCATCTTCTAATGTGTCAACATCTCCTTCTGAAGCTTCATCTTCTGATTCTTCTTCTTCAGCCTGAAGGGCTTTGGAAGAACTGATTTTATGTTGAGCGACTTTCAAAGCAATAGACTTGCCCTTTTTGACAGGTTCTTCTTCATTTAGCTCAAGTTCATGAGCTTTCAACGAACTCATAAGATCTTCAAGTCGTAGGACATTTAGATCTTTTGCTTCCTGAATAGTAGTGACCTTGGGTCTCCACTGCTTAGTCAAGCTTCTTAAGATCTTTCTAACATGGTCAGGTGTAGTGTAACTTTTTCCAAGGGCCTGTAACCCATGAACAAGTGTTTGAAATCTTCCAAACATGGTTTCAATGCTTTCACCATCTTCCATTTTGAATAACTCGTATTGGCGAACCAACATGCTAGCTTTGGTTTCTCTTACTTGGGCAGAGCCTTCGTAAGATAAAACAAGTGAATCCCAGATTTCTTTGGCAGTATCAAATTTGCCACATTTATCATATTCCTTTTCTGTCATAGCGCAGATAAGAATGAATCTAGCCTTTTGATTGATTTGATATCTCTTTTTCTGTTCATCATTCCAATCTTCTCTGGCTATAGCAACACCACGAGGATTAGTGGGAGGAATGTAACCACTTTGAACTATATCCCACAACTCAAGTTGTTATGTCTCAAAGAAAGCTTTTATCTTATCTTTCCAGTAATCAAATTTTTCTCCATTGAATAGAGGAGGACGGTTCATATGACCACCTTCAGTAGACATGTTCACAGTATAGGATCTTTTCTCTTAACACTGTTAGGTGCTCAACCAAGAGGCCGAGCTCTGGTACCAACTGAACGTGAACACAAGAAGGGGGGTTGAATTGTGTTAAAAACTTTTCGCAAACTATACGTAAAAACTTCAACACAAGTTGTTCAAAAACTGTTTGTATATCGGATGCAGAGAATTAAATAGGACCGGATGCAGAAATTTAAACAATTTATAAAAACTTGTTTTACCGAGCAAGGTAAAGATAAATAATGTAAAGCAGTAAAGGATGAGACTCAGAGATTTATACTAGTTCACTACCAACTGGTAGCTACGTCTAGTCCCTTCGTTCCTGAAGGATTTTTCACTATAATCAACTGATTACAATTTTCCTCAAGAGTATTCTTCTGTCACAAACTTGACAATACTCTCAACTTCTCAAAACGACTCAGTGCAGTCGAGCCTTTGAGGAACAGAGCCTTTACAAGGCCAAATACAGTTTACAAAAGAGATTATACTTTTGAATACAATCAAAATAACTCTCACAGAGAGGATGAAAGGATTAAGCTCAAAACAGAATAGCTTTCTAAAAGAAAGTATAAGACGCTGAGTTCAGTTCTATGTGGACCTGAAACTTGACACGAAACTTGATTGCTCACTTGAGTAATATTGCTTTCAGAATGAAGTTTCTTCACAATTTTTTTTCAACTTTTCTTCAATGAATACCTTGGGGTATTTATAGGAGTCTTCAAGGGTATTACCGTTGCAGTAAAAATATCTCCTTTCCATTGAGTGAGGTAATTTGAAATGTAGTCCTATTCTTCCTTTCCAGAGAATATCAGAATAGTACACATTACTGTTTTCGTACTATCTGCTATTTGCAATTGCCTTGTACGATTTTTGTCTTATGCTAAAGGTGTCACCTTTGCTTCCTCGTACATCAAAATGAGCGCACAAAATCAAATCCGAATTCCGTTCCAGAACAATCTGAGGCTAAGAGCAAAAACGTGATCATCATGTGCTTCATTAAAGAGATCAGACGCTCGCTCAGAATAGAGGACGAACGCTCGTAGCAATTGAGTGTTCCACGTGTCAAGAAGTCACCTTCTTTGGGCGCTTCTTTGTTAACAAGGCATTTGGAATGAGTTCGGATGCTGACACTAGTGGATTGTATTCAATTCTTTTGTAAATTTCTTCTTCTTCCTTGAGTGATTTGTACATATATATGAATCTTTGATACCTGTACACTCAAAGATATGTTAGAAGATAAATTGTTCTCTTGAGAAATATTTTGTTATCATCAAAATTAATAAGGGTCTAAGCTTCTCAATCGTTTAGGTTCCAACAAACTTCTGTGGATGAAATATCAACTTGAAGATTATCTGATAAAAGAGAGTAACATTCCTATCTTTTGTGATAATACTTCTGCAATCTGTCTTACTAAAAATCCCATATTGCATTCACGAGCCAAGCACATTGAGATTAAACATCATTTTATAAGAGACTATATTCAGAAGGGTATTCTCGAAATAAAATTTGTAGACACTGATCATCAGTGGGCTGACATATTTACAAAACCCCTTGCTGAAGATAGATTCAATTTCATAAGAAGAAATTTAAATTTTCATCTTATAGAAGAATGATTAATCTCAGCGTCAGATGATATGCATCATCTTAGCATCTGGTATGACATAAGCATGTATACGTGTAAGCATTTTATTCGTCATGTGCATCATAACTCAGCGTCTGGTGAATCGGTTGCGTGCATCCGAGCGCGCACACACGTGTCACACGTGTAAAGGACTTAAGCGTCTCATCACATCTCACTGAGTCATGATTATTTATGTTTTTTGATAAAATCTTTTTACTTGATTTTTCTTTTATTTTGGCGTCTTCATTTAATGAAAAGGGGAATCTTCATTTTCTTTTCTTTTTGATTTAATTTTTTTTGGAAATGCGAAGCGGTTTTTGAAAAAGGACTATACCATTTTCTATCAAATTTCCCACTACTCCACATTTTTCGCTCCATCACTTCACTCTGTTTCTACTTGCAAAAATTGTTTTCTCTCTCTCTCTCTCTGTGACTTCAAACCCTAAAACCTCCATTACCCTCTCTGCAACTGCTATCATGGCCGATAGAAAGGTTGGATAATATACTGCTGCCTACGATGTCTTCTCAGAAGAAAACTTATGAATGAAAACAGAATTGATTTTGAGAACTTCAAGCTCTATGGTTTTGATTTTGAAGAAGGTTTGGAGAAACTGGGTTGGAAAAATTATTTTATCTGGGAACCAGTTGATGTGTTGAGCTATGCTATAAAGAAATTCTGGGGGAACGCTTATCTACTTCCGGGTGAAATTATTGAAGGACATATCAGAGGTTTCAAGTTACATTTCACCATAAACTCTATCGCTCAGACCATCAGGTGCCCTTGTGAAGGAATCAGTTACCATGCTAATTGGGTTGATGCTTACAGAGGTTTGGAAAACGTCAACGAAGCTCTGTTCAAAAACTATCGTGAGTGGAAGAAGAAGAACATAACTTCCACTGCCAAAGATTTGAAAAGCCACTACAAAGTATTGCACAAAATCATCGCTAAGAGCGTGATTCTGAAGGCTGGTTCAAGCGACATAGTGAACTATGAGCAAAAGTTCATTATAAGAAACTATATGGATGGAAAGAAAATCAACCTGCCAAGGTCAATTATCAATAATCTTGTAAATGCTCTTGTCTTCTCAAGGAAAAGTGTTGATAAAAAGAATATTGTCAAGGTTATCCCTTATGGAGTTATTCTTTCCATAATGATGATAAAAGATGGTATTGTGAGAAAGCTTGTTGATCCGACAAACAAAGAAGAAAGAGATAAATACTTTGGTGTTGGTGCTGTTGTTCGTCCTGAGGTTTTTGGAGTCAACAGTCTGGTCAGAATGCAATTGATAACTGGCTCTATGATTAAGAAGGTGAAACTAGAGCAACAAGAAGGAGAAACTGTTGCAAATGTTGGAGAAGCTGAAAAGAAAACCACCAGAAGCTCAATGGCTGGTGTGGAGAGACCTGCTGAATCTCCTATAAGGGAGACAAGAAGAATGAAACAAAAGGTGGCTCCTACACCTACTGTTGAGGAACCAGAAGATGAGGACAGAATTCCCATCAGAAAGATCTTGGAGAAGAAGAATAAGCCAACAGCTGAAAAAGACGCTTCAGCGTCCAGTCAAGGGAAGCAAGTCCCTCCTCCTCCTCCTACCGTTGTTGCCTCTAGAGGAACAAAGAGAAGGTTGGTTAAGTCTTCTGAGATTAACTCAAAGGTACTTGACTTTACTGTTGATGAGTCAGTATCTATTCCTGCACCTCCATTGTTTGTTTCACAACCACAAACCCAAACACAAACCAAGAAAACCAGAATGAGCCTACGACAAACCTCTACCCTCATCCCCTCAAAACCGACCCAAACACCATCCAATACACTCAACTTTGACCAACCACAAATCTCCTCAGATACCTCACTTACTACATACATTTCTAAACTTCACTCTCATCCCTTCAACCTATTATTCAAAGTACCTCACATCAATCCATTCAAACCCTACACATCTAAAATCTATACAATCACCAAAACCACTCCCACTTCACTCACCCTTACCTACAGACTTCAGTGTAAGGAAGAATGTCTCGCGCATTAACAAACCTCGGTTTGTTAAGTATGAGTCATACCACAGCATCTACAATCACCCTTCTACTTGGCACTTGAAAACCTTCACCTCTGGAGTTGCCAGACTGGAGATTGCCTCTCCAATGAATACTGCCTTCAAGGATGGAGAAGAACATTTCGAGATGTCATTCAAATGGAGATTAAGACCGGAACCTGGTAGCAGGGCAATTCCTTTCTCTGTTGACCTTCTGAAGTTCCTGCCTCAAATTGAACCTCTCTCACTGGAGGAGTGTGGAAGATAGATTACGGATGAAGAAGCTGCCTTCATGGCACACTGTCATGAGATGAAGAAACTTGAAGTTATCAGACAGTTCAGAGATCATTCTTCTGTATCCGTAAAGATTGTTCCAGATAGACAAAGGTGGCTACCTTGGTTTATCCCTGGGAAAAGGAAAGAACCTGCTCCTGGCAAGTTGCCATACAGCAAGATCGGACTCAAAGAGTATGAGAAAGCTCCTAAGAAGTTTAATCTTAAAGAATTCTCTGAGCTTCCGGCCAAGATCACTGAGGACCATGCCAGAAGGTTTTACCTCAGTTCTCTAAAGGAAGACGAATGGAGAACTGGCTCCTCAAATTGATGCAATGCTGAGAAAGCCACAATTCCCACAGTTGGTACTATCAGAAAAGTTACTGACACCAATCTTGGAACTGCATATTTTGATGATACGTTCAAGTGTTCAGTGATCAGGCCTCTTGACTGCATGAAGATATATGTCCAATGGGCTGCTGTGACTAAGCATTTTGACATTGGATTTATCTGGAATCAATGGTCTGAGTCTTGGAAAGACAAAGCCATGTTGCCATGCCTTGTCCCCCTAGTGCTTGAAGAAGATGACAGGGAAAATCTGTGAAGAGTATACCTGGCAGAAAATGAAGGACTCTCTTTTGCTTTTGGAGCATTGAGCGTCTTTATCAGAAGAGTATGGGGAGAAGATGCTGGAAATAGGTTTGACGCTTTTACTGCTGATGTGTTTCTGCACAGAGACATTATCTTTATGGATTTGCTGTATCCAGAAGATGTAAAGAAAAGAAGGGAAATTCAGGTAGAATTTGAGCAGAGAAAACTTGGAAATCTCATCAAATGGTTTATACCAAATGATGCATTCTTTCAAAGAGCTCAACAGAAGAAGGAATTGAGACTGGAGCTATCTAATTGGGTGCTAGCAGAGCATCAGAAGATGAAACCTGCACCAGTATCAGAAGCTGGACCTTCTACTTCTACTTCTACTCCTGCAGTTGAGATGGTCACTATTCCTAAATCACAGTTTAAAGAAATGAAGGCCACAAACCTGAAAGTTACCCAGCTGGAGAATGCCCTGAAATTACTATATGAATGTCTCAACATTCCTCCACCACCTCCACCAAACCCTTGAATTTATTTTTTGTGTGTGATATAAAGTATTTTTTTTGGTACTCTTATATATATATACACTTTTGCTCTGATTATCTGTTTATATATCTCTATCTGACTTATATTCAAATTTTTCTAAGTCTTATTTTGACTATGATGTGATTTACACTCTTTTTGTCTGATGACAAAAGGGGGAGTAAAAGAAAGGTTTGATGAACACGTGAAAATCTGATTGAATAATTCACCGTCAAATGTTCAAAGTCCGATGGATACGTTGAAAGTAAAATATCACGCATAGCATTTCATACATGGCATTTGTGTTAGGTATCTATTGCTCTAATACCAATAATGCTTTGATATTCAATGATCCAGTACGCTGATAATAATCAATAACTTTGGTACAATGAAAATCTTTTTGATAAAATGAAATCAGCATGCGATCTCACTTTGTTAAATGAATATATGCTCTGATACATCTACGTATTTTTGCGATTACTCAAATGAATTTGTTTATCAACAATCGCCTTAATACCTGAATTGTTCATATATATCTAAATTGTTGAATTCAGGGGGAGACCCTTGATATTATTTTGAAATTAAATTGTTCATCAACCTTGGATATTTGTCATCATCAAAAAGGGGGAGATTGTTGGAACCTAAACGATTGAGAAGTTTAAACCCTCACTAATTTTGATGATAACAAAGTATTTTCAAGAGAACAATTTATCTTCTAACATATCTTTGAGTGTACAAGTATCAAAGCTTCATAGATATGTACAAAACACTTAAGAAAGGAGAAGAAATTTACAAGAGAATTGAATACACTCCACTGATGTCAGCATCCGAACTCACTCCAGCGTCTTGCTAACAGCGAGCGTCCGGTAGTGTTACTCTTTGACACGTGGAATACTCAATTGCTGCGAGCGTCCTCCTCTGTTCTAAGCAAGCGTCCGATCTCTTTAATGAAGCACGTGATGATCACGTTTTTGCTCTTAACCTCAGAATTTTCTGGAACAGAATTCGAATTTGATTTTGTGCGCTCATTTTGATGTATGAGGAAGCAAAGGTGACACCTTTAGCATAAGACAAAAATTGTACAAGGCAATTGTGAAAAGCAGATAGTACGAAAACGGTAATATGTACTACTCTGATATTCTCTGGAAAGGAAGAAAAGGACTACATTTCAAATTACCTCACTCAATGAAAAGGAGCTATGTTTTTACTGCAAACGGTAATATCCCTGAAGTCTCCTATAAATACCCTAAGGTATTCATTGAAGAAGGGAGCCAAAAAAAACTGTGAAGAAACTTCATTCTGAAAGCAATATTACTCAAGTGAGCAATCAAGTTTCGTGCCAAGTTTCTGGTCTACAAAGAACTGAACTCAGTGTCTTATACTTTCTTTTAGAAAGCTACTCTGTTTTAGCTTAATCTTTTCATCCTCTCTGTGAGAGTTGTTTTGATTGTATTCAAAAGTATATTCTCTTTTGTAAATTGTATTTGGCCTAGTTAAGGCTTTGTTCCTCAAAGACTCGATCGTACTGAGTCGTTTTGAGAAGTTGAGAGTATTGTCAAGTTTGTGACAGTAGAATACTCTTGAGGTAAATTGTAATCAGTTGATTATAGTGAAAAATCCTTCAGGATCGAAGGGACTAGACGTAGCTACCAGTTGGTGGTGAACTAATATAAATCTCTGTGCCTCTTACTTTACTGCTTTACATTTATCTTTACCTTGCTCAGTAAAACAATTTTTCATAAACGGTTTATTTCCTGCATCCGGTTAGTCTCTCATCATCCGGTTAGTTTCTCAGCGTCCGATAAACAAACAGTTTTGAAAAATCTGTATTCTTAGTGCTTTTAACGTAAAGTTTGTGAAAAGTTTTTGGACACAATTCAACCCCCCTTCTTGTGTTCACGTTCACCCTTGATGCTCACAACTTCCACCAACACTCAAACAACCTATTATATCATCATATAAACACAAATCAACAAAAGAAAAGTTTTAAAACCTCTCCTCCTACTCTCATAGGCCCACGGCCAGCCCAAGGGAAAAAGGGGAAAAAATTTGTTTTCCATCCATTTAAATTTCAAAACAAAATTTAGATAAGGTCGTATAAATTATTTCCTAACTTATACTTGAAAATCAAGTAGAAAAGCATCATTTTCTACCTTCAAAACTTCCAAAATTCATCATAATAGTATTTCCTAAAAACTTCATGGAATCAAAATTTTACAAAGATAAAAATGAAGAGAATACCTCAAGGATGATGAAGATGTGCTTGGATTTGAATTTAGATGAATTTTTGAACCAAAATCTTCACTTTCTCTCTATAGGTTTTCATTTCTCTCTTTCTCCTTCTCTCTCTAAAACTTGAAGAAATGAAAATATGGTGGTAGAAAGAAGGGGGCTGATCCATTTTAGGGAGTATAAGGGAAGGATATGTTTGGTATTTTTAAATTTGTACTCCAAATGTTAATTAAATTAGGTTTTGTAATCCAAATTTTATAAAATATGATTATGTAATCCAAAAATTATGAAATTTAATTAGATAATTAGGAAATATCTGAATTTGATTAATAAAATTTTTACCCATCATAAAATAATATTTCTACCTAGAGTTTTTATTTTTTACCGATTAAAAATGCAATCGCGCAATTAAAACGTTACGCGATTAAACTGACGGCTGCGAAATCAACAGGACAATAATAAAAATAATACCTTCACATAAATCGTCAACTTTTGACGAGCAGTAAAATTTTCAAATAACGAATATTTTTGGGTCAAAAACAGACTTTTCGGACGGTAAAAACGTTAACCAGGTTATTAAAGCAACGTCTGTTTTCTGTCAGAATTAAAATTCGAAAATATTGCCACTAGTTAAATAAAATATTTAGAAATTAATCGTGAATTCCATTTCCAAAAATTACGAACTTTTATAAATTTATGAAAATACCCCTATACCATATATTACTAACAGCACACAATTTACACACAAACGAGAAACGAAAAATAGGGCTGTTACATGGAGCCCTGAAAAAGATTTTTGTGTGGGTGTTGTTGCTAATAAAAGATTTAAAAATTTGGGTGTAAAACCTTTATTTGTGTACTAGCTTTATTAAACCCGTGAGGGTGATTAGTAATTTGAATTGTTGATCTAAGTTTTGCTTGCTTGATGTGCTAGAGCTTGTTAATTAGCTATTTTAAAAGTTTCATAATTGCTTGGTTCCGAAAGAGAAATGATTTTCTAGTGTTTTAAAGTTAAAAGATTAGTTATGAGAGTTTTCAACAAGTGTGTAAATTTTTATAGTTATCTGAGAAGAGAAAAAATGATTTTGAGTTTTGAATACTTAGTTATTAGTGTGCGAAAATTTTTGGAAAAAGCTTTGGTTCAAAAGGATTTTGAGGATAAGAGAGGGTTATTAACGCTATTTTAATCTTTGAACTGAAGTGTGTTTGATAAATTTGAGACAATGAGAACCTAATCTCAAAGGAACTTTAGTGTCCATGAGAATGGTTGAGTCTTGAGAAAATGAAATTGTGTTATATTAGTTTCTTGTATTGGTGTGTTCCAAAGCAACTTGATATTTTCTTTTAGAAAAAATGTTTGATTAGAGAAGAGAATTTTAATCTTTTGAAGGTTTTAAGTGATTTTTATATTTTTATATGTGTAAAAGTGGTTACTTGCGAATAGGTTAGTATCACTTTTGTAAGTAATGACGCGTAGCTGTAGTAGAGCTCGTGTTCGTAACCGTGTTCATGAGCGTGATTGTGATCATGGATGAACAGATGTCGTGTTCGGGAAGGAAGCATCAGTCAGTCGCAAGGATTTCTTCGTCCACTAACTACGCTTATTTTGTGGTGTGCTATATGTTTATGCCTTGTGATTGCTACTATTGCAAACTATATTATGTAGCTATAAATATTATAGTATTATGTATAATAATAAGTATTGTGAATGCTTATGTGTGCAAATTATTTTACTGTTTTGAGTAAAGTAATTTTTTCGTATTTTGCTATCCGTGTAGTTTCGAGGACGAAACTATTTTAAGGGGGGTGGTATTGTAATATCCCAATTTTTAAAGAACAATTACTTTAGCGATAAAATTCTAGTTACTTGAAAGTAACTCGTAAAGACAGATCACCTCGATAATTTACTGAGAGTACGAGGTACTATTTCGACTCATTTCGAATAATTTATTTCTTATAAATAATTATTATTCATGATGTCAATTCAAATTAATAGACAACATAGACGTATGCTGCTTCAATGTGAATTCATCAATTAAAAACCTTATATAAGTTTTCTGTGTGACGCAGTAACGCGTATTTTTGTTGACTTAGAAATTGATTGAATTAAATCAAGATAAAATTAAATTTAGGAATTAATATTTTATATTAATTCATTGTTCGAATATCGTCGAAATATTCTAATGAAGTCTCGTCGCGTTTCGAATCACCGGGCAGTTTTGCAGCAGATAAAATTTTAAACGAACTCTGATTTCGATGAAAATCGAATCGTAACTTGTCGTAATTATTTTTGAGTGTTTTAAATTGTTTTTAATATTTTATCACGTGATGAATTAATTTTTCGGTAAATTAATTTTCCCGAACTTATCGGCAAAGAATTAATCGGTAATGCGGTTATTCAACGACGTGTTTTTAGTACCCTTAGGACTCTAAGATTAGAAGGTAATCATGAGAGATGTGAGATTAGATTGGGATAGAATCATTGATGGGATTAGCATATTGCTTTAGTATAGGTGTCACTTTTTGGGTGATTAACACCTTCACACTTTTTCCTAATAAATCCTAGCCAAGTCTTAAACTTGTCTAATTAATTTTTATTCACCTTCTTTTGTGCCTATCAAGCCGCAACCTTCCCTCCTAATGTCTCCTCTCATTTTATTTTTAATTGATTTTATTTCTTAAGTAAGTAAAAGAAGTGAGCCTTCTTGACCAATTAAAAACCTTGTTTTAATAAAATATTTCCTCTCCTCCCATTTAGCCTCATCAGGCGAAGCACCCCCTCTCAACACCCTTATTTTCACTTTTCCCTTCTCTTGTCCAAGAGTGTGAGAAACACCAAGTTCATTCCATGGTTTCTCTATTTTTATCTTTGGCGTGAATCACCTCCCCTCTCCAACATTCATACATTCCTTTATTCTTCTTCCCTCCCCTTGTTCAGCCGAACACCCCCTTTTAACCCCCGCCCTCTATTTTCATTTCATTTCATTCCACGGTTCTTGAGAGAGAAAGCTCAAAAGACCATCCCATGGCTTCCATGCTTCATCTTCTAGCTTGAGGTCACCTTCAAATGTTTAATCTTTCTACTCCCTAGTTCATCATCCAAGCAAGATGGGGAGCACAAATATCCTCCCACAACAGCCACAAAAAGCCGCGAGCAACATAGGAGGGAGGAAGTAGTCTTATTCTTGTTTTGGTTCTTAATTTTGTGTCATTTAAATGCTTGATTGTGAACTATGAAGGATATGAGCATCATATTCCCAAATTCTTGGAACCCTAGGGTGAAACCCTAAGGGGGGAAAAGAGGGAAAAATTGTGATCCTTGGTGAATCAAGAAATTGGATGGTTAATTGAGTCTATTTGGAGTTGTTGTTGCTAGATTGGGTTGTAGTTTTGAAACTAACTCTTTGCTTAAAAAATTTTGGGAAAGAAAATCAATTTTGAAAGAGGGTTTAAGAATGATTACCTTGTGAACAATTTGATTGGGTAATGGTTCTTGGGTGTGTGTTAGTATAATTGTTATTGTGTTTGTTGAAATTGTTTAAGTAAGAAAGTTAGTGATTTTTATGGAAAAAATTGTCTTGAGGAACTTGAAAAATGGGTTTGAAACTTGAATTGGCTTTGTTTTGGGTGATAGGTTGTTGTCTTATGTAAATAACCTCATATGAATTGGTATTGTTGTGTTGTTTTAGAAGTTTTGCAAATTATCTCTAATTTTTGTTGTATGGGCCGTGAGCCCTATAGGTGCAGGGAAGGAAAATTTGTTTTGTAAACTTGTTTTCATGGTACATTAATGTTGTTTGAGTTTTGGAAAGTTATAAATATGGCTTGCTAAACTTGAAAGGAGGTCTTGCAATCTTTTTGAAAAGGGGTGTGATAGCCGAGAGCCCCAAGGGTTTATGTTAGGGAAATTATTTTTGTAAACTTGCTTATGATAATTGATTGATATGTTACTAAGTTTTGGAAGCTTAGAAAAATGATTTGAATTGAAAATGGTGATGTTTCATGCATTGACTTTCAAAGAAAATGATTCTTAAATTTTGTGTTTCAAGCATATGTCTTACTATTCTAAAGTGAGTTCTAAGTGGAAGTGTTGATTGGGAATGGGTTAAGTTGAGAGCCTAAGGTTGTAGAGCTAAGTTTCTAGAATTGTGCTAAGTGTGCTTTGTGTAATAGGCTTGAGTAATCCGAGACCGTGTAGCATAGAATCGAGGAGCACGTGGATGCGTGGCTTGGAGTTCGGTAAGGGCACTTCACATTCTCGATGTTTATGTTTGTATAGTGTGTGTAAGCGCAACTTGTAGATATGGATAGATTTTAAATTTCTATCATAAAGCGAAGAAGTCTGAGAACCTCCGGGTTCGAAGTGAGGGTCTCGTATCCCTTCGATTTTTTGTTCTTAAAACTTTAATTATGATTATTTAGTGGGCTTTTCTGCAAGTGGTTGGCAGCTGTCCCCAACCCCCACACTTGTTTGATTTCCTCTCTGTCAACTCCATTGAGCTGTAGAGGGATGAATTGTATTCCGACTGCTGTGATATGACTTGATTGCTTGATACTGTTGAATTGGGTTGTCCTGTATTGAGCTTTGTCTGAATATTTTTTTAATATGCGATTGAATAATTATTCGAGTTTGCCTTCTTGAATTATCATATGAGTTGATTTATTCATCATGCTTCCTTGAATCATCGTATGCGTTGATTTATTCATTGGGGTGGAGAAAGTGTCGTCGTGGCGTTTTTGAACTATACCCCGAATAAACTTAGGGTGCTAGGAGCCCCTTGTTTTTCGGCAGCTTAGTTAGACGTCTTAACATCAAGGAACTCATCCTGAATATCCTAGGATGGTCGTGGAGCCCAAAGCCTATGGCTGGATTTCAGCAGCTTGTTCGGCGTTATTTTCAGAAAATTGTAGAAGGTGTCAAGAGTTGCATTTTGGGGCATTGGTGCATAATTGCTATTTCCTGTATTTATGTTGTGTTGTTATATGCCTTGTTGTCGAATATGTTCTCGTATGTGCATCTGTCTCTTTATTTTAAGAAGTTGACCCTTGCTGGTGGTTTTTTCAATTAATGAATGTAACCCAGATGGCGGAGCAAGCGGAGGATTTAGGACTGCGGAGAAGAGTAGCTGAGGATAGCCGTTCGGCTTCTTACTTGAACTTATGGGGCATCTTACTAGAAGTTTAGTAAGGGGTGTAGCATGTCGACCAGCTATAGAATATTTGTAGTTCATTTCAGTGTTGTAATAAATGCCTATTATGTTTCCAGACATGTATTGTCGTATATGAATTGATGGAATAAATGAGTATGGTTAATGTGGTTTATTTGGTGTCTTTAATTATTCACTGTCATGTTTCTAAAATCGCTGTAATACTTTGACTGCCCCTTTAAAGAAGTTTTAAAAAGAAAAAAAAAACTATAGAACCACATTTTTAGAAAACGTGCAATGCAGAGTATTTCGCCTTTCAGAAATATGTTAACTTTTGTCAGAATATCTACTTTAGTAGCGCTTCGGAAACGGGGAGTTACACTACCGTTGTTGGGGATCATGTTTTAGAGATGCTCAAGATCAGTAAGGCACAAGTTGATCGAAGTTTCAAGCAATTGAGGAGGGAGTTAACCATATATACTATTTTTATAAGGCTAAATTATACTTTTAGTCCCTTATGTTTATTTTAATTTTTGTTTTAGTCCCTTATGTATTAAAAGTTTCATATTGGTCCTTTATATGTAAGAGTTATATCAATGTGGTCCCTCTTATTTTTTATTCCAAAATGGTCCCTTATATTACAAAAATTATACCAATATGGTCCCTTTTTTGTTCCATATTTTGCAAAAAAAGGGACAATGTTGGTATAATTTTTGTAACATAAGAGACCATTTTGGAATAAAAAAAACAAGAGGGGCGACATTGATATAACTCTTACACATAAGGAACCAATTTAAAACTTTTAATACATAAGGGACCAAACTGAAACCTAAAATAAACATAAGAGACTAAAAGTATAATTTAACCTTATAAGTTCTAGAAAGTGTATATTTCATGATGCAACTATAGTGGGGATGTGTGTGGAATTATAGTTCAGTTTCGGTATGCTGGAGAAATAAAGTTTTTGGACACAATTCAGATTTGATTTTCAGGTGTATGAATTGATTGTTAAGAAATTCTGAGCAAGTTAAGTTGCTTTGAATATGATGATTTTGGTTTTTGATTTATCTTTGAGGTATGAAAATAGTTTGATTTGAGACACTGGTTTCTTCTGGGTTGTTTGGGGTAATGAGAGAGCATATGGAAGTTTAAGTCTCAATTATTTTGCATCTAATCGTTTCTGTTGGATAAAAAATAATTGTTTTTGGTGTTATCAATTTTCAAACATGGCATTGGAAATTATGGGTAAGTTTGGGTAGATTATAGTTTGACAAATTGATTTTTTTTATTGCATAAACTATGTATCACTCGAGTAGCTTACTTAGCAACTTGAGCTCAAGTTGAGCTCAAAATTACTGTTTCGTTAAGATAACATGTTCCGCCGGAACAGAGAAAGATCTCTGTGAGTGGTTTTGAACCAACATAAACCACCCAATTTGGAATCCAGTGAACTCAGAATCGGATTCTGGAATCTCGATTCACCGTCCCTCGCCACGTCTTTCTCCGTAACCCCAACAGCTAGCAAGTCGATTTTCCATTCTGCCACATCCTTTGCTATAAAACAGACCTTCATTTTCACAAACACAAATTAGGTACTTCAATTATTGGATCATGTAAAATGCTAGGTCAAATTTTCATCACGGTCTCTCTTTTTCTAACCCTAATCATGTGGTAGTACAAAGTTAAGCTTAGTGATACTAGTCGCTAACCACACGATAGCGATACAAATTTTACATAACAAAAGGAGGCTTAGGTTTTTTGAGAGGGACCTTGGGGGTTTCGGTGTTGGTTTTTTGAAAACAAGGTTCTAAATCCACAAAAGGGGTCACGGTTTTGTGCCCTAAAAATAAACCCAAACTTTTTAAACTTTTCATTTCCAAATCATACAATCTCACCACACTTAATTCCTTTAACCTTAAACTAACTTCTTTAATACTTAAAACACTTTAAAAACAATTTAAAACATCATTAAAATCATGTCTATAGGCAACGATTTCCAACCCCAAAAACCAAACCATTTGATTTCTCAAAACTTGTTCAACATGCATAATGACTAGATCAAAGCTTATTAGGTACTAACCCTCAAAGATATCACTTCCAAACAACTAAATCAATTAAAAACAAGTCTCTTTAAACAGCCCCTGATTCAACCAGAGTAAGATCTAAGAGTTTTCCAATTTTTAAAACCACAAAACTCACTTAGACGTGAAGGAAAAGATAGATCTAGGAAGGTTACTTCTAAACAAACTCAAAATCAACTTCTTTTGTACCAAAATTTTGAGATCTAAACCATAAGACTCTCAAGAACAAAATATTGGAAAGGAGATCAGATCTTACCACAAGAGATAGGGAAGAGATTGCACAAGATAAATGAGAGGAAAAGAAAGAGATTTAAGCTTAAAATCACAATTTTTTTAAAGATTTCTCACCCTTTCTCTCTCTAACTTCTCTCTAGTTTTTTTCCTAATGAACAAATGAAGGAGCCGGTCTTCCTTATATAGGCAAAGCCACGAAATCAGCTAGGGACAAGGAAGGAAAAAATTTGTCTTTATTGGTTACAAACTAACCATTTAGTTAGGAATTAACTTAACAAACTACCTACCATTTACATAACCTTCACACAAACACTAACACTTGGAATGGAAGCTTCTAAAGCTCCATGTTCAGCCCCCCTTAACATATGTACAGCTGCCATACATCACCCTTGGTATTGATGCACTTTCTTGTTGATTGTGGGATTGTTCATGAGAGTCTCTTTGATAAGAAGTGTGGGTGGTTTAAGTTTTGTAATAGGATTCATTAGCAATCTTATGTTATTGGATCCTTTGTTGGTTTGAATGTGATATCCTTAATGTATTTTGATGGTTTGGGATGATTGAAATAATCCCCATGTATGTTGCATTGAATTTGATTTGTGTGCTTACAAGATGTTTGATATGTATTCTCAAAGAGTATTTTTACAAATTTGGTAATAAGAACCATGAACCAACCCAAGTGCTCATGGACATGATTTTGAATCTCAAGAATGGCTGTGATTTGTGTTGGTGCTCATGTTTGATTTACAATGAACAATTGACTAGTAAAATATTATATTTTGGTATAATTGCCTTATAGATTTGGCTCATTACTTAGAGGATTTCAACCCTCATTGTAAAGTATTGCAAAGTGAGTTGAATCTATTTTAAATAATGTTTTAAAATTAAAAAGGTGATGAATTCTCTTACAATTAGATTCTAATTATTTGGTATAGTTGGTTATGTTTTCATAATTGTCATTCAATAACGGTATGCAATGGGATGGGGTTAAGGGAACTCACTGAGATTTTATATCTCACCCTTTTTTTGTTTATTTCAGATGACAGGTACACCAATCACGAAGGATGTCCTTCAGTGGTTATACCGGGTCACGAGTCTTTGTTTTACGTGTCCAGTTACGTCAGAGTGACATTAGGAAATAAATTGTATAAATCTAATTAGCTTTTATTTTTTTCCATTTATTCTAAAGGGTTGTATTTATATTTAAAATAGTTTCCGCTTTCCAACTCTAATTTACACTTGCCAATTTTAGTGTATTAGGACGTTATTTTTTATAAGGTTGTTGAGTAGCAAAATTATTTGTCTCTTGTGAATACAAAAGAAAATTTTTCTGCAATTACCTTCAATTCTGGATTAGTTAGTGAGTAACTCCCTGATTGGAGTCGGGGCGTTACAGTTGCTCAACTCAACTTTGATGGCAACGTTCTCCACCTTGTCCAATCTGGAGGAAGCGATGGTAAAAGGGGCAATCAAAGACACGTTTAATGGCCTATTATGACATCCTCGTTTTCAAACAATATTAATAAGTGATAAACGAGTGTTTAAAATCTAAATTAGGGGTAAAACAGAATTGAAAATGACTCAAAAACCCTAAGAATGCCCTAGAAAACGACTTGAAAGATAAACTTGAATCTCCCTCCTTGAGTTTGGTAGCGACGCGACTGAGATTGCACTGGAAGTCATCGCAGCGTGATGGAATGAATGATCTAGAACCTTGTAGAGCTTTGACTGTCGCGACGCGACGGAGAATATAAAGGAAGCCATCGCGACGCGATGGATGGCAGTGGAAAAAGTCGACGACTTCAGTCGTTGGATGTGTGACACATGGCATGAATCGCGATGCGGCGGACCTTGTGTCTGTCCTGGTCGCGACGCAATGGAGCTAAAGTAGCCTATAAATAGGCATTCACCCCTCCCTCATTTCTCGTTCCAAACTTCCTTATCTCCCCTATAACTTCCTCTAAGGAGTAAGTATGTTCTACACTTGCCTCGTGTGAGGATCATGTGCATCAGAAAACTCTTAGTAAGGGGAAAGATATTAATCACTAGGGAAAATAGGTAGTAGAGTAATACTATTAGCATGTGTAGGGAATCTTAACCCTACTAGAGGTTGATAACAGCAGCACCTCAGGAGAAGGGCTGTGACCTGTGATAGCTGAGGACAGTTGTCAGAGGTCTGTCAACCATAAGAATGATCTATTAAAATCTATGGATGAATATTGATTGATGTGATGCTGATTGATATAAATGCTTTTTGATTGTGTGACTGTTGATGTGCTGATTGATGTCAGTAGTAGGTTGCCTGAGCGACACTAGAGTTGATCCTTATGTTGATTAAAGATCGTTAATAATCTGATTAACGTGTTGATATTTGGGTCCGATGTATGAGTCAAGGGTGTCGCCCTCTAGTTAGAGGTTTGCGAATGCCTAGACGGTAGTAGGAAGTATTACCATCGATGCTTTGTTTGTGGTGATAGCCGGGTCAGTGTACCCAAGGTTGGTGTACTTGAGGTATCGACAGGATGGTAATGAGATCATTCGGTGGCCTTGAGGGTATGGACTTGGCCAAGACCTTGAGGGTATGGACTCGGTCTTTCTGACGGGAGAACAATCTTGGCCATTCCTGTATAGGGAATACCGTCCTAGTGCACGTGACTGTACCTTACTCCGGCAACCGGATATGGTAGTATGGGATGCCGTAACCGGTAATTAGAGATGGTAGAGTAACAGGATATGTTCCCGGGACAACCAACTTATGTTTCATTCTTGTGCCCTAAGACTGGTGATCGGTCTAGGGAGGAGGGCGTGAATGGCCCGCAATAATCAGCGATGATCTGGGTCAGTAGGGCTGGTAATGAGCCTGAAATCTCTGGGACAGTAGGGCTGGTAATTGAGCCTGAAATGTCTAGTAGTCTCGGTCAGTAGGGTCGGTAATGGATCGGCGACATGTGTCAGTCTGTGATATCAAAGTATGAAGTGGTCTGTGACCGAGTGGTCGGGATTGTCAGTACGACGTATCAGTATGGTTTGGTCTGTGACCGTATACTCAAGAGTTTGAGTGTGGTATTTGTGGTAACAGTCATGTTAATGATTGTTGTGATATGCTGTTATTATGGTGTACATGATAGCAGTTACTCTGCTATGATGTTTTCCTGCTTGTTAGTGATTGATGAGTGTCTTACCCCTTTGTTTTTCTAGTGTGTTTCTGTTATGTGATGATAAATAACAGATGGACAAGAAAATCAAGTATGTAGAGCCTGGAAAGGAGTGTTACATCTGTAGGGAAATCATGCATACAATCAGATAAAACGCAATGGAAAAATAAAAATTTCCCTTCCAAGGATCCTTGCGAATGATCATGATTCATGGATTATATGAGTTACCTATTGTAGCGCAGACCCTTGTAGATGAGAATTGGAGATGATCACGAACGTTGTACAGCTGACAACACCTCTACATAGTCCACACGAACAGCCTTCGAATGGGAGCGGCCACCGTCTACAGTGCTAGATGACGAACGAAACCGACAGTCACGACGAACACAAGGTCTCTCTGTACGGCTAGGGTAAAATTCCGTGAATGGACTTCAGCTTAAGTGTTCTATTTATAGAACCACTTAAGACTAACCTAGCGCACCGTAGCTTACCATGTGCTGCGTTACTCTTGACTTACGCTGGTGCGTCATAAGAGCACACCACTGAATAAAATGAGTCTTACTCATTTATCTTTAATCTCCCATTAATATGTTCTTACGTGTGTGACCTTGTAGGTTCCCGTAATGTTGACAATAATATTAAATCACTATTTAATATTATAAACAGAGAGTGGTGTCTAGCAACACTTCACTGCTACCCAAGTAACGAGAATGCCAGTGATTTGACGTAACCTTTCCGTGATAATGATCATGTGTATAATTACCATTTTTCCCTTATATCTATATTGAACACAAGGCATAGTATATGTCACCCTTATATAGTTCAACATTATATTTCTTGATCCCCAAGCAGACTTAATAACAACAAATAAGATCAATATCTCTTATTGACTTATTTCAGCATGACCATGCATTTTACAATCATACTCTATCAAGGGGCCCACATATATTACTCCTGCTATGTAGGAGGGGCAAATCCCATCTAGGTCACTTATGTCCCGTTGCATGACTCGTGGAGTGCCCAATTAACCGACTTTATAATTGTCCTGTTACAGACAATGTTTGACGGCAATAAAACACTTAACTTCTCATGTAGGGACCATAGTGGTTTTCAGGTCAAAGGGTGGCATACATCACTATCACTATGAGAATAACTTATGACACACACTATGTAGTATTCTCATGGCGGGTCAATCTAGTACACAATTACCCTAATGTGTACCTATGTGGTGATTGATATCTCATATCTATAACCTGTGAGATAAGGTTATCAGTCCACTCACATAATAGTCTTGATGTATTATTATTGCCCTTAATAATAATACTCAACTACAGATGTTTAAGAGTAAAGTTCTATAATATCTCACAACCGAGTCGTCCACTCGATGTTCTATCGAACTTTTACTCAAGGGCTTTATTACGTTAAAACAAACATAATAATTGAAATGCCTCATATTATAGATACATAGCATGATACAAATTCTAAGTTCAAATGAAAACCATTGGCCTCTAGGGCTTACACCAACAACATCACGGCCAGTGTGTCCTGTTGCGTATTCTGAAATTGAATTGGTAATGTATTATTATTGACTTAGGATAAAATGACGCCCTGTTTCGGTGGGGTGTTACACCTGTTCTTTGCTCCAACCCATAGGCGATAGGAGTAATTTGCTATGGATGTATCACATGCCATGATTTTGGGAAAAGCACTAGCGATAGGAGTAATGTTTGAAAATGGTTTTCTGGTTAAAGGTGGCACCTTTGTTGGGTTTTTGAGGAACAAAATTAGGGATTAAAGTTGCAGAAGGAATTGCAGCGTCAAATTCATGCCATGAGAGTGGTGATTTGGTCTTTGAAAATTAATTTAGGGCGATGAACAACATGTAGAACATGCCTTGAGAGTGATGATTTGGTCTTTGAAAATGGTTTTTTGGTTAAAGGTGGCACCTTTGTTGGGTTTTTGAAGAACAAAATTGGGGACTAAAGTTGCAGATGGAATTGCAGCGTCAAATTCTCGAATCGGTGTAGGTAAAAGAGATTTGACACGAAATTGGAAGTGAGAATTGGACGCAGTGGCAATTGCATAGGGCTTCTAAACGTTGAGGAGGAAAAGGTCATTGACTTCGGCGATGAGGATATTGAATTTGCAGCGGTGGCATCGGTGGCTTGGATGTGAGGGAGATGGGGCATGGATATTGAGATTGGTACATCCTCGTTCAGTAGGAGCAACCTGCGGCTGGAGAATTCCATTTTTTTTTCTTCTTCCAAGGAATTAACCAAACACACGCACTCCAGTCCAATCTAAAAATAAATAGCCTTTTATGAAAAAAAAATCCGAACATGTGGTCATTCGTGAAATTCGTTAGACAATTTTGTCGGGACATATAGCAGTGCTCTTTTTTTGAATATCAGAGTAGAAGTGGAACACTTTTAAAAATCCATGAATAGTCTGATGCTTACTAACAAGATTCAACATAATTTTGTGCTATGGACAGCAAGTTAGATTCTGATAGAAAACTTATTTAAAATTCATTTTAGAGTATAACACTACAACATTTTATGCTCCTGGCAACACATTTTTTGCCAACAGGTGTAAAGTGTTGTCTAAACATAGATCAGACAACATTTTATGACTATTGCCATAAAAATAATGTTTTACGCAACACCCTTTTGCAATACTGAATAAGTGTTGCCTAAAATTGAAATGAGAATAGTTTTGACCTGTTGCCATGTAAATTTGTTTGCAACGGTTAATAACTGTTCCCTTAACTATATCTGCGAACAGTGTTGAACTGTTATACTATTTATAACAAAATGCTACATTTCTATACTTGTTACCTTTGAATTAATGAAAAATTTCTGGCGGCAATTCGTGGCTCTTCCCTCCAAATTACGAAAAAAAATAATGTTTTTAATAAATTTTTAAAAAACTTTTTTTTTTTTGCTTGAATTTTTAAAAAAAAACTCAAAACTCACAGTCTCAGAAACCCTCAGCCATGATCGTCTCACAGTCTCAGAAACCCTCAGCCTCTCTCACGCTAAGACCTTCACTCTCGCGCCCTTTTCACCGTCTCAGCCATGATCGTTTCACAGGATCGGCGCTCTCAGCCCTTTTCAGCCCTCAGCCACTCGAGTCTACAACCCTTAAGCACCGCGCGCCGAAGTCTAAGAAGCACCGCGCGCCGACGTCTGCAAAACCATTGCCTGCGCAGAAGCTTCATCTCTGCAGCGATTGGGCTTGCCAGGGACGACGCAGTGTGTGACGTCCTTCTCATTCTCAAGCTCGAGACCTTTCAGGTTTGACTCTTCATAATTTTTCTTTTCAAAACACTCATCCCCTCTCACTCTTTGCACTCCCAATTGCTCTGAAACTTACAATAGATCGATGCATCTTTTTTTTCGGTTTTCATCGTTTGTTGAAGATTAGGTTTTTTAATTTTTTTTTTGTTCCGCTGTGAAATAAATTTGGCAATTTTGGCATCCCTGTTTGTTGATTGGCTGCCGGGTGTTCTATTATGCTTTTTTCGCTACTTATCCATGTGTGTTTGGGATTCAGCTGCTGGACATTCTGCTGCTACTTATCTAGTAGTGCTAGAAATTCTGTTGCTGGAATTGATTCTAGCAGAGTACTTATTCCAATAGTATTTTGGTTAGGTGTGAGTCCTGGGCTTGAGTGCGATTTTGGTGAGGCCTGCATCTATGGACCGTGGCATTGAAGGGTATAGGGATGGAATTCATGGTGATGACAGAATTTTGGTCCGAAGTATGATGTTTTTGGAAGGCTCTAAACAAATATTATCCTAGTCCCCAAGTGAAAGAAAGCTCCCATTGGACTTATAGAAGTGAAATTTGAGGAGTGAACACCTGTACAAGTGGTGGTCTAAATAGTGCCAAAGCAGGAGGATTTGATTGGGAGTGAATGGCAAATCAGGTGTTATTGCATATAATATAGCCCAGATATTACATTTTGTAGCATTTTAGTGCAAATTGCTGGGTAGCTAAAGTTGTCATATAGCACATACACGTTTGATAGAATGTTGATACAATACCCAGTACGTATTCTTTGTAGAATTTTTTGTCCTGTTAGTATTCTTTGTAGAATTTCATTCCTTATTACCCTCAATTTGTATTTTTTGCCTCTAATTCCTTAATACCCAGTACGTATTCTTTGTAAAAAATTTTGTCCAGTTAGTATTCTTTGTAGAATTTCATTACTTATTACCCTCAATTTGTTTGTTACAGTCTTTGTTTCGTGACCTGTTGTTGCTATCTTTGTTCTGTCTCTGTTTAAAAAAGGGCTTAATATTTGTTTGCTTTAGGTTTTTATTCTTGGAAAGACTTTATCTTGCTGAGGAGATAACATCAGTGGCATAGTATAGAGGTATGGTTGAATTTGAGCATATTTTAATCTCTGGTCCATCATCTTGTCTTGAACATATGTGTGTGAGGTTGTTGATTGCATTGTGTTAGTTTTGATCCTACTACATTTGTTGTCCAAGTCAATTTAATTTTGTCCCTCCTAACCAGTATAGCTTGGAGCCTTACATGACTCTGAAATTATTTTGTTTCTGCACTGTTGTGGTTGAATGTCCTTGCAATTGAGACTTCATAAGAACTACCAATCTCAAAACTTGGCAAACAATTCTTGCTAATATCTGAACTTAATTTCTACAATGTTTGTTTTTATTATTTATATGTCATTTGATATATGATTGTTCACCTCTTGATGGGATCGTGATTCCTGAATATCTTTAACTTCTGCTATTCTGATCTATGATCTATTAGTGGTAATGAGACAGCTGCAGAATGGTGAAAAGGGAATTGAAATTATGATGGTGATTAATTGATTAAGAAAATGATAGTTCGGAAAGAATGGTCATAAGAGGTTCTTTTACTATTTTTGTTTTTCTTCTTTTCTTTCGGCTATTATATTTGTTATCTTGGCTTTTCTTTCGGTTATCTATATTCTGCAGCAGCAGCAGCAGGGTTCTTGGCTAACAGGCTCAACAAAGGACGATCGATCCCTACCCTTTCTCAGATTCTCATTGGTCCTACTCAGTTCTCTTGTCCTGTCTGCTGCAGAACCTTCAACAGATACAACAATATGCAGGTCAGTACTACAATACATACATGGCAAATTAATTTACCATGTTGAAGTCTTGAAGACCTTCCTTCCTCCTCTATCTTCTTCTCCTTCCACACTTTTTGCCCGATTCAAACTGTGACTGAGATCAGATCCTATCCTTTTCATTGATTAAACTTCTCAGGCAATGTTCTTTATGCCCTTTAGTACATTGAAGTCTGTGCTTCCTATGTATTTTGCCATGCAGCAGCATAGAACTGAAGATTTTGCAGTGCCTTCTTCCAGATCTCTCAGATGAGATAATGATATATTAATTAGAGTCAACAATAAATTTGCATGTTTCTCTTTGTGGCCCTTTTCAGTCTCAATCCAAACACCTTCCATACCTGAAAGTTCCTTACATGGACATAGCTGCTAATACCCTCCTTTATTTTGTGGTATATATTTCAAAGAAAATATCAAACAATGAGTACCCTTTTAAATTCGATTAAATTTCCAGTGCAAGAAGTTTTTTTGCCCCGTCATTATTTCAGAATGTCCTTGAGTTAAATAATTATTATGACTCGCATAAGCTTACAAATTCAGAGGAAAAACAATTATTGTTGCATAAAAGAGGCACTGAAACAATTATTGTCTATGACAACAGCAGTTGATTGTGAAAGTGAAATTATTAATCAACAAAAAACAAAAATAATATACATTTAATAAAACTAAATCTTGGCGGGCCTTCATGATTACTATTAACATGATCATAACATCACAAACAAAGTGAGCTAGCTAGAGCCAACATTTTTTGTGTTTTTCATATAAAGTTTAGACTTTCACACAATATGTACACAACTTTTGATGATTATTTTCCGTTGTTTGCTTTATCTCATAATAATAACTTGTTCTTTTTGGGGGTATCTAGTCTATCCATAATTTTTCTTTTTTTCTTTTTCTTAATTTTTTACTTAGATGCATATGTGGGGGTGATAGAATGTAAGAGAAGATAGAAGAAAGAGTTTCTCATTGAAAGTGAAAAACGGTTACAACTGATTAACAGAATCAACAACTAACTAATCTCAGCTTTATATAATAGAGCTTTTACTAGTGGTCGATCTCGACCGATCTTACTAGTGGTCGACCTCGACCGATACCGATCTTACTAGTGGTTGACCTCGACCGATCTCGACAAGTCGATCTCGACAAGTCGATGTCGATCTCGACAAGTCGATCTCGACAACTACTATTCTCACACACCCCCCCACAAGCTCAAGGTGGGTGAGATGTAGGTATCAGCTCACACACATTTAGCTTGTTCTTCAGCTGCAGAAAACGAGTAGGAGAGAGTGGCTTAGTGAGGCAATCAGCCCATTGAAGAGATGCTGGAACATGCTGAACCAGAAGCTTCTTGATGAGCACCTTTTCATGGACAAAAAATAAATCAAGCTCCATATGCTTGGTGCGGGCATGAAGAACTGGATTGTGAGCCAAGGCAACCGCACTCATATTATCACAGAGTACTCTAGGAACTGTGAATGGGACAGCCAGTTCAGTAAGTAACGTTTGAATCCATAGAATTTCTGCAGTGGCAGCAGCAAGGCTTCGATACTCAGCCTCTGCGCTAGACCGAGCCACCACGGTTTGTTTGCGAGACCACCAAGAAATTAGATTGGGACCAAAATAAACAGCCGCACCAGAAGTTGATTTGCGATCATCGGGATCTGAAGCCCAGTCTGCATCACAAAACGCAGTAAGCTGAAACCGTTGAGCTGGAGCTGAAGGTAACAGCCGCAAACCATGATTAATTGTCCCTTTTAGGTACCTTAGTATGCGCTTGACTGCAGTCCAATGAGACTCCAAGGGAGAGGCCATAAATTGACATACTTTGTTAACTGAATAACACAACTCAGGTCTGGTGATTGAGACATATTGGAGAGCACCAACTACTGATCTATAGAGGGTCGGCTCAGACATGAAATCAGTACCACCCTTGGAAAGTTTACAATGAGCAACCATGGGAGAAGAGATAGGCTTAGCATCAAGCATATTAGTTTTGGAGAGCAAGTCACGAATATACTTGGATTGAGTGAGAATGAGAGCACCATTCGGTTGTGGCCTTACCTCAATGCCCAGAAAATAGTCAAGTTGTCCCAATTGTTTTAGAGAAAATACAGAATTGAGTTGAGTAATGAGTTGTTGAACAAGTTGAGGAGAGTTGCCGGTGATGATGATATCATCCACATATACAAGAAGATACACAACAGCTTTGTGATGAGTATAAACAAACAAAGAGGGATCACACTTGCTATCCTTGAATCCAAAATGCAGTAAAGCATTTTTCAATCTTTCAAACCATGCCCGAGGGGCTTGCTTAAGTCCATAAAGAGCTTTATGAAGCTTGCAAACTAAAGATTTATCCGAATGCTCAAAATCAGGTGGCTGAGACATATATACTTCCTCTTCAAGAATGCCATTGAGAAAGGCATTATTCACATCCAAATTGGAGAGTCCCTTCTTGAGTTAATGGCAATGTGAGAATCAGCCGAATAGTCACTGGTTTGACAACAGGGCTGAAGGTCTCATTAAAATCATGTCCAAACTGTTGGTGAAAGCCCTTGGCAACTAGCCTCGCTTTATATTTATTTAGGGAGCCATCAGAATTTTCTTTGACCACGAAAACCCACTTGCGGCCTTTGGTTTTCTGTTTGCTGGAAGAGGAACCAAGGACCAGGTCTTGTTTTTCTGCAAGGCATCAAATTCAGCTTGCATTGCTTGAAACCATTGAGGATGTTGCAGTGCTTGTTTCACTGTCTTTGGTTCAACATGTGTCAAAAGTAAAGAGGGATGAATTTTGGGTTTAACAATTCCATTTTTGGATCGGGTGGTCATGGGATGAGTGTTAGAGGGTAAAGCAGTGTTGATAGGTAATGCAGTATGTAATGCAGTAGTTGGATTGTTTGCAGGTGATGTAGTATTTCCAGGTGATGCAGAGGAGTGACCATGATTAGTGTCAGCAATTTTAGAACTTGTGGATGCAGAAGAAGAAGCTGAACCAGAAATGACAGGTGATGCAGTAGCAGAATTGGCTGCAGAATGTGAGGAATTGTGAATTGAAGAGAGGGCGCAAAGGGACAGAGAAGGAATAGCCTTTGTTTGAAAAGGACTGGTAGTAGAACCAAGAGCAACCGAAGTTTGGACGAAGCGAGCGAGAAGGAAAAGAAGTGACAGAAGGAATGAAAGCAGAACTGTTGGAAGATGCAGCAGTGTTAGGAGAGGAAGACTGAGCTGAAAACAATGACTGATATGGAAACCTTATCTCATTAAAAATAACATCCTTAGAAATGAAGAGTCTACCAGTGGGAGAAAGGCACTTGTAACCTTTGTGAGATGTGGAGTAACCCAAGAAAAGACATTCATGGGAACAAAAATTGAATTTACTTGAGTTGTAAGGTCTAAGTAATGGAAAGCATGCACATCCAAATACTTTGAGGAAGTTATAATCAGGATCTTGCTTAAACAACAACATATGGAGTTTGAAAATTAATAGAAGCTGATGGAAGCCTATTAATTAGATATACTGCAGTAAGGAATGCATAATCCCAGAATTTGAGAGGAAGGGATGCATGACTTAACAAAGACAAGCCTAAATCAACTATGTATGTCTCAGAGTTTTTCGTTCCACCACACCATTTTGATGGTGTGTATGTGGACAAATCAACCTATGTTGAACTCCCAAATCAGTGAGGTATTTTGTGAGTGGGCGAAATTCACCTCCCCAATCAGTTTGTAAAGCTTTAAGCTTAGCATTGAATTGCAACTCAACCATGGCTTTAAATTGCTTAAAAATGGTGAGCGTCTACGATTTGTTTTTAATCAAGTAGATCCAAGTGAATTTGGAGTGAGCATCTACAAATGTGATGTAATAAAGGAAATTATTGGAGGATGTGACAGATCACGGGACCCATAGATCACTGTAAACTAACTCGAGGAGAGTTATACTCAGTGTTAGAAGCAATGGAAGGTAACCTATGTGCTTTACCAACACAACAAGCTGAACAAAAATCAAAACTACTTTTATTTATGGAAGAGACATTACATTTTTGTAAAGCAATTCTCATGGCATTTGAATTTGGATGACCTAGTCTTAAATGCCAAGTAAACCAAGAGCTACAACAAGAATTATTGGAACTGTTTGGATTGTATACAGTATCAGCAGAAACAGATGTACAAACATTTACTGCAGGAAAAATATAATTGGAAGGTGAAGAAGAAATGGCAGAACCAGGATGTTGAAGCTTCAAATTAGGAAAAGCATACAGTCCATCATCCCCAACAGAGCCTCGAAGAAGGACTTCATTCGAAGCCTGTGATTTCACAAGACACTCATAAGGATGGAATTCAAAGAATCTTTGCATTGTCTTTTGCAAATTTACTGACACTAATCAAGTTTTTGGTAATTAGGGGAACATGCAATAAGTTGTGAAGATTCAGGTTAATGTGAGGTTTTATAGGTGATTGAAACATTGTTGAACCAAGAGAGTGAACATGCAAACCTTTACCATTTCCAATGAAGATCTGGTCTGGACCTTCGAATGGAGAATCCTGCTTGATGATCTGTGACTGACCAGTTACATGAAATGAAGCGCCGGAATCTGGATACCGATTACGGCGAGTCTGAAGCAGTGAGCAATCATAGCCTGCGGTTGTAACTGTGGAAGCGACGGCTGTGGAAGTAGGCCTGGTTGTTGAAATTGTTGTTGTTGCTGTGGTGGTCTTGGACTCTGAGCGTGATCGTGGAGTCCAGGTGTTTTGAGGATAGGAAGACTTGGTGGTGGAGAAGGTTGATAGTGTGGATTGAATCGATGATAGCAATTGGCGGCGCTGACCAACCTCAGAGCGGACTTGACACTGAAGAGAAGAGCGACCACCACGTCCTCTTCCGCGGCCAAACCGGCCAGCACCTCCACGACCTCTGTAACCACCGCGGTTTTCTGTATAAGCCATGTTTACTTGTTGTTCTTCACCTTTGCCAGATACATCAACTTTAGGTTGAGAAGGAGAAGATTGAGTTAGGTTTACCGATGGTAGATCCACACCAGATTTCTTGCGATACTTCTTGATTCGAAGTTCTTGTGCTAAGATCAATCCTTCTGCCTCTTCAATTGTCACAGGAGGATCAATACGGCTTTCAATAAGAGAGATCATCGGATCAAATTCTTGAGGTAATCCTTCCAAAATCGAGTCAAGATGACCTTGAGAGGAAACTGGATCTCCAATCGAGGCAAGAGCATCAATAAGTGCTTTGATGCGCTGAAGAAATTCAGAGACATTGCGATCATCCAGGCTAACTGTGCGGAGTTCAGATCTCGATTGCGCCTTGGCGCGAGTTTGATGGTGAAAATATGCGTGAATCTTCTCCCACGCTTCAAACGCATGAACAGAACCAAGGATTCGAGATAAAATCGAGCTTGAAAGGGTGGATTGAATCCACGATAAAACCATTTGATCAACCTGCTCCCAATCTAAGTATTCAGGATTAACACAGTTCGCAATTTTGTCTTGTTCAGAAAGAAATTGAGGAGGAATTTTCGATGAAACAAGAAAATGATGCAGTCGATTTGCTTTGATTGCTGGCTCGACTTGTTGAAGCCATAGAAGGAAATTGTTATCAGCAAGTTTTTCCGAAATCTTGTAGCCAAACGAAGAAGATGAACCTTTGTTCGAAGGTAAGAAGACGGAGGCGGCGATTGTGGCGTGATATTGTCTTGGCCGAATAGAGTGCTCTTGTTGGCGTGCTGAATCCACCGGTGGCGGTGAAGGAGGAGGAGGAGGGACTTGAGAAGTCATCGAGGATCAGAAACTAAGCTCTTGATACCATGATAGAATGTAAGAGAAGATAGAAGAAAGAGTTTCTCATTGAAAGTGAAAAACGGTTACAACTGATTAACAGAATCAACAACTAACTAGTCTCAACTTTATATAATAGAGCTTTTACTAGTGGTCGATCTCGACCGATCTTACTAGTGGTCGACCTCGACCAATCTCGACAAGTCAATCTCGACAACTACTATTCTCACAGGGGGCATGGATCACAGTACAGAAAAGGGCCCGAATCTTTGAGAGGTACACAACCAACAGGTATGCTAAGGTTTCCTTGCTATTGTTGTTCACCAGGATGCAGGAACAACATTGATCATCCAAGAGCAAAGCCACTGAAAGATTGAACCCTCCAGACACATTACAAGAGGAAGCATGGGATTAAGCCCTTCATGTGTAGAAAATGTGGCAAGGCTTTTGCTGTGAGAGGGGATTGGAGAACTCATGAGAAGAACTGTGGGAAGCTTTGGTATTGTATCTGTGGTTTTGATTTCAAAGACAAGATGTCTCTAAAAGATCATATAAGAGCTTTTGGGAGTGGCCATGCAGCTTATGGAATTGATGGATTTGAAGAAGACGATGAACCAGCTTCTGAAGTTGAACAAGATAATAACTCCACTCAGTAACTGGAATGTAAATGGTTTCAATTAGGGCATCTTTAATGCAAGGAAGTTAAATTTTTTCAGCCGTTTCTTAACTTCTCTCTCTCCTAGTGGCAGTCAGCAACACCCACTAAGCAGAGAAACATTTGGTCAAAGCATTTCTATCACCAACGGCAACTAAAACAAAAACGATGAGAGAGGCTGAAATAAAACAAAAAGGTGGTGCAGCTTTTGTCAGACAACACACGCAAATAGAGCACCCCCGCTGTGGGTGCTCTTAGTTATATAAAATAGCTCCACGTAAATTATCTTATTCATAATTAATTTGTGAACTGAATACGGTGGACATATATATAGCCATGGCTTCCCTTTTGAGATCTATACCAAGTTTAATGGAGGCCAAATTTCTTCTATCTTTCTTTGTTTTTTTACAATTCTACTATTTATGAATTGTCTCTATCAAAATTTAAAATTGGATGCGAGTTGAATATGGAATCAATTTATGATTTTATTTGTAAACTTGTGGAATATAATATTAAGGTAAAATATTTTATTAATTTAATAGCGTTATTTTAAAATTTTTGAAATTAAAATAAAATTAAGACCGTAGTCGTAAAATGTTGTCTTTAGTAAAAGGCTACAGTTACCAACTAAACTCGAAATAGGTTATGCTTACATGTTAAAACTGTATCCAGTTACAGTATTAAAATGTTGCATTTGTTAGTTTAGGGAACAGTTGCGACCAGTAGTTAAGTTAAACAACATTTTTCGACTGTTGCGTTAGGTTAGCGTGATAACTGTCGCCTATTCGTAATCAACAAGCAACATTTTTTTGAAGCGTGGTCAAAAGGTATGAAAAACTGTTGTCTAAACAATAGGTAATGTTCATACAAACTACCCCAAAAACTGTTGCCTATATATATAGCAATATTTTTTAGAGTTTTGCCTACACTTTTCAACTGTCGCCAAAAAAAAAAAATGTTGTACTGTAAGGTAACCTAATATCAGCCATTGTGTATACTAACAAAAAGTTACAAGTGCAACACACTTTTTTAAATGATTGTAGTATATATTTATTAAAATAATATCATTCACAATAACTTTTTTGACGTAAAATGCTTATATTTTTCATATTATAATATGGACACACAAATATGTTATGGGTTATATGAAAATAATGTAGTAAACTTCAATTATAAATTTCAGTTATTAATGAATGTTCATTGGTAATTATTTATATACTGCAGAGATAGAAACTACATAAATATCCTATCAGTATATAGATCACAAAAACTAAAATTATATTAAACATACATGAAAATTTACGTAAAAACGTATTATATTTTAGAGGTAAAATACAATGCTATTTTTGCTACTTGCTCCTCTTCTCTATCTATACTTATATTACTTTGCTTCACTGTCTATTTTTTATGCTTGAAATATTAGTTTACATATGGAAGGATTTTTGAATCTAACGAATAATGTTACTTATTGTTGGGAAATAGTAGCAACTAAATTTTTTTAATAGACGATAGTAATTGCCTTAAAAAAATGGACAATAGTATTAGTCACTTAAAAATTGTTCTAATTTGTGATTTATGATTTACACTAAACAAATCTTATATAAGTTTTAGTAGCAGTTCCTCTTACAAAATTTTTTATATGAAATATATAGGAAAAATTACACTTAATACACGAGAATGAATATTTTATGTAAAACCATATTAACATTTTAATTATAAGGGGAAACTTTTATAGTTGTATTAGTTGTAACCGTGCGAAGATTTCAAACCATATAAACATTAATAATAATAACAATAATAATAATAATAATAATAATAATAATAATAATAATTAGTTGTAATTTTTATCTTGATGTAAAGTGAATGTTGTTTCTTCTAAATCCTAGGTGTATAATTATAATTTTTTTAAGTATATATTGTGCATAGCATAGACCTATAGATATATTGTACAAAATTTTATCAAATATTTTTTATCTAGGAACAGTTTATTTTTCTTTTAATATAGCATAGAAAGCATAAGACACGGGATGAACATTGTACAAGAAAAAATAGAGGAAAATTACATTTAGCACTATTTTATACGGAAAAAAAATATTAATATCTATATGTAAATTGATCAACATAGAAATCATAGATAAAACATTACATGTAGGAAAACAATTTTACATGAAAGTAATAGGAAAATTTACAATTAAAGATAAATTTCAGTTACGAGGATGGACATTCTTCATACATGTCTGAAATCTAAAATCTTAACAATTTTTATATAAATTATTACTCATTTCTTTCTTATAATAACATTTGTTAAATATAATAATTTATTTTTTACATTAAATATTCTTACTCTATCAACGTCAATTACCCCGTGTATGGCACAAATCGGTTATTCTAGTAATACATATTAGAGAAAATTACAATCCTCTTCCCTAAAAGAGGCTTAAACTACATTTCTTTCTTCTCTTATATTAAATTCTACATTTCTCTCACATGAGAAGTAAATATGTATTACGCTTTAATCTATTTTAATATAATGAAATTTCTTATGCATATTTTTTTCTCTATTCTTGATTCACACTATCATTAACACATGGAGAAATAAAAGATAAAATAAAAATCTTGGACGAATTACTAAAAAAATAAAAAGACTATTTAAAACTGAATTTTATCTTCTAAAGTCATAAAATTACAATAATTGACATTAAAAGTTATAAAGAAAAGGGAAAACAATTCTTAAATGATGGTTTAATGTTATTTTCTATTATTAAAATATCAGTTTATGTTAAAATAAATTAAAATGTAATACATATTTATTTTTTAAAAGAGAGAAATATAATTCAAGAATCTCTTCAAAGATATAGTATCATATTTACTTCTCAATTCGGAGAGTGTAGATTTTAACATAATATGAGAGAAAAATGTAATTCATACTTCTTTCTGATAACGAGATTATTAAATATTATAGTTAGTTACACAGGCACCCACCATCAAGTTAAATCAATTTAACTAACAAAATATATATTTATTTTAGAAAATATTTATTATTTTATTTTTTTAGTTTTTGCTTGTATACGTCGAAAACTAAAAAATAAAATAATAAATATTTTACTATTTTAGTTTTAAAATTATAAGTAAACCGTTTTTTACTTTGTTTTCCCTTCCTATATAAAATTTAAAATTTTTAAAACCCAAAAAATCAAAACCATGTTTTTTTTTTTTGTAGTAAAAAGTAAAAATACCGAATGAGAGGGCGTTACATAGTAAGAAGGGTGGAGTGGAGGGTTTGTTTGATCTGCAGCACGGTAGAGGAAAGAACTATTGAGTGGTGGGAAGAATTGGAGAATGGTGGCGACGAACGTGAAGGCAGAAACCACGTCTCTGATGGACAAGCGGAGTGCGTTGGAGTTTGAGATGAACGCCATCATCGCTCGTCTCTCTCAGCCCGGCGGTCCTGGCCTTTCCGGCAACCTCCTTGATTCCGAGGTTCTCTTTTCTCTTTTTTTTTTTTTCTTTTTCTTTTCTCTTATGTTGCCTCACCAAAACGCAAATTTCAAGTATCTATATATATTCCTTTTGCATAAGTATTCTATTCAACTCGTGACGAGACGATGCTTGGTTTTTCTAGGGCTTTCCTCGTTCGGATATTGACATTCCAGCTGTTCGAGCCGAACGACGTCGCCTTGCAGGTATTGTTCTTATCAGCAATATGTGAGGGAATTTAAAAAAAAAAAAAAAACTTAGAGGAAATGGAATACCGAAAATGAAAGATAACTGAACAGCAAAGCGCAACATGTTGGCATTTTTCTCTCTTTGCAGAGCTGCGTAGTGACTACACGGAGATAACTGAGAAGATAAATCGAAATATACAAATCTTGCATTCAGCAAGACTTGGAAATAGATCATCACCCTTCAAGAATTCAGGTTGGTAACAACCAAACAATCACTTTTGCGGGAGGGGGACATGGTTTATGGTTTGAGATAATCATTTAGATTATGCCTACAGAACAAGTTTTTCTAGGTTTTCATGTCAACTTGGCGACTTGGATTTTGTTAGTCAATGAGCTGTGTAATAGTTTATATGGCCATTCTGTATCTATGTCTATATTTTGATCGTATGGGTACTATTGGCAGTGTTTTTTATTCCTTATGATAGCACGTCGCTTTTGGTCCTTTCTTACTCTGTGTATCTGTTATGTATGGTTCATTCCTTCTGTGTGTATGTGCCTTTCATTCTTTCCTCGCCTACTTGCTTAGCCGTAAGTGCACGAGTAAATTAAAGGTAGGGCCAAAATTTGTTGGACAACATTTTTCTCATTCATGGGCATGTTAGATCCTCCTCCTTTCCATCCTCTTTTCTCCCTGCCCTGATTACTTTGCCAATGCCAATGCCAATGCCATAGCTTGTTTTGTCATAAGTTGTGGCATTTTATTATGCTCAATTTCTTCATCATTAGCTATGCTTATGGGACATTGTCAAAGTTGTTGTGCTAGCTATTCTTCATCTGTTCATTGAAAGTTATGGTACTTTATATTCTATGCAGAAAACATATTAAAAGGCTGGAAACAGCCACTTCTCAAAAATGCCAAAATCTGATTGCAAAGTTTCCTTGCAGCCTTACAATAATACAAATACAACATAGCATAAGATGATTGTTTGTCGTTGCATTTTATTACCAAGAAAGTGGCTAATTTTCTGTTTTTGCAAAGATATAGTTTTAGGAAGTGTGAACTTCTGTACTTCTGTCTTAACTTTCCATTGTGTAGAAAGAAATAATTCTGAATATTATTTAACTTTCCATTGTGTAGAAAGAAATAATTCTGAATATTATTTCAATTGTCTGTCATTTACAAACACTAATACACTTAAATAGACTAGAAGAAACCTAATGGGCCTTATAGAAAAACACTACTAATTACAAAATATATGCTATATTTACAACACTCTACCTCAAGCTGGTGAATGGATATCCATCATTCTCAGCTTGCAAGTAAGTTGGCCGAATCGTTCTATTGGCAAGCCTTTTGTTAACACATCTGCTAGCTGGTTCCCAGAGGGAATGTAGGCTGTTGTTATCACACCGTTATCTAACTTCTCCTTGATTTGATAAAGTGTCGGTCTATCTCAATATATTTTGTCCTGTCATGCTGAACAGGATTATGAGCAATGCTGATAGCTGATTTGTTGTCACAAAACAACTTTATAGGACCCTCATATTTTATCTTCAAGTCATCAAGAACAATCTTCATCCATAGTAGCTCAAAAATTCCATGTGCCATAGCTCTGAACTCTGTCTTAGCACTTGATCAAGCCACTTCATTTTGCTTCTTACTTCTCCAAGTAACAAGGTTCCCCCATAGGAATGTGCAATAACCTGTAGTGGACCTTCTATCACTCACTGAACCGCCATAGTCTGCATCGGTTTTGAACAAGAGGCCTCTCCCTGGAGTGGCCTTGAGATATTACAGAATACGGCCACAGCCTGTAAGTGTCTCACCCTTGGATCATGCATAAATTGGCTAACCACACTGACTGCATATGCTAAGTCTGGTCTAGTATGTGCCAAGTAAATCAACTTCCCCACTAGTCTCTGATATTGGACCTTGTCAACTTTAGCACTCTCCTCTTCAATGCCCATTTTGTGATTTTGCTCGATGGGAACACCTGCAGGTTTACATCCAAGTTTGCCTGTTTCTTGTAAAAGATTAAGCACATACTTCCTTTGAGAAAGGAAAATGCCTTGCTTAGAGTAGGCCACTTCAATTCCCAAGAAGTACTTGAGTTTTCCAAGGTCCTTCATCTCAAATTCAGCATATAATTTCTCTCTGAGTAGTTGTCTCTCAATTGGATCATCTCCTGTAACAATAATATCACCAACATAAACAAGAAGTATTGTTAGCTTTCCTCCCCTTGAATGTTTGAAGAATAGTGTGTGATCACCTTGGCTTTGCTTGTAGCCTAGGCACACCAAAGCCTTCGTGAATCTTCCAAACTAGGCTCAGGGAGACTGTTTCAGTCCATACAAAGCTTTTCTCAGTCTGCACACTTTGTTTGTTCCACTAGTGGGTCCAAATCCAGGAGGAATCTCCATATACACTTCTTCTTGTAAGTTTCCATGTAGGAATGCATTTTTGACATCAAATTGCTGTAGTTCCCACCCAGAGTGGGCGGCAAGAGAGAGTAAAATTCGGACAGTGTTCATCTTTGCCACAGGAGCAAATGTCTCATCATAATCAATGCCATAAGTCTGAGTATATCCCTTTGCCATTAATCTTGCCTTGTACCGATCAAGAGTACCATCTGATTTGTGCTTGACTGTATAGATCCACCTGCAACCAACAAACTTCTTGCCTCTTGGCCTCTCAACAACCTCCCAAGTTCTATTCTTTTCAAGTGCCTTCATCTCCTCAGCCATTGCTTTGACCCAATTTACATCCTTTAGTGCCTCTTGCACAGATGTTGAGATTCTCACAGAGTCAACAGCTGTAATAAAACTCTGATGCTGCAAAGAAAGATGTTTAGAGGAAACAAATTGAGAAATAGGTATTTGGCACAAGACCTTTTCCCTTTTCTTAAAGCAATAGGTAAGTCATCTGGATCAGGGTCAAGAGTATCAGAAATCTGAGAATCAGAAGTGGAGGGATCATTTCCAGTACTTACCTCTGGTTCAGATGGTTGAAGTTATTTCTGGACCAGGTCGGGTTTTTCTCTCCTCTGGTAAGTCAATGTAGGCTCATTAGCCTTATTCTTCACTGGTGCCGAAGGTGCTGATTCCTGCAAAACAGAAGACAAAGGGGACATAGGAGGAACATAAGTACCAGGAACAGGACTAGGAGGATCAGGACCTGGAGACAAAGAGTTTGAAACAGGAGGATCAGGACCTGGAGACAAAGAGTCTGAAACAGAAGGTGAAACAGGAGGTGACTCACCCAGCCAAGGACCAAGGAAGAGAAACTCGAGCTCGGACTCTGATTCCAAATTAGAATTAGAATCACTACTCTCCCCCTGAAGCTGAGAACGAGTGAAATAAGAGACATGCTCATGGAATGTGACATCCATAGAAACAAAGAACTTACGATTCGGTGGATGATAACACTTGTACCCCCTTTTGTTTGGGGCATAGCCTAGAAAAACACACCGGACGACACGAGAATCCAACTTATTTCGATGTTGTGGATGAACATGGGCAAAAGCCACACAACCAAATACCCGGGACTCAAGACTCTGCATGATAGGAATAGAAGGAAATTGTGAGACCATAATCTGAACAGGACTAACATTACCTAGAACACGCGAAGGTATCCGATTAATCAGATAGACAGCAGCCAAAACTGCTTCTCCCCAGTATGATTTTGGAACATTCATTTGGAAGAGAAGGGCACATGCAACTTCAAGAAGGTGACGATTTTTCCTTTCAGCAGCCCCATTTTGTTGCGGGGTGACGACACAAGTAAGTTCATGAATGATGCCCTGTTTAATGAGAAAACTAGAAAGGTTATGATTGACATATTCTTTTCCATTGTCAGAACGAATTCTTTTAATGCCTCTTCCAAATCGAAATCAGATCATATTATAAAATTGAACAAACAATTGAGATACCTCGGATTTATCTTTCATCAAGAACAACCAAGTTACTCGATTACAATCATCGATAAAACAGACAAACCATCTTGCACGTAAATATTAGAAGCGAGTGGGCCCCGAACATCGTAATGAATAAGATCAAATGGTTCGACACTTTTAGTAAAACTAGAAGGAAAAGTAGCACGATGGTGCTTAGCAAACTGACAAATGTCACACTTAAAAGATTCAATAGACTGTTGCAAAAACAAGGAAGGAAACATAGACTTTATTAACGAAAATGGGGGATGACCAAGACGTTTGTGTTGAAGCCAAACCTTAGAAGTAGGAGAATTTGACTCGGACTGAAGACAGGAAGATAGTACCTTCGGACCAGGAGGTTCATCACTTCTTTTACCAACAAGGTAGAACAACCCTCCTTGTTCCTTAGCAACTCCAATCGTCTTCCCCGTGGCAAGATCCTGAAAAACACAATGAGAGTGAGAAAATGTTGCTGCACACTTTAAGTCTCGTGTAAGTTTGTGTATAGAAACAAGGTTATTAGAAAGCCTGGGAACATGTAGGACATTATTCAAGTGCAATGAAGGGCGCAGTTGAATATTGCCGCATCCAATAACAGGAATACACGATCCATTAGCAACGGTAACTTGTTGCTTTCTGGGTATTGTGGAGTAGGATGAGAAGTATGAGGAACACAGAGTCATATGGTCGGTAGCGCCAGAATCAAGTATCCAGATATCCTCAGGCATAGCACCAGTGATATTAAGAGAACTCAAAGATGAAATAGCCACAAATTTATTGTCCAACATTGTGATAGAATGACAACAATAGCTCCTAACTTGAGAGGACTTCAATCAATACACAAATCAGTCTATTGGGCGAGACAACTCCCAAGAAAACTCAGACAAGGATTGGATGCAGCAATGGCGATCCTCAAATGAGGGACCCACAAACCAAAATGCTCAAATATGAGAAGGGACCTTTCAAATAAATGTAAGAAGCTGAAACCGGGAAGAATCACAAGTAGAAGTAGTACATCACCAAAACACTTCAAAAATGCCCACGGACAGAAAAAAAAAATCAAAAAACCAAGATTTGATCCCTCAAACAGGACCAGAAAGGGCCGACGAGGCTACTGTGAAAATACGGCGTCGAACGGAGCGGCGGAGGACGGCGCGTGGCTGTCACGCGCCCGGATGGTCGCCGGAGTGTGGCGGCCCGTGGAGGCGCGTCGAAGGTCCTTAGGCGGCGATTCTTCGGGGGTAGGCCGGTTTTGGTCCGGCGATCCTGATGGTAGGGGCGGTGTTGCGATATCGGGAATAAATGATGGTGTTTGGCTCGGAACAGTGAAGTTCAGTGGTGGTGGCGTGTTTGGTTGGAACAAACAGATCCTGAGACAAGCTGCAATGAAGGCAGTAGCTGCAATGAAGGCAGCAAGAAGAAAAACAACAACCACGATGAAGGTGGCGGCCAGGGTTTATGCGGAAGCGAGGCCCTCAAGAACGAGAGCTCGTGATAGAAAGAAATAATTCTGAATATTATTTCAATTGTCTGTCATTTACAAACACTAATACACTTAAATAAACTAGAAGAAACCTAATGGGCTTGACTAATGAGCCTTATAGAAAAACACTACTAATCACAAAATATATGCTATATTTACAACACATTGTTTCTTCCATCTTCTGTTTGACACAAGATTGTCTCTTCACATCATAATAATTAATATAATATTTGTTACATCATGTTGAGTATTTGCTTTTATGCCAAGGTAATGATGATGGTTCAGACATGCAGTCCTCATCAACTGTTGCATCAACACCATCACAAAATGTCCTTCTGAGACATTCCCCCAACTCGATGGATGTGGATGTGTTGGTTAGTAGACCCTTTGCAATAGTTGACGAGATCGCAGATGCATCACCAGCAGTTGAGGATGGTTTACAACTTGGAGATCAAATTTTGAAATTCGGTAATGTCGAAGCAGGTGATAATCTGCTCGAGAGGCTTTCTTCTGAGGCTCAGTCAAACATGGGTCATGCAGTACCTGTTGTTATCACAAGGCAAGGCACAGTGATCAACCTAACTGTCACACCTAGAACTTGGCAAGGCAGAGGTTTGCTGGGGTATGCCTGCTGTTCCTATCGTTTTGTTCTTTATTATCTTGTGTGCTTTTAGAGTTTTGGTATCATTTCAGTTTTGTTTTAGAAAGGAGGTAAGATAACGATAGCTAAACATGAAATGCCATTCTTTTTTCTTTTTACTGTCTTTCCCAAGCTCAGTACTCTAATGGACCAATTATTCTTCATACAAATCTTGTTTAAATTTATAAAGATATCGGTATATTCTCAAAGTCAATTTAATAAATTACCATAGGGTGTTCAGAATGATTTTGGAGAATTTAATAAATTAGCGTAGGGTGTTCGACAGGTTTCCTCTCTGATCCTTCTAGAGATAGCTTCCTTTTGTGTTGACTTTTTATTTTGCCTTAAATGCTACCTTTTTCTGTGATGTTTCTGTGATGGTCCTCTTGAGCTGCTTCAATTTAAAGGCATACTTGGTTTTCGTACTTCCTATAATTTTAATTTTAACTTTTAGTTACAAATGAGGTCTGTGACATACGGGGGGGAGAGCTAAAAAGTGCAGATAAGGCGGCAATGAGATCAAATAGTTCCCCATAAGTTCCTATCATATTTGGCATCCAATTGTTGTGAATTTTTCTTTGACGTCATTCTGCTGGGGTGGTCATTATAATTGATCATACTTGTCAATTTGATCCTCCGGACTGATTATAACAATGCTCTTAGGTTGAGCATGGTCCTCAATCCCAAAATCACTTTGTCCAGGACCTAGGCCATTTAACACTATTTTTGGTCAATGTCATTGTTAATCCACTCTATTTCCGAGGCTCCTTTTCTTTTCTTTTGCTTAAAAAAAAAATCCACTATATTTCTGGCAATGTGTTCACATATGAAAACTGTTTCATTGATCCCAGTTTAAGTAATTAGTTGTGTGGAATATATATGTTATATTATACGGCTAGATAACCTTGAAAAAACTTACACTTTGTTTGGTTAGGAAATGAAAGTTAAAGGAAACAAAATGAAAGGAAAGATTGTATAAGGAAGAAAGTGAGAGGATTATTTTGGTTGTTTGGTGTGAGAGAAAGTGGAGTAAAAAATGAGAGGAAAGAAAGAAGTGTATTTAGTAATTGACATATATACCCTTATATAGAAATAGATGTATATAAAGTTTTGACATATATACCTCTATATATATATATATAAAGTGACTTTGAAAAAAATAAAAATAAAAATAAAGAAATGTTGCAATATAGGTATTGCCCGAAGCAAAGAATACACATGATATATGGAGCCACGAGATTTTTCATTTATTATTATTAATCATGGAGCCACGAATTAACACGCAACGTCATGGTTCCGTCCATTCTCGAGGGATAGGTTTTTTGGGTGGGCCCCACTAAATCTAATCTTTCCTTCCCCTCTCTTTTGTAAACCAAACACTGGAAAATGGAATATTCCCTAACCTTTCTCTCCCGCCTCTTTCTTACCTGCTATTTTCTTTGAAACCAAACATACCGTTAATGTTCTAATTGTGAGCATGGCCAATCGACCATATACATAGAAAATACTCTTTTACCTCTAATTTAAATTAGTTGAGTTGCTTGCTAGCAATGCTGATATGATTATATTTATTGCTAATCTTTCTGTAATGCTTGCAGATGCCATTTTCGGATCTTGTAGATGCTGCAATTTTTTCGTCTCATGGTGGTGGTTACAGTTTGTTTCTTTTGTGGAATCTCCATACGGAGTCGTTACCTTTTGTAACTTGTCTTTTGCAAGACTGTTTATGTAATAGATATTAGACAATAACAGCTGACCTTTGATTGTGGTGTTCTTAAGTAACTCAATAATGCGCCGTCCTTTTTCTGATCGTCTTCTTTTTAATGAAAAGAAATTTAGATGTCATAATGTTTTTTTTTTCTCTTCTTTTTGAATATCAAAAGTATATATTAATAAGAGCATCTCCAGCGGTGAACGCCGCTGCGTTTATGTGGGCCCCAGTGTGCCAGCGTGTCGAACGATCTCTTCCCTCCAGCGGCGAACTGTAACGAACCGTGGGGATCTCTGCAACACTGCGTCTCTCTCTCTCTCTCTCTTGCGAACCATTTCGAACGGTTGCTTCACAGCGAACTTGATTGACACGCTGGCGAACGAACTCTCCGTTCCAGCAGCGAATCTTCAAACACTTTGTCCCCAGGTGCAGGTTTAGGTCTTCCATGGTAGTAATCATCAATTATTTTCCAAACTGGAGCAAAAAGAGTTTTATTAAAGTAGATGTACTAAGCAGCCTTTTGAGTGTAATTACCATGAAACAGAGTGAGAATCTTGGCTTTGTGATCTTCAGACATACATTATGTCTTCTGATTCATTGGAACAGAGAGAACTATTATACAGATGCAGGTCATTAATCTTGGTAGGAGCAGTAAAACATGATTACTGTTTAGTTTTAATGAGAGACTCTTACTTGTTTTCAGGAGAAACATATCTCTTATATGTGCTATTCAATCAATGTTACTCTACCCTGGCTATTGTTGTTGTCCGTTACTAAGTTTTCTGAATATTAATGGTCAACAAAGCTTATGTCTATCATTAAATTGCAGAGTAAGAGATATGGCTTCATAGAAAATTCTAATAAACTGATCATTTTAACTGTACAAAAAATGTTACACCAATTTGTAAAGCAGAGAAGCCTCATACAGCAGAAAGGGTACCATACCCAGTTAACTGGTTTTAGTAATCTACATTCTAAGAATCCATAATGTTTAGGGACTGCATGAGATTTATACACAAATTCCCCTCAATCATTGCTTGATCCTAGTTCAAGAGAATAGTACACTAACACCACTGTTGAACTACCATTCAGAGGAGAAACTCAAATCAGCAATGGCAATGGACAAGTCGGATTCAGATCCCATCATGTTACCACGCTCCGTTTGTTCAGCATTATTAATATCCATGATGCCATTCTCTTCCTTCCCTTCTGCTGCAGCTATACACTCCTGGAACCTGAAGCAGCTTGTGAGGTGGTCATTGGTTAAACCAGTAACCTGCATGAAGGAATATACCACCGTGGGACCAACACCGCGAAAACCTCTTCTCACCAGGTCTTTGCTAATAACATCAGCCTTTGGTGTTTTCACAGGAACCTGTCTTGGATATCGGAATCTGCTTACTATAGGCTTGTGGTTCACAAAACTCCAAATATACTTGTCAAAGGACCCGAACTCATCAATGACCTGGCACCAGGAAAAACCTGCAAAACCTTAGTCGCAATGATAATCATAGGCATATATATGATACAAAAAAGGGCATTGTGTTGTGCTTGATGTTTGGAAAAGCATCAAGTTTGTCAGATGACTTGGGACGTAAAAGATCAAGCTGGCAGGTTAAAGAATACAAATAATTTGGTTAAATATCACTGTTGCAAAGTAGACTACTACTGCAAACTCAATCTGTAATACCATGTTTTGTGCCATATAGGATCATGCAAATTGAATAAGGATCAGAGGACCACCATCCAATTTACCGTAAACCGTGCACAAACTATAACATGACTTCAATCAGGTTCAAGTGGCCCCACTATTTTGTCAATTCAAATGCAGTCTACAAGGGAAAAGCTACTTACACAAAAAAGGAAGACTGATTTGTTTGAAATGGTTGAAAGAGAGAAGGAATGTACTCTTATAGAACCATATAATTGAAAGTTGAAGCTATGTGGTTCTTTGATGGGGTAGCTTCTTCATCTAATACACTGGTCATAGAAACTGATGCTTGTTGGTACATAATTTTTTTCAAAAAAAGATGAGACTGTAAGTAGGATCATTCAATCTTACATCGGCAGTTAATGTAACACCCCAAATTTCTAAGCTAAGTTGAGAATAAGTTATGAGAAGAATTGTGTGATTGTATTCAAGCTTGATTTGATTTTAAAGTGAGTGAATATAATTACACAAGGTTTTGATAAGAAGGTTAATGGGTTTGAGTTGAGGAATAAGTTGGATTTAATCTTAAGATGGTTAAAGGTGTTGATTTGTAGTTATGGAAGTTAATTTGAGAAGAAAGTCTCAAGGTTTAGTGCTAGAACTAAGTTTTCCTGGTTTTTCTGCAGTGTGAATCGATTCATATAGCCCAGGAATCGATTCACAGCATTAAAGATCCATAGGCATCGAATTTTAGCAGTGGGAATCGATTCACAGAAGTCAGGAATCGATTCACATAAGGCAGGCCACTGGGACTCGCATGCAGGAATCGATTCACTCATTAAGACTGCGATTCAGGCACTTTTTACACTGTGGGAATCGATTCACACTATCTTTGTGAATCGATTCACATTTGCAGTGTTTAAAAACGTTGTTTCAACGAGCAGAACGCAGAAAGAAAGAAAAAGGAAAAGAAGAGAAAGGGAAAGGAGAAAGAGGAGAGGAGAGCTAGGGTTTCACCCTTTGAGAAGGATCGAAGAGATTCATGTTAGATTTCTTCAATCACTTGCCTAAATGGAGAGTTTGAGAGTTGAGATTTGGGTATTTGGAAGATTTGGGTTTAAACCCTAGAGAGGAGAAGAAGAAGCACGAATTTGGAGAAGAATAAAGGGAGAAGATCAAGCTCCAGCAAGGATGGCTCAAGTTCTTGGATTGAGAAGGAAGATTGAAGGTTGAAGATCAAGATTGGAGAAGTATTTAGAGAAGCCCTAAGTTGAGCAAAGAGGGAAAAGCTTGAAGAGGAGCAAAGAGTCCAAAGTTCAACCTTCCTGGCTCAATGTTTTGAAGAATAGAGGTGAGTTCTTCAACCCTTAGGTGATGGGCACCCATAAGTCCCACATATAGGAATTTCACTTCCTTTAGAAACATATGAACCTTAGGTTCAAGTTAGGTTTTAAATACCTATAAGAGATTGAGTTGTTATTGTTATGATTGTTATGATTGTATAGTGGGCCTGATTAAAAGAGGTTGGCGACTGCCCCCAACCCCCCACAGTTGAATGTATGCTTGATGTTTCTCTCTTGAGAACTCCATAGAGTTTCAAGGGAAGAGTCAATGTATGTGTTGCCCATGAATTTGGTGAATTGTGAGGCTTGTCAAGAGCCATAAGCTTAAGTTATAGAGGTCAAGGAAAGGACCCTAGGAAAAGGATGTGATAGGAAGAATGTGTGAATTTGTGTCCATGATTTGGAGTCATTAGATAAAAAGGGATGCTATTAATTTAAGCTTGATTCATTGAAGTAATTGTAGTTTCCTTGAATAGTTAGGTAATGAGGATGATATTAATAAATTCTAGTTAGCCAAGTTGCATTTCTTTGAACATGCATACAAGCATAAACATAAGCATAAACATAAGCTAAAGTCCATGGCGAGACTCCTCAAATTAAAGGAGTAGATCGGTTTGGTTAGCCAAGTGGGACGCCCTTGGATGGTTATGACGTCTAACCACCATACCGAAAGTGTGTAATTGGGGTCTAGGGACGGAAGCCTACGACACCACCCAATAACACAAAATGCATTACATGCATAGCATCATATTATATATCTTCTATGAATGGTATAATATGTGAAGTGATGTTAAGTTTATGAATGTTAATGAATTCCTTGTATGTATATATATATATATATATATATATATATATATTCGGAATTAGCTTAGTTAGTTGTAGGGAATCTTGGATAGCATACCCCTAGTCGCTTGATTATTTTATATAGTAATGGTGCCTAGAAGTAGGAAGAGATGTGATAAGATTGATTTCAAGGATATAAAGAAAAGCAATTAAATGTTAAGTATGGAGTAAGTCAGTAAAGCAGAACAAATGTTCTTAGTTAAGAAAGTTGGCACTTACGTAGCATTGGGTTAGTTCTGCTAGGTGTAGCCAAAGAAGTAGTGTTTGAATTAGTCTTTTTCAGGCTAGTAAGGATGGACGAGAGAACGGTGAGGAGTCCGTGAAGGGCTCACTGAGATTTTATAATCTCACCCTTTTCCTTTTATTTGTTTTCAGATAAGCAGGTACTGAAGACGATGAGCCGAAGCTCCAAGCTCGGGACTCCTAGGCTAGTTTGATATGGCAGTGGAAATTTTATATTCCAAGTCATGTATAATATGTAATCTTTTCATTAGGTTAGTGAATCAAGTTTAATTTATGACTTGGATAATTGTAATCAAGTTGTAAATGCTTAGTAATTCCTGTGCCTTAATGTAAATTGTCGTACTTTCAATCATGTTGAGGTGCGGGTGTTACAGTTAACACTTTTCATTTCCTTTTTGGTAATTCTTCGAAAGATCAATGCAGAAACAACCAAAAATCAAAAAGGAAAATGCAACAATCTTCTTGCAAGACATTGTACTTGACTTTCCTAAATAACACATGCAAATAAGGATAAAAATGCAGGTACCCCAGGGTTCCACTTCATAATCATAGATAATGAATCTGGAAGTTTGAAATACCACCTAGTTCAGCAAGCAGAATCACTGTGATGGCCACTGGATAGGTAAACATTACTCAACATAGAAGAAAGGAGTTAGAGATGGCAATGAGAGACTGCCAGTCCAGGAAGGAATAACAACTACGAACCAACCAAAGAGTTTGCAGAAGAGAAAATTAATGTACCTTCGATATTTGACGTGCATTCTCGATTATAGCACGCAATTTAAGTTCAGAAAGTAGGGAGCTTGCGATAGTTCCTGGTGCCATCATCTTCTTCTCATTCAATTTCGAGACAGCAACTGGATCGAAGTCTGCAAAAACTTCCCTGCAAAGAACCTTAATAACAAAATTGATACTAACAAAGGCAAGAGGAAATAGGTTACAGCTTAGGACAGAGTCCTTAAGTAGGTGGTCAGTAAATATTTGAGGTTGAGAAAGAGAAAAGAAATAAAGAATTTAAACAAAGAATACCTAAAAATATGCCTTTTGCTTAGAATGACTGGCCAAGTGAGTTCAGCAAGAGCAATCGAAAGTACAAGAACCTCAAATAGTTTCCTGCATGAGATTAATAATGTTCAAGAAAGGCAACTACTAGAAGAAAGAGTATTCCTTGTACAGCACGCATGAAAGATTAGTTCAGTGTATCACGTACTTGTCATCATGTATCGGAACTCCCCATTCTTCATCGTGGAAAGTAGCATAACATAGTTCTAGTATAAACAAACGAACTGGATCAGAAAACTAAACTGAAAAACACCCAATATAGTTCAAAACTAAAAAATCACAAGTGTTATGGAGGAATTTTACGAAAGATATAGCTGGCTCATGTGCATTTATCTCAATGTCCATCAACATATTAGGTTCATATTATTTAGGCACTTAGAATTTCCAATTTTCTCTTCAACAGGAAAACACCAATTAAAATCCAAGGGGAAAAAAATATACAACCAGTGCATTTTCTGTATGTTTTGGCTAAAAATCCATAGCATACATGAATATTTGTAGAACAAACAAATGGAAGGAAATCGGTATCTTAAAAAACACCCTTACTAAACCAGATTTCAAGCTCGTTTTACAATTTATATGGAAACACACTATACTACACAAATGAGGTTTACACTTAATGCAAAATCTTAATATTAAAGAACTAAAATTTATCATGAAGTAAATGAGAATCATATCATTCACAAGATCAGCTTAAAACATGTAAAAATATATATCAAGGTAAGTAAAAGTTTGAAATGAACTAACATTTACACATTCCTGAGTAATTCAACACCCAAAAGAAACTGATGTATCTGACAAAAGGCTTAAAACATAGTATAATCACTGTAGTGATAAATATATGTATGGCTCATGTTATTTTACAATCAGTATTAGTATGTTTCCTGATATATTTAGGAAAAGTCAAAGAAGAAGAAGAACAAACCAGTATTAGGAGTGACCCAAGCACACCTCTTTTTGGATTGTGAACCATCAGGGGGAGATTCTAACACACCATCAGAGGCAACACTTCTTGGCTTTGACACATATGGCTTCCTTCTTCTATCTAGGCTATAAGACCGAGTCAATCTTCCGGTAGACGCTCGACTATGAAATGAATCCGTGGATGCATCAGAGGAACATGAAGCATTTAGAGATAAATTAGAATGTAGCAACTGCTCATGGCGGCCGAGTACAGAAGAAACGCTGACAGAACGTGACTGAGGAGAGGAAGTGACAAGTGAGGACAACACTTGATGTGATTTCTTCTCTTTGACTGATGCAATTGCAATTGCAACCTCATCCAGCAATCTATCAACCTTCCTCAGTGGCTTTGAAGCTGGTTTCCTTGAACTCAAAGGCCCTGTCTTGTTTCCAGCAGGTCCAAGCACAGGCCTTGCTTCTGAATCAGCAACATTCATATACCTCAATTTGGGAGCTCCAGACATCGATATTGCTAATAGTAAATATAAAGCTTTGATTTCAGAACCCTCCAAAACAATCACTTGAAAATTCTTATTTCACAACTCATGGATTTATTCTTCCACCTCCAGCCTATGAAATTCACTGAAAGCCTCAATTTTTTTTTTCTCTTCACATAAGCTCTACCACACTCCCAAAACAGATCTCAATATTTTACCTCTAAAATGCCATTGCTCTCAAACCCAAAATTTAATTTTAAATCAGCCCAAAAGCCAGAAAAATTTGAATCCAATAGGATATGCCTATTACCAACCAACATGACAGGATCAAAAGTCAGAAAAATGGGTTCACCTTTTGACCAGAAAGTCAGGGGTTCAAAATGGAGTCAATAAAGGGTTGCATTTCCATAAACGAGCTTGACAGTTCAGAGAGCCTCGAAATTCTGAGATTCCATTCTGCACAGTGAAAAACGAGAGGGCCACTGCACTGCAACCTCAAAAGGGAAAAAGCAGGTGTCTCAAAGCTCCATTTTTTCAGTCACACCACATGGAGAGAAAAATAAAAAAAGCTGACACATGCCTTTGCAGTTATCATGCTTCTTTCATATTTTCCCAGAAAACAGCGGAGAAAGTTGAGTTTCCGGGAAAATGCGGGGTAAAATGCGTGGCCTCTCAAAGTGTTTAGCAAGAGTGAGTATTGAAATTAATCTAACGACAATTTTGTCTTTTTCATTTTTAATTATTGATTATTGAAGGTTGATGAAGTGAGAGAGCCAAAGAGTGCGAAGACAATACATTAACATTTTTGTTTTCTAAAGATCCGTGACATGAATACGTGAGAGGTTGTCACTTTAGCCTTTTTCTTTCCTTGATTTTTTTTTTTAGTTTTTAATTTTATTTCCTAACTATTTTATTTTTCACTTACATCCCGTAAGTTATAAAAGTTACGTCACATTCGTTTCTTTTATCTGTAATCCCTTTAAACAATAAAATCAAAATCATACTCTTATTAGAGTTCTTATTGATGAAAGTTGATGAAGTGAGAGAGTCAAAGAGTGAGAAGACGATACATTAACATTTTTTTTCTTTTCTAAATTGCACTTTTTCTTTTTTAACTTTATTTTAGTTTTCAATTTTGTCCCCTAACTATTTTACTTTTCACTTACGTCCCTTAAATTACGAAAATTATGCCACGTTCATCCCTTCTGTTTATAATGTCTTTATTGTGTGTGTATAGGTCATTGATACTCTGCTTTTTTGCTCTATTACCATTTATCATGTTACTTCATCAATAGGAACTCTGATAGGAGTATGATTTTGACTTTATTGTTTAAAGGGATTACAGACGGAAGGGACGAATGTGGCGTAACTTTCGTAGCTCAAGAGACGAACGTGGCGTACAATGGTGACCATAAGGGTGTGCAGGGTATGCGATCGCACAGGGCCTCATTTTCTAAGGGGCACCAATTTTTTTTTACTTAGAGATGCTGCTATATGTCGGGTTGATAGGTACACTTATAACTACTTTTGCTATAATTCTATTGTAATTTGCTGGTTTGGTTTGAACTTTTCAATGTTGTAGTAATCTTTAACTTTTCTTCTGCAATATTTTATTTGCAATGTGCACCAATTTCTCAGTTCGCACAAGGCACCCGAAATGTCAAGGACGACCCTGGTGGCGTAACTTTCTTAACTTAAGGGACGTAAATGAAAAGTAAAATAGTTAGGGGATGAACGTGGCGTATTTTTCGTAACTTAGGGACGTAAATGAAAATTAAAATCGTTAAGGGACGAAATTGAAAACTAAAATAAAGTTAAGGGACGAAAGTGTGGAAAAATGATGAGAATGCAAATGTGGTCGACGAATGGAAAAAACGGCTCTGCTAGGGTTTTGCCTCACATGATCTCCTAGGGTTTGCATGATACTTTCATGGCTGCAAACAATCCTATTTGCCCGTGGGGTTTCTTGGCCCCATTCTCTCACTCTCCTGCTCCTGTGTCTACGAGTGCTGCTAAGAAGGACCAACCAAAATCGTTTTCCAAAGCTGTTACTGGTGAGTACGATGTCTCTCTCAGTCAGCTACGAAAATCTTGCTTCAAAGGGGATGCTGTAACGATCAAGATACCACAAGAAGATTATCTAGCTGGGTTAGATGAGTGTAAAAACAATCTTCATGGGCGCCTTATCTTCTCCAAAGGTGACTGCCTCTCAAGTTTGCTGATTTACAATCGAAACTGAAGGATCAATGGAAAGATATTAGAAGGTGGAGTATGGTCTCTTTGGGCCGAGGGTTTTATGAATTCTCATTCAGTTCCAAAGAGGATCTCAGAAAGGTTTTTGCGGCAGGATCCTGGAATCTAAAGTCGGGAGTTCTTCGGTTGTCTCTTTGGACTCCAGATTTTAAACCTTCTGAACAAAAGCATACGCATGCTCAATGCTGGTTTCACTTGCTAGGCTTACCATAAGAATATTGGCGTCCCAAAATAGTGATGTCAATTGCAGGAGGAATCAGGGTTCCCATTGCCCTTGATGAAGCTCTAGCAAAAAGACTTTTGGTCACTTTGCAAGAGTCTTGGTCGACCTTGATTTAAGAGGGAGCTTCATAGACCAATCTTGGTGGAACGTGATGATTATGCATTCTTTGTGGGTTTGGAATATGAAAATCTTCCAGCCTATTGCAGTATCTGTCAACTTATTGGGCATGATGTGGCTCAATGCAGGAAGAATTCTAAATTGGCTCATGATGGAAGGAAAGGTAGTGATGTTCAGAAGAAGATTGATTATCCTGTTAAGAAGGCAGTTTTGAAATATGCACCAAAAAATAATGACACAGTGGCGATTATTGATCCTGCGATTGATGATCCAATGATTAACGATCCTTAACTGCATTCTAAGGAGCTTTGAATAAAGGCAAGGAGGTTTGTTTGGAAAGTAGCCCTGTTGTGATCATTGAGCATCTACATGAGGGCACAAGTAGTAGGTGGAATAATGATTTAATTCAAGATCCTAACACTCTGCTCGGATATGTTGAGGCCTTGCATGAAAAACATGGTGATGCAACTGCTGAAATGGCAGTGGAACATGAGCATATAGGGACTGTTGAGGTGCAACATGATTCTAATGCTGATGCAGACAAACATTCTGCAAGCAAACCAGATTCTGGCTTTGAGAAGGCCCATAATTCTCTTAATGATTTGACTGCCACATTGCAAAATCAGGGGTTTGCAACTGCTGTAGGGGATTCACTTGCTCTTTTGGTGAGTGGTACTCCTATCACTCCAGTGTATCAACCAGCTAACTCAAATGTTGCCAATGATTTGAGGATTGTTGGCAAATTGTGGAGCAATATGGCAACTGATGATGAAGAGGTGGATGACGAAATTGTCATGGAGACTCAAAGTCTTGATCATTCTGCAGGTCAAGGAAATAAGTACCTAATTGATACAGATCAACATCACTCCTCAGGTTTCACAGAAGTGATTTCAAAATCAAAATTGAAGAGGATGAAAAAGCTAGCAAGGAAGGCTCTTAGGCCTGGAAGATATAATACCCGCAGTAGGGGTGGTCCTCAAAATTTTTGTTAATGAATATCCTATATTGGAATGCTAGAGGGATTGCTAATCCCGATACAAGATTGGTTCTCAAAAGGTTATGTAAGATGAATAAACCTAATTTTGTTTTTCTTTCAAAGCCTTGGATAAATATTTCTAAATTTCCAGCTAGGTTTTGGAAAAAGCTTAATTTAAAAATGGTGGCTGTTAATGACAGAGGCTCTCTCACTCCTAATCGGCTCTCTCACTCCTAATCTTTGGTTTGTTTGCTCTCAACACCTTGATCCTCAAATTATCTCTGTCTCAAGGCAACATATCTGTTGCTCAATTACTATTAACAGTAAGCAAGTCTTCATTGTTGCTGTTTATGCTTGTTCTCCCTATCTTTTAAGAAGAACTCTTTGGATGGAATTAACAACATTACATCAGAATCACATTGGTCCTTGGTGTTTCATTGGCGACTTCAATGTTGTTATGGGTGCTTATGAATATAGGGGAAATAGCAGGCCTTTCTGTCTCAAGGCAACATATTTGTTGCTCAATTACTATTAACAGCAAGCAAGTCTTCATTGCTGCTGTTTATGCTTGTTCTACCTATCTTTTAAGAAGAACTCTTTGGATGGAATTAACGACATTACATCAGAATCACATTGGTCCTTGGTGTTTCATTGGGGACTTTAATGTTGATATGGGTGCTCATGAATATAGGGGAAGTGGCAAGCCTTCTCAGCTGGCTGCTGATGAATTTAGTGCTTGGATCGATTTGAACAATTTGACTCACATTATGACTAAAGGATCCCAATTCACTTGGTCTAATGGTAGGAAAGGAAATGCATACACTGAAAAGAGGTTGGATAGGGCTATCTGCAATGATCTTTGACTTGATTTTTTGGTCATAAGTATCTTGCATCACATTAACTCGAAGCAAGTCAGATCACTTCCCTATTTTGCTGGTTGCAAAGAAAGAGACTACGATTGGTAAATCATCCTTTAAATTTATGAAAATGTGGGATAGCCATCCTGATTGTAGAAACATTGTTGCTGAGGAGTGGAGCAAGTCTTTTGTTGGCTGCCCAATGTATATTCTCTGTCAAAAATTGAAAGCTTTGAAGATGAGACTTAGAGATTGGAACAAAACATTCTTTGGTGATGTGCATCATAAGGTCAGTGCTGCTGCTAGTAAAGTTGATCAGGTACTGTTATCACCAAAAATAGCCAATGACAAGCCGATACGGGTAGTAGCCGATACATGATCCAACCGATCATATTTATAGCCGAAGGTGTTCCTATTGAGCCGAGGCTACAACTCTGAATTGATTAAGGCTTAGGGAGCTTTATGAGGCCAGCCGATAGCCACAAAGTTTAGCCAATTGTGATTGAGTAAATGCTTAAATGCTACTAGGCTATCGGCTGAACAATTGCTACAAAATAGGGAAGCAATAGAATTCGACCAAGAGTTAGAATTGAAAGTCATTGCAATTTGGCGCCAAAAGGCTAAAATAAGCTCTTGAGGGCTCTCAGCAAATTTAAAGCGTGAAAATTGCTCTTTTCAGCCGAGAATGAAGCGGTTACTTCAGGAAGTGCGTGAACGTGGAAGTTGAGGGGACACATGACCGCTTGTTGTCAGCTACCAACGTAATGGGAGCATTTAGTGGCCAATAGGGGGCGGTTACAATTTTGTTTTTCTCTTTTGTATATATATACCCTGCTGAGAAAATGTACAAAACACACGATCAATCAAACAACTATTTTTCTCTAGCAATTTACAGCATTTATCTTAGCCGATTTTATGTCTCTTAGTCTTAGCTTAGAGTAGATTCACCACTCCCAATGCTTTCTGCAGTAGTTGGGAAACACATAACTGAGAATTAGAGTTCCGTTCTCGGTGTAATCGCTTGACAGGAATCAATTTGTCAGCTGGATATTAGTCGATCCCTTGGCTGATTTGTTCACACAAACAAATTTGGCACGCCCGGTGGAACAATAGGTGAATCGAAGGCCAAGTTTGATTCTCCAGGAAAGGATCATGCTTGGCGTATGAACTCGAGGTCTGGAAAGAAACTCAACAACAGCATGAAGTCGAGTTCAAATCCCAAGAGAACCCCATCACGCAAGAACAACGAGTCAGCATACACCCTAGGTATGCCCATAATGGTTGAAGACATTCCAGTCTCTGCACCAGCCTTAACTGACATGAATGACCCGGAGAAGCCCCAGTGGTCATGACCACCTCCTTCATCAGGCAACAGATTGACATGGGAATTCAAAACATCATGTACCAAGTGTCAAGACAATTAGCAGATATTGTCAAGCCCATGGTACATAACAAGGTTCAGCAGGCGAGAGACGTGGAAGCAAGCCGAGGCAACAAAGTGAACACTCGGCTAGTTCTGCGCTACCAGTGGGAAATGGGAAAACTCAGCATGCTCAAGGCAGTCAGGTTTGGCAGCCCCAACCGAATGTGGTTCAAATTGGGCCTTTCCAGGCACAGCCGAACCCATTGCCGGTGGGGCCACCAACCCAAACTTATGGTGATCAACCGAATACATGGATACCATTTCATGTTGGGGGGCAAGTGATGCCAACTGATCAAGTGAATCTACAGTATGTGCATATCAATATGGCCCAAAGGTCAGTTAACGCGGCTGGACATATTGGTTTGCCGCCAGTAATGTCATATGCTCTAACACATGGCCCTACTATGCAGGCAAACACTTACGGCTAGCCGATGGCCCCTGGTTATGGTTCAAGGGAGCTACCTGGGGATTGGAACCTCAACAATCTACCATTCTACCTACCACAGCCAGTCCCCGCGCCATACCGTCCAGTAAGCTCATATTTACCACGAACGACTGGTAACTATGGGGGAGAGTAGACATGGAATCTCGTTCCACCTTTTCTCCACAGTGCATCGGCTGTTCCAGGAACTCGTGGAGGAGGATTTGATGAATATGGTCAAGAGCAGCAATGGAATACCAACCCACCTCTAGGCAATGTTCCACCAAGTACCTTCAACCTTCAGAATTCGTTCCAACAGGCTTCACCCTGGAGACCAATGGGTCAAAGCATACCCCAGTCGATCTCACAAGATAATTGGTAGGGGACTTCTTAGCTAATAGACCCAGAGATGATTGCAAGTACTATTAAGAAGTACTTTGGGGTACAATTAAAGCCGTTGGACCGTCCTGTTTATAGGAAACCTTACCCTGAATGGGTGGATCGGATGATTCCTCTTCCTAGAGGATTCAAGACTCCAGATTTCACAATATTCTTAGGGGAGGATAGCAAGTCTACCATGGAGCTTATAGGGCGTTTCGCAGCCCAGTGTGGTGAAAGCAGCCAGAATGAGTACCATAAGCTTTAACTCTTCCCTTTGTCACACACTGGGACAACCTTCACTTGGTACTCTTCATTACCTCCCAACTCAGTGCAAAACTGGGCTGACATGGAGAGATGCTTCCATGATAGATTTTACTGGCCTCAACCCCAAGTTACGGTAATCGATCTCACTAGTCTTAGGTAGCAAGTTGAGGAATTGGCTGCTGATTACATTGAGAGGTTCAAAAAGAAAGCAAGGAAATGTTCTGTGCAATTCCCTAAGATGGAATATACATCCATGGTAATCAATAACATGCATCCTCAACTGAAAGAGAAGCTAGTAGGACAGCCTTGCGCAGACTTGAACCAATTGGCAGAGAGGGCTATCCGAATTGAGCAATATATCCAGGAGAAGGAGAAGAGGAGAGCCAGCCGTGGAAAGGGTCCCCACTTAGTCTCTATCATAGAGGCGGAAGAATCTGACTCTGAATCGGTTGACCTCACAGTTGACATGATGGTAGTCAAGATAATCAAAGGAAAGAGTTATCCTGCCCAGCATTGAAGGCGGCTAAGGCTAAGGAAACTGAGTTAGCAAAAGACAGGGCTGGATACTCCTTTGACATAACCAAGGCAGACCAGATCTTTGATTACCTGCTCAAAGACAAGCAGATTCGGCTGCTAGAAGGGGCATCAAATTCTACCTCGTGAAGAGCTGAAGAATAAGAAATACTGTAAGTGGCACAACTCTTATAACCATTCTACAGCTAATTGTGTAGTTTTCAGGAAGGCAATACATAGGGCTATCAAGGAAGGTAGGTTCAAGTTAGTTGACAAGAGCATAGCTGAGATGTCGATGGACACCAACCCATTCCCTGTGGTGACTATGGCCATGGTATCTTTCTCAAGGCTTGACCAGTCTAAGTCATCAAAAGGAAAACAGCCGATGAGGAGTGTTTGGGTGCCCAAAGAAGAATCCAAGAAAAATCAAGAATGAAACAAACATTGCAGATGATAGCCAATACCAAGGAAGCCGATAAAAAGGAGATCCCAGAAGCAAAGGTAGCAGAAGCCATTGACAGGGCTTTTGGACCATGTGGGACAAGGCCTGACAAAGTTGAAAACGAGCAGGTCAAGGAGGACCCAATGACAAGTACTGTTGCAGCTGTGAACATAGAGCAACCGGTGAAGAGAATGAACATGTTCCCATATACTCGCCGAGCTTGAATGATGGAGACGAGCCGACCTCGAAACCTGGCTATCTAGAGGACTCCATATTGGATTATCTCTCTGATGAGGATGAAAGTAGTTTGATGGCAACCATTGAGGTCGTTAGCTTGATCCCAAGTGAGTTTTGGGCTGGTTATCCACAAATTGAGCACTTAGAAGGAGATATCTGCGTGGAAGAGGTAGAATGGGCGACTTCAGCCGAGGACGTGGCAAAAGATGCTTTAAGTACTGTATTTGGTAAGCCAACTGAAGACATGGTGAAGCACTTGAAACCCTTGTACGTGAGAGCTTACATCAATGGCAAGACCTTCAGCCGAATATTTGTTGATAATGGGGCATGGCTGAATGTGATGCCTGTAGCTACCTTGAGAAGTTTGAAAAAGTCAGAAGAAGACCTGATCCCAACTAACATGAAAATGGCTAGCTTCATGGGAGAGGCTTCCTTAGCCTTGGGAATCTTGGTAGCCGAGATCACAATTGGCCCCAAAAGTGTCAAGTCAGCCTTCTTTGTGATTGATGGCAAACCATCTTATGCAGTCCTACTTGGAAGAGACTGGATTCATACAAGCCAATGCTTGCCTCCCACCATGCACCAGAAACTGATTTTCTGGGAGGGCGATAAGATAGAGATAGTCCCAGCCGATGACAACCCATTCCCAGCTGAGGTACAAAATTTAGAGGCTTTGTTTTATTCTCCTTGTGTTTCCCATATTGCTGTTACTGAGGAATATGAGGAAGGATCATGAGAGTCTTGCAACTTGAGGCCCCAAGTTTTCAAGATTAAGCAATTAGTCGAGCCATGACTAACCATGGAAAAGCTTAATGTTTAAAGACACCCAAGTGGTGTAGAACTTGTGGGACCGACTAGAGGATTTTAGTGTTGAATCCTATGTAGTCGATTCCTTACTGATAGACAAACACATAAATGATGACCCCACTTCGGCAGCCGAGACCACGGAGTTGCCAATGGAGTTTGAGTCACCCATCCAGAGGACTCTAGCAAACTTTGAATCTCAAGATCCCTTGGAGAACATTAACTTGGGAACACCAGAAGAACCTCAGCTAACACAAATCAGTGGACTGCTGAAGGAAGAAGACAAAAAGGATGTAATAGCCTTCTTGGAGAAATATAGGGATTGCTTTGTGTGGGATTATCATGAGATTCATGGGCTGGCACGTAAATTAGTGGAGCACAAGTTACTAATCAAGGATGATTTCACACCACATAAGCAGTCACCTAGAAGGTACCATCCTCAGCTGATACCACAAATCAAAGCAGAGATTGAGCATTTGCTAAATGCTGGGTTCATCAGAACAGCCAGGTATGTGGATCGGTTAGCTAACATAGTACCTGTCATGAAAAAGAATGGCAAAATTCGAGTCTGTATTGATTACAGAGACTTGAATTTAGCCACTTCAAAGGACGAATATGTGATGCCAGTGGCGGACATGCTAGTTGACGCGACTGTCACACATGTTATTCTAACCTTCATGGACGGCTATTCTGGTTATAACCAATATTTGTGGCTGAGGAAGACACTCACAAGACTGCCTTCAGGTGCCCAGGGGCATTAGGAATTTATGAGTGGTTGGTAATGCCATGTGGCTTAAAGAATGCCAAAGCTACCTATCAGAGTGCCATGAATGCTATTTTCTATGATCTAATTGACAAGACTATGGAGGTGTACATAGATGATGTGGTGGTAAAGTCCAGAAACTTCAAAGCCCATTTAGCCGATCTGGAACAAGCCTTGAAGAGGATGAGGATCCACAACCTGAAGATGAATCCTGCCAAGTGCATGTTTAGTGTATCGGCTGACAACTTCCTTGGTTTCTTGGTGCATCAAAAGTGTATTGAGATAGACCAAAACAAGGCCAAGACAGTGATAGAGGCTAGACCACCCAAGAACAAGAAGGAGTTACAGAGTTTGCTAGGCAAAATCAACTTCCTAGGGAGATTCAAAGCCAATTCGGCTGGGAAAATGAAGCCTTTTTCCCCTTTGCTGAAGCTCAAGAACGCAGAGGAATTAGTGTGAGGTCTTGAACAGCAAGAGGCCTTGGACCAAATAAAGAGGGCCTTAGCTAGTCCACCGGTTTTGGTGCCTCCCATGCCAGGAAAGCCTTTGAAACTCTACATTGCAGCTGCTGAAGAGTTTATCGGCTGCCTGTTAGCACATGATGCTGAAGACAGAACTGAAAGGGTGGGGTACTACCTTAGCCGAATGCTTAATGATGCTGAGACTAGATATACTCCTTTGGAAAAGTTATGTTTGTCACTGTTTAATGCTTGTACAAAACTTGAATATTATTTAATGCCACATGAGATACTAGTTTTGTGCAAAATTGATATTGTTAGGTATTTTCTTAATAGGCCTGTCTTACAGGGTCGACTGATGATGTGGCCCATTAAGCTCACTGCCTTTACTTTAAAATACGCCCATCTGAGGACTGTTAAGGGCCAGGCATTAGCCGATTTCTTAGCAGAACACCCTTGTGTGGAGGTGGTGGACTTTTAGGTATCTCCAATCACTTGCATAGACCTCTTGTCTTGGGTTCTAACTTTTGTTCGGTCCAAAACCCAGAATGGAGTTGGAGCCGGAGTGAAAATCACCAACCCAGAAGGGAAGGTGTGGAGGTTTCTATATCGGCTAGACCCAGGTTTAACTAATAACCAAGTTGAGTATGATGCCTTGATCATAGGTTTAAAGCTGTTGACTACCATAAAAGCTGATTATATTCATGTAAAGGGAGATTCCCAATTGGTGATCAAACAACTAACAAAAGAATATGGGTGTAATAACCCAAACCTACTGGCTCGTCATAAAACGGCTAGCAGATTGATGCATTATTTTATAGATGAAAAGGTGTCATATATTCCAAGAGGGGCCAATATGGAGGCCAATGATTTAGCCCAAGAATCCTCTGGATATAGCGATTCTCTATTGACTTTGGACTATGATGAACCACTAACCGAGGTGATGGCCGTAGACCAAATCGACTCATGGAGGAAGGAGTTGATCGAGTACCTACAAGATCCTTCTAAATGCATTGACCCCAAAATCAAGAGATGGGCTCTAAGGTATGTGCTTCTTGATGATGAACTGTACAAAAGAAGCATGAATGGGGTGTTGTTAAAGTGCATAGATAAAAATGAAGCCCTAAGGGTCATGGGTGAAATTCATGAAGGCATATGCGGTTCACATAGGGCTGGGCCAGTCATGAAATGGTTGATTTATCGCCATGGATATTACTGGCCTACCATCGTAGTCGACTGCTTTCAATATGCCAAGGGATGCGAAGAATGTCTGCTGCATGGCCCAATTCAAAGGGTGCCTGCCAAGTTGATGCATCCAGCAGTAAAACCTTGGCCATTCAGAGGTTGGGCTATGGACTTGATCGGCAAGATCCACCCACCATCTTCTAAAGGACACAATTTCATAATTGTGGCAACCGATTACTTCACTAAGTGGGCGGAGGCTCAGCCGATGGTCAAGGTGCAGCAAGATGATGTCATCCGATTCATCCAACACCAACTCATATACAGGTTTGGGATTCCAGAGACTATCACCATGGATCACGAAATCTTGTTCATGGGTGAAAAAGTGGTTGCCTTTGCTCAATAATTTGGGATCAAATTGATACACTCATCCCCATATTATGCACAGGCTAATGGGCAAGCCGAGGCAACCAACAAGGTCATTGATGACTTGATCAAGAAGAACTTGGAAAACAAGTCCAGGAAATGGCATTTGACTCTAGATGAAGCCTTATGGACTATTAGGAATTCTAAGTCAACAGCCACTGGTACAACTCTATATCGGCTGACATACGACCAAGATGCAGTTTTGCCTTTGGAAATTAATGTCACTTCATTAAGGGTGGCGAAACAGAATTCCCTATGTTTGGAAGAGTATCAACAAGCCATGTTCATGGAGTTGGATCAATTGGATGAAGATCGGTTGATGGCCTTAGAAAGAATTGAGGCAAGCAAACGCAGAATGGCTAGTGCCTACAATGAACATGTTAAATTGAAGAAGTTTGTTGAAGGTGACCTAGTTTGGAAAACTATATTCCTATGTAAGGGACCCTAAATTTGGGAAGTGGTCACCAAATTAGGAATGCCCATTCATTGTTTGTCAAGTATTTGCAGGAAATGCGTACCGGCTAGTTAACATGCAAGGCAAAGAATTAAACAGAAGCATAAGCGGCAAATATCTGAAGAAATATTATGCTACCATTTGGCAAACTTGTTCAAAGGAATAGCCACAAGTCGACTATCCGGCTTAAAAGGAAAATGAACTAAAAACAACAAAAGGAAAGCCAAGCAAAACTAAGCTGCTGGGTCAGGTAATCTCTTTGAAATAGCTGCCTCTGCTGAATCGACTGCCTCTGTGGTATTGGCCACCTCCGTTGGGCCAGATGCCTCTGGGATATCAGCTAACTTTTGAAGGTCGGCTACTCTCGTAGAATCGGCTACCTCTTTCGAGTCGGTTGCCTCATTTGACTCAGCCTGCACCTTCTCATTTCTTGCGCCGCCATGTCGGAACACGCCCTTTGCCATGGCGGCCCGGTGGAGGAATCTCAGCAGGCCCACTGGGAGCCCAGGCCTCGGTCTCCATTGCGGCAGTAAGAGCATCCTCTAAGGCAACGCTAGCCGATCCTTCCGTTTGAGTTGTAGCCACTTCAGCTGAAGGCGTTGAAGGCTTTTCCTTTGCCTGGTTCAGCATTAGGCGCAGCTGGTCCTATTTTTGGTTAGCTGCATCAATCCCTTCTCTTCCACTCCTTAAATCCTTCTCCAAACCAGCCTTTTGGGTACCGAGGATTGAAATGTCACGATCAAGAGAGGAAGCCTGAACATAAAGGTTAAGGCGTCTTTTGTAACACCCAATTCCTGGAGTGCTACTAAACTAAAACAAACTCTAAATGCGACGAAATTTTCAAAATAATACTCTTCTTGTCTTTTGGAAAATGCGGTAATTTTTTTAAACAAATGTCTTTTGCAGAACACAATCAGAGTTTTAACAGCGTTTTTAGAAACATGATGGAATTCTACCATGCAAGAGACAGATGCAACTGAATCTATACATATATACAATTTCCAAAAGATATACACAACCAGTTTTGTACAAAAGACAACAGTAAATAAATATCCACATGAGGAATACACCTAAAGTATGAAGACCCTAACAAGAGAAGTTATACTTCTGAGGTACTCCTGGCAGTTACCCACGCAGGGGGCTACTCCAAAAGCTAAACCTCAATACCTATCCTACAACTACCACAGAAGAACTGGTCAGACTGACTGGTCACCACCAAAACTATATACAACACTGAGTGGTAGTTCAAGACTGACTGGTTGAATTAAAGTTTTCTGCCGGGTAAAATCTTACCCAAGTAGTTCAAAACGCGACCCAAAAACGGTGGAATTTTGAACTGAAATTTTAACTATGACTTAATAAAATATATTAAGTCCCAAATATAATTTTACTTTTGTGAAATTCACTCACTTGATTAACAGCACAAAAATACGTATGGGCGGTGTAAAACGCATAACACAGAAAACAGACGAATTAACTAACGGTAAAACACGATTTGTTAAATTAAAATTCACTTTAAAAAACTAGACACTCCAAGTTTTCCAGGGACGGGTCATTTGCTCAAATCTGATGTCGTTTGCTATATTAATAAAATCGGTGAAGTTGGAGTACAGATTATAGTTTTCATAAGTTGAGATATTGCTAAAGTTTTGATCAAATTGTTTTGATTTTGGATCTTAATGATAAGGAACAAGTCTAGGGCTTGAATCCTTAGAAAGATAGGTGGAGTTGTTTTAAAAAATATAGGTTTTCGGAAATGAACTAAGAATGTTACTTAGTGATCCCATGTGTTTGCATTTTATTAGAAATAAGCTACAAAGATTGAGTAAAAATAATTATTTTCCCTAAAAATAACACCCTAGGCCGAGAGCTAGGATGAGTTTTAAGACCCTAAAAATGTGTTCTAAGTATGTGTTATGTTGGTTGAAGGTGGTTAGATACAAATGGACTTAGAGTTAAGAGCTTTAGCTTGGAAGAAAAGCACTTAAGATAAGGGAAATTTTCTCCAATAAGTTTTAGCATCCTTGAGTTGTATGTTAATTGGATTAGTTGTTTTGAATGATGTGTTGAGATTTTTTGTAATATTTAAGTAGTAAATGTTATGTGTTTTTGCATTGGATAGATTTAGTACATTGTATTGTTGTGATTAAGTTTGTATGTATGCATGTAGTGATGATGCACAATTTGGATGATGTAATTGATGTATGGACGACACAATGCTCCAAAGCGTTTTCTAGAAAACGAATACGGTTTGCGAAACTAGAACATTGAGATTTTGAAAATGGTAATTAAAAAGGGCTCTCCAACGGAGCCTAGTGGCAAGGATAGAATTTTGGGTTAAAAGGGATTATGTTTTCACTTAAAGAATTTTAAAAAAAAGGGGGGAAGAAAAAAAAAGGGGAATTCGAACTCCTTTAAGGAATAAAAAGGGTTTTCAAATAAATAAATAGCAAAGCTCAAATAAAATAAATAAAATAAAAATAACACTAGATTCTTAGCAAGTGTGGTTCTTAGTAAAAAGAAGAAAAAGGGGTTTTCAAGTAATTACGTGGAGAGTTTGAAAAGGGATTTAGGGAGGAAGTGGCTGTCGATACATCAAATACGACCATGTAAATTGTGAAAATTAATGACCACGGACACTCCTCGCGAGTGAATCCGAAAGGAATTGAACGTTGTGCAAGCATGCAATCATAAGATATCATTTACTCTGAACTAGATGGTTAGATCCTAGTGTCAAGGTATTTGTGCGTTTAGCCCTGTCCTGAAGGACGATTACAAACTTAAGGTCTTTGAAGGGGACAGTGTATACTGGGGGGCGTTGGCCGGCCCGGTGTCACACATCTCATTAGTATGGGTATACAAATTTGTTGATGGCAGGTTGCCTACTATCCTATTGGTAAAGGAATTAAGCCGTAAATATCACGCTGACTGCATCCACATACTGATTAGATGCATTTTTGATGTTGTCGAACTATTGTATGCCTGTTTTGCATTCCTTATGTGTTATACTCAGATTTCGCCTGAATAATTATAATATGACTATAATGCATGTTGCTTTATTATGTAGTATTTTATTTTACTCTTGTGAAGCTTATGATGAACTCGTGAACGAGAGATTTACCCTTGCATATTTCTTTTCCTATGGTTATGTTGGATATCGTTGCATTAGATGGCTCACCCCGAGCTTCGGTATATGGGTCTGACGACCTTTGAGTTCCCTGAGGGAGACCACAAGGACGCCTGGGAGATTGACCATGTCTCCGGGCGAGTGACACATACAGGACTAGTGGTCGAGACTACTATTACCGGAGGGATGGCAACCAATACTCAACTCAGCAGGAGGACCCTTCGGAGTGCTCTACGGGTGCTGACTCTGGGTCCGTTATGGGACGTGCTGGGCTTTCGCCTAGCAAACGGTTTAGAGGAGTTTGACCAGCTTAGGATGTTTTTCGAGTTAGGGTTGTACTGTTGTCTTTTGAAGTGGATGTTTTGGTTGGATCCCCTTTTGGTGATGTGCAGGACTATGTTTTTTTTTTTCATTTGCTCTCTTCTTACTGTTGTCGAGTTTTGATACACTAGACTCTGATTTGCGCCTGCAAGCGTACTCGGTGTATTTACTTAACGTGACCACTGCATTGTGTTTTCGTATCTTTAAGCTTTGTACTCATCATTTCAAAAAGCCTTAAAAAAAACTCTTATTTCTACTTACAAAGTAATTTGAACTTGAAAGAAAACCAACATTCAAATATTTCCGCATCGTTTTGGGTAGAACACGTGGCACTCAAGGTTGGGGTGTTACACTCCAAGGTTTCAAGATTAAGCAACTAGCCGAGCCATGACTAACCATGGAAAAGTTTAATGTTTAAAGACACCCAAGTGGTGTAGAACTTGTAAGACCGGCTAGAGGATTTCAGGGTTGAATCCCATGTAGCCGATTCCTTACTGACAGACAAACACATAAATGATGACTCCACTTCGGCAACTGAGACCGTGGAGAATTTTAACTTGGGAACACCAGAAGAACCTCGGCTAACACAAATCAGTGGACTGCTGAGGGAAGAAGACAAGAAGGATGTAGTAGCCCTCTTGGAGAAATATAGGGATTGCTTTGCGTGGGATTATCATCAGATTCCTAGGCTGGCACGTGAATTGGTGGAGCACAGGTTACCAATCAAGGATGGTTTCACACCACATAAGCAGTCACCTAGAAGGTAGCATCCTCAGCTGATGCCACAAATCAAAGCAGAGATTGAGCATTTGCTAAATGTTGGGTTCATCAGAACAACCAGGTATGTGGATTGGTTAGCTAACATAGTACCTGTCATGAAAAAGAATGGCAAAATTTGAGTCAGTTTTGATTACAGAGACTTGAATTTAGCCACTCCAACAGAAGAATATGTGATGCCAGTGGCGGACATGCTAGTTGACGTGGCTGTCACACATGGTATTCTAACCTTCATGGACAGCTATTCTGGTTATAACCAAATATTTGTGGCTGAGGAAGACACTCATAAGACTGCCTTCAGGTGCCCAGGGGCACTAGGAATTTATGAGTGGTTGGTAATGCCATTCGGCTTGAAGAATGCCAAAGCTACCTATCAGAGAGCCATGAATGCTATTTTCTATGATCTAATCAACAAGACTATGGAGGTGTACATAGATGATGTGGTGGTAAAGTCTAGAGACTTCAAAGCCCATTTAGCCGATCTGGAAAAAGCCTTGCAGAGGATGAGGATCCACAACCTGAAGATGAATCCTGCCAAGTACATGTTTAGTGTATCGGCTGGCAACTTCCTTGGTTTCTTGGTGCATCAAAAGGGTATTGAGATAGACCAAAACAAGGCTAAGACAGTGATGGAGGCTAGACCACCCAAGAACAAGAAGGAGTTACAGAGTTTGCTGGGCAAAATCAACTTCCTAAGGAGATTCATAGCCAATTCGGCTGGAAAAATGAAGGCTTTTTCCCCTTTGCTGAAGCTCAAGAACGCAGAGGAATTGGTGTGGGGTCCTGAACAGCAAGAGGCCTTTGACCAAATAAAGAAGGCCTTAGCTAGTCTACTGGTTTTGGTGCCTCCCATGCCAGGAAAACCTTTGAAACTCTATATTACAGCTGCTGAAGAGTCTATCAACTGCCTGTTAGCACAGGATGCTGAAGACGGAACTGAAAGGGCTACCTTAGCCGAATGCATAATGATGCTGAGACTAGATATACTCCTCTGGAGAAGTTATGTTTGTCACTGTTTGATGCTTGTACAAAACTTGAATATTATTTAATGCCACATGAGATAATAGTTTTGTGCAAAATTGATATAGGCCTGTCTTACAGGGTCGACTGATGAAGTGGGCCATTAAGCTCACTGCCTTTACTTTAAAATTTGCCTCTCTAAGGGCTGTTAAGAGCCAGGTATTAGCCGATTTCTTAGCAGAATACCCTTGTGTGGAGGTGGAGGACCTTTGGGTATCTCCAATCACTTGCATAGACCTCTTGACTTGGGTTCTAACTTTTAATGGGTCCAAAACCCAGAATGGAGTTAGAGCCAGAGTGACAATCACCAACCCTGAAGGGAAGGTGTGGAGGTTTCTATATCAGCTAGACCCAGGCTTAACTAATAACCAAGCTGAGTATGATTCCTTGATCATAGATTTAAAGTTGTTGACTACCATGAAAGCTGATTATATTCATGTAAAGGGAGATTCCCAATTGGTGATCAAACAACTAACAAAAGAATATGGGTGTAATAACCCAAACCTGCTAGCCCCTCATAAAACGGCTAGCAGATTAATGCATTATATTATAGATGAAAAGATGTCATACATTTCAAGAGGGGCCAATATGGAGGCCAATGATTTAGCCCAAGAAGCCTCCGGATATAGCGATTCTCTGTTGACTTTGGACTATGATGAACCACCAACCGAGGTGATGGCCGTAGACCAAATCGACTCATGGAGGAAGGAGTTGATCGAGTACCTAAAAGATCCTTCTAAATGCATTGACCCTAAAATCAAGAGATAGGCTCTAAGGTATATGCTTCTTGATGATGAACTGTACAAAAGAAGTATGAATAGGGTGTTGTTGAAGTGCATAGAAAAAAGTGAAGCCCAAAGGGTCATGGGTGAAATTCATGAAGGCATATGTGGTTCACATAAGGCTGGGCCAGTCATGAAATGGTTGATTTATCGCCATGGATATTACTGGCCTACCATCACAGCCGACTGCTTTCAATACGCCAAGGGATGCGAAGAATGTCTGCTGCATGGCCCAATTCAAAGGGTGCCTGCCGAGTTGATGCATCCAGCAGTAAAACCTTGGCCATTCAGAGGTTCGGCTATGGACTTGATCGGCAAGATCCACCCACCATCTTCTAAAGGACACAATTTCATAATTGTGGCCACCGATTATTTCACCAAGTGGGTAGAGGCTCAACTGATGGTCAAGGTGCAGCAAGATGATGTCATCCGATTCATCCAACACCAGATCATATACAGGTTTGGGACTCCAGAGATTATTACCGTGGATCAAGGAATCATGTTCACGGGAGAAAAACTAGTTGCCTTTGCTCAGCAATTTAGGATCAAATTGATACACTCATTCCCATATTATGCACAGGCTAATGGGCAAGCTGAGGCAACCAACAAGGTCATTGATGACTTGATCAAGAAGAACTTGGTAAACAAGTCCAGGAAATGGCATTTGACTCTGGATGAAGCCTTATGGGCTATTAGGAATTATATTTCAACATCCATTTATACAACTCCATATCAGCTGACATACGACCAAGATGCAGTTTTGCCTTTGGAAATCAATGTCACTTCATTAAGGGTGGCAATACAGAATTCTCTAAGTTTGGAAGAGTATCAACAAGCTATGTTCATGGAGTTGGATCTATTAGATGAAGATCGGCTGATGGCCTTAGAAAGAATTGAGGCAAGCAAACGCAGAATGGCTAGTGCCTATAATAAACATGTTAAATTGAAGAAGTTTGTTGAAGGTGACTTAGTTTGGAAAACTATTTTGCCAATAGGGGTAAAGGACCCTAAATTTGGGAAGTGGCCACCAAATTAGGAAGGCCCATTCATTGTTAGTCAAGTATTTGCAGGAAATGCTTACCGGCTAGTTAACATGCAAGGCAAAGAATTAAACAGAAGCCTAAACAGCAAATATCTGAAGAAATATTATCCTACCATATGGCAAACTTGGCAAATATCTGAAGAATTGACTCAGCCTATACCTCCTCCGCTGCTGCCTTTGCAATCTTCCACGTCCAGTGCCATGGCTTCCGGCTCAGGTGGAAGAATCTCAACGGGCCCACTGGGAGCCAAGGCCTCGGTCTCCATTGTGGCAGCAAGAGCAGCCTCTAAGGCAACGCTAACCGATCATTCTGTTTGAGTTATAGCCGCTTCAGTTGAAGGCGTTGAAGGCTTTTCCTTTGCCTGGTTCAGCACTAAGCGCAGCTAGTCCTATTTCTTGTTAGCTGCATCAATCCCTTCTCTTCCACTCCTTAAATCCTTCTCCAACCCAGCCTTTTGGGTACCGAGGATTGAAATGTCACGATCAAGAGAGGAAGCCTGAACATAAAGGTTAAGGCTTCTTTTGTAACACCCCATTCCTGGAGCGCTACTAAACTAAAACAAACTCTAAATGCGACGAAATTTTCAAAATAATACTCTTCTTGTCTTTTGGAAAATGTGGTAATTTTTTTTTAAACAAATGTCTTTTGCAGAACACAATTAGAGTATTAACAGAGTTTTTAGAAACATGATGGAATTCTACCATGCAAGAGACAGATGCAACTGAATATATACATATATACAATTTCCAAAAGATATACACAACTAGTTTTGTACAAAAGACAATAGTAAATAAATATCCACATGAGGAATTCACCTAAAGTATGAAGACCCTAACAAGAGAAGTTATACTTCTGAGGTACTACTGACAGTTACCCACGCAGGGGCTGCTCCAAAAGCTAAACCTCAAGACCTATCCAATAACTACCACAAAAGAACTTGTCAGACTGACTGTTCACCACCAAAACTATATACAATATTGACTGACATCACCATCTATACATCACTACCCAAGTCCTCCGACGGGTCCTCCTCGTCCTCCTCCATCATGTCGTCCTCATCGTCTCTAGTCAAATCAATAAAAGGTACAGAAGCAGGTACTCCCTCTGGCCTAACCTCCTCCACCAATACATCATCAATCCATCTGACGCCACTGCAGCCAGCCTCACCACACATCCGACAAACCGAAGAAAGATCCATAGGTGAAGTGGGTGTCCTGATACGTAAGGGAGGAGTCAGCACAGCTTCAGGCTCTGGCTCCAGATCCGCTACGGGATTAGGTGAATCTGCTTACCGCACACGAAGTACGCCCACATGTAAACACACCAATTTGTCTACTTTTATAGGACATTTTTAGTATCTAAATATACCATTTTGCACTAATTTAAGCACAAAGGTACTCATTTATGTCTTATTATGCAAAAATATCTTGAAGACACCACTCGGAGCAAAAGATGCAAAAAAGGACAAAAAACTAGCTAGTTTTGGAGAGTTTTAGCACTGTTGGACAAGCAGTACGGCCTGACCTACAAGCGGTACGGCCATACCTAGAGCAGAACTTCACTAAGGGCGTACCCCCTCAGTCTTTACCACCTGACGCCAATAAAATAGTCCAGTACGACCGTACCCAAGGCAGTACGACCGTACACAAGTGATGTCAGGGCTGCAGCACGCGTAGGTATAACCCAGCGTCATCAATGAAGCTCGGTACGGCTGTGTATATTTGCAGTATAGTCGTACCCCATCTTAGAATGGGGTAGATTTGAAGCCAGATGACCTAGTTCACAGCCTAATCTATAAATAGGGCTATTAACCTTTTCTAAAGACCTTTTGATGAATTCCCAAGTCAAGAGCCCCCAATTGAGAGTTCATATCAATTCCTTTCCCCTTCCATTGATTTGCGTGTTTCCTTGAAGCTTGATGCCATCCTGAATCGCTACTGGAGCTTATGAGGACGCGAAGAACGTGCTTATAGACCGTCGTCATACCAAAAGAGTGTCCCGATTTAGATTTATTCTCTTGTTATGGATTGTTTTGATTTCGTATCTAAGTTTATGTTATTATCATTGATAATGAATAGCTAAACCCATCACTAGGGGTAATGGAGGATCCTTTACAATACTCTTGATGCTTTGTCTATTTAATTATATGAGTTTCTATTGAATATTTGAGTATTTTATTCCTATTGTGCTTAATCCTATAAGGCCTAATCAACCTTTATCTAGTTGGCTTAATTGTGGTAATAGGATCATGATTAGTTAATGGAACCATAGGAAAAAAGAACTCGACTTATATGTCGGATAGGTTAGAGCCTGTTTCTAATAAGTTATTAGATTAACAAACCCACCTGTGCTTAATGCTCTTTCCTTTAATTACCTTCTAGGACCAAACAGAGTATTTAGTTAGGAGGAAGGCTATTGCAAGCTAGGTAGTCCTTAGTAATTTAGAGTTAGTGATTAGTGCTCTTTCATTATAGATAACTCATATCAATTGTTTAGCAAACTCAAGAGAAGAGTATTGGTGAACCCGGTTCCTCTAGGCTTCCCATAACATAGTTAAACCGTTCTCGCATTCAGTTTACTTATTGCTTTAATTCCGATAACTTTTGCTACTTGCGTAATTACAACTTTTGCTCGCCTAATAGAATAGAATCATATTAAGACTTTGGTACTTGCTCATTCTCTGTGGGTTCGACATTCAGAGTCCTAATTATACTCCACTATTATTACGAGTTACGATCAGGTGCACTTGCCTGAGCCGCAACAAGTTTTTGGCGCCGTTGCCAAGGATTGATTGCGATATTAATTGAATTATAGATTTTATTCTCATTAGGCATAATTTTCTTTAGTTATTTAATTTTCTGTTTTTTTTATTTAGTTCTGACATTCTAATTTGGTTTCCTTTGGTGTATACAGACGAGATCTCAACGTCCTGAATTGATTTTTGATCCTGAAATTGAAAGAACACTTAGATTGTTGAGAAGACATCATCTAGCAATGGCTGACGAATTAACGTTAAACGAGTACTTCACAACAACTACGGATGTGGCGGACAGAGTCAACTATCCGGCAATTGAGGCCACTAATTTCGAACTAAAGCCAGCACTGATCTCTATGGTATCTGCAATGCAATTCTCTGGCTTATCTTCTAAAGACCAAAATGCCCATCTTAAGAGGTTTCAGAAAGTTGCTAATACTGTTAAGTGTCAAGGTGTGACACCGGAGGCCATCAAATTAAGACTGTTTTCTTTCTCACTGCAAGGGAAAGCACAATTATGGTTGGATTCACTTCCACCTAACTCTATTACTACTTGAGAGGACCTGAAAACTAAGTTCTTGAATAAGTATTTTCCTCCCGCAAAATCTGCAAAGCTGAGAGCTGACATGTCTGGATTCACCCAGAATGAAGGAGAATCAATGCATGAGGCATGGGAAAGATTTCAAGATTTAATTAGAAGATGCCCTTATCATGGTTTCACCAAGTGGCAGCTGCTTCAGATTTTATACAATGGTTTTACCATGCAAACTAGAGGAGCTATTGACGCTGCTTGTGAGGGATCTTTCGAAAAGAAGACACCCACTGAGGCTTTTGATATTATAACTGAAATGGCTCAGAAAAATGCTCAGTGGTCAGCTAGTGATAGACAAACCAGAAGAAAGAACCAGCAGGCAGGGATTTACAAAGTGGAAGCCAACAACTTTAGAAGCAAAATTGGAGGAGATGACTAAGAAGATAGAGACATTGATGGCAGTGCAAACCCAGTCCAATGATAATAATGATTAGGGTTGCATGGCAATTAAAGGTCAATTGGAAGAAATCAATGCTATAGGCCAGAAAGATTTTGACCCAAAAAGGGGGATGCAAGAGGCTATGTTGAAATATATGCAAAGACACGGACATCCGTGGATGGGAGTTCTAGCTGGTTTCATGGAGAAGACTGAAGAAAGGCTAAAGGCTATAGAAACCAAGGTAGTTAAGGCATCTTGTAATTTCTCTGGAGTAACAACTCATGACTCAAAGGACTGCACTGAGGAAGTGAATTTTGTTGGGAATAAGCAGTATAATGACCCATATTCAAGCACTTACAACCCCGGATGGAGGAACCACCCAAATTTCTCATGGGGAGGTCAACAGAGATCCCAAGGCCAAAATCAGAATACTTATAAGCCCCCACATTTGCAAAATCGTGCTTAGAATGATAGATGTCCCAGAGAAAACGAGATTAACAACTTAGTGGGACAAATGAATGAAAGGTGTAACAACTTGGAAAAGTTAGTCACTGTATACACAGAAAGACAAAAAATATTGAGAGAACAAATGACAACTGTGTTGAATGCAGTAACTCAAAGAGAAAGGAACACTCCCTAGTCAAGTGGAGTTGAATCCTAATGAAAAGTGCAATGCAATCTTCATAGAAAAGGAGGAACCAAAAGAGGAGAAGACTCAAACTGAGTCTCAGCAGGTAAGTAACTCTCTCCAAGGTTCTAAAATTTTTTGTAAGGATAGACAAGCTAAAAGGTTATTAGAAAAACTTAGAAAGTTGCATGTCAATATTCCTTTTGCTGAAATTGTCTTTGAAGTGCCTAAATTTGTTAAATTTCTAAAAGAAATAATTTTTAACAAAAATAAGATAGAAGATGAGACTGTTAAATTGAATGAGGATTGCTTTGCTATGTTATTGAAAAAATTGCCATCCAGGAACCTTTGCTGTTTCTTGTTCAATTGGTAATAATACATTTAAGGCAATATGTGATTTAGGCTCAAGTATCAATTTAATGCCTTTGTCTGTTTGGAGAAAATTGAATTTGTAGGAGCCATAACCTACTAAAATGTCCTTGTAGTTAGCTAACAGAACTCGTGTTTACCCAAGAGGAATAATAGAGGATATGCTAGTCAAAGTAGGAAAATTTATTATCCCAGTGTATTTTGTAGTTCTAGATATGGAGGAAGACAAAGATGTTCCTATTATTTTAGGAAGACCATTCTTGGCAACTGGAGATGCTACCATTCAAGTGAAGAAGGGAACCATGACTCTGAGAATTGGGGATGAAGAAGAAGTATTTAATATTTATAATTCTAACAAAAATTCTCCCTCTAGTACTTCTTATTGTTTCTTGCAGGATGTAAAAACTAAAAAAGAAGAAGAAAAAGAAGAGCAAGTTGAAGAACAAGATAACAATTCTTTGGAGCAGGATAAGGACATAACCCCTTCCTTGATTTTGGATGCACTTTGTTTGCCTAAATTCAAAGGACTCTGTGGAGAGGATCCTATTCATCATATTTTAAATTTTTATGACTTAGTCAAGACTAACGATTTTAGAGGAACCACTGCAGGGAGGATAAGACTTAAGCTATTTCCTCCTTCCCTAGGAGGAATAGCTAAGCAATGGTTCTCAATTTATCCCAAATTTCACTTTTCCAGTTGGGAGGAATTAATGGAGGAATTTGTAAGAAGTTTTCAGATTACACAAGAAGAAATAATGGACCCAATCCAAGGATTCCAAGGACTCAAGAAGGACACTCAAAAGGAATTTACAGGTTTTGAATTAAACCCATCCATCATCTCAGAGTGTCAAAATTACAATTCAAGGGAACAACATGACAAGATCCTATCGAGCATATGAGACAGTTTTGCAAGAAGATGAGAAAGGCAAAGTTTGAAAGCTTGTCTCCAGAGGATGCAAAACTAATGATTTTCCCATTCTCATTAGATGAGGAAGTCAAAGTATGGCTTTATCTCCTACCAATTGAAGAAGTAAAAACATGGAATAACTTAGTGAAGAAATTCATTAGGACTTCTACACCCAACTTGAGAAGCCAATCTACATCTGTAAAGACTGTGGGTACACAATGAACCCACCAAAAAAGTGCTCAGGTCCTGCTTGGATGGACCACTCAGAAGGTGATTACTTTGCTGTGTTTCCCAATGGTGAGAAGACAAAAGGTAATGTCAAGGACGGGCCATTGCCTGCTGAGGACTAATTCTTAAGTCCTCCGAACTATCAGGCTCGGGACGTTAAATAAGCGCTAACTGTAACGACCCGTTTCCGGACCGCTACCGAGCTCAATATACCGAGCTCGAGTTACCGAGCTCAACACACCGAGCTCAACTAAACCTGTATGAGATGTGTTTAAAAACGAAACTCTTGTGCCTTTTAAAAATACGATATATTTTTTTTTTAAAACCAACTCGTGCACTTCAGAGTAATTACTGACTTTTGAAACATGGTGCAACTAAGACACAAGACTTAAATTCTAATAAAACATACATGCATAACATACATATATATATCACTCTAAATAATCATGTATACAAAATCTGAGTAGTAAATGTATAAAGAAAATACACCTAAGGTATGGCGACTTCAAAAGCAATCATACCACAGGGGTACTTAAGCGAACTCCCAGCAGTGCTCCAAAAAGTAAGACCAGTCTACCCTGTAGCAACAAAACATAACCGGCCCAAACTGGTCACGACCTCGAACACAAAGAAAAACAAAGTACAGTCATCAAAAGAAATACGTCGAACAAACATAATCAATCACGACAAGTACAGGTCGTCACTCGGGTCCTCGTCGAGCTCCTCCTCGGCATCATCTACTGTCGAGTTCCCTGCGCCCTCGACATCGCCTGGGTAACCGTCATGGATTGAAGGCACCACGGGAAAGGGTCAACTTCTCAACAATTCAAGATAAGCTCGACATAAAGAAATAAGCAACACAATAATGTATCTCAATCACCACACGTGACTCGACCATCTCACTCTAGACTCGACTCGACTCTTATTCCGGAATATCGTCAGCAGGTCCATCCCCAAACTGACGTAATAGGTAAGCAGCGAGTCCATCCCCAAACCGAATTCCATACATTAATCGGCGAGTCCATCCCCAAACCGATAATGCTACAACGCCTAGCCAATCCACCATAAACAAAAGGGGACCTAGCACCCTCGATTATCTGGGTCCGGCTCAACGTCATACGACTCCCTAGCTCTCTCACTCGATGATTAGCTCGCTGCATGTCAAAGAGTAACACAACTTACTTGATCACATATCAAATAAAGAGAGCATGCTTAACATGAAGAAAACGCAATTCGACATTTAAGCAATAAAACATTCTGCATGAAGAAACACAATTCGACAGCAATACACCATTCACAACATATATTCAATCACATATCAAATACATGCAAAAACCCAATCTCGACACCAATCAAGGAGTCCATACATAAATATAACAATAAAAATAAAGTCTTAATAATGTCTAAGAGTTGCCCTTACCGAACTCCAAATTGATGCTGCTCGACAACGACCTCGACACGGCTGTCTTCAAAGAGCTCGACAACGACTTCTCTTACTCGATCTCGACACGGCTGTCTTCAACGAGCTCGACAACGACTTCTCTTACTCGATCTCGACACGGCTGTCTTCAAATGAGCTCGACAACGACTTCTCTTACTCGATCTCGACACGTACACTTCTCAGTCGACCTCGACACGTACAGTTCTCGATCTGGATTTCCGCTGCTTCCACGTCCTCGGATTCGCTCTCCCGTACACCTTGATTCGGAAATCACTCGATCTCGGGAATCAGACTTCCTAAAACAAACACAACTCAGTTCGTTCTATGGGTTCTAATACACTTAGCTCTCATCCCAAACTTAACCACAACCCAGAAATATAAAAACTCAAGAACTTAAATATATTTTTCCTCTAACACAAAGTTAGGGTTTTTCGATCAAAAGTTCATGAAAAAGGTTATCTGATGCTTCAACAGATAGATCGACAACAACAACAACCAGAAGCAACAAACGAAAAACAAGAAATCGAAACAAACCAAAAATGAAGGGTTTACGGAGCACCGATTGCGAAAAAGCAGGGAAGAAAATTTGTTTTACAAGCCCAATTAATCGGTTAGAAAGATAGGTAATATCGTGAAGAAGAAAACCCATCAGTTTGACATGATTTGGAAGCATAAAACTGGCTAAAAATGGAAGGAAAAGTAGCGCTAAACAGTAGCACAGAGGAAGAGAAAAATCTGTTCTTCATACCTCAATGGTGATGGTCGAGCAGGCGAGATATGTCGAGAAGATGATGATGAACAAGATTGATGAAGAAAATTTGTGCAGAGTCTCGATGGAACTCAAGGTTTCGTCGATGGAAATTTTGGAGAAAAACAAGGAACTCAGAGCAGAAGGAAGGAAGAAGAAAGAAGAAAAGAGAAATGAGTATCTGAGGGAATCGGTCGTGGTATACAGCTGGTGAGAGAAGGGGTATAATCGTAACTCCAGCTATAAGATGCCAATCCCATCAATCAATCTACCCGTCTAATCGTTCCTCTCATAATTACCCTCTACTCTGTCGGTCAACGGTCTAGACACGCGACGAGAACGGCAAGCCGACAAGATAATTATTACAAACAATATAATAATAGCGCTGAATAACGTTCGAAAGAATACGAGTTATCATCTCGACACGATGTCGACAAGAGTGCTCGTGCAAGCGCACAAGGCTCTAACACGAGTTCGTGCACGCGGCCTCCTCCGTTCGACATGCGACCTCCTCAGCTCGGTACGCGACTTCATCAACTCGACACGCGACCTCCTCAGCTCAGCAACTAGTGCACGCGGTCTCCTCAGCTCGGCAAATGACCTCGGCACGCGATCTTGGCACGGGATCTCGACACAAGGTCTTGGTCGAGGTCTCGATACGTCGTCCTAATACGATGTCGATCTCGTCCTCAAGTGTTACACTAACCAGGAGGCAACCTTGGTCACTAACATTTTTTTTTATCTCTTATCTATTTGTTTTATTTCTATTTTTATTTTTATTTTTATTCATTCTCTATGATTATTTTAAAAATACAAAAAAATTAAAATAAATCAAAAATTTTCTGGAAAACAGTTATGTACGGGCATACCTTACATCAGGCACGACCGTACCGCACGGCTTCATCTTTAAAAATGCGGAGAACAGACAGGTACGGCCACACATAAAACCAGGTACAGCCGTACCCCATGTCCAGAGGCTGAATATAAGGAAAAATGCCTAAGCGCCAAAAGGCCGACGGTTCCTCATCTTCTCCTACAGTAGCACGTGGCTCTAGAGCCGTGCCTAACTACATTCCAGAGCAGTTCAGGGACAGATACAGGCTGCTGCGAGATGTAACACCATACATTCAACTAAACTTGAAAGTAATTTGATACAGAGTTTACCAAGCGGAATTTAAACTTAGATATTACATTAAGTCTAGATTAACACAAGGTACCTAATCCCACAAAGAGGAAATATCCCATATTTCAAAATTACATAACCATTTAAAGATTTAATACAAATACTAGTTCTTTTTGCATTAAATTCAAAAGAGAATTACATAATTCAAAATACAAAATGACTTAAAGGACTTCCAACTCCTAGGTTCTTCAATCTTCCTTCTAAACCTGTGAATCTGTGATAATAATAAAGGGGAAAAGGGTGAGATAAAATCTCAGTGAATCCTTCCCTCGACCCTTCACCATCTCTCTTAAACTTAAGACAATTTTCAAGAAAATAGTCAAACACATTGATGCAATGCAACTTTTCTAAGAACATTTTGTTCTTCATTACTCCGTGCGTAGAACGTCTTTAACTATTCCCTTTTATGGTTAACTTAGGGACTAACCCGGAAATCTATGTTACTGAGTTTTGTCTTAGGCTTAACCATAGACCCCAATCAACATAGTTAACGGTATGGTGGTTAGACGTCATTAACCTCCAAGTGGCGTCCCACGAGACTAACCATACCGTGCTCTCTTCTTATGAGGAATCTTGGGGTCTTTTAAGTGAACTTTAAATCACAACTAACATGGCCTAGATGCATGCTTTTCTTTGAGATAAAATCATAACTTAGGATATTTAACTCACATTACATATAACTTCACATAATCATATAAACATGGCAAATCACATATTCATATGAATCATTACATAATTTCAAGTTAAGAAATCACTTCAAAACAAGGACACATTCCCATTGGAGCTCTATGGAGCATCCAAAGGTTCAAACATCAAAATACAAGCTTGTAGGGGGTGGGGGCAGTCAGCCAACCTCTTGCAGTCAAACCCACTAAATGGACACAACAGTAACCATAAAAATTAAACTTGAAATCAAAGGGGTTATCAAACCCTAACTTTGAGCCCTTTGGGGTTCAAAGACTTCTTTGAGAAAAATCCTAATGTGGGACTTATGGGTGCCCATCACCTAAGAGAAGGAAGAACTCACAAACTAAACCAAGGATTCGAGCTACAATGAGTGAAGTTCAGCTCCCTCTTCTTCCCTCTTCACGTTCTTCTTCTTCCTCTAGTTAGGGTTCAAACCAAATCTCCAAAATCATCCAAAATCTCACTCTCACACTTTGATTCAAGCTAGGATTTAGTAAAATCTAGCAAGAATCCATAGATTTTCCATAGGATTTGAGAAACCCTAGTGTTTCCCTCTCCTCTCTTCTCTCAATCGCCCCTTTCTCTATCGTTTTCCCCAATTCGCGATTGTGAGGCTTGCTGCTGCGTTTTCTGCTTTTAAGCTGCAGTGAATCGATTCACCTTACATGAGTGAATTGATTCACATAGTCAGAAAGTGCCTGAATCAAATTTTAAGTGTATGAATCGATTCACACTTTGAGTCCCAGAGAGTTTTGTTTACTGGAATCGATTCACATGGTGTGTGAATCGATTCCCAACTTTTAGAATTTGATTCCAGAGGGTTTTACATGCCTGAATGGATTCATGAGATGCAGGATTCGATTCCCATAGTGTAAATATCAAAGAAACTTAATTCTAACACCCTTTCTTTGGCCCTTCCTCTTATTCCTTGCTAAACTAACTCTCATCCACCCTTAACATCACTTATGAGCCAATTACAACTCATCTAATCACTTAGGATCATTAAAGACACAATATCCTCATTTTTCAATTATGAATATCAACTTGAATTTACTTGAAATTCACCATTAAACTATACTAAGCTTATGCACATAATTCTAAACTAAAATTGAGGGATTTTTGGGGTGTTACATTACTACTCATCTTTTAAAAATTTTTGTCCTCAAAAATTAGATAAAATTACATACCTATTGGAAAAGATAAGGATATTGGTCTCACATTTCCTCTTTGAGTTCCCAAGTGGCTTCTTCGGGAGTGGATCTTTCCTAGACAACCTTAACCAAAGGAATAGACTTATTCCTGAGCGTCTTGAAAGCACGGTCCACTATCTGGGCTGGTTCGGGCTGATACGTCAAATCTGATCTAAGTTGTACAGACTCATGATCCAAGGAATGAAATGGATCTGGAATGTACTTCTTAAGCTGAGACACGTGGAAAACATTGGGAAGATTGGACAAGGAAGGAGGTAGAGCAAGTTGGTAAGCCACAGGACCAATTCGACTGAGAATTTGAAAAGGACCTATGTATCGAGGGGTTAACTTCTTGGCCCTAAGAGCTCTGCCGACACCTATAGTGGGAGTGACTTTCAGGAATACATGTTCTCCTTCCTCAAACTCTAGGGATTTAAACCTACGGTCTGTATAACTTTTCTGCCTACTCTGGGCAGTCTTTATCTTTTCCCTGATCATATGAATCTTATAAGTGGTTTCTTGAACAAGGTCTAGACCTAACAACTTCCTTTCTCCTACTTCAAACCAACACAGAGGAGTTCTGCACTTGCGACCGTAGAAAGCTTCATACGATGCCATACCTATGCTAGAGTGATAGCTGTTGTTGTATGAAAATTCAATCAGTGACAAATACTTATCCCAGCTACTGCCATCCTCTAAAACACAGGCTCTAAGCATATCCTCTAGGGTTTGTATAGTTCTCTCTGATTGACCATCCGTCTGAGGATGATAAGCCGCGCTTATGCTCAACCTAGTCCCTAAGGCTTGTTGGAGTGCTTTCCAAAACCAGGAGGTAAATTTAGGATCCCTATCAGAGACAATGCTAGTTGGAACTCCGTGGAGCCTAACAATCTCGCTGATATAGATCTCAGCTAACCTAGCGGTCTTGTAAGTGGACTTAATGTGAAGGAAATAGGAAGATTTGGTCAATCTTTCCACTATGACCCAAACAGAGTCATAACCTGACTGAGTGTGAGGCAAACCTCCCACAAAGTCCATCGCTATACCTTCCCACTTCCATTCTGGAATTTCTAAAGGCTGGAGAGGTCCCGAAGGCTTTTGGTGCTCTATTTTGGTTTTCTGACAAACCAAACTTTGTGCTACAAACTCTGCCACATCATTTCTCATACCTAGCCACCGATACCTCTGCCTAAGATCTTGATACATCTTGGTAGAACCATGATGCACCGAGAATCCACTCTTGTGGACTTCTCCTAGAATCTGTTTCTTAATATATTCATCTCTGGGTACACAGATTCTTTGATGGAACAATAAAGTGCCATCCTCAGCTTCAGAGAAACTGGGGCGGTGTTTGCTTGATTGCAACTCTTTATCTAAACTTTGGGCTACTCTAATCTAGCCCCTAAAGTCACAAGAAATTTCTAGGTGACGTATTAAGAGACTGTTTCCTGTAGGAAACATTCCTAAGTTTAGGTCCCTAAAAGATTCCAATAACTCAATTTCCTTAATCATCATTGAAGACATGTGCAAGGTCTTTCTACTCAAAGCATCAGTGACTATATTCGCTTTACCTGGGTGGTACTTCAACTCAAAATCATAATGCTTCAGGAACTTAACCCACCTCCTCTGCCTCATGTTAAGTTCCCTTTGATCAAAGAGATATTTTTATGATCACTGAATACCTCAAACTGGGCACCATACAAATAATGCCTCCAAATCTTTAGAGCAAAAACAATTGCTGCAAGCTCTAGGTCATGGGTAGGATAATTCTCTTCATGAGGTCTTAACTGCCTAGAGGTATAGGCCACAACTTGACGGTTTTGCATGAGAACACAACCTAACCCTTTCTTAGAGGCATCACTATAGACTTCAAATCCCAAGGCTGGGTCAGGAATAATCAATACTGGTGTGGAAGTCAACCGAAATTTAAGCTCTAAGAAGCTACTCTCACATTTCTTATTCCACACAAACGGCTCCCCCTTTCGGGTAAATCTCGTTAGGGGAAGTACCAGCTGAGAAAACCCCTTAATAAACCTTCGGTTATATCCGGATAACCCTAGAAAGCTCCTAACTTCTGTGACCGTGGTTAGTCGTTTCCAATTGAGAACTGCTTCTACTTTACTAGAATCAACTGATACTCCCGCTTGAGAAATCACTTGTCATAGACTCACACTTCTCAGGATTCGCAAAAAGGCTTTTATCTCTAAGGGTACCTAGAACGATCCTAAGATGTTCCTCATGCTCTTGAGGACTCTTACAATAGACTAGGATATCATCTATGAAGACCACTACAAACTTGTCAAGAAAAGGCCTAAAAATTTGGTTCATATAGTCCATCAATACGGCCGGAGCATTGGTCAAACCGAAGGGCATAACCAAATACTCATAATGTCTGTACCTAGTCGTAAATGCTGTCTTTGGGATATCTCTTGCCTTAACCCTAATCTGGTGATAACATGATCTTAAATTAATCTTAGAGAAAACCGATGTAGGGAAATAGCGCAATAACAGAGATTAAAAACGCAGCGGAAATTTAAACTTTCCCTTCCATGGATCCTTGCGAATGGTCATGACTCAGGGTTATATGAATTACCTCTTGTAGCGCAGATCGTTTGCAGACGAAAATTGGAATCGAGCACGAGCCGCACGTAAAAACAACGCCTCGTAGTCCACACGAACAACCTTCGAATGGGAGCGGTCTCGTCACGGTGCTAGGCGACGACGGAACCAGTCACGATGCAAGTCCACGATCTTTGAAACGGCTAGGGTTTTAATTAGTGTTTTGACTTGATCTTAACGAGTCTATTTATAGACTTCACTTAAAGACTGACCTAGCGCCTGCCGTAACTACCGTGTGCTCTCGGCCGCCGTAACTTATCGTGTTCTGCGTCTTTCTTGACTTCGCTGGTGCATCGTAAGAATGCACCACCGAATAAAATGAGTCTCACTCATTTATTTAATCTCCCATTAGCTTTGTTCTCATGTGTGTGACCACAGCAGGTTCCGTAACGTTGGCAATAATATTAAATCACTATTTAATATTATAAACAGTGAGCGGTGTCTAGCAACACATCACTGCTACCCAAGTAATGAGAATGTCAGTGTTGTGTCTTAACCTTTCCGTGATAATGATCATGTGTATAATTACCCTTTTGCCCTTATATCTATATTGAACACAAGGCATAGTATGTGTCACCCTTGTATAGTTCAATATTATATTCCTTGATGCCCGAGTAGACTTAGTAACAACAAATAAGATCAATATCTCATATTGACTTATTTCAGCATGGCCATGCATTTTACAGTCATACTCTATCAAGGGGCCCACAGATATTACTCCTGTTATGTAGGAGGGGCAAATCCCATCTAGGTCACTCATGTCTCTTTGCATGACTCGTTGAGTGCCCAGTTAAGCTACTTTATAAGTGTCCATTACAGGACAATGTTTGGCGGCAATAAAACACCCAACTCCTCATGTAGGGACCATAGTGGTTTCAGGTCTGAGGGTGGCATACACCACTATCACTATGAGAATAACTCATGACACTTACATAACACACTATGTAGTATTCTCATGGCGGGTCAATCCAGTACACAATTACCCTAACATGTACCTATGTGGTGACTTGATATCTCATATCTATAACCTGTGAGATGAGGTTATCAGTCCACCCACATAATAGTCTTGATGCATTATTATTGTCCTTAATAATAATAATACTCGACTACGGATATTTAGAGTAAGTTCTTTAGTATCTCACAACCGAGTCGTCTACTCGATGTTCTATTGAAAACAAACTTTTACTCAAGGACTTTATTACGTTGAAACAAACATAATAACTGAAAATGCCTCATATAATAAATAAATGACATGATACAAAATATAAGTCCAAAGGAAAAACATTGGCCTCTAGGGCTTACACCAACAACCGAGGCTCCCCTAAGCTGATCCAACAAGTCATCTATCCTAGGCAATGGATACTTATTCTTTATCGTGACTTTATTGATTTTTCGGTAATCAATACGTAACGTCATACTACCATCCCTTTTCTTCACTAAAAGGATAGGTGCACCCCAAGGTGACACACTAGGTCTAATGAACTGTTTGGCAATTAAATCCTCTAACTGGGTCTTAAGCTCTCTTAACTCTAGAGGTGACATCCTGTAGGGAGCTATAGAGATTGATCCCGTGCGAGGAACTAATTCTATCGAGAATTCCACTTCTCTCTCTGGAGGTAAGATCGTTACCTCGTTAGGAAACACATCTAAGAATTCATTAACTATAGGGATAGCGTCTAAATCCAGGGTAACCTCTGCGGTTGAGGAAAGTAACATCACATATCCTGCATAACGCTCTACTAGACAGTGACTCAACAGAAGGACACTATTTAGTACAGTATAACTTGACTCTACAACAGTGGGCTGCTCTTTTTGAAACTCAACTGTCTTACAGAAACAATTTAAAACAACTTGATTGGTGGAAAGCCAATCCATACCAAGAATTATGTCCATCCCCTCAAGAGGTAGACATACAAGGTTTACTAAAAACATTATTCTTTGAATTACGAGAGGACAATTCTTGCACATCAAGGAAGTAGAGATACTACCCTTTGCAGCATATGCACATGCAAGGAATATTGTAAGGAAGTGACGTACAACCCTAACCTTTGAACACATTTACATGAAATGAAAGAATGATTTGCCCTCGAGTCAACCAAAACGACTAAGGGTTCATCTTGTAGGAAACAAGTATCTTTCATCAGATTCTCCGCACCCTTTGCTTTCTGAGCATCAAAAGTAAAGACTCTCCCTTGGGTTAGATCATTGGGCTTAGATCCCTTTCCTTTCGTGTACTGAGGACACTCCTTAGCCATGTGTTCCGGCTAATGACAAATGAAGCAAACATTATTTCCTTTCATACACTCTCCTTTGTGTACCTTACCAAAGTTGGAATAAGTGTGAAAGGTCGTAAGATCCTGGGATTGGACTTGCTTTCCTTTGTTCAAGTTTCCTATAGGTCTCATGTGTTGTGCACTCTTGTCTTCCTTCCTCTTTTGTATCCAATTCCGACGATCCGTCTCCAAGGCCACTTGTGCCTCCTCAGTAATGATACATTTCCCCACCAACTTAGCATAATCCGTTTCTTCAAATCTACACACAGAATTCCTCAGTTCCAGTTTGAGGCCTTGCTCAAACTGATGAGCCTTCCATTCATCGTCTTCTTTGCTTTGAAGGCAGGTAGAATATTTGGACAAGTCTTCAAACTTGGTTACATATTTCGCTACCGGCATGCTTCCTTTGGTAAGATGAGGAAACTCCTGTTACTTCATCCTTCTCATACTCTTTGGGAAGGATTTCCCCAGAAACACCTTCTGAAAATTTTCTCAGTACAGGGGTGTTTCAAGAGAAATCATGTGAGCCTTGGCTCCCCTCCACCATATCTCTGCCTCTCCCTTCAAGTAGTGTGAGGCAAACGTCAGTTTCTGTTCCTCGGTGTAAGCAACCACTTCAAATATCTTCTCCATCTCTTGCAACTAGTATTTTGCTTCAGATGGGTCGGAGCCACCCTTGAAAGGAGGATGACTATTCTTCCTGAATTCAGAGAATGCAAGGTTGGGATTACCTGGTTGTGCAGCATTGTTAACTGGAACTACTCCTCCTTGAAGAATTTGCTGAAGCAAAGCATTTGTCACTTAGGCTTGAGCATTAGAGGCCTCAATTTGCACTCGTAACGCCTCTGCCATGACATTCCAGGGCTCTGCTTTCGGTGGATTTCTGGGGTTCGTAGTGGTATTCCTTTATCGCCTATCGCGTCTCGAACTTAATGCCATGTTTCTGAATAAAATGCACAAAATATTGAGTTGATCAGGCTCAATATCTCATAGCATAATAAGTAGAAGAACAATAACAGATACTAAGGACTCGCTAAGACAATTCCTACTATACTATAGTCCGATAAGAATCAAACTGTTCTGATACCATAATGTAACACCATACGTTCAACTAAACTTGAAAGTAAGATAATTAACATTTGATACAGAGTTTACCTAGCGGAATTTAAACTTAAATATTACATTAAGTCTAGATTAACACAAGGTACCTAATCCCACAAAGAGGAAATATCCCATATTTCAAAATTACATAACCATTTAAAGATTTAATACAAATACTAGTTCTTTTTGCATTAAATTCAAAAGAGAATTACATAATTCAAAATACAAAATGACTTAAAGGGCTTCCAACTCCTAGCTTTTTCAATCTTCCTTCGAAACCTGCGAATTTGTGATAATAATAAAGGGGAAAAGTGTGAGATAAAATCTCAATGAATCTTTCCCTCGACCCCTCACCAACTCTCTTAAACTTAAGACAATTTTCAAGAAAACAGTCAAACACATTGATGCAATGCAACTTTTCTAAGAACATTTCGTTCTTCATTACTCCATGCGTAGCACGTCTTTAACTATTCCCTTTTACGGTTAACTTGGGGACTAACCAGGGAATCTATGTTACTGGGTTTTGTCTTAGGCTTAACCATAGACCCCAATCAACATAGTTAATGGTATAGTGGTTAGACGTCATTAACCTCCAAGTGGCATCCCACGAGACTAACCATACCATGCTCTCCTCTTATGATGTATCTTGGTGTCTTTTAAGTGAACTTTTAATCACAACTAACATGGCCTAGATGATGCTTTTTTTTTAGATAAAATCACAACTTAGGATATTTAACTCACATTACATATAACTTCACATAATCATATAAACATGGCAAATCACATATTCATATGAATCATCACATAATTTCAAGTTAAGAAATCACTTCAAAACAAGGACACATTCCCATTGGGGCTCTATGGAGCATCCAACAGTTCAAACATCAAACATACAAGCTTGTGGGGGGTTGGGGGCAGTCAGCCAACCTCTTGTAGTTAAACCCACTAAATGGATACAACAATAACCATAGAAATTAAACTTGAAATCAAAGGGGTTATCAAACCCTAACTTTGAACCCTTTGGGGTTCAAAGACTTCTTTGAGAAAAATCCTAATGTGGGACTTATGGGTGCCCATCACCTAAGAGAAGGAAGAACTCACAAACTAAACCAAGGATTTGAGCTCCAATGAGTGAAGTTCATCTCCCTGTTCTTCCCTCTTCACGTTCTTCTTCTTCCTCTAGTTAGGGTTCAAGCCAAATCTCCAAAATCATCCAAAATCTCACTCTCACACTTTGATTCAAGCTAGGATTTGGTAAAATCTAGCAAGAATCCATAGATTTCTCATAGGATTTGAGAAACCCTAGTGTTTCCCTCTCCTCTCATCTCTCAATTACCCCTCTCTCTATCTTTTTCCACATTTCGTGATTGTGAGGCTTCCTGCTGCGTTTTCTGCTTTTAAGAAGCAGTGAATCGATTCACCTTACATGAATGAATCGATTCTCACAGTCAGAAAGTGCCTGAATCGAATTTTAAGCATATGAATCGATTCACACTTCGAATCCAAGAGAGTTTTGTTTGCTGGAATCAATTCACAGGGTATGTGAATCGATTCCCAACTGTTAAAATTCGATTCCCAGAGGGTTTTAATGCCTGAATCGATTCATAAGATGCAGGATTTGATTCCCATAGTGGAAAAATCAAAGAAACTTGATTCTAACACCCTTTCTTTGGTCCTTCTTCTTATTCCTTGTTAAACTAACTCTCATCCACCCTTATGAGCCAATTACAACTCATCTAATCACTTAGGATCATTAACGACACAATATCCTCATTTTTCAATTATGAATATCAACTTGAATTTACATGAAATTCACTATTAAACTATACTAAGCTTATGCACATAATTCTAAACTAAAATTGTGAGATTTTTGGGGAGTTACACGAGACTTCCACACACATGCTCAGAGATATTTGAACTTTGATGCCCTCCAGCAGGTAGGCCTATAGGAGGAGGTGGAGACTTTGCTGCGGGGGATAGGATGGCTCCAGGCAGCCTCTGTCAGATAGCCCTTCTACGTAGAGACAGTTTTGGATTTCTTGGCCACTTGTGGCTACCACATGAGAGATAGAGAGCCCTAGCACCCAGACTGGGAGGATGAGCCAGAACAGGAACTTATGGTTACATTTTGGATCCGTGGGACCCACCCCGAGATCACCCTGGCCGAGTTTAACATCGGCCTAGGATTTGAGACGGCGCAGTTAGTTCAGATGCCGGAGTATATAGAGGCCCTTTTGGAGATCCCAGAAGGATGGCAGAATTCAGAGAGTTAGAGAGCTCTCATTGGGGATGGCCACTACATTCCCAGTTGTGCCAAGGCCAGCAGGATTAGAGACCCAGCTATGTGGACAGTGCACAGATGGATTGCCCATTCCATAAACGGGAGAGCCTTGAGTGATGGCAGGGTCATGAGACCAGATCTCTTTCTGCTTTGGGCTATGACACAGGGACACAGCTGTGATGCCGGGATGTTTTCTTGCGGACATGCACTCAGTTAGGCGTTTATCTTCAGATTCAGAAAACCGGGCGCATTGCCTTAGGTTCTTTCATCTCTCATCTGGTACATCACTTCGGAGTTTTCGCCGGAGCTAGAGCCACGATGATTGAGATGGAGCCCATTGGACACTCCACTCTCCTTAACATTGGTGTTCTGCGGAGATTGGGGCACGAGGACTATGAGGTCATCAGACCTGAGTAGCAGCAGCAGCAGGACGAGGCTGTAGATTTTGTCCCACTTGCAGAGGAGCATCCACAACTAACTCCACCACAGCTTCAGCCAGCAGCACAGGGCCACTCCTACGAGGATGTGTCTCAACGAGATGCACTCTAGCTTTTTGGAGCATAGGACTCATGTGGACCAGTAGCTGGCACTCATTTTGGAGCACTTACAGCGCATCCAGCCTTTCCCTCCTGCCGAGTGATGCGGGACCTCACTTTTTTTTCCTCTTTTAGCACTCATTTTGGAGCACTTACAGCGCATCCAGCCATTGCTTTTGTATTAAAAAGAGATGCACATATTTTGGCCACACTCATAGGATACATTCATTTTTATTGCTTTTATATTTTTATATTGTTATTATATTTTACTGTTATTTCTTTTTAGCTTTGTTTCTAAATTTTTGAGTTTTGTGTTGCATAGTTCTTCCGCCGCTTACCAGCCCCATCGGTATTGCGGCAAGGAAACAACATATTTTGCCAATATCCCCATCCAATTTGCTCGTGATATTTTTCATAGGAGAGTCTCTTTCCACATTCTTTTATAGCACTTATTTTCTTTTCTTTTATATTTTGTGCTTGCTTTGACTTAGTCGCAGTGGGGACAGTGCTAAAAATAAGTGTGGGGAAGGAATCTTATATTACTTGGTTGTGCTTAAAACTGCTTATAATTATAGAAGAACTTTAAATTTTTGCTGATTTAGGGGCTACACAAATTTTTTTCTTTATGACAACTTATGATTGAATCAATTCATTGCTAGTATTTGAGCCTGAAATAAGAGGCCACATCATACTTTTGCCTCTTTTCTTTGTTGAGTGATATTTTTCTGCGAATGTGCATTCTAGAACTTGTGCTGAGACTATTACGAAGCGAATATGAATCTATCTTCATCTGAATTTGGAAAGGGCAATTTTTAGGAATTTTTCAGGCCACTACCAGTTTGAATACATTATACCACTAGTTGCCCACTCTTGTGCATAAAAGTATTTTATTTAACTTCTTTCGTACCCTTCTTGTTACTATTGATTATTTTCTGTGAAGGCAACCCTAGAATACAAATTTTATTTGAGAGCAATTAGTGGCAGAAATCAAAAGAATAATATTTTGAATCCTTTTTTTTTGTTTACAAAAGAGAAGGCTTAGCAATTTATTCCCCTCCTAGTTCTTAAAAATGATTGACTACTGCACAAATGCATGAAGGGAGGAAAGGAAAAAGAAAAGAGAGAGCATTGAAAAGAAAAGAAAAATTACTCATCATGTTCATGCCTTCATAATTTACAAAAAGAAAAAAAAATATACTGATTGAAAAAATTGGGATTCTTGCCTGCTCTTGAAAGTGAAAAAGAATTAGGTTGCTTTTTTGGTTGATTTGTTTCTAACCTTTTGCATGACATTTTCTTTCTTTTATCATACCAAACATTATTACGTTAGCCCCATTACAACCAATGAAAGATCCTCATTCCTCTTTTGCATGTCTTATAGATTCTAATAGTGGAGTTTTTGGTCAATGTACAAGCCTATGGTAATGCCACTTCATTTAAAAAATCTAAGTGTTAATGACTATACCTACAAACACTTTGAGATTAGTGGGAGTGTAACTTGAAAATCACAGGCTGTTGGCTTACTTGAACTTACACCTCTAATTGGGCATTCTATTTATTTACATGTTTTGTGATTTCATGTTGTTGTCAAACTTATATTTTTTCCCCTATTCAGTGGAAATAGTTTTTCTTACTATAGTTAACTAAGTAGTTTGCTTGAGGGAAAGCAAAGCTCAAGTGTGGGGATGTGTTAATACACCAATTTGTCTATTTTTATAGGGCATTTTTAGTATCTAAATATACCATTTTGCACTAATTTAAGCACAAAAGTACTCATTTATGTCTTATTATGCAGAAGATACTACTCGGAGCAAAAGATGCGAAAAAGGACAAAAAAACTGGCTAGTTTTGGAGAGTTTTAGCACTACTGGACAAGCGATACGGCCTGACCTACAAGCGATACGGCCGTACCTAGAGCAGAACTTCAGTAAGGGTGTATCCCCTCAGTCTGTACCACCTGACGCCTATAAAATAGTCCAGTACGGCCGTGCCCAAGGCAGTACGGCCGTATACAAGTGATGTCAGGGCTGCAGCACGCATAGGTACGACCCAGCGTCATCAACGAAGTTCGGCACGACCGCGTATATTTGCGGTACGGCCGTACCCCGTCTTAAAATAGTGCAGATTTGAAGCTAGATGACCTAGTTCGCAACCTAATCTATAAATAGGGGCTATTAACCTTTTCTAAAGACCTTTTGACAAATTCCCAAGTCAAGAGCCCCCCAATTGAGAGTTCATATCAATTCCTTGCCCCTTCCATTGATTTGTGTGTTTCCTTGAAGCTTGGTGCCATCCCAAATCGCTACTGAAGCTTGTGAGGACGTGAAGAACGTGCTTAAGGACCGTCGTCATACCGAAAGAGTGTCCTGGTTTAGATTTATTCTCTTGTTATGGATTGTTTTGATTTCGTATCTAAGTTTATGTCATTATCATTGATAATGAGTAGCTAAACCCATCACTAGGGGTGATGGAGGATCCTTTACAATAGTCTTGATGCTTTGTCTATTTAATTATATGAGTTTCTATTGAATGTTTGAGTATTTTATTCCTATTGTGCTTAATCCTATAAGGCCTGATCAACCTTTATCTAGTTGGCTTAATTATGGTAATAGGATCATGATTAGTTAATTGAACCATAGGATAAAAGAACTCGCTTTATGCGCCAGATAGATTAGAGCCTGTTTCTAATCAGCTATTAGATTAACAAACCCACCTGTGCATAATGCTCTTTCCTTTAATTACCTTCTAGGATCAAACGGGGTAATTAGTTATGAGGACGGCTATTGCAAGCTAGGTAACCCTTAGTAATTTAGAGTGGGTGGTTAGTGCTCTTTCATTATAGATAACTCATATCAATTGTTTAGCAAACTCAAGAGTAGAGTATTGGTGAACCCGGTTCCCCTAGGCTTCCCATAATATAGTTGAACTGTTCTAGCATTCAGTTTACTTATTGCTTTATTTTCGATAACTTTCGCTACTTGCGTAATTATAACTTTTGCTCGCCTAATAGAATATAATCATATTAAGTCATTGGTACTCGCTCATTCTCTGTGGGTTCGACATTTGGAGTCCTAATTATACTCCACTATTATTACGAGTTACGATCAGGTGTACTTGCCTGAGCCGCAACACCATGCTCTTACGAACAGTCCTTCGAACCTTCGCACCACCAGGTATGGGTGCATAATGATAAGCCATCCTCCTAGAAATCTCGAAAGACTCGTCAGCTAAAGTAGTCGGTATCACTCGATCCTGCTGAGTCCGACGCCATCCATCCACAATCTGTCCAACCATGACAGGAAAGCTCACGGTACGCCGTGAAATCTTCTGTCTAACTGCCAATCCATCTGAACGAAAAGTCTCAACCACGTCCCCTCTATATACAGCTCGGCCTGAAGTGGGGTCAAACTCCATAGCCGAGGAAATCTCCATGTCCAGGAAGTCAAAGATCACCTCCGGCGACAACATCATCGCCAGGATCTCTCCACCACATTCCCCATCGTCTGGGTTACCCTCATCAATTGAAGGAACCATGGGCAAGGGTCAAATTCTTAAATAAAATCGGAAAACACAATATAACATGACATACAATTCTACAAGAATGCATGAATGCTCTGCAAATGCGACTACATGCCACTGTTTATGATTTCAGAATACCCTGCAATGGTCAATCGTTGGTACGCCATGGTACGTCTCCAATGCGATACTGTTCCATGCTATGGGTCAAACGAATAACGCCCTGAACTCCAGCCTTGGCCTTAGGGCGCTTACACTTCCCTAGGATATTCAGGTCGAAGTTACCACAATGCATGACAATGCATTTCGCCTACTCCCATGAACATATCAAATGCATATGATATTTCAATATGGCATAATCAAATAAATATTTAATTATCCAACACCAACCCAACAACATACATATCCACATGATTGAAGCATACATGCAACATATCATATAATTAATTCAGAATCACAGTGATTCAACAATCCAACCAACTTGCATCCACATATCAATTTTCAGCAAACATAAACATATAACATAGCCCACATTTTAGCATATAATTATTAGAACTCTAGGTATATCTAGAAGTAGCCCTTATACTAACATACACTAACAAGCATTGAATGTGAAGTGCCCTTACCAAAGGTTAACAGCTCACGTGTCAATCACGTCACCGTCCTACTCAGCACGAACTCAAATCCTCAAAGATCCTAAACAGTACACCAAACTTTGTACAATTCTAGTTCACCCAAAAATAATTCCTTAGGTATTGGTTCAATTCTAACCCCTAGGTTACTCAATCCTAAAAATCTTTTTAATGAACGACACTCACTTGAAATAATACACAAGTTGGAAATTAAATGTTTTAAAGACTCAAATTCCTTTTCTTTTGTTTTGAAACATGAAACAACACTAAAACCAGATTCCTTTCATAACAGTATATGATCAAGGCTCAACTTGGTTTTAGGATCACAAAGAATCCATTTAACCTAAGTGTCTCATTGCCTTAAAATCAAAACAACTTCCAATCCAATCAAACTCTTTTGAAAATTTTCCAAACTTAAACAACAACCTAACGCAATTAATTCAAGTCAAAGACACAAAATAATTTTCTTCTCCAAGCCCCTTGGAGCTCTCGGCCAACACACACACAAAGAGGAAAAATCACAAACTTTTCAAATCAACCAAAACACATCATTAAACACCTAATTTCTTTTCCCAAAACATTTAATTTTTCAAAACAAAACCACTACTCAAATACATTACCCTATCATGGCTACCCAAGCATCAAGGGTTTCCCAAAATTACAAATTTCCTTTGATCAAATCCAAAATTAACAACAACAACAACAATATCAAGTACCAAGGAGTAATAACCCCAAGTTAATTGAATGATTCAAATGAGAAATCACATAACCCTTTTTCCCTTGAGCAATCCACCTAGGGTTTGGAAAAAATGGGGAAAATTTTGATCCTCTAACTCATGATCATAATCAAGTCATAAACAAAGCATTAAACAAAGAAATAAGCAAAAGAAAACAACTCCTAAACCTACATTAAAGCCCCACGGTTTTGGGAGGAAAAACAAATGGGAAAATGGATGTTTCCAACTTACTTACAAACTCAAGAAGAAGATAACAATTAGAAGAAGAAGCTAGAAGCAATGGAGGTTGAAGAAGGGAGGTGGAATCACGCCAAGAAGAAGAAGGAAGAAGCCATGGACGAACTTGAGTTTCTCTCACAAAAACAAGGTGAAAAGAAAAGAAATCAAGTGGTAATAAGGGGAGGGGGTCGCAGCCTGAATAGTCTATAAGGGAGGTGAGAAAAATTTAATTAAACAAGTGTTTAACACTTGGTTAAAAATGGGTTAGAAAAGGCACCACTAATTAGCCTCCAAAAATGTGACACTTATACACTAAAAAGCAAGATTCTAATCTAATCACCAAGTGTAAACATCTAATCCCTCTCTTCTCATGATTACCCCCTAATCCTAGAATCTTGAGGGTCCTAAAAATACGTCGTCGAGTAACGCGTTAGCAATTAATTCTTTTTCCGATTAATCGCAAAAATTAATTTACTTAGAAATTAATTCACCGCGTGATAACAATTTATCATAAATAATAAAAACAATTGAAAACACTCAATCATCATCTCAACAAGTTACGATTCGATTTTCATCGAAATCGGAGTCGTTTAAAATTTTATTGCAGATAAAAACTATCTGGTGATTCAAAAATAAGGCTAAACTTCATTAGAATTTTTCGACAGTTTTTTAACCATGAATTAGTATAAAATATTAATTCTCAAATTTAATTTTATGCTGATTTAATTCAATCACTTACTTAGCAAACAAGAAACTACTTATTATAGCATAAATACGACAATTACACTAAAATAACGATAAATACGCATCGTAAAAATTACGGATGTTACATCTTTTAGAGTGGGCTTCCAATTTGACATCTAGCTGCTCTACTTGGGGCATCACCTCCTTGATTTTGTTCTGGATACGGGCCAACTCCAAGTTCAGTCGAGCCAATATTTTCTTGAGCTCATTCCTCTTGGCCAGGTCAGCCTACCTCTCCTTATCAACAACTTGGTAAGAAGATAGGAAGGAGGACTTTCGGGTTTGAAGATCATGAGGGCGCTGCAAATCTTTGAAGGCATGGTCATAGATCTCTTTGGATAGCCGATAGATCGCATAAATATCGTTAACCATCAGCGCCATTTGTTGGCATATCCCTCGGCTGGCAGAAGGTATATCCGGAGATTCAGATAACTTGAAGAGTAATGCCCTCATATCGGCTACCTGTGCCTTCTCAATTAGGATTTCTCCCATCAAAGCTGCGTCTACCTTCTCCAAGTGGCTGGAAGCGGGCGAAGAAACCCCCTACAACGGGTCAGCTGAGGCAAAATATTGTGCCAATACCTCCTCCAAAACTTGAACAGATCAAGTTGTTGGGTGAGAAGGGGTTCGAAGAGCAATAGGGGATTTATCCCTAGCCGACTGCAATACAAAGCATGAAAGGTAAGATTTAAACCAACAGAGATACGCAATCGCAATAAAAGAAATTCAAGCAGAACAAGATACTTGGGTTGGGCTTTGAACCTCGGCTGCCTGAGAGGCATAAGTCTTTTGAGGGGCTACCTCAGGTTGAGGATCAACCAGGGAAACACCGTGAGCCCTTGAGGACTGTGAAGGAGTGGCCTTATGGAGTGTTAATTTGGGAATAGGAGTGTGTTGTTTCTGAAACAAGGAGAATATTAGGGATCAAAATCTTGGCAAAAATCAAGGAAACAGCCGAGGTAAAGGCACTTACTTTAACCAGCTTCTCCTTATCAGTGGTTTTTTTTTTTTGGATTTCTTGGAGGTTGGAGTCGCAGGAGAGCGTTCCTCAATACGGATTCCCCCAGGCCTTGTCCTCTTCTTGCTTGGAGGGAGAGATTCATCTACGTTGATGACCCCAGGTCATGGTTTGGCTGCCAAAATACAAATGGTTAGCCAATACCAATGTAAAGGTAAAAGAAAGAATGGGAGAGAGGCAAAAAGGGAGACTTACTCTTCATGGTAGTAGAAGCCCTGGTTCTGCACACCAGCTCTGGCCTCACAACTTTTAGAGAGGGAATAGTGATTGGTTCATCTTCTTCTTTTTCTTCGACTGTACTATCAGTAAGCACAAAGAGCCTCAAAGAATACTTGGACAAGGAGTCTTGGAACATTTTTCCTTAGCCGAAGGCCACCAATTGGTAAAGGCAGAAGTCTCCCCAGCCGAAGGAGCAAATGAAGCCCACTGGAAGCTGTTCAACATTTCCAAGTTGAAAGCTGCTAAGGTTTTCACCTCTTCAGCCGATAGGTTATTCCTCCCTAATAAAGGAACCTTGCTGAGATAGGGCCAAGGCACGTGTTGCAATATCCCGAACTGGCGAGCCACATAGTTGAGAGTATAAAACTTGACTGTGGTTTTGTTGTTCCTGGAATTAGATTTCAGTCCACCAAGGATGTCTCTGGCAGTCAGAACCCGGCTCCAGTTAAGTACTATGTCCCCATGCACCGCCGGAGAAAGGTTTTGGTCAGTCGTTGTAAAGAACCAACTCGGGCCTATCCTTCTCTCAAAGATCGGCTGCCAATCTTGGGAAATTCTTGTCATGTTGTGTAGTTTCTCCACTACATCAAGGGTGGTCAGCTGCTTGAGAGGGGTTAGCAGCAGATGCTCGGCTAGCATTCTTGCTCCAGCCAGGAGAGTGAATGCTGAAAGCGGGGTCAATAAAATCAGGAAAGTACAGGGTTATCCAAAGCTGTAGGAAACAAAGATGTCTTGAGGTTTTTTTCAAATTGGTACCCTGCCTCAGCTGATCCAACATGCTGAACAGAGCCCGATAAAGATAAGAAAGGAAGAGTGACCCCCAAGTAACCTGTCGACCAGATACAGCTTGGGCCACGTATATTTGGAGTTCTTGGACAACAGCGATAGAACTGGTGCAAACGAAATATTTACTGAACAATAGAGGAGAAAGGCACAATGTTCAACATCAGAAACTGGGGTGTTTCTTCCCTTCTGGTTTGCCAAGATAAACACAGAGTAACCAGCATTGTTCCGGTCATGAACAATCTTCAAGTTGGAAGTCGAGATATCATAAAGATTTGGAGCCTTTTGGCCAACTAGAGGTAGGCCGGTAATAGCCGTTACGTCAAGTAGAGTGGGAGTACTCATTCCCCAAGGAAAGACGAAGGTATAGGTGGTAACGGACCACTAGCCGAGGAAGCCAAACATCAAACCAATGTTGAGGGTAAGATCTTTAGCCGAGAGCATAACGGCATCATAAAGACCCATTCTTTTCGATTCCTCGCTCTTCACCTTGGCTACCCTAGCGTGCCAGCCCAAGTAATCAGCAGTAGTACGTGGCCAAGGCCTAATCTCAGTTGGACACCTTTTAATGGTAAACCAATCACAGACGATTGGTAAACCATACAAATCCGGAGACAAGTATTCCGTAAGGAACATTTCCCCACCTTTTAAGTCAATAGACGGCCGCAAGGTGAGTGAGTCTTGAATCGGATAAAGGGATGGTAGATTCCATTAGGTGATTTGGCCATTTCTTGAGGAGGAGAATAGAAATCGCCTGAGTGGGAAGACTCTTCCAAAGAATCACCCCCGCCATAGCTATGCTCGCGATTTTGTGAATCAGATGCAGAAGACATTGTTGTAAAGAGGGGGTTGCAAATACAGAAATTAGGGTTCAAGATTTGAACAAGTTTGAAAGCAAAGTGATCACTGGAATGGCTAGGACGTTTATTTAAAGAGAAAATGCGCACGTGGCCGACGATTAATTCTATTGAATCATTATCGGGTGGCAGCGCAGTCATTAGGTGAAGACAAAATAGCCGTTCAGGTCATTATGGCTAGCATTAAATATAGATAAAGTGATTAGCGATTAACAGGTTAAAGATCCGAATCTTATCCGATACATTAATCCAGCATTTACAGCTGAAATGATGTAGAGGTAGTTATCACCAAAAATAGCCAATGACAAGCCGATTAGGGTAGTAGCCGATACATGATCAAGCCGATCATATTTATAGCTGAATGTCTTCTTATTGAGCCGAGGCTATAACTCCGAATTGATTAAGGCTCAGGGAGCTTCATGAGGCTAGCCGATAGCCACAAAGTTTAGCCGATTATGGTTGAGTAAATGCTTAAATGCTATAAGGCTATCAATGAACAATTGCTACCAAACAGGGAAGCAATAGAATTCGACCAAGAGTTAGAATTGAAAGTCATTGTACTTTGGCGCCAAAAGGCTAAAATCAGCTCTTGAGGGCCCTCAGCATATTTGAAGCGTGAAAACTGCTCTTTTCAGCCGAGAATGAAGCGGTTACTTCAGGAAGTGAGTGAACATGGCAGTTGAGGGACACACGACTGCTTGTTGTCTGCTACCAACATGTGGAAGCGTTTAGTGGCCAATAGGGGGCGGTTACAATTTTGTTTTTCTCTTTTGTATATATATACCCTGCTGAGAAAATTTACAGAACACACGATCAATCAAACAACTATTTTTCTCTTGCAATTTACCGCATTTATCTTAGCCGATTTTATGTCTGTTAGTCTTAGCCTAGCGTAGATTCACCACTCCCAACGCTTTCTGGAGTAGTTGGGGAACCCATAACTAAGAATTAGAGTTTCGTTCTCGGTGTAATCGCTTGACAGGAATCAATTTGTCAGTTGGATATTAGCCGATCCCTCGGCTGATTTGTTCACGCAAACAGGTACAGTCTAGAATTGATGCTTGTGGCTACTGTGATGATTTAATGAAGCAGAAGCAGCTTGCATAAGCTGAATTACAGCAGGCACTACTGATTGAGGAAGAATTCTTGTCAGAAAAATCAAGGATTAATTGGAATCTTCATGGTGATCGCAACACAGCATATTTCCACAAAATGGCAAGAATTAGACATGTTATTAAACAAATCAATGCTTTGAGGGATGATGATCACATTCTGACTACAGGCCCTCAAATCGAGCAGCATGTTATCTCTTTCAATATTTTGCTGTGTTGTGTAGGTTCCAATTGCTTCATACAACGCACTAAGATGGGTTGCCAGAGAAGGTTGGGAATATATGTTGGATATTAATTCCCATCTATAATAGGGGGAGAGATATATTTGCAATTCATATTTGGTGATTGTCATTTTTGATGAGTCAATTTTCCCAATATTAAGTGGAGAGAATAAGTAGAGATTAGTTGAAATGAATTATCGTTATCTCGTCTTGATCATCATACAAAACAATGTGAACTGGAAGTTCAAAAGATAATTTATTTGCAAAGGTTAGCAAACCAATTATCAAATGCAGTCACTGATCCAAAAATAGTGACTAAATCATATATACCAGCAACTAATGCTCCAATCAAAATTGATGTCCCTGTTGGACAATCTAACATTGCAAATGAGTCTTAACCATGCATGAAGCGTGGTTGACCTGTTGGTTTCGAATATAAAAATCCTCGAACAATAAAAGGAGCTAAAAACCAAGATGGCCTAAGTGAGGATATGAAAACTCCAATAGAGTTCTCAGACATAATTGATTTTTCAGTTCCAGAAGACACTGATCAGGTAAATGAAATATGTGAAATAAAGATATCTCAATAAATTAAGTCATGAATGGAATACAATGGAACCCAAATGAAGTCAACTTTGACGATGTTTATGCATATAATATAGCGGTAACTGTGATAAATGATAACGAGTATTAAAAACCAAAGTGATACGAACTCTAGAGTTGCTGAGACATTGAGTGGGTTGAATAATACAAATGGGCCAGGCCAAGGAAGCACTAAAGCACTAAAGCCCAATATAACTGCAAGGCCACAGATCGCACGTGAGAGGAAACCACCAGGCTGGATGAAAGATTTCTAGTGAATTAGGCAGTTGGGAATATAGCACATGGGATTCCATAGCTGTTAGGATTATTCCTTAGTCATGAGCACCTCATCAATTCTGTTAGCACCTGAATAGGGATTGAGGACACTTGTCGCAATCACCAATAGGGTAGAATCAAGCCTAGTAGCTATAAAGGCATGTAATAACCATGAAAGAAAATTAACCATTTTACTATTCTCTCTGAAATTCTTCCTTACTTTCTGGAGCCTTCCCAAGCTCGAATTGGGCCATTATCTTACGTTCTTAATATTTTGGTGCTTTCATCCCTTCTCATCATGCCTCCCAAACATGATAAGCTTTCAGAGGAGCACATTACCCAACTCAAAGAGATGCTGGATTCCCTGGTTACCAGCAGGCTCGAAACCTTTCGCGAACAATTAACTCTCACCAAACCCGGCCACTCACCCTCTCCTTCTTCAAACCAGCAGCTCCAACCTAAACCACCTAAAATCCGCCTCCTACCCTTTGATGGATCCAACCCACTCGATTGGATTTTTCAAGCGGAACAATACTTCGACCTCTCCCATACACCCCCTAATCAGCGGCTCACTTACATTCCATTTTTTATGCAGGGCAACGCTCTCGCATGGTTCAAATGGATGCACGCCAACCACCTTCTCTCCTCCTGGGAAGGGTTTCTTCGAGCCTTAGAGTTGCGATTCGGTCCTTCGGCCTTTGAAAATCACCAGATCGCCCTCTTTAACCTTAAGCAATCCGGGTCAGTGTGTGAGTATCAGGCTCAATTCGAGCAAATCTCGAATCGCACTTCAGGCATTCCTGCGGATGTTTTGCTCAATTGTTTCCTTGCTGGGTTGCGATCGGACATCCTGCGCGAGCTTCAGGTTTCCAAACCCCGAATGCTCCACGAAGCAATCAGTTTGGCCAAGGTCATGGAGGCCAAGTTCCAGGACCCCAAACCCCATTTCCAAAGACTACGCCTAATTGCCGCAGACCGGGCGCACCTTCGTTTTAGGCATCAAGGCCGCTCCGTCCACCGTTCCCATTAAACGCCTCACCCCGTCGGAGATGCAGGAGCGTCGTTCTCGTGGTCTCTGCTTCAATTGCGACGACAAATGTGTTGCCGGCCACAAATGCAAATCCCGCCAGTTCATGCTTTTGCTCATTGATGATCCGCACCTCGAGGCTACTAATCTCTCTGAGGAGGCCTCGGACCCCATTGACCCTGGTCCCGAATTAGAGACGGCCCCAAGTTTGTCTGAGCACTTTCACCTGTCTCTTTCGGCTCTTGTTGGGCCTCCCTCACCAAGGACACTCCGTGTCCGGGGAAAGATTCGTGAACTCGACGTCACTATTCTCATCGATTCCGGTAGCTCCCATAACATCTTACAACCCCGTGTAGCAGAATTTCTGCACCTTCCAGTTGAGGCCATTACCCCATTTTCAGTGTTTATGGGCAACGGCGAATCCATTACTTGTTCCGGCCATTGTTCTGATGTACCAGTTACCATCTCTGGTGAGTCATTTCATGTGCCATCCTATATTCTCCCAATCCATGGTGCGGATATGGTGTTAGGAGTACAGTGGTTAGGGACTTTGGGCCCCTTTCTTTCAGATTATAGTATCCCCTGCATCCAATTTTTTCATAACCAGAAACCTGTTACCATTTCGGGAGACACTTCCACTGCCCCGGAACATGCTTCCTTTGCTCAATTCTCTCGTTTCCTCTTCACCAATGCTGTCGATTCTGTGCATACAGTTTCGTTTGCATCACTCGAAATTGTCTCTCCCAATTCTTGCCCTACCACTGTGACCCCACCAACCACGTGACCACGCCATCACCGCCATCGAACCAATTCTCCATCAAGCTTTTCTCCACTCCACAATGCCTACCACCACATAGAATGCAAGACCATCACATCCATTTGTTGCCGGAAGCCACTCCGGTGAATGTCCGGCCCTACCGCTATCCTCAGTGCCACAAAGAAATAATGACCCAAATGATCCAGGAGATGTTGTCCGCAGGCATCATAAAACCCAGCACCAGCCCGTTTTCATCCCCGGTCTTGTTGGTTCGCAAGAAAGATGGCTCATGGAGATTTTGTGTTGATTACCGGGCTTTGAATGCCATTACCATCAAGGATAGATTCCCTATCCCAATAGTTGATGAGCTTTTGGACGAACTTCATGGTTCCACATTCTTTTCCAAGCTCGATCTTCGCTCCGGGTATCACCAAATACTCCTTGCTCCCAAGGACACATTCAAGACGGCTTTTCGCACCGTTGATGGGCACTTTGAGTTCTTGGTAATGCCTTTTGGGTTGTCCAACGCACCCTCTACCTTTCAATCCACCATGAACGATGTTTTTCGTGAGTATCTTCGTCGCTTTGTTCTCGCATTCTTTGATGATATTTTGGTTTATAGTCCTGATTGGGATTCCCACCTCCATCACTTAAGGCTTGTTCTTCAAGTCTTATCCACTCATCAATTGTTTGCCAAACAGTCCAAATGTTACTTTGGAGTGCAGGAAGTTGACTATCTTGGCCATATCATCTCTCACGAAGGAGTTGCTGTTGATCCTTCTAAAATCAGTGCCATCATCGATTGGGCAGCCCCTAACTCAGTCACTGCTCTCCGAGGATTCCTGGGCCTCATGGGATATTATCGCAAATTTGTGCGACATTATGCGACCTTGGCAGCACCCTTGACTGATCTTCTGAAGCACCATTGTTTCACCTGGAATGACACTGCCCAGGCTGCCTTTGACTCTCTGAAAATAGCCATGACAGCTCTTCCAGTATTGGCATTACCTAATTTTTCAGATACCTTTGATGTCACAACAGATGCGTCTGCTGCTATTTGCATGCGGTTCTCTCTCAAAGAAGCCCAAATTTGCCTTTTTCAAGAAGAAATCAGGCTCTCGCATGCAAGTTGCATCGCCTATGATCGTGAGATGTTTGCAATCACCGGTTGTCAAAAATGGCGACAGTACTTATTGGGCAGACACTTCCGCATCTTTACTGACCAGAAAAGCCTCAAAGTCTTATTAAAACAAACAATCCAGACGTCATCTCAGCAACGTTGGTTGACTAAGTTACTTGGCTATGATTATGAGATTTTATACAAACCCGGAAAGGAGAACATAGTGGCAGACACCCTTTCTCGATCTCCTGCATCTGAGTCCCTGTATCTGGCCGTATCCACATGCCAACCAGTCCTTCTTGAGCAATTGCGCACCTTTTACAACACTCACCCTGCTGGTATTGCTTTAATGGTGAAATTCCATTCTCCGGCACCACCAACAACCCATTTTTCAGTGCAGCAGGGCATTATTTACTTCAATAATCGCATCTTCCTGCCCTTGGAGTCCAATTTGCGCACTGCAATCCTAGCAGAATTTCACAATTCTCCTGTAGGAGGACACTCAGGTATTAGGGGAACTCTAGCTCGCCTTGCTTCTGCGTTTGCTTGGCCGCACATGTCTAAAGATGTGAAGCAATACATCAAAGAGTGCCTGACTTGCCAAACCCAAAAGTATTCCACTTGGGCTACTTCAGCCTCTTCAAGTCCCCACCCAAGTTTGGCAAGACATATCCATGGATTTCATCACTCATCTACCCCCTTCTCATGGAAAGACGGTTGTGTGGGTTGTCATTGATCGCTTGACCAAGTTCGTACATTTCATTGGCTTGCCTTCAGGGTTCTCTGCCCCCACCCTTGCTCCCATCTTCCTCACAGAGGTGTATCGACTCCATGGAATGCCCAAAACGATCGTAAGTGACCGCGATCGGGTCTTTGTTAGCAAATTTTGGACTAATCTTTTTCGGCTTTGTGGTACTAAGCTCTCTTTCACCAGCGCCTACCACCCACAATCAGATGGGCAAACCGAAGTCACTAATCGTATTCTTCAAACTTACCTACGATGCTTTGTGACTGACTCTCCACGTCTCTGGATCCAATACCTCCACCTTGCTGAGTATTGGTATAACACATCGTATCAATCAGCAATTCGGATGACGCCGTTTGAAGCTCTGTATGGTAGATCCCCCCTAATGTGCGCACGTATATCGCGGGTTCCACCACAGTGGCGACATTGGATGAAACTCTGCAACAGCGACGTCTTCAGCTGCAACTGATCCGCGACAACCTCACTAAGGCACAACTTCGAATGCAATCTCAGGTGAATCCACATCGGCAGGACCGCCAATTCAACATCGGCGATTGGGTGTTGCTGCGACTCCAACCTTACCGGCAGCTCACTGTGCGCGGCCACCATAGCCCCAAGCTTGCCAAACGTTATTTTGGCCCCTTCAAGGTCCTGCGCGTCGTTGGCAAGGTTGCTAATGAGCTCGAACTTCCCACACAGGCTCGCATTCACCCCGTATTTCATGTGTCCAAGTTAAAGCCCTTCTATGGCACTCCGCCGGCAACCACGCCATCGCTATCTCCCGAGGTTGTGAGCACTCGTTTGGAACTGCAACCTTTTCGGTCTTTGGGTTCTCGTGACTCAACACCACTCGGGGTCCAAAACCAGGTCTTGATTCAGTGGCGCGATCTATCAGACTTAGAAGCTTGGGAAGACACCCTTGAGTTCACACGGTCTTATCCTACTTTTGACCTTGAGGACAAGGTCCCTTTAGATCCGCTGCAATGATACGAACTCTAGAGTTCTTTGAGACATTGAGTGGGCTGAATAATACAAATGGGCCAGGCCAAGGAAGCACTAAAGCACTAAAGCCCAATATAACTGCAAGGCCACAGATCGCACGTGAGAGGAAACCACCAGGCTGGATGAAAGATTTCCAGTGAATTAGGCAGTTGGGAATATAGCACATGGGATTCCATTGCTGTTAGGATTATTCCTTAGTCATGAGCACCTCATCAATTCTGTTAGCACCTGAATAGGGATTGAGGACACTTGTCGCAATCACCAATAGGGTAGAATCAAGCCTAGTAGCTATAAAGGGATGTAATAACCATGAAAGGAAATTAACCATTTTACTATTCTCTCTGAAATTCTTCCTTACTTTCTGGAGCCTTCCCAAGCTCGAATTGGGCCATTATCTTACGTTCTTAACACAAAGTCTATTAAGGATTATAGACAAAAAATGATTGGCCAAAATGGAAAGATACTATTGAAGCGGAATTAAACTTGCTTTTGCAAGCGAAAAGTTTTTAGACTTGTAGTCCGAACACCTGAAAGTATGAAGTAAGTTGGATACAACTGAGTTTTTTTTTTCGAAAAGAAAATGAGAATGGTGTGAAATTGTGAGATACAAAGCTTAACTTGTTGCTCAAAGGTTTTCACAAAGACATGACATTGATTTTGGAGAGATATATTCACTTTTGGTGAATGCAACTGTTAGTCTAGTAGCATATGAAGGACCTTAATTTACATATAATGGATTTGAAGGTCGAACCCCAGAATGACCCCTACCTGGAAAATCCCAGAAAGATAAAAAAAAATATAAAGAAATATCTTTAAATGAAATATTTTTGGATGACAAAGTTTTGTCTCGACCTGCAGATCGAATTATTAGCTAATTGAATTTTTGTCTAACAAGTCATAAAGTACTAGTTCTTAAATGACTCATGATAAATTATCTATTGAGTATATAAGTTGTGTGTCAAGAAGATAACAAATGTCTTGGTCCTGAAGACCATAACCTTAGTGTCATAAAAGCATATGCGCATATTATTAAATGCTACATGGTGTGATATAATAATATTTTGTCATATTTATTAGTAAGATATAGTTCATAACCAACCAAAAGACATTAGAACAAAGTGAAGTATATATTTTCCTATATTTTTCACAACAAAATTGATGCAATTATTTTATTCATATGAATATATGTTCAACTAACTGATCATGCAGATGCAAGGTATTTTTCTGATCCAGATAAAGTCAAATTTCAATCATGTTGTTATGTACATGTGGTGATATTGATACATCATTGCTATTATAAAGAAATATATAGTTATCACTTCTTCATATCATGCTCAAATAACAACAATTCATGGAAGAAGTCCCGAAGATAATTCTGCTTGCAAAGCTCAATTGAAAGGAGGATATATCAAAGATGACAGAGCGAAGTAAATTGCTTCAAATGCTTCAGGAGGCAGAAAATCAAACTATTAGAATTCATATTTTTAAGTGATGCTTCTAACAGAAGAAAAAACTGTACTCTTTTTTCCTTAATCAAGGTTTTATCCTACATGATTTTCCTTAATATGGTTTTTAACATAAGGTTGTTGACACTTGATGGCATCATGTAATTAGTTTCACGGTTTACTCCCTAGCTCACATGAATTCCTATTTAAATTGCCAATACATTATTTGAGCATTCCAAGTGGAAATAAAATTTGACATGAAGAGGAATTACAAAATATACCCCTATTTTATTACCATTTTATATATCCTAACAATAAATAATTTAATTTTGTTCAAAAAGTACTATTTCGTAAACTAGTTCAACATAGTTTATTATATTATTTTAAAGAATTTCTTTCTTATTTTATTACGAATTTATCTAATATTTTACCACTTTCTTTAATTTGTGAACTTTTATCCATACAGTAAAAATTTATTTAACTTTTATTGATATATGTTTTTTAAAGATTTTGTTGTTTTATTTGTAAAATATTTTACTAATCAGTAACATATAAAATTTAGTCTTATATACTTTTTATGGTAATTTAAATAATCTTAGAGTTTTTACTAACATATTTTACCAAACAATTTTTAACTCAAAAAAAAAAAAAATTTGACCCATTGTGGCTGGTTTTATGGTTAACACAACCGGGGCTTTCCACGATCCACACACAAATTGTGGCTGTCGATCGCCCACACCCACAACCTCTGTTACCAAAAACCGACGGACACAAACATGCTCGTATCAAATCTAATCTAACAGTCTTTTGTTAAATCATAATCTTTTTGACGCAAGTTAAATCACAACCTTATTTGTCATATTTTATTTTCGCAAACGATATTATAGGAAAAAAATATTTAATAATATTTTAGTCTTCCTCAACCTAGTCAAACTTCTACTGTCATCATACCAATAAACAAAGGTGTCTGTCTCTATTTCCACCCATGCCCGTGGTGCTATAGGACCCGTTCGTTCGCCCAAGGCCGAGTGTCATGCTGTCTGTCTCACTGCTTGAACCTGGTTTGTTATTCATCTTCTCTCTTTTATTTCATTTTTCACCAGTTATAATTACATTCAAAGTTTTATTTTTCTTTTTCTTTTTTATTCAAAAATTCTGGGTACCTTTAGAGAAATTACAGATTTTGTATAATCAAAGTCTTTAATTGGGCAGCATGGGAAGCTTGAATTATGGATTAAGACATTTTTCTACCTTTTTATTATTTTCATCACTCGAGCATGTGGCCTTTTGGAAACATGGAAATCAATATGCAGATGCAGAATTCATTTGGTCTGTGCCAAACTTTCTGAAACAATTTTGTGAATCAATGGTTTTGCTGGATACACGGGTGAAAGCCTTTTCACTGGGAAGTATAAATGAGTTCCTGTTGCACCCTCTGCCACATATCATGGATTTCAAACTATCGCACCTTCTGATTTTCTTTCTTTGGGTTGTATATTAGGTGTTCGTTATTAGGACATAAACCTATGACCTCTACCTGGTGACTCACTCCTCATATATTCTTTATCAATATGGTTTTAGATCTTCCTATAGTTCATATCAGTACCTACCAGATTTGATGGTCCCAGGAAGCTCACGAAAGTTTAACATAATTTTGTTTTTAACAAGATTTTACTGAGTGGAATTGTTTCCTACATCAAAGAAGGGTAAAAAATAAACCCCCGTGTTTTCTAATTTGGTTATGATGCAAATGAGTGAGCTCAACAGCTCAAGCCTATGTACACACACTCAAATAGTGGACACTGCTGCACACAGCTTTTCTAGTTTAATTAGGAATATGGTTTATCGCTCAAGATGCATTGCTGTTGTTAAATGTTAAATGTACCGGTGTTATCAAATAGCAGCCATGGCGGTGGCAGATTTTTTGCCAACCGCTATGGCCAATTTGGGAACGATGGCTGCGCCATGGTGTTTTATGGCGAAAATAGCGGCTTAAAATAGCGGAATTTTGGCCTTCCGCTATGGTCCGCCATCCCCTATCGATAATACTGAAATGTACAAGGAACAAAGCATTGTGCTTTACTAAATCCATGCTTTCCTAAATTATAAATTATCTGATTTAGTTATTCAACTATTTGTTCCATGGATGAAATTCCCCTTCTGTCTTTCTCTTTTTAAAATGATTTTCTTATTTTCAAAGTATGGTAGCTTAAAAGCCACAGGAGTGGGCTAGTGCTGAGGGATTTAGGTTGTTACCTTTGTACCAAAACAAAAAAAAAAAAAAAGTATCACAATTTTTCATTTCTTAATCACTGAATTCATTATTATGATACTGTGCTAGCAGAAAGTATGGATGCAGAACCACCAATTCCCTCAGAGTCAGAGTCACTCTGGGGTCAGATTTCCAAATATACGACGATGTTGGCTGCAGCATACAAAAGCAAACCAATCCCTTATTGGATTCTTCTTTTTCTCGGCGTCATTGCAATGCTCGTCGCATTTCCCGCTTCCAGCATTCTATCTCGTGTGTATTATGATAATGGTGGCCAGAGCAAGTGGATCATATCTTGGGTCGCTGTTGCTGGGTGGCCTCTAATTGCCTTGATATTGTTGCCTACATACTTCATAACCAAAACCTTTCCTACTCCTCTGAACTTAAAACTCGGTCTATCTTATATTATTTTGGGTTTCCTAAGTGCTGCTGACAACCTCATGTATGCTTATGCCTATGCTTACCTCCCTGCATCTACGGCTGCGCTTGTGGCGTCATCATCCCTTGTGTTTTGTGCACTTTTTGGATACCTTCTTGTGAAGAACAGAGTGAATGCTTCTATAATAAATGCCCTTTTCGTCATAACTGCTGCATTGACCATCATTGCCTTGGACTCAGGTTCAGACAGATATGATAAGATCAGTGACAGTGAATACATAATGGGATTCATATGGGATGTTTTGGGATCTGCTCTTCATGGGCTTATTTTCGCCCTCTCGGAGCTGATTTTTGTGAAGCTACTTGGAAGAAGATCCTTCATTGTTGTTTTGGAACAGCAAATCATGGTTTCACTATTTGCATTTCTGTTTACCACTGTAGGGGTAATTGTAAGTGGTGATTTTCAAGGAATGAAATCTGAAGCTACCACTTTCAAAGGTGGTAAAAGTGCTTATTATCTTGTTCTCATCTGGGGTGCAGTCACTTTTCAGTTAGGGGTGCTCGGGGGCACTGCTGTAATTTTCTTGGCTTCAACTGTGTTAGCTGGTATACTTAATGCAGTAAGAACACCCATAACAAGCATTGCAGCTGTTATACTGTTACATGATCCAATGAGTGGTTTCAAGATCCTCTCCCTTGTGATTACTTTTTGGGGATTTGGCTCATATATTTATGGAAGTTCTATGGATGATAAATCATCATAAGAATTTGGACCTGGATTCCACTCCATTCATATTCTCTTTACAAGTTCTAAGGTTAGACCATGGGACAATAACATTTGAGTATAGCTCCTGTGTATATTAAATGTGTATATTTGATTTGAATTCTCATTCTCAAAATTGAGAACTTATCATAATCTACTTTATTTTACCATACATATCATTTTTTTAATCATTTTTATGTGTTTTTATTCTTCTCAAATACTATTGTTTAAATTTGTTATTTCCAGTTTTTCAAGTTGGCACTTTCCATAAATGTAAATTTGGAATCCGTAAATTTAAATTGGGGTGATTGTGTGTCTTAACTCGTGCAATTTTTATATTTTTATAATTTCTTCATAATTTCGAAAGTTTCATCTCTTTGATCAGCTGTATATTAAGATATAGAGTCCTCGCCCTTGAAAATAAGCATATTCCTTATTTTCTTTCTAAGACACATGATTTCATTTCACCATTGTGTAACACTTTCTTTTTGAAAACTCTCCAGGTAACTAAATAAGGTTGAGAAAGGGATAATCACTCCCTTGACTATTCGGAGTTATCAAAGAGTGAAAAGGAATCGAATGAAATAGAGCAGAATGGAATGAAATAAAATTACTATTCCATTGTTTGCATATTTTAATGATGCAATGGGAAAAAAGTATTTGCTTCTTCCATTCCCTTCAAATTAGCAGGGAAGAAAAAATGGTGCATTGGAGGAAAAGGGATGGAATGCACTCCATCATTTTTCATTCCATTATATTTTAAATAATCTAGGCAATGAATCTATTATGATTCCATTCCACTCATTCCATAATTTTCAAACAATCTGAACATGGCCTTAAGAGGTGAAATTGCTTTATTTTGTGGGGATTAATGGTTATCTTTGTTTCTGAGGGAAGGTAGTTGTAGTCGAAACCATTAAGAGGTGGAGTTTTGTACAAGATAAATAATAATGCTTATAGCAGTTTGGTAGAAAAGGATTGTTATACCCATCTAATTGGGTGATATATGTGGTAGATCTTGGCCTCTTGGGCTTGGTTTCTGTGATCTTTTAGACATGATCTGCCCTGGAGCTTAGTTTCTGACCGTGATCCCATATTTATCAGCAAGTTTTGGCGTGAGCTTTTTAGGGTTTGTGGTACAAAACTCCGAATGAGCACATCATACCACCCTGGGACCGATGAATAAACAAGTACTTAGTCTCATCCTTGAGCAGTATTTGTGCTCGAGAAGCCCTCTCAATGGTGCAAATTTTTCTTCCTAGCTGGCTGGTCTTATAATACCATTGTCCATTTTATCCATAGGCATCTCACCATACCAAGTCATCTATGGCAAACCTTTATACCAAAATATTTGCTAGGATCTTCTCCGGTGGAAGCCGTGGAGTCCTTGCTAATTGCCTGTCATGAGATGTTGACCATACTTACGGCAGAAATTGACCAAAGCTGAATCTCAAATGAAACTTATTGCAGATCGCAACCATCATGATGTGGCATAACATTGGTGACGATGTCTATGTCAAGTTACAGCCCTATCGTCAACATTCACTCGGGGTTTGTCCATATCACCAACTGTCCAAAAGATTCTATGGTGCTTACAAAATCACAGCTAAAAGAGGAGCTGTTATTCTGAGTTTGCATTATACTTATTCTGAGTGTGTTATTTACATTTCTTAGTCAGTATTTACATTTTGTTATTCCTTTTGTTTTGCATTCTGTTATTTACAATTGTTAGATTCTGTTATCTACAATCAAGGACATCCAATGATTGGTTGCTGTCCTCCAAATTCAACGATGTAAAATTTCCCTGTCAATTTAGTTTTAAATTTTTTTAAAGATTATAATGTATGTTTGATTAAATCAATAACAAATACAACATGTTGAGCATCGAAACAATTTTATTTATGACTTTGTAACTTCTGGGATAAAATATGTGCCATAATACCATACTCCCTTTTCTGTGACGAGAGTGTGATGCCTATTTGCCTGACTACATTTTAACACGAAAAAAAAAAAAAACAGTTGAAAAAAGAACAGAGTTGGACTAACTAATCACGCAAAATCAGGCATGACTTTCCTCAGAAATGTAACTGGACGGGATTCTTGAGGGTCAAGTTCATCAAAGGCAACATAATTTCGCTCCTTATCGTACACATGGCACTCAGTCATGATTGTCTTCATCAACCGCCAATTCCAACTAGCCTCGTTCAGATACTGTCCATCCAATACAAAACAAAAACTAAGATTACTAATCAACAACGTCAATCAGTTCGTTTAATGATTTTAAACATAATTAATATTTACAATAGACATTCATAATGTTTATTGTTTAGAGCAGCTTATTGATTATATATCCAAACAAGAATATATATACTTGTAGATGGATTGCAATAAATAGAAACTAGCTTGTTGCTAATTTTTTTATATGGAATATTTCTGTTGTTTTGGTGAAAAAAGCAAATATTGTCTTACTTCTCATTTACCTTCTAAGATTAAGATAGGAAAAAAAAAAAAAAAAGGTAAGGCTGTTAGCCCATTACTTGTGAATGAAGAGAACGCAAAATGCTCCCTCCGTTACCCAATATAAGGGGGGAAAAAAAGTCTATGTATCCGTTATTCAATATAAGCAAAAAAATCCATGTATTTGGTTTAAATTTGGACCAAATACATAGACTTTTTTTCCCTTATATTGGATAACGGAAGGAGTATAGTTGATTTTAATGAGACAATTAATGATGCTCTATTCATAATATCAAACAGAATACTAATATTAGTGATATTACCTTTCCCCAATTTTCTTGTAGAGACTTATGGGCTGCGCGTAAGTTATAGCTTGGTATCCTTGGTGATATATGGTGAGGAACATGGACATTGATATCATGGCAAAGGATCTCAACCCTGATCAGAAAAGGAGCAGGAAGGAATATATAATATATGATATGATGATTAATGACAGATCAGTCCTCTTCAAATAAATGATTAATGAAGAAGCATTCAGGAAAAGCTAGATCATAGATAAGTTAATGCATCACATTACCATTTAGGATAATCACAATGAACAGTTCCATTAAGCTGTGCTTGTGCAGCATTCCACTCATCAGAGTATTTGAATGGTATGTGTGGTGCTGTATGATGTACCGCAGTGAATGTACTCATCTGTAATTTCAATCAAAGGGACACTTCTTAAACACAGTACTCATGCTGCCCTTAAAACATGGTAAGGTAGTTAGCGACCTTTTTTTGTGTTTTTCAGTAAAAAAAAGACTTGATGGTTAGAACTTGATATAAGTTTCGTTCAACTTTAAATTCATAGACACAAGGCCATAAAATTAATTACAACAAAAACTTCAAAAAAGAGAGGGAAAATTGGCCCCTTATTGTAAACTAGTATTTGAGATTGGAAAGTAAAATTACCCAGAAGTGATAACCCAGCCATGGCATCAACCAGAATTTAACCCATCCCATGATTCCGGTCTTGAAAATAATCAAAGGCCATCCAATTGCTATGAAGGCAAAAACACAAGCTAAACTTATCTTCACCCTTTTTACTTCATTTGGTCTGAACTTCTTCACATCAAAATGCCAAATAAGCCTGCAGTTAGCATGCACATTGGTTATCATTAATCAGTGTGTATATTTAAAGGTAAAATATTAAACTAAGACTTCTCAGTTCAATTCAGCAATACTTCAACAACAAATTATTTTGGTATGTGGCATACCAGTGAGCTATAGACATCCAAGGACGAAACGGACCATATCCATATATTATTGCTTTTCGCAAAAGCGGGCTTGAATCAAAATCTTCCTTCCAAACAGGGTGCCATGCAGTATCTTCATGCAACCTGAAGCATTACACCACGAAGGAGGGAAATGAAAAGACAGAAAGAGAGATAAAGGAACCTTATTTGTATCTCACATTGAATCTATAATTCTTTGTATTCATTTCATAAAACTGTTAATTGCACATGACAACTTATTTATGTTGTAAGGCTCACATAAGGCTTACCACTTGTTAACAAATTCCATCAACTATTAGAACTTAAGCTTCTTAAAGATAGACTAGTTACAACACTAAGCACAGAGAGCCAAGTTAAATTGTATAGATCAGCATAATGAAGATACATTAAGCATAAGAATAATAGCAATTAAGATACAGTAAGCATTAGCGTAACTATTCAAATATTCCTTCCACGAGGGAGAGAACAACTTGGTGAGCACTTCAGCATATTGGTCAGTTGCAGCCATTTGATGATAGAAATAGTTCAGAGGAAGTGAAATGATTATCTAGGGAATTCATTGGTGTGAGAAACTGAAGGAAAGTTCAATAAAAATAAGACTGAAGAGAATTGTTTTTTTGGAGAAATGAATCTTTAATTCTTTGTACTAAGTTCATAAGACTTTGAATTGTACATGACAACTTATTTATAGTTTATGCTTACTGCAACTGAAATCAGAGTCAACAATTACAACAATTGTTAACAAATTCCATCATGTACCAGAAGTTTCTAAAAGATAGACTAGTTAAAATGATCTGTGCAGAGAGCTTAGATAAAATGTACCGATCACAACAATGAAGATACAGTGAGCAAAAGCATAAAGTACACCAATTACGATATAGTAAGCATTAACACAACTATTCTTACACATAATTTTTCTTTTACATAGAAGTTGAAATTGGACTATACATAACCTGCATTCTCTTCTTGTATAATTAGTTTTTTAGTGTGTTTGTACATGAGAAAAAATGTCACATGTATATGACAGAGGCATATTCCTCCACCAACAATAAGAAAACTTTTCTTCCCTGTCTAATACTACATTCAAATTTAAAATTTACGTTTCAGAATAAACAAAGTTGTAGGAAACACGACTTACATATTTGTCTTAGCATGATGCCTGTCATGCTTAAATCGCCATGGCTCATATGGATAAATTAGGGGCATAAGGGCCAAAGTTCCAACAATGTCTTCGACTAATTTATTCTTCGAAAATGCTTTGTGAGCGCAATCATGCCCTATAATAAACAGCTGTATGGTGAAAAAGAAAAGAGAATTATAAACCTTTCAACGAGTAAGAAATATCTGAGGAACTGGCAAATTAAGAATACATTATGCACCATCATAAGGAAGATACTAACCCCAGTTGCTGCGGTCCCTGTCCATGCCCAAGCCAGGGGAAGTAGATACCAGGGCGCTTTTGAAATCATAAAGAGCCCCAGTGCATAAGACGTGACTGATATCAAAACTGTTCTCCATGCTTTCAGTTCATCAATCTCAAACACCTTTCAACAATACACCAGAAAAAAAAAAAAAAAGCATCAATTTCACTTTCTCACGAAGTGCAAAATGGTTTTAAATTGCGGTCCCAACAACAATTGCGGCTGCAATATTGCTGTTGCGGGCATCACACCGCATCCGCATGATAGAATATTTCTTAAATTAGTGTAATCATAAAGTTATTTAACGCCGCAACGGCCACAATGACCGCAATCGCAGCGACTTCGACTGCAACCGCAAATGCTATTTGGTGCATTTTCTCATGTAAGTAGAAATCTGACTAAAGAATGTTATTTAAGGGCAAAAACAAGTATTTCACCATATATATAATAATAAAAAAACAACCTTCTTGGGAAAGGAATTGGTGATATCTTTCAAAGTAACATTGTCTGGAAGTGGTTCTCCAATTTTCTTAAAACCATAGCGTTCACATAGTTGTTTTCTGTAATCAATGCTTTCAGCCGGAGATGGTGCCGCTGGAATTGCCACAGCTTTTATGATGGGAAATTTCTTCGCAGAAATTGGAAGTCTTTGATGCCTAAACCCTCTACTACGGATAAGCCAGTCCCCGTTTAGATTACATGTGCCTATAGCAGAATGAGAAATTATTATTTGAAAGGCTCAAAGTCAAAACCACTCAAATTATTGAAAATGTACTCATCATATATCCATGTTAAAAATTAATCGCAAATAAGAAGGAACACGTTGTAATAACTTGATGCGAGGAATCACATTTCAAAGGATAGAGAAACTCTTCAATGTTGCCCAATTTCAATGTTGTGAACATATAATTTGCACCTAACAGTTACTAATTTGTCTATGAGAATATTATCAATATGGGCAGAATTTAAGATGTTTCTTCATACAAGTTTTTACTAATTTGGCTTTTTTTTTTTTTTATAGAACGTGTTTATAAGATGGTTTACAAAAGTAAAAATATATTAAACAGAGTACGATGGGTATTAACCTGCAGACAAAAATGCTCAATCTTAAAATCAATTTAGACACCTTATTATATAGTAAACTGGACTTCGATTGAAGAATTTTCTATGCTTAAGAATTTTAATATTAAAGCCCCTAAAGTTGTTCAAGCTGTTTGGCTTCCTCCTAAAAGAGGTTGCATTAAAGTTAACACTAATGGCTCCGCTAAAGGCAGTCCTGATCATGCTTCTTGTGGTGGTATCTTTAGGGATAGCAGGGTTGCTGTTTTGGGTTGTTTTGCTAACTATATTGGTATTGCCTCTTCTTTTGAAGCAGATCTTCTTGCTGCAATGATGGTGATTGAGTTTGCTTTTAACAAAGGGTGACATTCTTTATGGCTAGAATGTGACTCTATGCTGGTTGTCTTAGCTTTTAAAATTTTTGATGTCGTGCCTTAGAAGCTCCGAGTCAAATGGGAGAATTGTTTATATTACACATCCCAGATGACTTTTAAGGTTTCTCACATTTTTAGGGAAGGTAACACGTGTACAGATAAATTAGCGGATTTTGGTAATTCCAATAGATGTTTTACCTGTTGGGATACAATTCCTTCTTGCATCTGGGAGGAATTTAGCAAAAACAGATTTTGGGTTTCTAATTTTAGATTTGCTTGATTTTAATGGGTTTTGGTTTGGTCCCCTCATGCTTTGTCTTTCTTTTTCATTTTTATCAATAAATTTTGATGTGCTGCAAATGATTGTTGAGCTTTGAGGTGCCAACATAGTTGAGATCTCAATTATCATAGTGATACCTATGCACATCAATTTTGCTTTAAATATATATATATATATATATATAATAAACAGGACAATAAAACCAGTCAGAGAACTTTAAAGCTATTACATCCAACTTTTACCACAAACTAAACCATGATCTTAACTGAATTAAAGGAATTAAATATAATGAAGCTGTGTAATCAAAACTGGACTTTTAAAAGCCATATAATTTCTCATCAACCAAAGACTTCAAATAACCAAATGCGAAAGCAATTGCAAAATTTTTTTAGCTTCTTTCCAAGAATCAAACTCCTGTGAAGATAGTAGTAATAAAAACGAATTTTGAAAAACCATAGAATATCCGATCCATACATAAGAACTATTTTCAACTGAAGATACACAAAAAAAAAATCACATAAGGCGCATCTAGGTGGAACCATTTAGCAGCAATAACTGAGAAACTCAAACTAGGTGGAATCATTTAGCAAAAGGACAAAATTTATGTCCAGTTGATTGGGGAACCGATTTAAAAACCTCTTTTTTTATCTAGTTTATGTTCACTTATTTACAAAAATGCCACTGCGTCTACTTTTTAAATCGGTTGTCTGGAGAACCGATTTAAAAGCCTCTATTTTTATCTCATTTTTGCACAAGTGATTCCTCTCACATTATATTAGTTTTTTTTTTTTCAAATAAATGTAACCACCATACACCCTTTAAGTCAGTTTATGGCAGTTTTATTATTTTTTTTTCAGTAAGAAATTAACGTACTGGATCTAAAAAATGAACACAAGTTTTGTCCTTAGCAAAATCATCATCAAAGCATAAAACACACAACGTTTTGCATATTAGGGACTATGGACATACACAACAGAAGTTTTATATTACATTATTATTATTATACTAATTTTATCCGAACATCACGCTCATATATTCACATTAAACAACATTTAGAAAGTTAGATATATATTGAACCCGTGAAGTATTAAATGATTCTTATCATCCAAGTGGACTTGTTTGAGCCAACAACAATGCATGAAACCGAGAAGTGACATGAACAAGAACATAAACCGCTTGTTTAAGCCAACAACATGCATAATTTACCCGGTGTGTACTGGGCTGCAATATTTCTGTTGAGAATGGGCTTCTGGTGTGAGTCCTGCAAGTTAAACCACCACATAACAATGAAACAAACACCCCTTGGGGAAAAAACACACACACACACACACACACACCTCAAGGAATAAAATTGAAACCTTGAAGAGGAGTGAGGAATCGGCAAGTGCAAGAATGGAAGACATTGTGACAAGAACCTCAAGGTGAAGAGCTTCCTCTTATTGTTTGGAATTGAATTGAATGAGTCTCTGAAGAAAGTCAGAAACAATTGTAATGGTTTTCTGTCCTTCTGTTATAGTTTCAGCTGGACCAACTCAAAATACATCTTCGTATGTATAAACTTGGAAGTTGGTATTCCTCCGATGCTGACTGAATTGGAACCATGCATACAAAATCATCGAAAATTGTCACCAATTTAAGGGTGTTTGAATTTTTAGTATTTTCGGGTTATGTAAGACTTATTTAATGTTCGTCAAAAAGTTTTCTTATATCACTATACTTCGATATTTATGTAAGGTTATTTAATTTAAGAGTAATTTAATATTCCATATTTGTAGCTTATTTATTCTTATATTACTAGCTCGATAAATACACATGTCCAAAGAGCTTTTGACATTTATACACATTATCGGTGCAACTATAAAACCTTTTTTTCATCAAGAACAGTCCAGAAATTTTTTAAATGGGAGGTAAAAAAAATGTAATAATAAATATTACGTAAAAATTTAATTGTAATAGTTAAATTATATATATGGCATATCTAGTGAGATATACTATTCTTATGTGAGAGTGAGAGCGGCTTGTATCAGCCTTTAGATTAAAATAGACGGACAAGATTAAAACTCTCTGTTAAGTGAGTCACGTGCCAGTTTTCTCCCATCTAACTACTCATTTTTGTTTCCCACTTTCTTCATCCCCTTTCACGGATGTCACCACCACACCCACCAAATCACCACTTTCTCTTAAAGTAGTAATAGAACATGATAGATAAAATGAAAGAGATGAAAAACATGATAAAAGAGAAGGAATAAAGATGAAATCACTGTTTCATTGATTCTCAATCGAACGAGTGCTCAGTACAAGGCCTGCCTATATATAGCAAAGTCTGGTGAATCACATGTATCTCACTAATTCTTATTCTATGCAATAAAAGACCCTACCTAAGTATAACAAACTAGCTGAGTTACTATTTACAGCTCATTTCCCCCAGTGACTCTCACTCACAGCTTTTTCATTCTCTCTATTTGCATCTCCTTGTGCCAGCACATTGATTCCTTTGATCCTGCGGATGTCATTATGTTCTGCACATTGCCCTGTTGTACGATTGTGATTCACTGTGGAATTATTGGAATTGTTAGGTGCATTCTCCAATTTTAACACCCCCCACAAGCTGGACCATGGTAGATGACTAGCTTGTCAAGCTTGGGAATAAAAGGAATGAACAGATTTGGAGGCAAAGCTTTTGTGAAGAAGTCTGCCAATTGTGATTTTGAAGGGATTGGCAGCAATCTAAGAATTCCCTTCTGCACCTTTTCTCTCACAAGATGACAATCAATTTCCAAATGTTTGGTTCTCTCATGGAACACAGGATTCGTAACAATGTGTATTGCACTTTAGTTGTCACAATATAAAACTGGTGGTCTATCACAAGTGACCTTCAAAACTGCCATAAGATATAACAACCATTGGAGCACATATGAGGCAATAGATAAGGCTCTATATTTAGCCTCAGATGAAGACCTGGACACAGTGTGTAGCTTCTTTGTTCTCCATCAAAATTAAAGATGTTCCCGAGAAGAAACAATAGCCTGTAATCGATTTCCTTGTATCTATGCAACCTGTCCAATCTGCGTCAGAGAATCCGAGTAATTCAAGCAATGAATTCCTTGGAAAAATAATACCCTACATGGACTGCCTTTAAGATATCTTATAATTTTGCAAGCTGAATTATAGTGTGTCATTGTTGGTGCATTGAGAAATTGGCTCAACTGTTGAGTGGCATAAGTAATATAAGGTCTTGTTGTAGTTAGATAAAGAAGCCTTCCTATGAGTCTCCTGTTGGAATCAAGTGGATTCAGAAACAATGACCCTTAATTGTTTTGATGATAACAAATAAATAATAGAACAATTTATCCTCTGATGTGTGTGTTAGTGTGCAGAACACAGTGAGTAAGTCACTATTCATCAGATAGAAATGTCTCAGAAGACTAAGCCTATGTGTGCATTTCACCTTCTGCTTCATTCGTCTGAGTCTGGCAGTGATCGTCTGAAAAGTGTTGATGATGTCATCGTCTAATAGCCTCACTCCGAAGATCATGCTCTGATAAGATCAACACTCTGATGGCAGTCAACGCTCTGATAGATCATGCTCTAATGAGACCATGCTCTTGATTTGACTACACAGTAGAAACCTTCGTCTGATACTACAAGACTCCTTTATATGAAAGACCAACAAATTCTGTACCAAAAGAACTTGCCTCCGATTCAATCTCACTCTGGTGAATAGAGTGTCTCAGTAACAAAGCATAGTCTGTTTGGAAGATACTCTGATTGGAAATCAGACTGAGAGTTCATTAAAGGCTACTTCAAGTATTAAAGAGACCTCATTGATGAGTATTTTAATGTACGAGGAATCAAAGGCCAAAGAGAATGTCAACGGATACAGTCATCAGAAATAACTTGCTCTAGAAGTGTCTCATATTCAAAAAGATCACAAGAGACAAAGTTCCTGCAACATTTTGATGTGTCAGTGTACATGAGCAGAGCTGAAAGTGACAGGAATTGCTAAAAGCCACCAAACGCATATCTGACGTTTTGTCCACTGGTAGAAAGAGTTGTTAGGTCACAACGACACTTTTTGCAACCCTAACCTTATATACCTTACTTCATTCACTAAAGTAGGTTAACAAAAACTGGATCATACTTGCGAGACAGTGAACAACTAAGAAATTATTCCAAGTCTCTGAGACCAAGTGAACAAGCACTTAAACATTTTATTCTTTCTATTAGAAAGCTATTCTTTGTGCTTAAGCATTTCATTGTAAATCCTCTCTGCTGAGAGTTATTGTTATTATTTCAAATTATTTTTGAACTCTTGTACTTAGCCCAGTAGTGACTGTATTCCTTAGAGGCTTGATTGTACAAAGTCGTTCTAAGAAGTTGTGAGTATAGCCAGTTTGACAGTAGTATACTCTCAAGTGTAATAAGTTGATTATAGTAGAGATATCCTTCAAGTGTGTTGAAGGGACTAGACGTAGCTATCAGGTGATAGTAAACTAGTATAAATCACTGTGTCCTGCTCTTCTCTTCTCTTTACATATTTTACACTGTTATTTTGTTAAAGAGTTGTTTAGAAAAAGTTTTCAAAAACAAACAAGTATTTCGAAAAGATTTATAAAACCCAATTCAAACCCCTCTTTCTTGTGTTTTTGCCACGTTCATCTCCTGTATCCAGCATTATCCTCAAAAGCTTTACCCGAATCTTGGTGTAATTTCACAACTGAATCCAAAGGAGTCTTAGCAGGTTTGGAACCAAGCAAACCAGTTTCTTGAAATAAATCTAAACAATATTACTTCCTTTGGCAAACCGTAATACCCTGTTGTGAGTGTGCAACTTCCAAACCAAGAAAGTATTTAAGAACTCTTAAATCCTTGATTTTAAAAGTTGAATCAAGAATTCCTTTTATTTTGTTGAATTCCTCCAAGGAGTTTCCAGCAAGTATCACAACATCAACATATACTAGGAGAGCTATAATGAGTTATTTGAGCTAAGACTAAACAATGAGTAATCATAATTGGATTGAGTATACCCTTGCTCAAGCAAAAGTGAAGTCAACTTCTCATACCACATTCTTGAAGCTTGCTTGAGGCCATATAATGACTTGAGCAACTTGCACACTTGATTAGGCCTTTTACTTGTCATTGTAACATCCCAATTTTTAAGAAAAGTGATTTTGGCAATAAAATCCTGAATACTTAAAGATAAGTCATAGAGATTGATCACCTCAATGATTTACTGAGAGTATGTGGAATTATTTTGACTTATTTTAAATAATTTATTTATTATAAATAATTATTATTCATGATGTCAATTCAAATTAATAGACAGCGTAGACGTATGCTGCTTTAATGTGAATTCATCAATTTAAACATTATATAAGTTTTCTGTGTGATGCGGTAACGCGTATTTTTGTTGACTAAGAAATTGATTGAATTAAATCAAGATGAAACTAAATTTAAGAATTAATATTTAATATTAATTCATGGTTCGAAAATCGTCAGAAAACTCTAACGAAGTTTCGTCGCATTTTGAATCGCTGGGTAAATTTTACCCGCATAAAAATTTAAAATGACCTCCGAATTCGATGAAAATTGAATCGTAACTTGTTGTGATTATTTTTGAGTGTTTTCAATTGTTTTTATTATTTATGATAATATTTTATTTCGTGGTGAATTAATTTCTCGGCAAATTAATTTTCGCGAATTTATCGGCGAGAGAATAAATTGGTAACGCGAGTATTCGACGCCGTGTTTTCAGCACGCTTTAGACTCTAGAATTAGAGGGTAATCTTGAGTGATGTGAGATTAGATGGGTAGGATTAGATGGGTAGGATTAGATGATGTGATTAACATCTTTTAAAGGTGATTGGTGTCATCAATTGTGTGATTAAAAACTAGTATTTCTTTTTGCTACATTATCTTATTTTAACTATGATTAAAAAAAAAGAGAGGAGACCCCCCATCCAGCCCCTCATCTGCGTGACTCTCCCCTCCCCATTATTCATTTATTTTGATTTCTACTTAATTATTATTTTCTTAAGCCTTTCTTCATTTTTGGTTTTGATAAATAAAAAAAAACTTAATCCTTCCTCCTTGTTTAGAATCAGGTCACGACCTCACCCTCACCCTCTACCCCATCATTTGCTTCTTCTTCTTCTTCATTTAGAGAGAGAAACTCAAGAGCATCTTCATGGTTCTTCCTTTCCCTCCTTGGCATGGAACACCTTCTATGGTCTAACCTTCATATACTTTGTTTCCTTATTCCTCCTTCTATTTCTTGCCCAACCGAACACCCCTCTCCCTAAACCCCTCATTTAATTTCATCTTCACCATTTCTTGAGAGAGAAAGCTCAAAGGTCCATCTATGGCTCCCATGCCTCTTCATTCTTGCTCCTAGTTCTTCTTCTACTTCATCATCTCCATCCAACCATTTAAGTAAGTTGGAAAATCAACTTCTCCCTCCTTTGGACAGCCCCAAAACAGCGCCCCTCCCCTTTTCTTGTTACTTGTAGTCTTTTCACTACTACAAAACTGCCTTTTAGAACAGGTATTTTAAATCGGTTGTGTTAAACAACCGATTTAAAAAGAAATATGGTGGCATTTTTGTAATTAAAATGAAGTTATAACACTGCGCTCGGGATTTCAAATCGGTCGTTTATCGCAACAGATGTGAAAATATTTCACGCACGGGATTTCAAATCTGTCCTTTAATCTGACCGATTTAAAAGCACTATTTTAAATCTGCTCTCTCCCCTCTCATACGATTGACAGTGAACTCCTTCCTTTCTTTTCACTCTCACGCCTCCATCTTGGTGAGAATCCCTGCTTCCTCTCCGCTCGCCGCCGTGCCTCCAGTATTGCCGCCGTCCCTCCATATTCAAGCTCGCTTAGGCCTCTGCTCGCGTAGGCCTCCATCTTCAAGCTCGCGTCTCGTTCTGCTTCGTCTCTGCTCGAACGCTCGAACAAAAGGTGCCTCCGTCCTGCTCGCCGTTCTCCTTCAAGACGACGCCGACGCCGTTCGCCGTTCGTTCTGCTTCAAGAAGCCGCCGCCGTGTTCGTCCTCCTTAGGTTTCTTCCTTTCGTCCTCCGTTCCAGGTTTCCTTTCTCTTTTTTTTTTTCAAAAAATAAATAATATTGTTTCCATGTCCTCCGTTCCAGGTTTCGTCCATGCCATTTGTTTTTTGAACTTTGCACTTTATAAATTGCACTTTATACATACTACCAAAGTCTCTCGCCAGTAGCCCCTAACCTCATGACAATGTTATTTTGCATCTTTTGACATTTATATAGTATTTTTTATTTCTGCTTTATTTACTGAATTTTGTTTTGAATTTGACATATTTACTGCTCTATAACATGTAATAGTACCTTCGTTTTGAGTTAATATCTTGAATGTTGTGGATGTTATTCTAAATAAAATAAAGTCATACACGTTTCTGGATCAGATATAGACCTCTGGTCTTTGTCTAGTTGCTTTAGAAATCTGTATATTTGTCTCAAATGGCATATTTAAGTGCTTTGTTTTCCCTATTGATTTTGTTAATTTTAAATGTGAAGGTCCTATTTTATTTCATTCCTTTTTTATATTGGCATATCAAAGCTACTGTACTTGGAAAGTTTTTGGCTGCATTTTTATCTAACTTTCCCTCTATTATTGGACAAATAGTTGCCAAAATGCTTTTGCTTCTTTCTCTTTCCTCAATTGACTGCATAATCTAAGCAACTTGTCTCTGTTTCAGTCATTCGGGTTCTTTTCTCCAGTGAGAAGATCCAAGATGTCATTTCTATAGCTACAAACTCCATTCTGCTTCTTGGACAAGGTAATGTTTACTTTCTGTTCGTGTGTGGCTTTTTTGTACAATTCTAAATGGAGGGAAATTCTGTCCCAGCAAGGTGGCTCAGTGGCTTGAGTCAAGGGACATAAGTAGGTTGAGTAAGGAGATTAGGGTTCAAACTCTGCCTAACATAACTATTGACTAAATACTGATAATTTTCCGTTAAAAAATAATGCAAGGACATTCTTGCATCTTTTCTTTCGCCTTCTTCCTCTGACATTCTTGGGACATGAGCATCATATATGTAGATTCTCAAAACTGCTGTGGGTTGCTTTACATGTATTTCCTACGATTTCTAGTTTTTCTAGTCCCAGACACAACCTCTCGGTTCATGGTGGTAAGGTTGCTTACAACTAACACTACCCAAGACAGCAGGATCCTGTGATGTTGGAAACCTCATGCATTAGTCCACCCTTTTTGTTCAGCTTCTGGGTTCATTCTATAAATTATTACATATGATTAGAACTACTTTTGATTGCTTTTCTTGGGCAGTTCCTGCATTGATGTTTCCTATCTTTGATTGTTAGTAGTAAAGTTACTATTAAGGCACAATATATTTCTATCTTATTTCTCTGTAAATCCTTTGAATTTGTGTATCAGTACAGACACTATCCGCATATAGACTTCGGCTTCTCAAATTATCTCTTCCTCCCTCTGATTCTCTGGTACCATCTGCGTGATTTTGAATCCTCATTCCCTATTCTCTCTTTTGTTTTGTCATTTTGCAGTTTTTTATTTTTAGAAAAAAATTCTGTTTTTCAGCGAATGAAAACTTCATTTTATTGATCAACTGATTACTACAAAGCTACTCACTGCTATATATACAGCTCACATACAAAGGGAAAATAAGACTTAATTGACTTAACTGAATGATTAATCTCTAACCGCCAACTAACAACTGAACGGAATTAGTTAAATAACTTTTTGAGTGACTCTAATGTAGTCTTCTGTTGTTTGGCCGATGGAGCAGTTTGGATAGTTAGTTTTTTGAATTTATATTGTTTTTAACTTGCAGTTTTGGCCTATTGTTGGTTGGGTGAATTAGCAGTATATGCCTTTGCAGCTCCGTGTTATATTTCACAGCTTTGCGGCTGCCTGCTGGTGAGTTCCCGCATCTTTCAACTTGTTACTTATCACTCTTCAATGATTTCTTCATTTCATCTCGTATTTGTTCCAAAATTAATGAATAAGCATCATTGGTTGATAGTACTGAGAGATAGGCAAGGCATGCAGTATAAATTATGAAAGGTTCTTATTGGGTAATACTTGGTTCATATATACTGGAATCTAGATCTTTATATCTTCCGAAAAGTTATTTATTCCTATAACTTAGAAGTTTTTAGGAAGCATATTCTTCAAATGAAGTTTTTAGGAAGCATATTCTTCTGGAGTCTGATCAAATGATGTCAGTACATCACTAAGCCTCTAAAATTTTCATTTGAGCATGAAGCTTTTTTTTTTTTGTTGACTAAAATTTGAGCATGAAGTTAAAACGCCTAAATAGGTTTTTAACGAAGGCATTGTGCAATGCACACTGATTGCTTTGGTTTTCTACATATTCCTCACTTGAGTAAAAGTTGTCAATATACAATGTGGAAACATTTTGTCTTGTTGAATTGCACTGTTAACTGGTGGTATATATTGATAACGCATTAGCAATACTGAATTGCACGATTCTAACTTTTTTTATCTTGTATTCGGTTAGATTATGCGTCCTTCAACTTACTCATTTGTATCTAATTAGTATTAGTATAAGATTTTACTACGGTCAAATGAAAGAGAAAAGATAGATGAAGAGACTCCATCTCAACCCAAGGATCTAAATATTTTAATAGAGTGGCTATGAATTTGATTGCATGTTTTCTTGCTCCTATGGGTGTATGGAGCAAGACTGTTTATTGTTGATTCTTGGCACTCATTGAAATTTTGTTAGAAATAGTTGTGAATTTTAACTAGGTAGACGATAACAAGTTATGGCTGACGTTCCCTGAAGTGTGTATTTTTTTTCAAAACGTAGTTATGGATCGTAGTTGGATGCAACAAAATCGATTGAGTGAAGAGTATGAGAAGGGAGTAGAAGAGTTTCTGAATTTTTCTCAAACGAAGCTTCCTTAAAGTGGCGGAACATTTTCTTGTCCGTGTGTTATTTGTGTGAACCAGACACCACAAATAGTCGACAAAATACGGGAACATCTAATTGTCTATGGGATTTGCAGCAGTTATACAACATGGACATGGCATGGTGAGAAGAAGGAAATGTCAAGTGTGTCTGAAGGAAAGAAAGCTGAAGTAGAAATAGATGATCGGTTAGAAGACATGATCCGTGATATTGGACATGAGTCTTTTAAACGAGCCCATGTTTATGAATCCTTGACAAAAGACAATGAAGAGGCTTTGTATAAGGGGTGTACAAAATTCACACGGTTGTCTGCCGTGTTGAGATTGTTTAATCTGAAGGAAATAAATAGGTGGACTGACAAGAGCTTCACCGACTTACTCGAGTTATTGAAAGATATGCTTCCAGAGGGTAACACATTGCCAAACCGTGCGTATGATGCGAAGAAGATTTTGTGTCCGATGGGTGTGGAGTATAGGAAAATACACGCATGCCCCAAAGACTGCATATTGTACCGAAAAGAGTTTGAAAATGTTCAGAACTGCCCCATTTGTGGGCTATCACGCTACAAGGTGAAGGACGACATTGACAGTTGCGATGATGAGAGCACAAAGGGTGCACCTGCAAAAGTTTTATGGTATCTTCCAATAATTCCAAGATTGAAGCGACTGTTTGCCAATGAAAAAGACACAAAGAGTATTAGATGGCATGTGGATGAGAGGAAGTGTGACGGACAACTTCGCCATCCTGCCGATTCTTTGCAATGGAAGAAAATTGATACTCTGTTTCCAGATTTCGGCAATGAGCCAAGAAACATTAGGCTTGGGCTTGCTTCTGATGGAATGAATCCGTATGGTAACTTAAGTAGCAACCACAGTTCATGGCCTGTTGTCTTGGTAGTTTACAACCTTTCTCCTTGGTTGTGCATGAAACGCAAATACATGATGTTATCCATGATGATTTCGGGCCCGAAACAACCTGGAAATGACATAGATGTTTTCCTAAGTCCCCTGATTGAAGACTTGAGGAAATTGTGGGATGAGGGCGTTGATGTGTTCGATGCATATTCCAATGAAAATTTCAAGTTGCGTGCCATGTTATTTTGCACGATCAATGACTTTCCAGCATATGGAAACTTGTCCGGATATAGTGTTAAGGGGCATAGTGCGTGCCCAGATGTGAAAAAGGCACCTGCTACAATCAACTGAAACATGGAAGAAAAACTGTGTACCTTGGGCATCGTAGATTTCTTCGACGTGATCACCCGTATCGTAGGTTGAAAAAAGCTTTCAACGGATGTCAGGAAAATGGTGTAGCTCCGACTGCCTTAACAGGGGAAGAAGTGTATCAACGAGTGAAGGACATCAAAGTCATATTTGGCAAGAAACAGAAACAAAAGCAGTCCACTGTGAAAAATATATGGAAGAAGAGGTCTGTGTTCTTCGATCTTCCATACTGGTCCAGTCTTGATGTAAGACACTGTATTGATGTCATGCATGTGGAGAAAAACGTGTGTGATAGTGTAATTGGTACTCTTCTCAACATTCAAGGCAAGACAAAGGATAGTGTGAATGCTCGTCTAGATATGGTTGCAATGGGTATAAGACAGAAATTAGCTCCAGAGCCAAGAGGTAGTGCCACATATCTGCCCCCAGCATGCCATACTTTGTCAAAACAAGAGAAAAGAAGTTTTTGCGAGTGTCTTCGTGGAATTAAAGTGCCTCAGGGTTACTCTTCGAATGTTAAAAACCTAATCTCACTGAAAGACCTCAAAGTAGTTGGTTTAAAGTCTCATGACTGTCATGTATTGATGCAACAATTACTTGTAGTGGCTATCCGCGGCATCTTGCCAAAAGAAGTCCGACATGCCATAACTAGATTGTGCTTATTCTTCAATGCTATATGTGCCAAAGTCATTGACCCTATGGACGACTTGGAAAACGAGGCTGCTATTATATTGTGTCAGTTGGAGATGTACTTTCCTCCATCATTCTTTGACATCATGGTCCATTTAATTGTTCATATAGTGCGGGAGATTAGATTGTGTGGCCCCGTTTATTTAAGGTGGATGTACCCAGTGGAGCGATATATGAAGATCTTGAAAGGGTATGTTAAGAATCAATACCGCCCCGAAGCATCCATTGTTGAAAGGTATATCACAGAAGAAGCCATTGAGTTTTGTACAGACTACTTGTCAAAAGTGGAACCTGTAGGGATTCCTAAGACTCGTCATGTTGGAAGATATGAAGGTAAGGGTACACGAGGGTTAACCGTTAAGAGCATGAGTCGTGTGGAGGTGCTTCAAGCTCATTTGTATATATTGAATAACAATGCTGAGGTTATACCTTACTTAGAAGCTCACAAAAGAATTGTCAAGGCCAGTAACCCTCGCATGAACGAAAAAAGTGTGTTGAGAGAGCATAACAAGACATTCCTATCTTGGTTCAAAACACAGGTTATGAAGGAATATGATACTGCTTCTGATACATTACGTAGGCTAGCACATGAACCTAGTTTTAATGTCTTGTGTTGGAGTGGGTATGATATAAACAATATTTCCTTTTACACAAAGTCACAGGATGACAAGAGTACCGTTCAAAATAGTGGGGTTATGGTAATGGCTTCTTCAATGCATTTCTCTAGTTCAAGGGATAAAAACCCCATTCTTGCATCCATAGCTTACTTTGGGGTAATTGAAGATATTTGGGAGTTGGATTACTGCAAATTTAAGGTGCCTGTTTTTAAATGTAAGTGGGTTAACTTGATATGGTGGAGTAATAACCGATGAAATGGGTTTTACATTGGTGGACTTTGACAAAGTAGGGTACAAGGACGAACCCTTCATCATGGCTGAACAAGCAAAACAAGTTTTTTATGTCAATGATCCTTTTAGAAAAAATTGGTCAGTGGTCCTACAAGGAAAAAACATTCATGATAATAATGAAAATGAAGATTCAACCCTTAATATTTCTGAGACTCCTTCCTTCACAACACAAATTCCTATTTTCATTGAAGAAAGGGATGTGGACGATGTACGTGCCACTCGTGGTGATCATAATGAAGGGATATGGGAGAACATCTGTATTTCACCCATGGAATAAATTTAAAGGTTAATACCTATTTGTTATTGGCATTGATTGTGCTTATTTTGTTTTGTATTTAAATTTACATCTGTTATTGTGTTTATTAATGATTTATATTCTGCTTTGTCCTATATTATTGTTTCTGACATTTATCTTCTGTCCTCTAAACAGATATCATGGCTGATCCTGTAGATAGTACGACATCTACAAAAAAGAAGACTAGATCAGCCACTTCTTGTCAGGAGTTGACTTCTAGACGTCCGACTGGATATAGGTATCCAATTGAGTTTGATGGGGAGACAGGCCAGCCTAAAGGGAACTATGCAACTAAGTTCAAGACATTTGTGGCTATGTTGGCTAGAAACAAGGTTAGCATATTGGTAAATGAATGGGAGAACGTGGATGACGGCACAAAAGAGTGCATTTGGCAGGATGTGACGGTAATACCTCTTTTTACAAACTCCTCTAATTTCTTATACCATTTAACTAAATCTGTTTATTACTAATACCATTTTATTGTCTATTTAAGGAAACATTTGATGTTGATCCTAACGATAAGGGGCTTAAGAAGATATGGCTATCTTATGCTGCTAATCGTTGGAAGTCACACAAGACTATGCTCACAGGGACTTATGTTTTTGGCCCTGGTGACAAGGACGGATGTAAGACCCCATGTTATAAGTATAAATCCATTTCAGAAGAAACATGGGAGTTGTTTGTGAAGAGTCGACATGAGCCTGAGTTTTTGGTTAGTACTTTTTCTTAATTTCTCATATTACTTGATTTTTCGTTTAGCTAATTTACATGTACGTTATTTCTAACAGGAGAAAAGAGCAAAGGGAAAACAAAACCAGGCCAAGAACAAGTATTACCACAGAACTTCTCGTTGTGGTTATGCATATTTGAAGGCCACTTGGAAGGAGAATAGGTTGAAGGAAATGCAAAAAGAGAGTGGCAATATGCAGCTGACGGTGGATGATGTTGATTCTCCACCACGTCACGAGCAATGGAAGTTGGCCCGAATAAAGTCAACCAGAGAGTATATAAATGAGGAGACATCCACTGTTGCCTCAAAAATTGTAAGAACAACTTTCAATATATCATGTTTAGTGTAATGCCTTACATAACATTGACTTACACCATATATGTTGGCAGGATGACCTTGTAGATCAGGCCACTCAAGGAACTTTTGTTCCTGATACACGTATGGATATCCTGACTACTGCCATTGGGACACCTGATCACGGTGGCCGTCCCCGCGTTGCCCCTTTTGGTGTCGGCCTGAAGACATATTATGGAAGAGCTGCACCTCGTGGCAAAGCAAAAGCCTATGCGGAGATGGAGTCCTTCAAGGCAGTGCTGATGCAGCAGTTTGAGGAGACCTTCAATAAGAGGGTAGATAAGGCGGTAGCCGAGGTATGTTTCCTAACCTGTTTCTTTTCATTATGCAAGCCACTGGTTCTGTTTTCATAAATCACAAAACCCTGCCAGCTGTTTACAGCATGAAACAGAATGTAAACTAACTGACTCAGTCATGTTTAACAAAATGAGAAGATTTGGATTCAAGCCTGAATTAGATACAATCACGAATGCTATTTCATCATGTTTATTCAGCCAATAAGATAGACCTGTAGAGAATTATGAACTGGAAATGAATTATGAACTGTCTTTTCTAATATGGATGCATATCAAATATTGAATAGCATAAAATTGCTTGTTTTGTACATTGACACATCATCACACAAACCCTATCAGAGCATCTCAATCAAGAGAACCAATTGGATAACCAAGTGGAATGGCTGTGTCCTTTTACTTGGCAACAGTAGTTTCTGACTATTCATTATAAAGGTTTTGATAAAAGCAAGGAGGTCGAAATTTTGTGGCAGTGTGCAGTTTATGCAGTTCTAAGATGCATTTGGTTGGAGAGGATTATCTTTCAGAAAGTCTTTTGCCCCTAAACTTGTTATGGGATAGGGTTATAACTAGCATCTATAACTTCTCATTCTGCTTAAAGTGAGTTGGCCTTTCTGATATGCAAAGATTCAACTACCTTACTTCACTCTTTATTTTTCCATCAATTCATGTTTGCTTATTGTATCTTGAACTTTCTGATTTGGGGGATGTCATATCCACCACCCAGATGTCATATCCATCAATTCATCTATAACTTAATTTATGTTCTCTATTTCTTTGTTTGCATACATGCATTTTCATTTTGCAATATTAAGTACAAAACACAAATCTATCACTACTCATTCATTCAGAAAACCTCTAACTCTCTTATCTCTAAATGACACATACAACATACACATTTCAGAACAGCTCCATCCTACAGCAGTAACTAGAATATGACAATGCTACAAAGATGTCATTGTAGGGTTGAAGATTAGATTTTCTTCATGGTGATGTTGGGACTGGTTCAGTACCAGACACATGGAAGTAGCATCTTTGTTTTGCTGCTCATGGTGCTTTTTCTGGTCCTACATAATGTAAAATGCACAGGTTATGATACAGAGTTTTCAACAAATATAGGAATGAACAAAAATAGACCAAGCTGACGGTTCAGTTCACTTTTGCCAACTGTCTCATTAAAAAGTGCTGTAATTAATCAGTCATCCTAATCACCTCGTTACTAAAACTTACCCTCATCCTTCGTTTTTCCTCTTCCCGCTCATGCCTGAGAATAGCATATTCATCTAACATAGCAAGAAGAGGAACACCATCGTACATGAATGACGTGTCGTGTACTTCTTCCCAAACACGAGCTTTAGCAACCAATGCATCAACCAAAGCTGCGTTTTGAAATGAAAGTATCAAAATTAATAATTCTGGGCTCATGCATGCCAAGAAACCATGATGATAAACTAGTATCTGTCAGCAAACCAGAGATTGCAAGTTCGTATAACGACATCGGCTGCCAAATCAATTGTTAAGTTCCATAATTTGGAGTTACCACGATATCCCTGGTTTTCAACTCAAGAAATTCAAAAGAAACTACTTGATTCCAAGCAGTACAGTAGTTCTTGATTGTGATGTTCATAGAACAATAACATTGTTTGTAAATATGTTTATCCAATAATATATACAAATGCTCATAAGAAGTTAGTTAATATTGGGTCTGGATTGTTTCATTAGCACTGCTTTTGCTGATATTAATTGCTCTTGACATGGAACTTTCAAGTATACTTTCAATTGAAACTTTCAAGTACAGTACATTCAACAAAAATATACTTTCAATTGAAACTTTCATTAACATGCATTCACATTGGTGTTCGATGCTATATGTACATTGGCGAATTGATGTAGAGGGAGAAACACTGTTTTTTTTCCTTATATGTATTGGCTTATTTCTATTACTTTACAGCAGGAGAGAACCTTGAAAGGCTGTACGAACTTATTATTTGCTAAATGACAACTTGATCATTAGAAACTTGACATTTCTTTTCTTATGTTCCCTTTCCTTTGCATCTTGTCCATCTTTGTCCTAAAAATATTTTAATGGAAATACATTGAAATGGTTCCTGCATTATGGAAGATATTAATTTATAAAATTTCATTTACTGAGACTTGCATCTCAGGATTACGTAACTCCACCCGCAGCCATCAACATGCAAGAGTTACAGGAGACAATTAGTCAGAGGATAGAGAAGACAGTAGCTGAGGTATGTATAAAATGCTACAATATAAATTCAGTAGTTTAAGTAAATTTGCGAAGGTTATTCATTTATAAAATTTCATTTTGTAGAGACTTGCAAATATGGCTTGTGCAAGTCAACCCTCATCTGGCCAGCCCAACCCTGTGAAGACTCCTATGCGCGAAAGCGCTAAGGACAGTTGCTCACCGTCCCAATCGAGGATGCCAACCCCCACTAATTGGTTGAGAGAGTTATCTGCCATGTTATATGACTTTGCGGGCAAAGCACAAGGGCTACTGATGGATTATGACCCCGAGTCCGTCGAACATTACTGGATTGGTGAGAAGTAGATAACCGACATTACTATGGGTGGACGTTGGCTTGAATTATGCCACCTGGCATTATGGGGCTCGTAAGTATATGTCAATCTAAGTTTATATCGTAAGCATGCTTAAATCATTTGTAATATTAATTAATGTGTTTTTCAATATATTAGGTATTGTTGGCGCCTATGTAAGGATAGGGGCTATGATGATAGGTACGGAATTTTTTCGCCTTACGAGATTAGTTCTTTATGTCCCAAGTCTTCTCCCAAAAAAATGGAGGAAATTCAAGCATACATCCAGAACAAGATGACGGAAGAGAAGAGGCAATGTTATTTAGCACCATACTGCTATAGGTAAGTTCATTTACGTGTGTTTATATAGTTTTCTTTTGTTTGTCTGTTTCTTCATACCATTATTGTTGTCCAATATTGCAGTGGCCATTGGCAGTTGGCCGTCATTTGTCCTGAAGACCACGTTGTCGTCTGGTTGTGTTCCCAGGGTTATCGGCCTAATCAAACCATTGTAGAAAGAATTAATAAGTGAGATTTAATTTAATTCTTAACATATACTTTATGATATAATTTTAGAACTTTGACTTATCATGAATATTCTTTTATCAGTGCAATCGATGGATATAACAGGATTAAAGGAGTTAGGAGAAATAATCCGCCTGAATGGTTGTTGCCCAAAGTAAGTGGTTTAAATTAAAAATATTCATTTACAAATATTAGGATATTTAATATTAACCGAGTACTTAACTTTAATATTTATTTGTAGGTGGCTCGTCAAACCGACGGGTGGGCATGTGGGATATATGTTATGAGGAATATGATGACCATTATCTCAATGATAATCGGAAATTGATGGAGGTAATAATTAAAATCTCAATAAGCTTAATTGATTTCGGACTTAATTAAATATTATTTTGGTTATATAAACTAGTGTTTATATTTTTTTACAGGTATTCAATGACACATCATCAATGTCACATGATGAGCTTTTGAGCATAAGACAACTCTGGGCAGAATATTTTTGCAAATTCTATACCGACTTGAAATTCGAGCCAAAGAGGAAAAAGAATAGAAAAACTGGTGGGAAAAACAAATAGTGAAGTTCAAGTTTAAGTTTAAGTTTAAGTTTGTATTTTTGATTTAGTTAGGTTTGTATTTGAATATTAGTTTGTATTTGACTTGCTTTTAGTTTTAGTTTCGGTTTAAGTTTTAGATTTAGTTAAGTTTGTATTTGAATATTAGTTTTAGTTTTATTTTGTATTTGATTTGGTTTAGTTTTAGTTTGTATTTGGTTGTTGGACAAGAATGTTGCTGTGGTTGAATATTATCATTTTATGTCACAAGTTTGTTGTTGTGGACCTGTGGTTGTTTTGGTTAGAAATAGTTTCTACAGGTATATATGGTTCCTGTAAAAGGATATTTAAAACTTGAAAAAAAAATAATACCTTTTAAATCGGTTGTTTATGAACAACCGATGTAAAAAGTCACCTCTGAGGCTTTTAAATCGGTTGTTTATAAACAACCGATTTAGAATGTATTTTAAAATCGGTTATTTATAAACAACCGATTTAAAAGGTATCATTTAAATCGGGCCTTTACAAACAACCGATCTAAATGGCTCATTTAAGACCAAAATTAGACATGAATCAAGACTTTTTAAATCGAAATAACCGATTTAAAAAGGTTATTTAAATCGGTTAAATAACCGATTTAAAATCCCCAAATATACTAAATCCGGAGCATTCAAGTCGGTTGTCCAACCGATTTAAAATCCCTAAACAACCGATTTTAAATCCTGGATTTCCACTAGTGTTTTGCTTTCTAGTCTTGATTTATGCTTGTTTAAGTGTTGTTGTGTTGTTTGATCATGACTTGATGAAAGAGATGAACACATAAAACCCCAATCTTGAAACCCTAAGTGAAAACCAAAGGGAAAAAGAGAGGTAGTGGGATCTTGAAGGTTAATCATGCTATTAGTTGTGTTATTGAGCTATTTGAAGTTGTTGATTGTTGTTTTGAGTAATAGATTTGGGTCTAGCATGTTAAATGGGTTATTTTGTGACTTGGACCTATTCTTGGAGAAGGGAAAATGTAGGATTTAATAGTTGAATCATGTATCTAATTGTTGAATGATATGTTTTAGGTAGTTTAATGGCTATTGGATTGATTATGCATGAGTTAGTAGTAAAGATAGTGTATGTTAATTGTGAGAAAATGATTCTTGAAGGACTAATATGGCATGTAAAATTTGATTAGTTGTTTTCTAGTAATTAATGTTGTTTTGACCATGATTTAATTGATTGGAGCTTAGTTGAAACTTAGTTTTGATTGTGGTTTGAAATCAAAGGAAAAACTTGAAAGGTTTTTGGAAATATGGTTCTTGAAGTTTTGGAAAAATGTTTTGGAAGATGTTTGGTTTAAATTCTCTTAGGTGTATTAATTACTACATGATGTTATTTGAGTTTTGAAGTAATGTTTTAATATGAAATTGATTTGGAAAATGTCTAGAACAAGTCCTTAAATGTGCTTAAATCATGTTTGGTGTTGTCTTGATGATTATTTGCATTGTAGTATATTTGAAAATGTTTTGTAAAGCAAAAGAAGTTGGAAAGTCTTTTGAAACTTGTATTCTTTTTAAATTGTTTTGGTAAATGAGCTATGGAGTCTTGTAATTAGGTCTTGAACATGATTTGTCATTAAAAGGGAATTGTGTATCAGTAGTTAACCTGCGAGAAAAAAATCTTACCTTTGCAATATTCTTTTAAATGAAGTTTTGAAACTTAGTTGAACTTGGTGTTAATATGTGACTTGTTATTTGAAAGGAAAATGTTAAGTGAAATGGTACTACCTTATTGTTGAAGAATTTGCAAATTGGCCATTTAATTTACGCCCTTAGCCTTGAGCCCCTTGGATAAAAGAAAGGAAGATTTCTTGCAAAACTTGTCTTGACATATATACATGTTTAATTAGAACTTGAGTTATTAGTTTTGTGAAAGCCTATCCTTTAAAGCATGATTTTGAAAAGTGGTAAATAAATTCGCATGTTTGGAATATGTTTTAGAACATATCTTGAAAAATACTTGAGCTATGCCTTGGTTAAAACTTGTTGTTTGTTGCTTTGAAACGTAGTTGAAAATGAATTGGAAATGGTTTGTTGTTGTGAAAAAGAGGTTTTTGGCAAATTTTCTTGAAAGAAAAGGGATTGAGGCCGAGAGGCCCAGGGGGTATTGGAAGGAAAATTTTGTTTATGAACTTGTCTAAATGTTTGCATGAGTATGTGCTTAGGCTTTGAAATTTATGAAAGTGGCTAATTGCATGATTGTTTATTTTGAAGTCTCCAGAAAAAGATTTTAGTTTCAAAACTTCACTCTTTTCAAATAAGTTAGCATTTTCTAAAGTAAGTGTTATGTGTTATTTTTTTTAAGAAGTGTTTTAGTTCAAAAACTTTATTTCTTTTCGAGTAGCTAGTATTTAAATGCTTGAGCAAATTTTTGGTTAGAAAAGGGCTAGGTTTGAGAGACTAAGGGGTATAGAATTAGGCCCTTAGAATTGTGCTAAGTTTGTTTGTTGTGTTAGACTTTAAGTAAATTCGAGACCGTGCGGCGTAGGATTGGAGAATATGTGGATGCGTGGCTTGGAGTTCGGTAAGGGCGCTTCACATTTAATACTTGCTTTAGTTTGTTAGCGTAAGGGCACTTCTAGACATCGTAGGCTTTTATTGTATATGTCCTTGCGTAAGGGCAATTTTTAGATACAAATTTAATTTCAAGTGTTCATGCGAAGAAGTCTGAGAACCTAAGGGTTCGAAGTGAGGGTCTTGTACCCCTTCGCTTTATTTTTGTTATATATGCTGATTATTTAGTGGGCTTGTCTGCAAGTGGTTGGCAGTTGTCCCCAACTCCCCACACTTGTTTGTTCCTCTCTGTCAATTCCATCGAATTGCAGAGGGATGGATTCCATATTGATTGTCATTGTTCTTTGCTAAGTGTGATTATTTGAGATGAGATGCTTATGTTATTTATCTCTGATGGATTGAGTTGTATTGCTATGTTGCTTATGCTGTTGAACTGAATTATATTGTTATAATTATGCGAATTGTCCATCGGAGTGCGAGAGTTGGTCGAGTCGTTGAGTCGTTGAGACGTTTTTGAGCTTGAGCCGATTCACCTAGGGTGCAAGAATCCCCTAAAAGGCTACGGCTGGTGTTCGGTAGGGAATGGCTAGACGTTAGTTTTGCCATGACGTTTTTGAGCTTGCGTCGATTCACCTAGGGTGCGAGAATCCCCTAAAAGGCTACGGCTGGTGTTCGACAGGGAATAGCTAGGCGTCGTAATGCTAATGGAACCTGAGCTGAATGTCCTAGGGTGAGGAGAGAGCCCAAGGCTACGGCTGGTATTCAGTGGACGGATTCGCGTTACTTCCGATATGTGGCGAAAGTGTTGCGAGAATGAGTCTTGATTTGGGTCTTGAGTCGCGCTTGTGAATTGTATACACTGTTGTTTGCCTATTGTCATGATTTATTATTTTTCCGTAATATGTTGTGCTATTACATGTTTTATTGCCGAGTGTGTTGTCGAATATGTGTATCTGCCTCTTTTATTTTAAGAAGTTGACCCTTGCCAGTGGTTCTTTCAATTGATGAATGTAACCCAGATGGTGAAGCAAGCGAAGGATTCGGAACTACAGAGAGGAGCAGCTGAGGATAGTCGTCCAGCTTTTTACTTGCGTTATGTTTGTGGAATTTACTAGTAGTCTAGTGTAGAGTATAGCTTATGGACCAGCTATAGGATATTTGTCATTTATTTCAGTGTTGTAATAAACCTCTGTTATGTTTCATGACACGTTGTTATATATGATTTGACAGAATAAATGAATGTGGTCTATGTGGTGTCTTAAATTATTTTCCGCCATGTTTCTAAAAGTCGATGTGATGCTCTGACTGCTTCTTTAAAGAACCTTTAAAAAAAAATAGGACCACATTTCTCGAAAACCCTACGAGCAGAGTATTCCACCTTTCGGAAACATGTCAACTTTTGTTAGAATGTTCACTTAGTAGCACTCCAGAGACAGGGTGTTACAGTCACTCCTTGTGGTAAAACCATGTATACATCCTCTTTCAAATCTCCACGAAGAAAAGCATTATTCACATCAAGTTGATGCAAATGCCAATGATGAATAGAAGCTAATGCAAGCAAACACTCTCTGTAACGCCCGAACTCCAATAATAATTGAAATAAGATAATTTAAATTAAAGTACAAGAATTACTAAAAATTTAAACTTGAATTACTGGAATATTAGTCCAAGCATAGTACTACGTCATAAGTCTATTAAATAGAGTTTACAACATCACACAAGTCCAAAGCTTGGGAAAGTTACAAAATACAATGTCAATCTTTGTCTTTATAACAAAAGAGACAAGTACAATGTCAATCTAACATAAACTAGAAATTAGAAACTTCTGGAATCATCACTTTTCCTCTTCGGGTACCTGCTTATCTGAAATAAAAAAGGAAAGGGGTGAGATTCTAAAAATCTCCGTAAGTCCTTCAGGGACCCCTCACTAACACTCGCCACAATCACAATAACACTTTCATTTAAAACATTACGGTAACATGACCAATCATACTATTACATACAACCAAGGATTTATCGATGGGCTTTACCACTAAGGGAGTTACCACGGGGCTTTACCCTGCAATATATAACTTCTGATATAACCGAGGATTTACCGTTGGGCTTTACCTCTAAGGGATTTACCGTTGGGCTTTACCCCGTGTTGTAAGATCCCATACTGCAACCAAGGACTTACCGCTGGGCTTTACCACTAAGGGAGTTACCACGGGGCTTTACCCTGTATAGCGGGATTTTCTTATTAGAACCATTATAATTTAATAGCACTAATACTTTCTCTATAAGCATTTCAAACTAATTGTGTTGAAATAGCTTCTCTAAGGGAATCTTAAGATGTCCCTTTGATTTTCTATGTTTTAGAATACTTAAAATGAGTATTCATGGCCTTAAAAGCCCTTAAAATGTGAAAATACACATTTCTGCTTAAGCTGGCACGTCGCGCGCACAAAGGATCGCGTCACGCGCATTTCACAAATTAGCCACTGTCTGTGCATGCGCCGCGAGCACCCAGGGTGCGTCACGCGCATTTCTGCGCTTCCGATTCGGTTCCTGTGTGCGTCGCGCGCATCCGTACGAGTGTCACGCGCATTTCTCTATTTTGGCTCTATAATGTCGCGCGTCACACACACTTGTGAGGCGCGCCACGTGTAAACGTGCATAATTGTGCAGAAACCAGTTTTCTGCACTTCTCCAAACTCCAACCACATTTTTACCTCAATCCAAACCAATTTCAAGCAAGATTGGAACTCAAAATCAAGCATATGACTGATATACAAGATTAAAAGCAACATATGACACATAAAAACACAATCCATCATGCTTCATCATATCACAAAACATCAATGCATCATCTTAAGCACATTCCTTTTTACCCAAACCCATTCATGCATTTCAACCATTCCCAACTCAGAAATCAAGAAGATACACAAATGAGACCAAAAGAAAAAACCCTAAGTGGTGGGTCTTATGATTGCCCAACCTCTAAGTGAGAAGAACTCACCAACAAACTTTGAGAACTTGAGCTATGGAGGTGAAGACCTTGGGTTTCTTCTTCTCCAATTCGAGCTCCTCCTTCTCAAGCCTAGGGCAAGCTTCTAATTTCTGAAAATGCCCAACAATCAGTCCTCATACTCTCTTCTTCTTGCTAGGAATGACAAACTTCCACTATTTTCCCTCTTTTTTCCTCAAAACCTTCGAACCCTAGCACCCCCGCTTTTCTTCTTCTTCTTCTTCTTCTTCTTCTGTAACACCCCAATTTTTAAGAAAAATTGTTTTAGCGATTAAATTCTAAATACTTGAAGGTAAGTCGTAGAGATTGATCACCTCAATGATTTAATGAGAGTACGAGGAATTATTTTGACGTATTTTAAATTATTTTCTCATTATAAATAATTATTATTATGATGTCAATTAAAATTAATAGACAGCGTAGACGTATGCTGCTTTTAAGGTGAATTCATCAATTAAACTTATTATAAGCTTTCTGTCTGACGCGGTAATGCGTATTTTTGTTGATTAAGAAAGTGATTGAATTAAATCAAGATAAAATTAAATTTAAGAATTAATATTTAATATTAATTCATGGTTCAAAATTCATTGAATAATTCTTATGAATATTCGTCGTATTTTGAATCGCCGGGTAATTTTTATCCGCAGTAAAATTTAAAACGAATTCTGATTTGGATGAAAATCAAATCGTAACTTGTTGTGATGATGCTTGAGTGTTTTCTATTGTTTTTATTATTTGGATATAAATTATTATCACGCGGTGGATTAATTTCTAAATAAATTAATTTCCGTGATTTAATCAGCGAAAGACTTAATCGGTAACGCGATGTGTCAAGCTTACCTTGGTTAATTAGGAGATATCTTTCCTAAGCTATTCCTAACCAAGTAAATTCCTTTTATTAAAATTAATTTTCCTTCCCTCCTTTTTAGATGACCAGGCCGTGAGCCCCTCCCCTTCTTCTATTCATTCATTTTTTTTATTATTATTTCATTTTCCTAGTTTTGTCTAAGGGTGAGTAAAAAGGAGAGCATATTAATTTTTCCCCATTTCTTTTGTTCTGGCCCTCCCCGAATTCCCTTTTATTTTTTCTCCTTCCTTCTTTTCTTTAGCAGCAGTGTGACCCCCTCTCCCTCACTCACTTATTCCAAATTTCCTTAAGTGCTTAGTGTTGGTAAAACAAAAACAAAGAGGCAAGTCTATTCCCTTCCTTATTTTCCTCATTCTGACCGTGACCCTTCCCCTTTTTACTACTCCCTTTCTTTGTTTCTTTCTCTTGATTACAAGGTGGTGAAGTGGGGAAAATAAGACAAGCTCATATTTCCTTTCTTCCTCATTTTCTTTGTCAGCCGAGACACTCCCCCCACCTCCAGTCACCCATTCTATTTTTATTTCTCAAATGTGCAAGTGTTGGTCTAAGTGAGAAGTAAGCAAAGTTTTCATCCCATGCTTCTTTCCCCTTGCTCCAGCCGTAGCAACCCATTTGCACACCATTTCTTTCAATTTCCTTCTCCATCTTAGTGATATTTCCATGATGTAGTAAGTAGAAACTTGAGCTAACATCCTTATTCTCTTTTAAGCCTTAAAACTGTGGCTCCCTAGGTGTTGTTGGGTGAGATTCTTTTGCTTTTTCATGTTAATTACTTGTTGTTGTTGTTGGTGTGGGGGAACAAGGATGGAAAATATTTTTAGTTGGATTGATTCCCTTGAAAAGAAGTGGTATTGATGATTGATTTTAAAGAATTCCAACAAATTTGTATTTTTCCCAATTTTACATAAACCCTAACTTTTCCAAATTTGGGGAAAAGTAGAAATTTGTTTAGGTAATCTCAAATTTGTGTTATATTCTTGCAATTGGGTAGTTGAAATTGTGAATTAGCATAAACAATTTCATTTTCTATTATTGATTTTGGATTTCCCCAATTTTTCCATGAACCCTAACTTTATAACTTGGGGGAAATTAGAAGTTAGTCATGAAATTATGAAATTGATGTGTTATATTATATCCATTGGAATTGTCTTGGATGATTTGGCTTGGAACAAAAAGACACCATTTCTTTCAATTTCCTTCTCCATCTTAGTGCTGTTTCCATGATATAGTAAGTAGAAACTTGAGCTAACATCCTTATTCTCTTTTAAGCCTTAAAACCATGGCTCCCTAGGTGTTGTTGGGTGAGATTCTTTTGCTTTTTCATGTTAATTACTTGTTGTTGTTGTTGGTGTGAGGGAACAAGGATGGAAAATATTTTTAGTTGGATTGATTCCCTTGAAAAGAAGTGGTATTGATGATTGATTGTAAAGAATTCCAACAAATTTGTATTTTTCCCAATTTTACATAAACCCTAACTTTTCCAAATCTGGGGAAAAGTAGAAATTTGTTTAGGTAATATCAAATTTGTGTTATATTCTTGCAATTGGGTAGTTGAAATTGTGAATTAGCATAAGCAATTTCATTTTCTATTATTGATTTTGGATTTCCCCAATTTTTCCATGAACCCTAACTTTATAACTTGGGGGAAATTAGAAGTTAGTCATGAAATTATGAAATTGATGTGTTATATTATATCCATTGGAATTGTCTTGATGATTTGGCTTGGAACAAAAAGACACCATTTCTTTCAATTTGCTTCTCCATCTTAGTGCTATTTCCATGATATAGTAAGTAGAAACTTGAGCTAACATCCTTATTCTCTTTTAAGCCTTAAAACCGTGGCTCCCTAGGTGTTGTTGGGTGAGATTCTTTTGCTTTTTCATGTTAATTACTTGTTGTTGTTGTTGGTGTGGGGGAACAAGGATGGAAAATATTTTTAGTTGGATTGATTCCCTTGAAAAGAAGTGGTATTGATGATTGATTGTAAAGAATTCCAACAAATTTGTATTTTTCCCAATTTTACATAAACCCTAACTTTTCCAAATTTGGGGAAAAGTAGAAATTTGTTTAGGTAATCTCAAATTTGTGTTATATTCTTGCAATTGGGTAGTTGAAATTGTGAATTAGCATAACAATTTCATTTTCTATTATTGATTTTGGATTTCCCCAATTTTTCCATGAACCCTAACTTTATAACTTGGGGGAAATTTGAAGTTAGTCATGCAATTATGAAATTGATGTGTTATATTATATCCATTGGAATTGTCTTGGATGATTTGGCTTGGAACAAAAAGACACCATTTCTTTCAATTTGCTTCTCCATCTTAGTGCTATTTCCATGATATAGTAAGTAGAAACTTGAGCTAACATCCTTATTCTCTTTTAAGCCTTAAAACCGTGGCTCCCTAGGTGTTGTTGGGTGAGATTCTTTTGCTTTTTCATGTTAATTACTAGTTGTTGTTGTTGGTGTGGGGGAACAAGGATGGAAAATATTTTTAGTTGGATTGATTCCCTTGAAAAGAAGTGGTATTGATGATTGATTGTAAAGAATTCCAACAAATTTGTATTTTACCCCAATTTTACATAAACCCTAACTTTTCCAAATTTGGGGAAAAGTAGAAGTTTGTTTAGGTAATCTCAAATTTGTGTTATATTCTTGCAATTGGGTAGTTGAAATTGTGAGTTAGCATAAGCAATTTCATTTTCTATTATTGATTTTGGATTTCCCCAATTTTTCCATGAACCCTAACTTTATAACTTGGGGGAAATTTGAAGTTAGTCATGAAATTATGAAATTGATGTGTTATATTATATCCATTGGAATTGTCTGGGATGATTTGGCTTGGAACAAAAAGAAAACCCTTCCCAAGTAGCTTGGCCATCAAGGCCGTGGGTTTTAATGAGGGTAGAGAAAGATTTTTGTTTTGTTCAAAGCTTGATCTTAGTTATTATTGTTGTTGTCAATTTTGGTTTTGATCAAGAAAATGGCTAATTTTGGGAAACCCTTGAGTGCTTGGAAAAGCCATGATAGGGTCATTTAATTGGGTCAATGGTTTTGTTTTGTAAAAATTAAGTGCATTTGGGTTGTTGAGTAAGTTTGGAAAGTTTTGGACAAGGTTTGATTGAACTGGAAGTGATTTTGAGGGTTAAGGCAATGAAATACTTAGGTGGAACGGATTCTTTGTGATCCTATAACCAAGTTGAGCCTTAATCAAATATTGTTATGAAATGAGTTTGAGTTTTAGTAGTATTAGGAATTGGATTGGTATGTTAAGACCATGAACACTTATGTTAGAGAATTCTTTGTATTTCTTTAACCAAAGTGGAGCCTTAACTAAGTATTATGGTGAAGAGTATTTAATCTTAGTGTTAGTATTTAAAACCTTGTTTTTCAACTTTGTGCATTCTTTCAAATAAGTCTTAAGTCTTTAAAAACATTTAATTTTAACTTGCATGTTATTTCAAGTGTGTGTGATTTAGTAAAAAGATTTTGGGATTGAGTAACCTAGGGGTCAGAGTTGAACTATACCTAGGGAATTATTTTTGAGTTGATTAGAGTTATACTAAGGTTTGGTGTGCTATTTAGGATCATTGAGGACTGTTCGTGCTGAGTAGGATGGTGATGTGTCTTGACACGTGAGCTGATAACCTTCGGTAAGGGCTACTTCTAGACACGTTTAGGTGATGGCCACTTAGGATTTTATTTGTTTTCCGATTAAAGAAGTCTAAGAACCTCAGGGTTCAAAGTGAAGGTTTTGTTACCCCTTTGATCTTTAAAGCTTTATATATGATGATTGGGTTTGTCTGCAAGAAGTTGGCGATTGCCCCCAACCCCCCACACTTGTTTGTTACCTCTTTGTTAGTTCCATGGAACTTTAAAGGGACGAATTGTGCTATCGATTTTGATGATTGATTGTGATTTGGTAGCATTTGTTTGTATGAGTTATCACAGAAGCATGACTTGTATTGTTGAGGAGTTCGCCAAGTGTACCGAATCACATAAGTAATAAAGTGATAAGTAAGATCGTCTCCACAGGGATTGCAATTGATTATTCAACTAAACAAAGTTCGTAACTATTTTGAACGTGAACAAACTCTTTGTATTGGAATTGATGCTATTTGTAACAATTAAAATTAAAAAAAGTAATTGAATTCGAATAATTAAAAACGACTAGGGGTTGAATCCTTTTGTTTTCACCTTTATGCAATTGAATTCAAAACCAATGCAAGCGATACTCATGAACAATTGAAGTTTAAATCCTCTAAATTAGATTAACGAAAATTCTTTTCCTCTTAATCCCTTTGATTTAACTAACAAGCCCTAATCCCTTAGGTTCAAATTAGTTAAATCATGCATAAAGAATAAAGATTCATACAAACTCATACCAAATAGAATTATATTCATATAACCCTATAGATATGTCCAACAATCTCAATGTTAGTTAAAAACCCCAATTTTCCAATCATGAGCATAGCCCAAATTCAATTTAGTAATTATCAATTATCAAAAGGCATTAAGAACAGAGATAAAGGATCAATTAACATGAATAAACTTGCATAGAAATAATAGAATCCAAATACATAAGGGTTTCCCCAAAATTCGTCAAACCCTAGCCTAAAAGAGTTCAGTTACTCATAGAGAAAGAGAAACCAAACCAAAAAATAGAAACAATGGTAGAGAACCACTCCATTGAAGACTCAAATCCTTGTTCCCAAGCTTGAATCCTCCTTGGAGATGGTGGAGAATGAATCCCTAGCACCCCTTGACAAGCCTTCAGCGTTTTTAGGTCTTTGGAATGCTAAAGAATGATCAAAACATCAAAAATTCACGTTTTTAACTCTAACAGCGCGATCAGAGCGCTCCGGGTGCGCTCCGCGTGCAACATGCGTGCTAAGAAACAGAATGGCGTCAAATTTGGTGCTCCAGGAGCGCTCAAGCATGCTCTGCACGTATGGGGTGCCCTCTTGCACCCGTGTTTCCACATTTCTTTGCATTTTTCACCTCTGTAAAGTCCGATTTAGCTCAAGGTGTCTTCATGAAAGTTGAAGCTATGGATCTTAGCTTTCCAATGGCATCGATTTCATCTCATTTGGACACCTACAACTCCAGATATGATTAAAACATTGAACATGTGTCAGGCTGAGACAGCATCACCTTATCAACTTGTTGAACAAATTACCCCAACTTAGAGATTGATTTAGGTCTCGGTTCCTTCATCAAAGTGGTAGATAATTCTTCTATCTTTCCAAAAGACCAAGATCATCTCATTTGGATTAGTGTGGCTCAAGATATAGCTTTTAGAATCTTCTTTGTCAAGGCGCGCTACCAGGCCAATCCTTTGGCTATACTACCATTCCTGTGCTTAGAGACAAAAACAATCATAGAAAATACTAACGCACAAACGTTAGAATGGGATCAAGTGAATACATTAAATCATACAATTTAAGCAAATAATCACTTTGAATTCGCTTCAATCACAACACAAATATTCAATTAAGCACTATAAATCTACATGTGATGAAGACTTATCAGTATGAAACGTATTGTTGGTGATATTGGCTAGTTGAATATTTATTTGATGTGGATGGTTAAATAATTATTTGATTATGCTTGATTGAATTGTCATATGTGTTGATATATTCATTGGAGTTGTGGAAGCATTGTCGTGTCGTTGGAACTTCGACCTAAATATTCGAGGGTGGTGGAAAGCCCAAAGCTATGGCTGCTGTTCAGCTGCTTAATTCATTGTCGTGTCGTCAAGGAACTCGACCTAAATATCCTAGGGTGGTGGAAGAGCCCAAGGCTACGGCTGGTGTTCAGCTGCGATGTTCATTATTCCGGAAACATAAACAGTGACATTTAGTTACATTAGAGGTCATATATGCACTTTTGTTGATTTGTATATTATGCTGTGTTATGATATATCTGTTTTATTTTAAGAAGTTGACCCTTGCCTGTGGTTCTTTTAATCAATAATTGTAACCCAAATGATGAAGACTGTGCAGTGTTCGAGGCTGCTGACAAGCGTAGCTAAAGATAGTCCTATCTGGCTATCTGTCTTTGGTGTGGGTTGAAATTTACTAGAGGACTAGTAAGTGTAGTATTGTGTCGACCAACTATAGGGTGTATACTGTTTTAATTACAATGTTGTAATAAGTGTATTTTTGTTTTCGAAACTTAAATTGTCATATGTGTAATGCTTGAATAAATTGATGAGTATGGTTATTGTGGTTTTATTTTGGTGTCTTTACTTATTCACCGTCATGTTTCTAAAATTGCTGTAATACTTTGACTGCTCTTTTTAAAGAAGTTTAAAAAAAAAATAGAACCACATTTTTGGAAACCATGCAAGCAGAGTATTTCGCCCTTCAGAAATATGTTAACCACTGTCAGAAATATTAGTTTAGTAGCGCTCCAGGAACGGGGTGTTACATCTTCTTTCTTTTCCAGCAGAGTAGAAAAAAGAGGGAAGGAGGAACAGCGAAAAGGAGCTGAGGTCGAGAAAGAGTAAGAGAGGGAAGAGGAAAAATAGAGTGGACTATAATGCCCTTTCTTTTCCTATCTATTCTCACTTTGCCATTACTAGGTGCACCCCTTATATTAATAAATACAACCCAATTTAATTACTCAACTATTAATTCAAAACATATAAATGCCTAAATTAATAAAGCCAAATAATTAAATTAGGCGCGGTGTTATATTGCTACCCACCTTTTAAAAGTTTTTGTCCTCAAAAACTAGACAAACACTTACCTATTGAAATAGATACAGATACTGGTCTTGCATCTCTGATTCGATCTCCCAAGTAGCCTCCTCTGAAGTGGAATCTTCCTAGATGACCTTCACTAGGGGACATTTTTGTTCCTCAGTCTCTTGACACTGCAGTCCACCACTTGCATTGGCATAGGCTGATAGGTTAAATCTGATCTCAGGTGTACCGACTCATGATTCAATGGTTGGTGAGGATCAGGGATGTACTTTCTGAGCTGAGACACATGAAAAACATTGTGCAAACTTGACAAGGACGGGGGTAGAGCAATCTGGTAGGCAACCGAACCGACTCTTTCAAGGATTTCGAAAGGACCGATATAACGAGGACACAACTTTTTGGCTTTCAGTGCCCTACCAATACCTATCGTAGGAACGACTTTCAGGAACACATGCTCTCCCTTCTTAAACTCAATAGGTCTTCTTTTCAAATCGGCGTAACTCTTTTGCAGACTTTGAGCAGTTTTCAGCCTATCTCTAATCTTCCTGATCTGATCAGTGGTTTCCTGAATTATCTCTGGCCCTAACCATCTCTTCTCTCCTACCTCAAACCAACACAGAGGGGTTCTACATTTACGACCGTAGAGTGCCTCATACGGTGTCATGCCTATGCTAGAATGATAGTTGTTGTTATACGCAAACTCAATTAGAGCTAAATGCTCATCTCAACTACCACCATCATCTAACATACATGCTCGAAGCATGTCTTCTAAGGTTTGGATAGTCTTTCCGTCTGACCATCCATCTGTGGATGATAAGCAGTGCTAAGATGCAACCTGGTCCCTAAAGCCAGCTGGAATCGCTTCCAAAACCGGGAGATAAACTTAGGATCCCTATCAGAGACGATGCTAGTGGGTACTTCGTGGAGTCTAACAATCTCTTTAATAAAGATATTAGCTAGCCTAGCGGTGTTGAAAGTGGACTTAACGGGGAGAAAGTGAGCGGATTTGGTTAATCTATCCACAATGACCTAGATGGAGTCATATCCGGACAGAGTGCGAGGTAAACCTGCCACAAAGTCCATGGATATGCCCTCCCATTTCCATTCCAAAATATCTAAGGGTTGAAGGGTACCTGACGGTCTCTGGTGTTCTATCTTGGTCTTCTGACAAACCAAGCATTGTTCTACAAACTCTCCTACGTCATTCCTCATTCCCGGCCACCAATAACTTTGTCTAAGATCATGTACATCTTAGTAGAACCAGGGTGAACCGAGAATCCACTCTTTTGGGCTTCTTCAAGAATTTGATTCTTAATGATTTGATCATTAGGGACACAAATCCTTTGATGAAAAAGGATAACACCACCACTAGCTTTGGAGAAACCGGCTTGGTGTTTCCTAGCTAGTAATTCACCATCTTGGTTCTAGGCATACCTAATGTATTTTGATGCAAGAATGGATAGTTTGATAACATTTCTCTCACAAATGGTATAAACCAAAATTGAACATCCAAGTTATTTTTCATTGATAATATGGTGCTATATATAGCCTTTAGTACAGTTGAAAAATGAAAAACAAATGGTCACAATTAAGTGACATAACTCCTATTGATAGTATTAACTATCATTACTAATTATTTTATAACTATCCTATTTAAGTGGCTAATTAAATAGCACTCAAGCTACCAAAGAGTCACCTAGACATGCAACTATTTTATTCTATTTCTTAAATAAAAGCACTAAAATGAGAAATAAAAGTAACATAGCAAATATTAAATAAAACATGATCAACCTTCTTTTCTTTATTTTTGCGCAGCACATGCTGAATGTAAAGCACCCTCCTTGGCTTGTAAATATGCTGGTAGAATTTAGTTGGACAACCAATCGAATGCAAGGGATAATTGGATAAGGTGCACGCTCCTTTTGATGGAATAAGTTGCAATGCATGGATTGAATAAAACTAGTGCAGGTGCTGGTCAAATATAATTGACCAATAAAAATCCACTCCTGAACGTTCCTTAATTTTTTTTTTGAGTGTATCTTTATAGGTTTCCTTCCACATGCTTAATGAATTCAGGATCATATCATGCTCCCCTTCTTCAAAAGGATTTGTCCTCAAATCCTCATAGCACTCTTTAAACAAAAACTTGGACTTTGGATACCTCTTTTTGTTTGAATGAGACCATATCCAATCTCCTGGGTCAAAGACAAGTCTTGCTTCCTCAACATGATTGTCCTTCACCTCATCATAAAATTTAAGATCAGAATCAATAAATAATTTTCCAACATTCGGATCAAAAAAATGTTTCAAATGAGGACTCGGGACTAGAGCCATGGAAGTTCGAATAGAATCTGCCTTCCATGTGATCAAACTATCCATTCTTGCATCAGATTTCTAAAGTCACAAGTGATTTCCAAATGGCTCACTATTAGGCTGTTCCCTATGGAGTACATTCCTAAGTTCAAATCCCTAAAGGATTCTAGCAACTCTATCTCCTTAACCATCATTGAAGAGACGTGAAGAGACTTTCTGCTTAAGGCATCGGCAACTACATTCGCCTTGCCTAGGTGATACTTTAAGTCAAAATCATAGTCCTTAAGGAACACTACCCACTTCCTTTGTCTTATATTCAGCTCCCTTTGATTAAACAGATATTTCAAACTTTTGTGGTCACTGAATATCTCAAATCGGGCACCATATAAATAATGCCACCATATTTTCAGAGCAAAGACTATGGCTGCTAGCTCTAAGTCGTGAGTTGGATAGTTTTCCTCGTGGGGCTTTAACTGTCTAGACGCATAGGTTACTGTTCGCCCATTTTGCATGAGAACACAACCCAAACCTTTACCAGAAGCATCACTATAAACGTCAAAACCTAAGGTTGGGTCGGGGATAATCAAGACCGGTGCACTAGTCAGCCGGAGTTTGAGCTCTAAGAAACTGTTTTCACAATTCTTATCCCACACAAACGGTTGCCCCTTTCGGGTTAACCGGGTCAAAGGAATAACTAACTGGAAAAATCCTTCTATAAACCTGGAATAATGACCAGCTAATCCTACAAAACTCCTAACTTCCATAATCGTAGTCGGTCGCTCCCATTCGAGAACGGCCTCTACTTTACTGGGATCAACAGCCACCCCCTCTTGGGAAATGACATGTCCTAGAAACTTGACTTCGGTGAGCCAGAACTCACACTTTTCAGGCTTTGCAAACAGACGGTTCTCCCTAAGTGTGCTCAAGACAATCCTAAAATGTTCCTCATGCTCTTGAGGTTCCTAGAATACACAAGGATGTCATCTATGAATACCACAACAAACTGGTCAAGGTAAGGTTTGAAAATTCTGTTCATGTAATCCACGAAAATAGCTGGAGCATTTGTCAAACCGAACGGCATAACAACGTACTCATAATGGCCATACCGTGTCCTAAACACGGTTTTTGGCACATCCTCGGCCTTGACTTGAATCTGGTGGTATCCTGACCGCAAATCAATCTTAGAGAATACCGAAGCTCCCCTAAGTTAGTTTAACAATCATCTATCCTAGGGAGAGGATACTTGTTCTTAATGGTGACTTTATTGAGTTGTCGGTAGCCTATACACAAACGCATACTACCATCTCTCTTTTTCACTAGGAGAACGGGTGCTCCCCATGGTGAAGCACTAGGCCTAATGAACCGCTTAACTATTAGATCTTCTAACTGAACTTTGAGCTCTTGCAATTCTAGGGGAGACATCCTATAAGGGGCTATAGAAATTGGTCCAGCTCCTGGCACCAATTCTATAGAGAACTCTACTTCTCTCTCTAGAGGTAAAGAGGTAATTTCCTCCAGAAACACATCCAGGAATTCATTAATCACTGGGATGGTGGTCAAGTCTAACCCAACCTCTGTGGTTGAAGAGAGCAACAAGATGTATCCTAAGTGTCCTTCCTCTATGCATTGGTGCAATTAGGACGCACTAGGCATCTCCTTTTAAACACAACTGGTTGACTATAGACTCCACAGATGGGAACTCAATGGTTCTAGAAAAACAATTCAAGATAACTTGGTTGGCGGAAAGCCAATCCATACCTACGATTATATCCATCCCCTTCAAGGATAGACAAACCAAATTGACTGAAAACATTCTTCCTTGAATTACGAGAGGACAATTCTTGCAAATCAATGAAGTAGAGATATTACCTTCAGCTGGTGTTTCAACAGTCATCGAAAAGGGTAAAGAAGAAAGATACAATCCTAACCTCTGGGCACACTTACCAGAAATGAAAGAGTGTGGCACCAGAGTCATACAGAATAACCACAGGATTATCATATAGAAGTCATGTACCTTTGATCAGATTCTCCACACCCTTTGCCTTCTTGCCACTGAGAGTGTGGACACAACCTGGAGTAGGTTCACCGGGTTTAGGACCTACTCACGAGTTGAGCTTGGGACAATCCTTCATGTAGTGGCCTGGCCGCTTGCACAAGAAATAGACATTCTGCCCTTGCATACACTCCCCGAAGTGGTTCTTTCCACACATGAGGCAGGCATCAGGCTTGGAAGCCCCATAATGTTGCACTTGTTTTCCTTTAGCCCGATGTCCCTTAGTCTTCAATTGTGGAGGAGTCTTGCTCTCGTCCTTCTACTTCTGCCATCTAGATTTCCTATCATCGTAAAGCTTCTTCAGGCAATCTTCAGCCACATAACTTATGTGGAGTACATCAGCAAAGCTGGTGAAGTCTGCCTGGGAAAGGTTGGCTAGAATATCAGGCCTCAGACCCCACTTAAATTGGTTGATCTTCCAGCGATCATCTGATGCATACTGGCCATAGGATGAGTATCTGGCCAATTCTTCAAACTTAGTTACATACTCTTCAACTGTGGAATTTCCCTGCTGCAGTTGAATAAAGTCTCTGTCCATCTTTTCCTCAAAAGTTTGAGGAAAATACTTTTCCAGAAAAGCTGCCCGAAAATGCTCCCAATCCAAGGGTTCCTCCTGATCTTCTATATAAGCTTGTGCCCCTTTCCACCAGTTCGCAGCTCCCTCCTCCAACATATGGGTGGCAAAAGTAACTTTCTGTTCTTCCGAACATTGAACGACCTTGAAAATCCTCTCCATGGCTTCCAACCAGTGTTGAGATGCCATGGCCCCTGCTTTACCATAAAGATCGGGGGTTTCATCTTGAAGAACATGGTGAATGTCTGATTTACATCCTCTTGGTGAACCGGTAGGGGTGGAGGTGGAGGTGGTTGAGGAACCTGTTGTTGCTGTTGTTGTTGTGCCATGAGATTCACCAAATTATTGGTAGCCGTAGCTTGGTTCTGCATGGAGGTGGAGGTGGTTGAGGAACCTGTTGTTGCTGTTGTTGTTGTGCCATGAGATTCACCAAATTATTGGTAGCCGTAGCTTGGTTCTGCATGGCTTGCAACATAGCCTGCATCCAATCATTATCCGGTGCCGAGGGATCAACATGACCCCTGCCATTCCTTCCTCCTCTACCGCGTCGTCTGGAGCCTGAAGCCATAATTCTGCATAAAATGCGCAAAGTATTGAGTTGATCAGGCTCAATATCTCATAGCATAATAAGTAGAAAGATAACAACAAATTCTAAACAACACGCTAAACCCATTCTAACTACTCCACAGTCCTATAAGATCGAACTGCTCTGATACCATAATGTAACGCCCGTACTCCAATAATAATTGAAATAAGATAATTTACAATAAAGTACAGGAATTACTAAAAATTAAAACTTGAATTACTGGAATACAAGTCCAAACATAGTACTACGTCATAAGTCTACTAAATAGAGTTTTACAACATCACCCAAGTCCAAAGCTTGGGAAAGTTACAAAATACAATGTCAATCTTTTTCTTTATAACAAAAGAGACAAGTACAGTGTCAATTTAACATAAACTAGAAATTAGAAACTTCTGGAATCATCACTTCTCCTCTTCGAGTACATGCTTATCTGAAATAAAAGAGGAAAAGGGTGAGATTATAAAAGTCTCAGTGAGTCCTTCACGGACCCCTCACTAACACTCGCCACAATCACAATAACACTTTCATTTAAAACATTACGGTAACATGACCAATCATACTATTATATACAGCCAAAGATTTACCGATGGCTTTACTACAAGGGAGTTACCACGGGGCTTTACTCTGCACTATATAACTTCTGATATAACCGAGGATTTATCACTGGGCTTTACCTCTAAGGGATTTACCGCTGGGCTTTACCCCTTGTTATAAGATCCCATACTGCAACCAAGGACTTACCGCTGGGCTTTACCACTAAGGGAGTTACCATGGGGCTTTACCCTGTATCGCGGGATTTTCTTATTAGAACCTTCATGTGTAAACTAGACATGAAGGGCTTCATTTTAGGCACAAAAATCACTTGAAAATGTTAAGAATTTAATTCGATATCGAATTTACAAATCAAGGGACAGTAGATGCCCTGTTTTCTGACATCAGTAGCTTATTTTCTAAAACTACACTAATTGGGTGAATTCCTTCTAAAATAAAAATTATATTCATAAACTAGACATCCTAAGCTTTCCAACGAGTGGTCGTTTGCCCAATTCCAACTCCGTTTGGTATGTTAATAAAATCCGCGATATTGACACTCGTCTGCAGAAATTCTGCAGAGGCCTGGCACGACCGTGTTGCACAGCACGGCCAAGCCGTGGTTCATGCTGTTTCCTTGCTATTTTCAACCTTATTTTGGTAGGTTTGACTTATGGTTTTAGTTCCTGACCTATAGGATTCCAACCCTAGTTAAATTACAATGCAAAATGAGCTTAAATTGTTTGGGAATGAATGTTTTACTTGCATGTTCATATACTTGTGAGAATTCATAAAAGGTATGTATGGGGATGGGGCTAAGGGAACTCACTGAGATTTTTATATCTCTCACATTTCCTTTATTTGTTTCAGATGACAGGTACACCGATAACGGAGAATGTCCGTCAGTGGTTTATACCGGATCACGCGTCCTTCTTTAATGTCTTAAGTGTTAAGTACAAGTTATTGTATTACATGTCCATTTATGTCAAGTAGTGTTAGTAAATAAATTGTAAATTTAACTAGTTTTATTCATTCTTATTATCTAAAGGTGTTGTATATGGATATATTTATGTGTTTTCAAAATAACTTCCGCTTTCGAAACTCTGGTTTATGTCTGACGTGTGAAAATTTTAATTAAGAGATTGTCCAAGCCTATAAATGCCAATAGTCAAAGTTCTGTAATTACCTTTTAAGGTTTATTATTTTAGTAAGTAACTCTCTGATTAGAGTCGGGGCGTTACATCTAACACACAATAAGGTGGTAAAAGGTAAAAATACCTGGTTTTGTCTATAAGCCATGCAGTATCTCACTTTCATTATCCCCTGAAGAAACATCTAGAATTGCTCGTCTTATCATTGACCTCGTAGCAGCCTCTGCTTATGCTGCCACTTAACATCATAGAATACAGATCTTATAATATCTTCTATGAAATTTTAGCTATATATTCAACAATAATTAAGAAAAACATGATCTTCAGGTACAAATAAAGCATAGAGAATAATCAAGTTCAACATAGCTAAGAGATTGGGCAAAACTAGAAGTGAATTGTATGCTTTGATATAGTTGTTATCAATCATAACTTTTGCCGAGTATAACCGCCTTTATTATCTTAAAAACCGCCCTTGATTATAAGTAACGTGCAGCGGTCCTCAAAGCCGCTGAGTAAACGGCCGCAATTTTCTTTATATAAGCACACATTTGGCCATATGAAGGGGGATTATTAAAAATAAACAAGCAAATTACCTATGTATGGCACCCAAACCCATGCTACACATGACCAAAGCATCAAGCTTCAAATCCCCAACGACATCAGAAACTTTCTCTCTTGCATCGCCCCAGTATAGCTTTGCCACCACCATAACCTATATTCAAGGCAAGTTCAGTGAAGCTCAACATACATGTAAACATTATTCAAATTTAAAACTAACGAAGTTCCATACATCCCTGTACACATGTGAAGATGGATCAAGTTATGCATCAGCTATTTTATTTAAACATGACATGACTTGAGTGCCAATAGCTGAGCAAGCAAAAAGAGAGTATATGTCAATAATACTCTTATAAAGCTCACTTATAAAATCTTCAGTATCACTTCTTCCAATTTATTCTCCTTGTCTTTTTCCCTTTATTCTGTTGAAACAAAGGAAATTGACTTTGAGACAAAGGTTAGTCATCAAAGTTTATAAACTAATATGTATTTCAAACACAATTTGCATCTACAATTTAATACAGGCATGGCCCTTTTAGCACATGAAACTGGAAAAAAAAAAAAAAAAACTCTTTAATGTAGGGGCATCACTTTGCTAAAGATCTATCCATAGCAAAACTGACCTATAATTATACAATGGGAAAGAAAAAGCCGGAAAGATAAAATATACCAAACAACTTATTACTATGTTATAGAAATCATCATTATCCTTAGATAATTACATCTCAGATATGAAAAGCATAAATACATATATGACTAAAAGATTAATACATGTGGAATAAACCTAGATAGATCATAGATGCCTTATTATGTAATAGAATTGATCATTCTGAAAACAAAACCTTTTGAGTCATCAAGATTTTCCAGTACAAAATCAATGAACCAATAGCAGAAAAACAAAAGCCAGATAAAAGAAAAAAATACAACTTCTGATCAAGTCAATGCAATTGCCATTTGTTCGCAAAAGACTAAACACGCATATATCGAAGAAGTAAAAGACACACAATAAAAATAGAACTTCAGTAACCCAAATACTAATCTTGCAGATCTTTACTGTTTCTCTTGCAACACTTTAGCTTTGACACTTACTGCCTCTAGCCAGTGCTGCAAAGCTAGTTTACAAGCAGTGAAGCATGAGTACTTCAAAAATTAAAGCCGTACCCGTACCGGGTGCGTACCCGTATCCGTACCTGTACCTCATACCACGTGTAAAATATGTAAAAATATCGTATTTTTGCAAACGTACCCGTACCCGTACTCGGTACCATATCCCGTACCCGTGCAACATAGAAATTACAAGCCTTCCTATCCTTAGATAGACCATTTCCAACCTGTTAAATACATGAAAAAAAAGGTGAAAAAACTTTACTAGTTTTCCAACTGAATCCATTAACTTACTATAATACAAATCTAGTTTACAAGCCAGTGCTGCAAAGCTAGTTTACTAGCCTCCTTAGATAGACCATTTCCAACCTGTTAAATACATGAGAAAAAAAAAGGTGAAAAAACTTTACTAGTTTTCCAACTGAAACCATTAACTTACTATAATACAAATCATATGAGAAGTTACCTTGACAGCTCTATTTCTAGTCCTTGACCAACGTGAAACTGCAGTCTCTGGTTTCTAAATATAAGTAACTAAATATACTACAAGAAGTCCTTACCATTAATCATCTCTTCATTAATAATTAAGTTTGAAAGCAATACCCAAGGCAACCTATAATGAAAAGGATCCATATCATATGAAAACACAAACTATACATTGCAAGAACATAAAGGTTAAAATTTTAGTATCAAGATCAAAAGGAAATCATCAAACTAGCGGAATCAGTTATGGAAAAACCTCACAGCTAAGACAGTGGAGGCTCATGAAGACATATGCGTCTAAATAGATTTTTATTACTCATCACAACAATAAGAAAAATGATAAAATTTATAGGTTTAAGGCAGAACCTTTCTTTCAATGACAGCTTAAGGGATCTCTTGGTTGATCTGCAGCAGGAGCGCTACCATGTTCATTTGGATCGATTATGAGTCAAATAGAAACCTATTGGCCAAAATATTTGCAACCGGTTAATGTATCTGAGTCTTAAGAATGAAAACATTTGTATGAGAGTTATCTCATTCAGAAACAACACAAATTTCAGAAAAATGCAAGCTCCCATCAGAACCACCTCATCTGCAACATCTCACCTGGTAGCAATTATCCACACCGCCACGGGACAGCATCAACGAGCCACTGTCTAGAGCACCACCACCGAGAGCGAGATGACGAAACCGCCGCAGAATAACCGCGCCGGTCCCTTTTTCTTGTAGTGGTATCAGAAATTTAAGTATTTTAATAAAGAATAACTCAAATATAATTATTTTTATAATTAAATCTTTATATCAATTTTCTCGAATCTTACACAAGAATTTTAAGTGACAAATACTTTAAAAATGAAAACATGTAAAATTTAAAACAAATAAATTAGTGAAATTAATTATAGATATTTTATGTGCATTAAAATAACTGTTGATTTTGAAAGTATATTTTATTTTAAAGTGCTTGTGACTTCAAAACATTAAGAAAATGTTTTTTAAATTTTATTATTTTTATATTTGAATATTTTTTCTGAATAGAATAAAAATTTTAATAAAATAAGATGATAATATAATCAAACAAAGTTATAATATCTTCAAAATAAAAGTACTTACCATATGCTACCATAACACTATATTTTTTACCTTACTCTATTTAGCATAATTATATTATTTGATAAATTTTTATGAGATTTATTAAAAATATGAATTTACCTTAAAGCTCTAACAGATGTCTTAAAAAGATAAATTAGGGAGCTATAAATAGAAAGTACCTTTTAAAAAAGTAAATCAATCTATAAACAATACATATACAAGTCATTGTTTGAGTAACAATTTAACAGGTGTCAATCAACTAACCAGTCCCTTCCACAACACACTTCACAAACACAAAAAAATTTGCCACAAATGTCACCACCAAACACACAAAACATACAAATGCGTCAGGACAAAAATTAGCTTCTCTCACACGCTCCTGCCATCCGAATTCAAAAATCAAATTCAAAAACACGTTTTCCTGGCCACAACCCTCTCTCTCTCACTCCTTTAGCATGTCGAGCTCACTCCCCTCTGTATTTGCTCCCTCCATCTCCCTCCATCTCACTAATCCCTCTCCTCCTCCTTCCTATAGAACACTGGCGACGGATCAGCATCTCGCGACAGGGACGCGATTCGTGGTCGCTGGCCGTGGAGCCGATGCGCAGCGATTCCGCCTGCCTGTTGGAGTTTGAAGGAGGAAGAGGAAGAAGCTGTTGACGGTGAACCACCATCGAAGAAACAAATTCGGTTAACGAGGTCTCTTAAGAGTCCGCAACAAAACCCAGTACTGTGAACCACAATCTGAGCCATCGCCGGAGACCTCCGCCGCGCCGGAATGCTCACCCATGAATAATCCTTCTTCTTCTTCTCACCCGGAGCACATTCGCCGAAGCCACCGTGGCCGTCATTCACCGCCACGGAATGGTGAGATTTTTCCCCTTCTTCCCTTCTCGGTTTAGGTCTTTCATTATATGGTATGCTTTTTATCTATTTTGGGTTTCAATGTTTTTCTTCATCTTTGTTTCTTCTTCTTCTTCGGTTCCTATTAATCTTCTTCTTTTCTTTCTGATGCTTATTTATATTTTCTCAGTGTTTGCAAGTAATAGAAGAAGCAACTCACACTTTTGCATCTGAGAACTGAGGAGCATTGTCACAGGTAATTATTTCAACCCACACTTTTGCATCGCATGATTTATGTATATTTTAGTTTGTTTTTTAACATGAATGTTGTGTTTTAGATGCTGATTTTTCTCCACACTTTCGACAGTTCGACAGACCAACTTCGACAGTTCGACAGACCAACTTTGACGACATCGTTTCAAGGCCTCCACTCCCCAGTAACCGCCTCGACAATGGAATCCTCCACTCCGGTTTCACGGTCACCCCCGACCGCATGCGCCTTCTCTCGAATCCTGGGAGAGCATTGGAGGTTGGGTTATGCCTGAAAGGACCAACTTCGACAGTGGCTGCACCAACTTCGACAGCTCGAGTTGATGACTTGAGGTGTAGTCGAGTTGATAATCGCATTTGGGAATGTTAGCATACTTAATAATCAGTATAGTCGAGTTGATCTTCCTAACAATTTTCTTGGAGTGTATTTTAACTTTAAAAACTATCAAGGGTTGATATAATAATTCTTGCATTGTATTTTTCTTCATTGTTCAACAATCAAAGCTTGAAGGTGTAAAGCTAGCTCATTTTGTATTTCGTAAGTTTTTATTTCTATTTGTGAAGTTCATTTGGGTTCACTAATTGAATTCTAGCTAAACATGGAAGTACATAGCAAGAGAAACATAGAAACAATTTTATAAGCTACTGATGCGACAAATGTACCATGTAACTTATCTCAGATAGTGGGCTAAGATTTTGTTGGCATTTCTGTTTCTAAGTAGATATTTCTAAGTACCATGTAAATTACAAAATGCTGCCAACTTCGACAGTTCGACAGCCCAACTTCGACAGTTCGAGTTGATGACTTGAGGTGTAGTCGAGTTGATGACTTGAGGTATAACCGAATTAACTAACTAAAAAACCCCTCCCTTCACTCACGTAACGCTTTATACTATACACTAACAGTAACGCTTTAAGGTCAGTTCATGGTGTCACAGCTACACACGTTTTGCCACATCACCATTTAAAAATTATTTTTTTCTTACCCTTTTGGGAACTACCATCCAATTCATTTGATAGTTTTTTTATTTGTTTTTTAAAAATAATTAAGAACATATCCAAACGGACCGAATGAGAAGATCGAAGCATCGAAGCATACGAAACCCATTTCCATAAAATTTCACAAATCAATCTCAATAATCTGCTTTTTTATTCCGTGTTATTCCGACATCACAAAATTCGACAGCGTACCCAACACCGTATGGAACCAAGAGAGAGAGTCCATGTCGAGAATAGCGCCAAACCGAGAAAAAAATTTTAAAAACAAACAAAACCGTATGTTAATACGGTGTCCGACAACAAAACGTTGTCGAAATAACTTTTCTCTTCTGGATTTATCTGCACATGCATCGTCCCAACCCCCAACCTTCCCTTTTCCATGCTCGATCTGGAGCCAAGAAATGCAAGATAGGATGAGGTAGCGGACAAAGGGGTGATCTCCCAAACTACACCCAAAACACAGCTTCACCTCTCTCGACCTCAAGCCAAACCCAAATTTCGTAGAGGCAAATGTAAATCTCACCTTTCGCTCTCTCACGCACTAACTTCGGCTGCACCAACTTCGATAGCTCGACAGACCAATCGACCAGCCGACATACCAACTTCGACAGGAATAAAGTGTTTCATTTTTGTTTGGCTCACATGCTTTTGGTTTCTATATTTTCACTTAAGTTCACTTTTATCCTCTTAAGTTTAGTTGTTACACTGTTACCATATGTCAAAGCTGTTAAACTAAATATCTGCAGTATTGCTAAAAAAACGAAATAGAAAAATGAGGTAGGGAAAAGGGTCAAACAATTGACTTTGCTTGGGAGTTGTTTTGCAAAGAAGTCTACTCAGTAGTTTTTCAGCAGCCACAAGCCAATAAATAAATGTTTTGTTTTGGGTCTTTCCAACTTACTTTTACATTTGTTATTAAACCTATGATGCTATGCTATCCCAAAAAATGACAAAGTTGGTCAGTAATGTGGAATAGGGTCTAAAGAGCTACACACTACTCAAAATAAAAGTTCCAAATCAAAACCATTTGGCTTCATCCGAACTATAATTTATCTTTCTTCACTGAGAGAGTCCAAGTCATACGTATAATGGGTCCAAAGAAATATCAACAAATTTGTGAGGTTCCAGTAAAACTGAGATGTGTTCAAACAGAAAAACTTTCCTCCACATTTGATTATATTCAATTACATGAGAATCACACCATAAAGCATAAACTGTAAAAGGGGAGAAACATACGGCTGCAAGCTGCTAAGTCTAATAGAAAATCAGTTTTATAGTAGCCTTAGGGTGTCTCTGACCTTGACATGAGGTATAATAGGATAATTGTCTAATGGATAAACAATAAAATAGTGTTCTTCACTGGTCAAAAACCAGCAGAATATATCAAATACTCACAAAGGGCCATATGTTCTTTGGCTTTAAATCCTGCAACACAATTTGTTACATGAAAAGGGCAATTATCTCAGCATACCTAAGGAGAGATGTAAACTGCCACACTGGAATCCGTGCAACTAATACCAGGCTATCACACAAATCAACAAAGGTGTCAATCAACTAACCATTCCCTTCCACAACACACTTCACAAACACAAAAAAATTTGCCACAAATGTCACGGTTGCAGGTCAACAATAGCTGGAACCACCTCACCTCTTTTATTTAATTTTTATTTTTTTAATGAAATGAATAGCCTCTCTTATCGTGTTCACAAAGCAAAAAAGTCAGACAAATAAACAGCACAGAACACTGTCGAGCACGTTTTCACAGAACACTGTGTGCACAGAACGTGACACTGCCATCTTTTTTTCAGTTCATTAATTTAACGAGCTCAACTTCGACAATTGGGAAGAACACTTCGACTTTATGCTTAACTCAAGTTCAGTTCATTTGTTTAACGAGCTCAATGCGGAATACTACAAGGTGATGTCGAATATAAAAAAAGTGACGTTGAATATAAAAAAGTGATATCGACAATTGGGAAGAACACTTCGACTTGGAACCAAACGAGCTAGCTCATGAACCAAACGAGTCGAGCTATGCTTAGCTCAAGGTCAGTAGCTAGCACATGAACCAAACGAGTCGAGCTATGCTTAGCTCAAGGTCAAGGTGACGTCGAATATAAAAAAGTGATGTCGACAATTGGGAAAAACACTTCGACTTTGAACCAAACGAGCTAGCTCATGAACCAAATGATGAGTCGACAATTGGGAAGAAAACTTCGACTTGGAACCAAACGAGCTAGCTCATGAACCAAACGAGTCGAGCTATGTGATGTCGACAATTGGGAAGAACACTTCGACAATTGGGAAGAACACTTCGACTTTATACTTAGCTCAAGTTCAGTTCATTTGTTTAACGAGCTCAATGCGGAATACTACAAGGTGATGTCGAATATAAAAAAAGTGACGTCGAATATAAAAAAGTGATGTCGACAATTGGGAAGAACACTTCGACTTGGAACCAAACGAGCTAGCTCATGAACCAAACGAGTCGAGCTATGCTTAGCTCAAGGTCAGTAGCTAGCACATGAACCAAACGAGTCGAGCTATGCTTAGCTCAAGGTCAAGGTGACGTCGAATATAAAAAAGTGATGTCGACAATTGGGAAGAACACTTCGACTTGGAACCAAACGAGCTAGCTCACGAACCAAATGATGAGTCGACAATTGGGAAGAAAACTTCGACTTGGAACCAAACGAGCTAGCTCATGAACCAAACGAGTCGAGCTATGTGATGTCGACTTTATGCTTAGCTCAAGTTCAGTTCATTTGTTTAACGAGCTCAATGAGGAATACTACAAGGTGATGTCGAATATAAAAAAAGTGATGTCGACAATTGGGAAGAACACTTCGACTTGGAACCAAACGAGCTAGCTCATGAACCAAACGAGTCGAGCTCAGTTCATTTATTTAACGAGCTCAATGAGGAATACAAGGTGACGTGCTTAGCTCAACTCATTTATTTAACGAGCTCAAAGAGGAATACAAGGTGACGTGCTTAGCTCAAGTTCAGTTCATTTGTTTAACGAGCTCAATGCGGAATACTACAAGGTGATGTCGAATATAAAAAAAGTGATGTCGAATATAAAAAAGTGATGTCGACAATTGGGAAGAACACTTCGACTTGGAACCAAACGAGCTAGCTCATGAACCAAACGAGTCGAGCTATGTGATGTCGACAATTGGGAAGAACACTTCGACAATTGGGAAGAACACTTCGACTTTATGCTTAGCTCAAGTTCAGTTCATTTGTTTAACGAGCTCAATGAGGAATACTACATGATGTCGAATATAAAAAAAAGTGATGTCGACAATTGGGAAGAACACTTCGATTTGGAACCAAACGAGCTAGCTCATGAACCAAACGAGTCGAGCTCAGTTCATTTATTTAACGAGCTCAATGACGAATACAAGGTGACGTGCTTAGCTCAAGTTCAGTTCATTTATTTAACGAGCTCAAAGAAAACCAAACAAGTCGAGCTATGTGATGTCGACAATTGGGAAGAACACTTCGACAATTGGGAAGAACACTTCGACTTTATGCTTAGCTCAAGTTCAGTTCATTTGTTTAACGAGCTCAATGCGGAATACTACAAGGTGATGTCGAATATAAAAAAAGTGATGTCGACAATTGGGAAGAACACTTCGACTTGGAACCAAACGAGCTAGCTCATGAACCAAACGAGTCGAGCTCAGTTCATTTATTTAACGAGCTCAATGAGGAATACAAGGTGACGTGCTTAGCTTAACTCATTTATTTAACGAGCTCAAAGAGGAATACAAGGTGACGTGCTTAGCTCAAGTTCAGTTCATTTATTTAACGAGCTCAATGAGGAATACAAGGTGACGTCGAATATAAAAAAAGTGATGACGTCGAATATAAAAAAAAAGTTTCGTCGAATATAAAAAAAGTGATGTCGACAATTGGGAAAAACACTTCGAACACTTCGACTTTATGCTTAACTCAAGTTCAGTTCATTTGTTTAACGAGCTCAATGCGTTCATTTATTTAACGAGCTCAATGAGGAATACAAGGTGACGTCCTTAGCTCAAGTTCAGTTCATTTATTTAACGAGAAACGAGCTACCTCATGAACCAAACGAGTCGAGCTATGCTTAGCTCAAGTTCAGTTCATTAATTTAACGAGCTCAACTTCGACAATTGGGAAGAACACTTCGACTTTATGCTTAGCTCAAGTTCAGTTCATTTGTTTAACGAGCTCAATGCGGAATACTACTAGGTGATGTCGAATATAAAAAAAGTGACGTCGAATATAAAAAAGTGATGTCGACAATTGGGAAGAACACTTCGACTTGGAACCAAACGACCTAGCTCATGAACCAAACGAGTCGAGCTATGCTTAGCTCAAGGTCAGTAGCTAGCACATGAACCAAACGAGTCGAGCTATGCTTAGCTCAAGGTCAAGGTGACATCGAATATAAAAAAGTGATGTCGACAATTGGGAAGAACACTTCGACTTGGAACCAAACGAGCTAGCTCATGAACCAAATGATGAGTCGACAATTGGGAAGAAAACTTCGACTTGGAACCAAACGAGCTAGCTCATGAACCAAACGAGTCGAGCTATGTGATGTCGACTTTATGCTTAGCTCAAGTTCAGTTCATTTGTTTAACGAGCTCAATGAGGAATACTACAAGGTGATGTCGAATATAAAAAAAGTGATGTCGACAATTGGGAAGAACACTTCGACTTGGAACCAAACGAGCTAGCTCATGAACCAAACGAGTCGAGCTCAGTTCATTTATTTAACGAGCTCAATGAGGAATACAAGGTGACGTGCTTAGCTCAACTCATTTATTTAACGAGCTCAAAGAGGAATACAAGGTGACGTGCTTAGCTCAAGTTCAGTTCATTTGTTTAACGAGCTCAATGCGGAATACTACAAGGTGATGTCGAATATAAAAAAGTGATGTCGACAATTAGGAAGAACACTTCGACTTGGAACCAAACGAGCTAGCTCATGAACCAAACGAGTCGAGCTATGTGATGTCGACAATTGGGAAGAACACTTCGACAATTGGGAAGAACACTTCGACTTTATGCTTAGCTCAAGTTCAGTTCATTTGTTTAACGAGCTCAATGAGGAATACTACATGATGTCGAATATAAAAAAAACTGATGTCGACAATTGGGAAGAACACTTCGATTTGGAACCAAACGAGCTAGCTCATGAACCAAATGAGTCGAGCTCAGTTCATTTATTTAACGAGCTCAATGACGAATACAAGGTGACGTGCTTAGCTCAAGTTCAGTTCATTTATTTAACGAGCTCAAAGAGGAATACAAGGTGACGTGCTTAGCTCAAGTTCAGTTCATTTATTTAACGAGAAACGAGCTAGCTCATGAACCAAACGAGTCGAGCTATGCTTAGCTCAAGTTCAGTTTATTAATTTCACGAGCTCAACTTCGACAATTGGGAAGAACACTTCGACTTTATGCTTAGCTCAAGTTCAGTTCATTTATTTAACGAGCTCAATGAGGAATACAAGGTGACGTCGAGGTGACGTGCTTAGCTCAAGTTCGCCATTTATTTAACGAGCTCAATGAGGAATACAAGGTGACGTCGAATATAAAAAGTGATGACGTCGAATATAAAAAAGTTTACGAATATAAAAAAGTGATGTCGACAATTGGGAAGAACACTTCGAACACTTCGACTTTATGCTTAACTCAAGTTCAGTTCATTTGTTTAACGAGCTCAATGCGTTCATTTATTTAACGAGCTCAATGAGGAATACAAGGTGACGTCCTTAGCTCAAGTTCAGTTCATTTATTTAACGAGAAACGAGCTAGCTCATGAACCAAACGAGTCGAGCTATGCTTTGCTCAAGTTCAGTTCATTAATTTAACGAGCTCAACTTCGACAATTGGGAAGAACACTTCGACTTTATGCTTAGCTCAAGTTCAGTTCATTTATTTAACGAGCTCAATGAGGAATACAAGGTGACGTCGAATATAAAAAAAGTGATGACGTCGAATATAAAAAAAAGATTCGACAATTGGGAAGAACACTTCGACTTTATGCTTAGCTCAAGTTCAGTTCATTTATTTAACGAGCTCAAGGAGGAATACAAGGTGACGTCGAATATAAAAAAAGTGATGTCGACAATTAGGAAGAACACTTCGACTTGGAACCAAACGAGCTAGCTCATGAACCAAACGAGTCGAGCTATGCTTAGCTCAAGTTCAGTTCATTTATTTAACGAGCTTAATAGTATTAACTGGCGTTGACTTGCCTCTATAGGAATACAAGGTGACGTCGAATATAAAAAAAAGATGATTCGACAATTGGGAAGAAAACTTCGACTTGGAACCAAACGAATACAATGTGTTACTCACCCGTGCGTATGCACGGGTCTGTTACTAGTAATATTACATATTACACTTAAAAGTAATTAGTTAATAAATATTGCAAAATCGAACACGTATCTCCACCGCCCCATGACACTTCCAGTCTCTCTCGTGAGAAACTATAGCTGCGATCGGGGGTGCATTTTGGGGGTGACCATGGCATTCAACGGCAACCCCTCCCCCCCGCCACCGCCTGAAGTGCCATTTCTTTTTATTTAATTTTCTATTGGAAATTTGTTTTATGGGAATTAAAGTGGTTATTAAAAAAATAAAATATGTATTAATTGAAAGATATTTTTGAAATGATAGTATTAAATGAGATAAAATTAATTAGATTTCCTTATATTTTTGACAGAAAACATGAGTGTTCTTTTTTCTTATGTTTTATTTTGAGGAGTACGTTTTTTTTTTTTATTTTACGGGAAAGAGTTACGTGTTAGTAAACACTAACATTTTCTATTTATCTTGGAAAAATATTGCAATGTATTCTCTACTAAAACACTGTAGCTACGGTGTCGGTGAGTATACAGCGTTTAATTTGTCGTTACGTTGATGTAAAATGGATTCCTAGGTATGATTTTGCCTCACAGGCATGACCAGGCCCGAATCCAAGCTAAAAGAAAGGAAGGGGGGGAAAATCGTTATGTGGGGTCTCTCCAAAAGGTTTTGTTTTGGTGCTTGCGACTTGTGAGATTCTACTACTCACCCTTACGCCAAACACTCCCACATGCAGTACTAACTTTTTTCACACACGAAAGAAAGTAGAAAATATACGAATTCACCACTTCCGTTTCCTTAATGCGACAATTAAATAACCCCAAACTTAAAGCCTTTGAAGTGAATTTGTGAGGGGACCATAACCATTATTACATCAAAATAAATACATTCTTAAATTAACTGATGGCTATCTACCGCTGATTTTTTTGGCTAAATTTAAAATTATTTGACATTGCAAAAGACAAAATGTTAGAAATGGCAGTTAAACTAACCCCAAAACTTAAAGCCTTTGGAGTGAATTTGAGAGGGGACCATAATCATTATTACATCAAAATAAATAGTCTTTTAAATTAACTGATGGCTATCTACCGCTGATTTTTTTTGGCTAAATTTAAAATTATTTGACGTTGCAAAAGACTAAATGTTAGAAATGGCAATTAAACTTTGCTTAGAGCAACTTTAATAGTGTTATCTATTAGCGCGTTGTTTAACGGGCCACTACTGATTTGTCAGAAAAAAGCACTTTCGTTCCGTTATTTAATATAGTTGCCGTGCTCTATATACTTGCTTTGACCAAAATATAAGAAACCATGCTCAACAATTCAGTGCCACATGGGCTAAATGATGCGCTGCTGGACTTTAGTTCACGCTGTAAATTTTTAAGAAATGCCCATTAAAGATGCTCTTAGAGCAAAGCTAAAACACGTTACCTCCGTATATGGAAGCTCTAATTAGTTCTCCATGTGGGACTCGGAGGGATTTTTATTTTTATTTTTTATTGTAATCGGATAGTTTGGCATTTTACAAAGATTTAATAACATGACAATCAAGTGTTTTCTTAAGCAAACTCGATTGTTACAGGCAATTGGCTTTTAATGACGAAAAAGACCAATCTGTTGTAACTTTTAAAACCTAAGGGACCAAAACGAAACAAATAAAACATAGAGGACCAAATTAAAACCTAAAATAAACATAAAGGACCAATTTTATAATTTAGCCTTTATAAAATGGACAAAAGTAGAGGTAAGAAATCAAGTCAGTGAAACGAATTTATTTATGTCACATTAATTGGTTTTGTCAGGGTCCTATGGGTCTTTTTTTTTTTTTTTTTTTTTGCAATTTTTAAATGAAAAGTTGACTCTAAGCAGCAAAGCAGATATCAAAATCCCTCTTCACGCAAGGACCATTGTCAATTGGTATGAATGAATAGTACTATCTACATGTAGATAACACCGATTATACGATAATACTCCCTCCTTTTCATATTAATTTAATTGTCAGCTTAACGTTCTTTCACAAAATAAAGAAAAACAATAAATAAGGTGATGAACGATTTTACTAAGTTGTTTTTATTAACTATTAATGTATTAACCATCGTCATAAATGTATAATAAAGTATTATGACTTGAGAGTGATATATGCATATAGTATGTATTTGAGAAAAAAATTGAAAGAAAAAAATTAATGCTACACCAAAAAAATAAAACGACAGTTACTCTAAAATTTTTTAATTTTTCTAAAACGACATTCGATTAGGGAAATTCAATTGGAGAAGGAGGGTTTACATACTTTAAGAATTAAGATTATCAACTCATCCAATCCATTGTTCAAGTTCAATTAATTAAAAAAACTTCAAAATTCTCCAGATCCCTCAACTTAATAATTCTTTAAACCAGTTAAAATAAAGTTTAATTATTCTGTTGGTCCCTAAACAATTTGGAAATTATTAAATAGGTCATTAAACTAAAAAAAATTGTAATTAGATCCCTGGACTTATCAATAATTTGTAATTGGGTCTTTGAACATATAAATAATTTTTAATTAGGTTTCTGAACTTTTAAATAATTTTTATTTAAGTCTCTGAACTCTCCGCTTTAACAAGGGCTTTATTACAAATTATTTCAAAATTCAAGGACCTGGTTAAAAATTCAGGAACCTAATTACAAATTGTTGATAAGTTTAAGGTCTCAATTACAAACTTTTTTTTGTTCAGATACCTATTTAGAATTCTCCAAATACTTCATGTACCTTTAGTAATTAAACCTTAAAATAAAGGTATTGAATATTCTGCAAAAATGTTAAATGTTGATATATACATTTTCATTTTATATTTTTGTTTTGAATTTCAAGTAAATAGGAGCCCCTTCGTTACATATTATTTAAAGAAAAAATCACCTTTTTAAAAGGAAAGGTCACTTTACGATTTTTTATCCATTCGTTTCTGAATTTTAGAAATAATCGGAATTTAAAAAAAAAATCTGAAATCTTATCCTATTGAGAAGTTATTCATAGTAGCTTTTGAGTAATAATCTGATTTTAACGAGTGAGATAGATAAAAGAAAAAATTAAAAAGTGATTTTTTTATTTTAAACAAACACAAATTAACTTTTGTTTTACTTAAAAATTTCTAAATTATTTGATATGATCAAATTACTTATTTTTAATCTTAAACAAACAGGCCGCAGATGATACTAGTAGTTTGGAAAATTTATTAGGACGATGCTTATCAAAAAATGACCCCAGCTTGATGAAGAAATAATGAAATCTTACATTAGAAAAATCATACCCGAGCCAACAAAGATTGATTTAATTGGTTAGAATACAATTTGTTGTTAGATAAAATAGACGTTTTTTGAGGGGTGAGATCTATCTTGACGATAGTGTAGCTCTCAAGACCCAACTCGTTTAAACTTCCATGTATATATATAAAACAAATTCATGCGCGAAATGTAATAGCAACACTGACTAACCAACTACACACACGTTTCTATTCGGTATTCACATATTTGAAGCATAGAAACATCAAAGAGTAGCATTGGCCAAAATTAGGGGTGCGTTTGTCTGATATCCAGTTCGGGCACGGAACTGCTTGCTACCTCGACAAAATGCAATTCCTTGATGCCTCTTCTATTGCATGTAAGCTCTGGACAAAATAGCAAAAGAAAGAATAATACTCCAATTCAACAAGTACACTGCAGAGTTCACACTCACTGTAATTTTCTGAGGTAGTATGTGCTGGCGCTGCTAGATTATTCATTTACATTACATGTGATGTGAAGAGAGAGAGGGAGAAATTAATGAGTTTTAGGATACCTCGGTGAGAGTGATAATAGATCTCATCTCAGGGAATCACTGCTGAAAAGGGTTATTAATCCTTAACACCCTAATCATTCAACCCCACCTAATTTACCTTACCTTTTCCTTTTCCCCTCCTAACACCTGTGATCATCAAGAAAAAAGAAGCAAGAGAAATAATAAAAGAAAAGCGACCAACTACTGTCTCTTCCTACATGTTTCTTCTCTCTCTCTCTCTCTCTCTCTCTCTCGATTGCTTTAGAAAGGGATCCCAATGTTGCACCCCACCAACCGCCATTGCTTCAGCTTGAAGCCTCTTATCCATTAACCAACCACTTATGACCAATCACGGTACTCATTGGCAGGTATAGAGAGAGAGAGAGAGAAAAAGAGGATAAATTGGGGATGGAAGTGAGTAAAAGAAGAGGGAGTGTGGTTGCAGGGTCTGTTTGGGAGAGCAGGATGAAGAGTGATGAAGTGAGAGGGGGAATCAAAGTGTTCAAAGCAGAACAAAATCCTGAAGAAAATCCAGGAGGAGCCAATGTTAATGTTGCTTCCAGATTGAGAAGAAGCTCAATTGGGTCTGCTGCTTCTGCTGGAAAGAGGAAAACTTGGAAATCAGAGAGCACTGAAGGGTTAGATAAAAGCCCAATTAAGGTTGTTGGCAGAGGAAAATCAGAGACACAGAAGAATTCAGAGGAACAGTGTAAGGAGCTGAGCATTTCTTCTTCTTCTTCTTCTTCTTCTTCTGATGGAATCAAGAAGAGCCCAATTCACACAAGAAAAATTGGTGCTTCTGCAGATAAATTTGAGAGAAGCCCAATTCATATCAGAAAGCTAAGATCTGATACACAGAAGGGTGCTGCAGCAGGGCTTAGCAAAGAAGGTGGTGAATCAGGCGAAGGGCAATTGAGGAAGACTAAATCAGATCCAATTAAGAAGAATGCTTCTGTGTCTTCTAGTGATTCAATTCAATTGGGCAAGACGAAATCCGAGTTGGATCGAGTTCCAGATGAACCAATGAATGAGGCTGATGGGTCTGAAAAGGTTGAAATTGAGAAAGAGGAGAATGATGATGCTGATGAAAATTGCAAGGATTTTGATGTGTGTCAAGAGAAGGAGATCTCAAGCAGTTCAGACAATGTCGGTGTGGTCCAAACCACACCCGAATTGCCGGTTCAAGTTGGTGTCGATTCAGATGATGAAGGATATGAAGAGGAGGAGGAGGTGGTGGACGAGGAGATTGAAATTGAGTTGGAGATGGAGAAGGAGAGCTTTGATGTGAAGGAAATTAGCGTTCCAGAATCCAAGGTTGTGAAGGAACCAGAAAATAATGAGGTTGTTGTGAATGAACAAGACAAGAAGGTTGTTATCAGTGAACCAGAAGAACCTAAAAAGGTTGTGAAAGTGAATGAACCAGAACCTAAGAAGGTTGTGAGTGCCCAAATGCGATTTCATCACAAAACTGAAAGAAAACCAGTTTCTGTCCCTCTTTCTGTGAAGCAATCCCCTACAATCAGAAGGAATTCCACAATTTACCAAAATTTCTCCCAATCCAATTCGAGTAAGAACTTTCGAGTTTCATCACAATCTATTCTTTCAATTTGTTATTTTTTGGGGGGCTTTGTCCTTTTGTTAACAAGTGTGAGTGATGGTTATGGTTCAGTTCCAAAGGCAGAAGAACAACACCGTAGCTTTCCACAAACACAAAGCAAGTTGCAGAGTCTAGGTAATGATGGGAAAGTTGAAACTTATTTGCACAATTTTATTCAAATTATAGCATTAATTCTTTATGACTCTCCTCCTCAGTTGATTTAATCATGTGGAGAGATGTTTCAAGATCAGCATTTGTCTTTGGGATGGGAACATTCACTATAATCTCATCTTCTTATGCAAAGGATATAAATCTGAGGTTAGAAATCCATACTAAATAGAGTTTATTTTACTGTCTATTTGTGATATATGTACTTCTGCTGTTTCAGTGGAAAAAGCTCAGAAGTACTAAAACTTTTCTGTCCTTGGTTCTGCAGTCTTATTTCTGCAGTGTCCTATGTAGGCCTTGTCTATCTTGCAGTTATCTTCCTCTATAGATCCCTAATTTGCAGGTAATAACCCAACCAACTGTGGTGAAAAATATATAACAGAGAAATATATTAAAAGTTACTGTATTTCTGATTCTCTATTTTGGGGTTAAACTTATCAGGGGAGTCATAGATGTAGTAGACTCAAATTATGTAGTGGGAGAAGACGATGCAATTTGGATGCTGAAATTGATACTCCCTTACTTGAATGAATTTTTATCAAAACTCAAAGCCCTTTTCTCTGGAGATCCGGGTACCACAATCAAGGTCATTTTCTATGCTCACTGGTTGTATGATTTTGCCTTATTCACATTGAACACTTTATTGGCCTAGAAGAACAACCCAAAACTTATTTTGGTAATGATGTTCGAATTGCAGTTGGCAGTTTTGCTCTTTGTTTTGGCCAGATGTGGCAGTTTCATAACCATATGGAAGATGGCCAAATTCGGTAAGTTTCTAAATCGTTAATTTAAAATTTAACCAAGGTTATAAGTTTTAAATCATGGTCGCGGTAATGGTCGCATCACGATACATTAAATTTCAAAGAACCGCTGTTAAATACGGCTGATATAGCCTCAATCGCGATCGTGGAGACATAAAAAAAACCATGATATTGTGTCCGGATCATGGTCGCCATCTCTTTTTAAAACCTTGGATTTAACTGCATCATCAAAAGAGAATTCATACTGTCCTCAAAGTGGGGTGCCTAAGTCTATTCCATTCCTAAATTGAACTCTGATATGGGGTGAGGACACACCGCAAAAAGGACTATTTTTCAGCATTTCAATTCAGTTCTTTGAAACAAACTACACAATAGCAATTTACATGTCATCCCAACGTTTCTTACCTTTTGCATCACTTGGTAAGGAAGTGAAAATTGCATCCCCACCTCCCCCAAAACTTCCATTTTCATATTTGTTTTTCATTGGTATTCAGTTACTGAAAGTGTTGTTGCACTTAATTTATTACTGACACACGGTTATATTCAACTACCTCAGGCTTCTTTGGAGTTTTTACCGTACCAAAGATCTGCTCTTCGTATTCAGCACAATTAACTGCATATGGTAATTTCCCTAATTTCATGTTACTTTTTCCGAACATTATTTCATGCCCGAGTTGTTTAATTAAAGGTGTCCTAAAGCGAGAGAGTATAATGTGACTCTCTACTCTTTAGAGTGTGTAGACTTTAGTTTAGTGTAGACGGTGCGGTGCTTGCATGGGCCCACAACAGCTGATCGTGCATGCATTGATGAGAAGCTAGAAACGGATCTTTTGTGCCTATGATTTTATTTTCAGAAATGATATTTAGACACCGTTTTTTGTCACACCGTATTTAACACCGTATACTGCCAAGGGCAGTTTAGTCATTCGCGCGTGACTTTTGTTTTGTTATTTCGTTCCCGCTCAGTCCATTCTCACGCGTGTCTCGTCTCCCTCGTCGTCGCCCTCTTCTCTCTCGGCGTACTCTCTTCTCTGACGGCTGCTTCTCTCTTCCTCTCGCGTCCTCTCGTCTCTCGCTTTTCCCGTTGTCGTCTCCCTCTTCTCTCTCGGCGTGGTCTGTTCTCTGTCGCGTGGAGGGGCTCTCTTGCTTGATTGCTCTGGTTGCACCGCAGAACCGTCGCACCGCTGTCGAGATCAAGCTCAAACTGTCGAGATCAAGCTGTCGACAGATCGAGACTAAGGCGACAGAGGGGAGTCGAGGAGAGGAGGTTCAGTTTCCTTTGTGTTTTTTTGAAATGAGAAAGAAAACGAGGGAGACGAGTTTGGGTGGCCTTTTTTGGCTGATTCGGACAGAATGCATATACGGTGTTCGCGTAGGTGTCGCATAAATGATGTCTAAATATCATTTCTGTTTTATTTTACTTTATCTTCTGTGGTGTCTCTAATGCATCATAATGTAGATCTGGCGGGGCCTATAAACAGAAGATTAGTAGTAGTAGTAGTTTAATAAGCATATAAATTGTCCAATTATGCCCCCTGCAACGACAAAAACAAACTCTTAAATTTAAAATCTAATTTTTTACTTTATGAACATTTAATACGTGATGAAGATAATTAAAACGTTAATTGAATTCATCACGTGGATGAGCATCTTTGTTTTTCTTTATCACAGTTTTGAGCCCAATTGGTCTCCTTTTTTGTCTGACAATTGGTCTTATGGTCAGAGTGACGGGAACACAATGGTGGGATCGTAACATAATGGTCCTCCACATCCTTGGTGGTCCCAATCCCAAAGCCCAACAAAGTCCAAACTTAAAAAGCTATCGATACCAGCTCCCCCTTTTTTGACAAACCACACCCCCTCCCCCCTTAAAATAATTTTTATTACCAGAACCACCACCTTTTTTTATATCAGCATCACCCCCTCCCCCCCAAAACAAAAAAAAATTTAGTCTGTTTCTTATGTGTTACTCTGCCCCTTTATTAAGATTAAAATCCAAGGCTTGTTTATATGTGCCTTGCTACTTTATTACTCTAATAAATGTAACTTATAATTTTGTTGATGTCATGTAGCGAATTTTTGGATTCGTCGATTCCGGGATGCATGGGATTCATGCACTCACAAGAAAGCCGTGGCTCTAGGCATCTTTGGGCTTGTATGGAATTTGTCATCGGTTCTTGCTCGCATTTGGGCAGGTAAGCCTTGGGTTTGAACCTCAATTCTTTTGTTTGATATGCAATTCGTGTAGTAGCTTTGATTGATTGAGCATTGCACATACATACATGCATACTCTCATTAATGGGTGGGGTTGTGTTAATTTGCAGTGTTCGTGCTATTTGTGGCGTTCAGATATTATCAACAACACTATTTGGCGAGAGATGAATATTGGGTGGAAGATGAAGCAGGATGTGATGAAACATGGCAGGAACCTGTTAACGTTGGAGTTAGACAGAAACAAGAACGCGCAGCCAACTTCGTATCTGCCAATAAAGTAAAGAAAGGATTCTAAAAGGGCATGTTGATGGTGGTAGCTATTGGTATCCCATTTGGCAGCCTTCCCACTTGCATGCTCTCCGTGTCATTTTCCCTTTGCAACTCTTTTTTCTTTTCTTTTCTTTTATTTCAAAGTTTCATATCATAATGTCTTTTTATTTTTTTTTTCTTCTTTCTTTATATATGCATATAGTTCTCAGCTGTAAATTTTATTTAGTTATTATAAAGATTAATGTAGTTAACAAATCCATCAGGCTTCACTAGCAAAAGGCAATAACGGCTTGGACGTTTATTTTCTGTAAATTAGCATTCAGTTATAATAATTTGTTACCAAAAAAATTCAGTTATAATAGTTAATTTTCTTCATGTTGGTGCTAAGGCTCTCTTTGGTGAGAGCAAGAAGTTAGGTTATAGTTTCCTAGAACGGATAGTTCTGTATTTTTTGTTTGAAATTTTTTTATTTGTGTCATAAAAATTGTAAGATTATTAAAAGTATTGATAAATAAATATTAAGGTAACACGAACACAACTTTTCTAATTAAGGTAACTCGTATTCAATACACTCGTGCGATACACGTGTAACTGTGTAATGCACGTAGTAATATTTATACTATTACTACTATATTTTATTTTTATAAGTATAATATTATTATTACCAAAAAAATGTAACTCTTTTTTGTGAATATTGCATAGCCAACTTGCCAAAACTCCATGTACGCTCGTAGGCATTATCAGCATGAGCTTGCTCAACTGTCCAAAAAATATTGTTTGTTTTCTTTTCAATGAAATTACAGTATTTAAGGATAAATAAATCGATTCGAAGTCAAAAAATGTAAACTTTTTTTTTATGAATATTGTAAAGATACTCTGTCAAAACTCTATGTATGGCGTGAGCTTGTAGACATATTTGGCGTGAGCATCCTGACAGTCTCCTTGAAAAAAAAAATTATTTTCTTTTCAGTGAAATTAATTAGAGTATTTAAGCATAAATAAATCGATTCCGAAAAGAATGTAACAATTTTTTATGAACATTGTAGAGACAACCTGTCAAAACTCCATATATCCTCGTAGGCATATTCAATGTCCTGTCCAAATAAAATTGTTTATTTCTTTTCAGTAAAATCACAGTTTTTAAGGATAAGTAAATCGAATAAAAAAAAAATGCAATCTTCTCACAGTTTTCTATCAAAAAAAATTGTTTGTTTTTTCTTTTAAGTGAATTTATAGTTTTTAAAGATAAATAAAATTATTTGAAACACAAAAATGTAACTTTTTTTATGAACATTGCAGAGACAATCCGTCAAAACTCTATGTATGCTCATAGGTATATTCGACTTAAGCTTTCTCACTTCTCGTTCAAAAAAATTGTTAACAATTTTCTTTTCCATGAAATTATAATTTTTAAGGATAAATAAAACAATTTCAAAACAAAAAAAATGCAACCATTTTTTATGAACATTATAGAGACAACTCGTCAAAACTCATGCATATTCGGCGTGAGCTTTCTCACATTGTCTTATTTAAAAAATAATTTGTTTTTTTTAAGTGAAATTACAATATTTAATAATAAATAAATCGATTTGAAACCAGGAAAATGTAACATTTTTTTATGAACATTGCAGAGTCAACCCGTCAAAACTCCATGTATGCTCGCAGGTATATTCGGCGTGAGCTTTCTTACTTCCTTGTTTATTTTCTTTTTAGTGAAATTTCAGTTTTTTTAGGATAAATAAATCAATGTTTGCTCGTAGTCTTATTTAGCATGAGCTTCTTCACAATGTCATGTCCAAACAAACTTTTTTTTTTATTTTCTTTTAAGTGAAATTACATTTTTTAAGGACAAATAAATGGATTACAAAACAAAAATAGTAATCAATATTACAGATATATCTATATTGATAACATGCCGGATGTTTGATTTTGTAAACGAAATCAATTTACACTGGGATTTACATAATTATTATTTTATTTTTTTAGGATTTTTCTCTCTTTGATTTTGTAAATGAAATCAATTAACACTAAGATTATATAATTAATTTTTTTTCAGGATTTTGGTCTCTCTTTTAATTAAAAAAGATCTTTATAATTATTAAATGCTAAAAGATATTAATTAGTGTTTATTTAAGTGATTTAATTATTTATTTAGGATTTTGCTCTCTCTTTCATTTAAAAAAAGATCTTTATAATTATTAAATGTTAAAAGACATTATCTAATGTTTATTTAAGTGATTTGCCAAAATTACCCTCAAACACTATTACTTTTATAATTATAAAGATAAAGATTGGATTAGCTTATAAGCTTGTTTAACCGAAGAAAATATGTTTGGTAAGCGTTATGGCTTTTTTTGAGATGCTACATGAATTAACATCTAAGCATATAGCTTATAGCTTTTTATCTTTTCTCACATTTTTATGCTCGTTATTTTATTCTTTATCCTTTTCCAAATTTAAAATAAAGATCTTCTATGTCATTTTATATTTGTCAGTTAGTTAAGTAACTAATTTTACCAAACACTTCTGCTGCGCTCATTGGGAGGCTTTGCCCCGCATTTGGGTGCTTCGGGCCCTCGTTCACTCCGCTCCAGTGTCTATAAGCCTTTTCTTATATTTATAAATATGAGCCATACACAACACAACACAATAACAAAATTTTGAAAATAAAAATCTAACAAATCTATCATTAATTAAATATTTAACACACACACACACATATAATATTTTATCTTAAAATAATTTGATCAAATTTTTTCTTATTTTATTTTAAATCCTTTCCCGAAGCAGTTTCTTTTTTCCCTTTTTTCATTCCCTCCCAAACATTTCACCAAAAAACAAAAGTCCCACTCCCAAATCCCCAACAAATCTCCAATCTCTGGTAGTTCCAATATTTCCCATCTTTTTTTTCTTCTTTCTATTCTCTAAGCTGGAGAAGCAAGAACCCTAACCTGGTTGGATTCCTCGAGAAGTCCCAAATCACAGGGACCAGATGGAAAACCGCATGATGCAGTGTGAGATGGTCGTAGCGGTGGCAGGGGGCAGCTCAGCCTCCTTTTCTCTCTATACTCTTTCTATTCTCACCCTCTGTTGGCAATTAAAATTGCCTTACAAGATAATATGGAAAGAATAGAAAAGTTGAACACTCAACAACACAATAACACAAACACAATTTTATTTCAACTCACAAGAACTTGGCCTTTGTTAATGACCAAATACAAATGGGACTCACTAGAGCTCCCTTTTGTTTCTCTCAATTTCTCACAACACTAATACAATAACTTAATTACATACAAATAGCAAGCTACTAACTCCTATTTATAAGTCCTAAGGATGGATCACATACAACTAGAAAAAGAGAAGTTTGATTTGAATATTAAGCATAAGTTGTCGATGCTTAATAGCTAAGTCTTTGACTTTCCAATTTTCTCCAACCTTCGAATATGTTCTTGATTATTGTAGACAAGTTTGAATTGGTCAAAAAAAAAAAATTAATCATAAGCTGGATAACTTCTTAATAGCTAAGATTTTGACTGGTCAAATTCTTAGCAATTAAGCTTTGCCTTTGCCAAAGCCAAGTTAACTTCTAACATCCTCCGTTAAACTTGGATTGATCATTCCGAGTATATTCTTCAATTTCAAGAACAATTTGTAAATATATCTTCAATTTGGTCTTCCAATGAACAACGTTCAACCACAATCTCTTTATCTCTAACCAAGTCTCTAATGTAGTGATACTTGATACTTATATGTTTGCTGTGTCCATGAAAAACTGGATTCCTTGTCAGAGCTATTGTTGATTTATTTTCAAAAAATATTCTTGTAGGAGCATCTTGTTGATGTTGTAGCTCACTTAGCATTTTCCATAACCAAACTGCTTGAGCAGCATAGTTTGTGACAGCTATATATTCTGCCTCTGCTGTTGCAAGTACAGCTACTTTTTTTTTCTTGGATGATGTTGTTGTAAAATTATTGTGTAAGTATACACAATCAACAAGTAATAAAGAAAAAGTGAGATCGTTCCCATGATGATTGATTTAGTTATTTTCACAAGTTTTGGCTAGTAAGTAAGCTAGTGAGTAAATAAAAGAAATAAATAAGAACTATCAACAATTTTGGATTCATACTATAATTTAAGATTGAAAGTAATAAAATGTGAAACAAGCACGATGGATTGGTAAAAAGTTGAGTAAAAACAGCTAGGATATCAGATCCATTGCAATTTGGCCAAGATGGTTAGGTGTTGTGAATGAGTGCTCTAGCACCTGAAAGCAGAGTGCTGATGTATATGCTTTTAAGTCACTTACTACGGGGTTTAATTAAGAGTTCCTTATGACCCCTCATTAGATTCACCCCTGACTTTTGAGTGTGACTCAAATCATTCTTTGGATTTGATTGCCTATGTCTAGTTTAATCAAGATTAGATGAAGTGTCCTTCACTAATGCTGTCCATATTAACTCAATAATTCTGCACATTAAACCATTTTAGTAATTAACATACATGTGCCTAACCTAAAGTGATCAAACTCAGATTAAACATATAGCAATAAGTACGCATGAGTTAAAGGTACTGAGCAACATCACATACTTTCACCAACAAGATTTGATTACACCTTCACATCATCCTAGCATAAAGTATTTAGCTCATACTGAGCAAAAACACAAAATAGCATAAACAGGTGCTACAAAACAGATCCATCGCACTTAAACTTTTCAGTTCAAAGTGTTTACAAACAGAAGCAGAAAATAACATGGGGTGGGCCTCCAGCTCTTTCAAGATGAGATGACACTTCACTCCAGCAATGTCTTGCTGCTGCACTTCGTTGCTACGCTTGAGATTGGTCTAACAACCATGTTTTTCAGCTTGTTTTTCTCTTGGAAATGGTGTATGGAAGATGGGTGAAGGTGAAGATGAGCTATGGAAGATGGAAGGTGTTGGCAGCTGTTTAACAGAGAAGGAGACAATTCAGACCTAGGGATCAGTGAAATGTACCAGCCTGCCTCCCCTTTAGGGTTATTCCCTTTATATTCTTTTTCCTCATGGGCTCAAAAAGCAATGTACTATGAAAGAGAATGTCCTTGGCCCCATCCAAATAGGATAAGCTGTCCTATAGACAGGTACTTGGGGACCACGTGCAGAGACTACCCAGTAGTACAATAGCACACGCCCAACAACTGCTTTTAGCTTAGCATCATAGCATATGTCTTTTTTGCTCTTCTTTCAGCTCCTTTTTCCAACAGCCATTTGGTGCCATAGCACCCAACTTAGCATCTCATATTTCTTTAAAAATCCTACACAGCTACCAAAACACATCAAAACTTCCACAAAGGCACCAAGGTACCACAAAATTGTCCTAAAACTAGAAATAGATTATTTACAATTTTCTAGGGATAAAGGACTCTAAATTACTCTTAGATTTACAAGATTTAATGCCAAAAGGGCATGGATAACTCTTAATTCTAAGGGTTATCACACCCCCCAAACTTAAACCATTGCTTGTCCTTGAGTAATGACACAAACAGAAATCAAAATGAGAAAACCTGATATGTCACAAATGCGATAGGTCCTTCCCAACAGTATTTTCAAACATGGTTGTGTTCCACTGGGCTTTACTTTCAGACTAACTCAGAAACAAATAATCCCCTTGTGCTTCATGCATCATTGAATTGGTCCACTGATTTCAAGTGTGTATGTGCACCCCTTTTGCACAATTCAGAAGTTAGTATAACCATCAAGCTCACCTCAGCTTTCCCCCTAAAATTTTCCAAATCTGCTCCTCCTAATCTAACAAAGAGGAATAGGCTTACATCTAATGGCACAAAAGGGGCTTACATGACAATCACGACTGCAACATACATTCTATGATTAGCAATGGTTCATTGCACACTTATTCAATTTTCATTTTCTTGCCTTTTTCTTTGTTTTGTCTTTTTGTCTTTTGATGCGAATAACAATATTTGTAATGAGGTTACCCGGTTACTCAAAAAAGAGATTTTTTTTTTTGGCTTTTTCTAGTTAACTCTGTGTGCACTGACCTATTCCTTGAACATTTACACTTAGCCTACCCCCAAATTTATCTTTTTGCCCATCCCTCTTCATTTTTCAAAATTGGAGACAAAATTCAGCCTATTCTACGGGTTTAACCTCAATTTGGTATCAGGCTACCTATTCTTCCTACTCAAACTAAGGGTGAGTGTTAAAAATCAGTAACCAATCAATTATCACTCAGCACAAGGATCCCACACACCAAGCATCAATTCCTCATTAAGTTCAGTCCCATATGTCAACCATTTTTTTTTAGGTGAATTCTTACATATCCCGGAAGAAAGTTGGGTATCAATACCCTTGAGGCAAAAATAACTTAAAACTCAGTATCATTTTTGTTAGAGATTAAAAAAAAATGATTTTGATATAAAATAATTTAATGATTATTTTTTTTGTTTGAGATTTCTAAGAAAAGTAAATGCTAATTTATGTTTGTTTACGATCATAAAAATTTCTTTTTTTTAAAATAAGTTATTTTTAACTTATTAAAATACAACCATATAAAAGTGCTTTTTTCTATAAAAAAAATCATAAAAGACATAAAAAAATCATTTTCAAGAAAGCATATTTATTTTAAAAAATTAATTTTTATATACATTTGAATATTGTAATAATTCAAAATGGGGGTAATTCAAAATGGGATAAAATAGCAATTCAAAATGGTTCAAAAAAATGATTTTTATGAGAATCTAGTGAAAATAACTTCTCACTTTTATTAGTTTTTAGATTATTTTCAAATTCTCATTTTTTTTAAAAGATGTAACAAACAGATACAAAACTCTTAAAAGTGATTATTTTTAAAAAAAATGATTTTTCCATAAAAAAACTATAACAAACGGACTCTTAATTTCACTTAAAAATTAAATATAAAAAAATTATGTGGCATCAAATAATTGGCCACTGGGTATCATACCCAACAAAACTGTCGGGTATGAGAGTTGTCACCTTTTTTTTTAACAAGGATGGACACTACTACAAATACTACACTAGATTCCTAAACTATCTCCGCCGCCCAACTTAATTCCTTGTAGTGTCCCCACTGCAACTTCCTTAGGTTGGAGAGGGAATTGACACAAAACACAGAAAATTAATAACAAAACAAACAAACAGAGGTGCCATAGTAAGTGCTACGACACCTCTACACATACTACATATTTATTGAAATTATTAAAAAAAGTTAGGGAGAGAAAATCCATGCTTGTTGCCTGGCACTGGTTCTTCTGGGCTGACTGCTTTGGCCTTACTTCCTCTTCTTTGACGCCTTGCACACCAACTTGGCAATTGGTTCCTCATCATAATCTTCATGAACAGTGATCACCTCCTCCTCTGCACCTCTTTTTTCTTCTTGCTTTTCTTGGTTGCTTTTGTAGGGGTGATGGATCAGAAGGAGGTGATGGAGGACTCCAGTCATCTTGTACATTTGATTGCACAATTGCTGGTGTTGTGGCAGTACCAGCAGTTGGGGGCTCTAGTTGCTCACTTGGGCCTGGTGCAGTAGGTGTCGCAGCAGGTGTTATTGTAGTTTCTGCTACTATTACTGCTTCAAGGGTTGCGGTCTCATCTTCTGCGTTGGTTGCATCAGGCTGTACCTCCCAATGTGGTGGTGTTGTTGCCGGTGTAGCATCAGTTGCATCCAGAAATTCTTCTCCACTACTCTCATCATTCTTGCCCTTTTCCTTTTCAACCACACTCTCTTTTCCAACTTCAGGCACCACAATTAACTATTTTTCTGTATTTTCTGGCAATCTGGCTCTTCTCCTTCTTCATCCTCATTCATCTCTTTTTCTAGTTGCTCTTCCTCTTGAACTTGGCTTGGAACCTCTTCTTCCTTGGTTTCCTTTTCCTTTCCTTTCTTAGCACTCCTCTTTTGTTTTTTCTTTGTCTTACTAGGGCTAGGGATGTCTTCAGGCACTTGCTCTTGAGCTTGAGTGGGTTCCATGGGTTCCAAAATCCAATCAGGAAATTTGGGTGGAGGAATCAACAGCTTCTTTGTGAAGTTCAAGCTAAAGAGCCTCTTTTGCCACACAAATTTGTCACGGGCAAATTTCCAATAGTCCAGTTGGTGCTGCATAAACTTTGACAGCACGTGAGGTAGGGGACCAGTAGCTTGATTTGTAGTTGTGGGGTTGGATGTGACATCTAAAGGTTTGGCCACTGGCCACGACTCTTCTCCACCAAAAACAGCCACTCCAGATTGCTTGCATAAGTCAGTGATTAAGCATGGGAAAAAGAGACTTCCCTTGCCTCTCCTTGCACACTGATTAGCAATTCTCTTTCAACCAACTTTCCTACATTGATTGGCCTCCCTTCCTACAAATGGTACAACAACACAATCCTCTCCTTGTCAATGGTTTGGTTGTGGGTGGTTGGGAGGATGCGGGTGGTGATGAAATTGTCCCAAATCTTTGCTTGGTTGAGAAGATTGGTCCTCTTGATTCGGTAATCTGCCCCCTTTTTCTTCTCGCAAACAGTTCCTGGAACTGTCAGTTTCTCCTTGATCTTGTCCATTTTTGCTTCAGTTGTAACACCCGAATTTTTAAGAAAAATTGTTTTAGTAATAAAATCTCAGATACTTGAAAGTAAGTCGTTGAGACTGATCACCTCAATGATTTACTGAGAGTACGAGGAGTTATTTTGATTAATTTTGAATAATTAATTTATTATAAATAATTATTATTTATGATGCCAATTCAAATTAATAGACAGCGTAGACGTATACTGCTTTTAAGGTGAATTCATCAATTAAACTTATTATAAGTTTTCTGTTTAACGCGGTAACGCATATTTTTGTTGACTAAGAAAGTGATTGAATTAAATCAAGATGAAATTAAATTTAAGAATTAATATTTAATATTAATTCATGGTTCAAAATTCGTTGAATAATTTTTATGAATATTCGCTGTATTTTGAATTATCGGGTAACTCTTATCCGTAATAAAAATTTAAAACAAATTCCATGTTCGATGAAAATCGAAACGTAACTTGTTGTGATGATGATTGAGTGTTTTCAAGTGTTTTTATTATTTATGATAAATCATTATCACGTGGCGAATTAATTTCTAAGTAAATTAATTTTCGCGATTCATCGATGAACGAATTAATCGGTAACGCGATTACTCGACGCCGTAATTTTTTTTAGGACACTCAAGACTCTAGGATTAGGGGGTAATCATGAGAAGAGAGATTAGATGTTTAGACTTGTTGATTAGGGTAATCATGAGAAGAGAGATTAGATGTTTAGACTTGTTGATTAGATTAAGACCTTGCTTTATAGTGACTAGGTGTCACTCTTTTTGTGGTTAATTTGGTAGTTCTTATCTTAAACCATTTTGAGCCTAGTAAATTATCAACATTACTTTATATTTTTTTTCCTCCTCCTTTCTTTAAGAAATTAGCGTGACCCTTCCTTATTCCTATTCACTCATTGTTTTGCTTGGTCTCCAAGTTTAATTGTGTAAGGTGTCATCCTTTTAGTGTCTCAAAACAAATATCTTGGTTAAGCTTATCTACTAACTTTTATTAGTTTGATTAAATAAATTTTTTAATCCTTTCCCTTCTCAATTTGGACCAGCCGAAGAACCCATCTTCACCATCACTATCTCATTTTCATTTCATTCTCCAATTTCCAAGTGTGAGAATAAGCCAAAGTTTTCAATCCTTCTTTCTTTTCCCCTTGTCCCAGCCGAAGCTTTCCCTCATTATAACTACATCACTTCATTTTTTTATTCCCTCCTCTTCAAGAAGAGCAGGCCGTGGCCCTCCCATCTCCCCCATTTGTTCACTTTGCTTTTATTTGACTTCTTAAGCACCAAGTGTGAGGGATTTTGGAGAGCAAGTTCACCTTCTCTTCTTTCCTTTTAAGTCCAGCCGTAGCACCCCTCTTTTTATGCCTCAAAATTGTTACTTTTCCTTTAGCCCCAAACCGTGAACCCTAAGACATTTTTGGGTGAGATTTCTTTTAATTTTGGTTCTATTTTCTTGTTTAATGCTTCTAATATGCTTTGATTATGATCTTGAGCAAAAGGATCAAATGTTCCCCCAAATTTTGTGAACCCTAGGTTCTATGGAAAAGGGGAAAGTGTGATTGCTCATGTGAATCCTTAAATTGGGTTGGGGTTTTTGCTAATTGATACTTGAATTTGTTGTTGTTGTTGTTGTTAATTTAAGCTTGATCAAAGAAAAATTGTGTTTTGAGACTCCTTGATGCTTGAAAGGCTATGATAGGAGCAAAGTAATTGGTGTAGTGATTTTGATTAGAAATCTTGATTGTTTGGAAAAGATTTTAGTGTTGAAACCTTTTAATTTTAGTGTTAGCTTTGTTGCCAGAAAAGATTTGAAAATTAGAAAAATAATTAGGTAGTATTTTGTGGATTAAAACCGAGGGGTATATTGTGTTTTCAAGTTGTTTTAGAATTGTGTTTGATAATTAGATATTTAGAAGTTTAATAATTGCTTTGATTTTGAAAGAAAATAATTTCTATTGTTTAAAGTTAAAAGTTTAGTTGTAAAGATTTTGAGTAAGTTGTAAGTGTTTAAAAATATTATTTTAACATTTTTTTGGTATCTTTTAAGTGTAAAGTATTACTAAAAGGATTTTTGGGTGAGTAACCTAGGGGTTTAGGATTAAGCCATAACCTAGGGAATTATTTTGGGTGAATTAGAAATTGTTCTAAGTTTCAGGGTGTGCTGTTTATGATCTTTGAGGACGTGAGTAAGTGCCGATTAGAGTTACGACGTATTATAGAACCACATTTTTGGAAACCATGCAAGCAGAGAATTTCACTTTTCAGAAATATGTTCACTTTTGTCAGCGACATCAGTTTGGTAGCGCTCTAGGAATGGGGTGTTACAAAGGTGGTATCAGAGCGGTTCGGTTCTAACCGGACTGTGAGTTGGGAAACTATAGCTGGTCAAGTGTAGGGATGATAGAAATTAGACTGTTGGGAGTCAAGGTATGTTTTGTTGTGAGTCAAACTATGCTTGTGTGCTTGTTTCTCAAGTGGAGTAACTCTAATTGTAATTATTTGGATTGTTTCTTAATTGAAACAATGTGTGTTAGCACACGAAACAAAATTGTTGTGGGGTTCTGACTAGGTTGTGAGACCTTGTGAGAATCCAATGCCTTAGAAGCGAGAGATTCTTTCTGTTAAAGCAGATAAGTCAGAGATGGATCAGAGGATTCAGATAGCCCAAGATGTCGTAGGGACGGTAGTTGCTGTTGGTCAACAGACTACTACGAAGGATCAATGTGATTTGTTAGGACGGAGGGAAGAGAAACAAGTTGCAGACCAAAGGAGTGGTTGACCTTTGTCACCATGAAACCCTTAAGATCTTGGAGAAAATAAGAGGAGAAATAGTTTGCTACCGTTGTGGGAAGTCGGGACACTTTGCAATCAATTGTCCTGCAAGGGGTAAGGTATGCTTCAATTGCAATGAACCAGGACATATTGCTAAGGACTGCTAGGTACCCAAGCCTGAGTCTACTAGCAACAACATTGGGACTACAGAGCCCATCAAGCAGAACCACCAGAAACAAAGGCATTTGAAACGATAGCAGAAGAAGCCCTACCATCGTTTGTAGGAGAACAACTGCGGCGACAACCATTCTATAGTTCAGAATGATGGAAGTAGAATAAAAGGAAAACATGCCAAGACAAAACAACACTATTTTTGCTGTGGAGGCCCAGGACACTATGCTAATATGTGCACATTCAAGAAAGATTTATGTTTTAATTGCAAGCAATCTGGGCACTTTGCCAGAGATTGTCAAGCATCAAAGATGGAAGTAACTGCAAATGCGGTGGAGGTTACACGTTCAACTGCGGAATGACATGTCTATTCATTAAGCAAAGGAGAGAGTTCATCATCTAAAGAAGTCATCTCGGGGAACACAACAATAAGGAGTTATGTATGGACAGAGATTCAGGGATCGTCTATAAGAGGTTCTATTAATATTATTGTTTAGTGTGATCTTTGAAGTATTAGTGGTTCTATATATATACCACAATGTTTGATGTTTGAATTATTTTGTTACGTACTAGATTTGGAAATCAAAACTATTTCATGATTTTCAGAGTGTGACATGTTTGCCACTAACATCTGTGTTTCGCAGTAGTGCATTCTTGCACTGTTGTGAATATATGTGGTTTATGGTGTGATTGATTAATTATTGTGAGCGTATTCATATTTTCCCAGGGAAATATTATACGTAATTATTTTCTAGCATGCGTTAATTAATTGTCTTGTGACAATTTAATTTATGCAAGACCCATTTGACTCAGTTAAATGGAATCTAGAGGTTTAGTGGGAATTGCGGGTAGTAGTTTAGTATGTGACAAGTTGTCTAGCTAGTATTGGGTAGCACCTAACATTTTTTACAAAACCTTATCCTTATTTCCTTAAGTCATGGAAGATTTTCTTTAAAGGAAAGCCAAGTATAGTGGATGATTCATTTTTCAATTCTCCTTTCTTACTTGGCCTACTACTCACTCATAAAAAGGGGTACAGAAGAAAATATTCCATTTTAGTCTAAGTGTCAATAGGTAGTGAGGACTTGGACAACCTTTGGTGAGGTTTGTCTCCTCCTTTATTTGGGTCTGAATGACCACCTTAAGTGAAAAGAAAAAAAGAGAGAGATTTTAAATGATTCTTTTAGTTCCCTGGTCGGCCACACTAAAAAAAAAGGGGGGGAATAGTTAGTTGCATTATTGGTTTAGTATTGGTAGAGAGAGAGAAGGTGAAAACCTGGATTCTGTTCTTCTTCCTTCTGTTATGCGCCACGAGCAATGCTTTGCTCAAGAAATCCCATTTTCTTCCATCCTTCTTCTAGCCAAACCGTGTGGTAGTGGGTTATATGTGAGAGATCTTAAGAAGCTAGAGAGTTTGAGAGTTGCCTTTCCTTCCATTTCCTTCTTGAGAAACTGCGAGCTTTAGGATAGTTTTTAGGATAGATCCTCTTTCATGACCATAGTTTGAGCCGTAAACCTTAAGATGGATCCCACTTGGCATTTATGGTTTATTTTGTGTTTGTTGATCGTGGAAATTCTTCTTTCTCTTTCTGTCTTCAGACCGCGGGTTCCTGGAAGATTTTAGGTGAGTATTTTAGTTCTTTTGCTTTCAATTCTTGTGTCATTGTGGATGATCTTGTTGATTATAATTTAGTAGCAAAGGTTTTCCTTCCTTTTGGTTGTATAAAAAAATGTTGATGATTTCAAGTTTTCTTTTGAAGATCTTTTGTCAAAATTGTTGCTGAGAAGATTGATGTTGGAAAAATGCTTTTGATCTTGTTCTGTTGGAAAACCAAGTTTATGTGTGTGTGGTGTTAAAGTGAAAATTGAAATGTTTGGTGCTAATTTGGGAGCGAGAACCCGTGATCACATGCATCTATGTGTGAGGTTTAATTTCAAGTTTTTCTAACTTGAATCCTTGATAATTTTGTGTTTAGTTATAATTTAGAAATTGTAGAGAAAGATTTTATTGTTAATCCTTTTGTTAAAAAGTTTATATGGGAGTTAGAATGAGTTTGAGAAATAAAATTTCGAGCGGCTGGTGCCTTAAGAAAAATGAAAAGGGATTTTCAATTTTTAACACTTAGTGGTTAGTAATTTTATTGTTGTTGGTGTATAAAAGAAAAAGAATTTTAATCTTTTAGAGTTTTAAGTAAAAACTGGAGGTTTACTTTTAATCTTTAATTAAAGTGTGGTTGATGATTTTGAGACAATGAGAACCTAATCTCAAAGGAACTTCAGCATCCATGAGAATGGTTGGTCTCAAAGGAAAAGTTGGGTTTTATTAATTTGTTATTTTGAGTGCTGTTTTAGAAAAAGTGATTGATTTGAGAAAAAGAATTTAATTTTTTTTTTTAGAGTTTTAAGTGACCTTATATTTTGATATGTGTACCCATGACCAGGTGTGTGTTGTGTAGTAATGTTTGTGGTGGTAGCATGTAGCCGTAGTCGTGTTCTGTTCCTATTCGTGTTCGTGCTCGTGTTCGTGCTCGTGAATAAGAAGAGATCGTGGTTCGTAAGGGTTTCCTCACCTATTAATCTACGTGTGTAATTATTTATGATATATATATATACATATATATACATATATATATATACTTAGTGTTATTGAGTGTGATTGTTATTGTTGCATGCTATGCTGTGATTGCAATATTATGTATGTAGCTATAAATATTATAGTACTACGTATATTAATATGTACTATGAATGCCTATGAGAGCAAATTATTTTTATGGATTTGAATAAAGTAATTTTCGAATACCCGTGTAGTTTCGAGGACGAAACTATTTTAAGGGGGTGGTAGTGTAACACCCTATTTTTAAAAAAAATTGTTTTAGCAATAAAATCTCAGATACTTGAAAGTAATTCGTGGAGAGTAATCACCTCAATGATTTACTGAGAGTACGAGGAGTTATTTTAATTTATTTTGAATAATTTATTTATTATAAATAATTATTATTTATGATGCCATTCAAATTAATAGACAGCATAGACGTATGTTACTTTTAAGGTGAATTCATCAATTAAACTTATTATAAATTTTCTGTTTGACGCGGTAACGCGTATTTTTGTTGACTAAGAAAGTGATTGAATTAAATCAAGATAAAATTAAATTTAAGAATTAATATTTAATATTAATTCATGGTTCAAAATTCGTTGAATAATTTTTATGAATATTCGCCGTATTTTGAATTACCGGGTAATTCTTATCCGCAATAAAAATTTAAAACGAATTCCAATTTCGATGAAAATCGAAACGTAACTTGTTGTGATGATGATTGAGTGTTTTCAAGTGTTTTTATTATTTATGATAAATCATTATCACGTGACGAATTAATTTCTAAGTAAATTAATTTTTGCGAATCATCGGTGAACGAATTAATCGGTAATGCGATTACTCGACGCTGTAATTTTTTTAGGACACTCAAGACTCTAGGATTAGGGGGTAATCATGAGAAGAGAGATTAGATGTTTAGACTTGTTGATTAGATTATGATCTTGCTTTATAGTGACTAGGTGTCACTCTTTTGGTGGTTAATTTGGTAGTTCTTATCTTAAACCATTTTGAACCTAGTAAATTACCAACATTACTTTATATTTTTTTCCTCCTCCTTTCTTTAAGAAATCAGTGTGACCCTTCCTCATTCCTATTCACTCATTGTTTTGCTTGGTCTCCGAGTTTAATTGTGAAAGGTGTCATCCTTTTAGTGTCTCAAAACAAATATCTTGGTTAAGCTTATCTATTAACTTTTATTAGTTTGATTAAATAAATTTTTTAATCCTTTCCCTTCTCATTTTGGACCAGCCGAAGAACCCATCTCCACCATCACTATCTCATTTTCATTTCATTCTCCAATTTCCAAGTGTGAGAATAAGCCAAAGTTTTCAATCCTTCTTTCTTTTCCCCTTGTCCCAGCCGAAGCCTCCCCTCATTAGAACTACCTCACTTCATTTTTTTATTCCCTCCTCTTCAAGAAGAGCAGGCCGTGGCCCTCCCATCTCCCCCATTTGTTCACTTTGCTTTTATTTGACTTCTTAAGCACCAAGTGCGAGGGATTTTGGAGAGCAAGTTCACCTTCCCTTCTTTCCTTTTAAGTCCAGTCGTAGCACCCCTCTTTTTATGCCTCAAAATTGTTACTTTTCCTTTGGCCCCAAACCGTGAACCCTAAGACATTTTTGGGTGAGATTTCTTTTAATTTTGGTTCTATTTTCTTGTTTAATGCTTCTAATATGCTTTGCTTATGATCTTGAGCAAAAGGATCAAATGTTCCTCCAAATTTTGTGAACCCTAGGTTCTATGGAAAAGGGGAAAGTGTGATTGCTCATGTGAATCCTTAAATTGGGTTGGGGTTTTTGCTAATTGATACTTGAATTTGTTGTTGTTGTTGTTAATTTAAGCTTGATCAAAGAAAAATTGTGTTTTGAGACTCCTTGATGCTTGAAAGGCTATGATAGGAGCAAAGTAATTGGTGTAGTGATTTTGATTAGAAATCTTGATTGTTTGGAAAAGATTTTAGTGTTGAAACCTTTTAATTTTAGTGTTAGCTTTGTTGCCAGAAAAGATTTGAAAGTTAGAAAAATAATTAGGTAGTATTTTGTGGATTAAAACCGAGGGGTATATTGTGTTTTCAAGTTGTTTTAGAATTGTGTTTGATAATTAGATATTTAGAAGTTTAATAATTGCTTTGATTTTGAAAGAAAATAATTTTCTATTGTTTAAAGTTAAAAGTTTAGTTGTAAAGATTTTGAGTAAGTTGTAAGTGTTTAAAAATATTATTTTAACATTTTTTTGGTATCTTTTAAGTGTAAAGTATTACTAAAAGGATTTTTGGGTGAGTAACCTAGGGGTTTAGGATTAAGCCATAACCTAGGGAATTATTTTGGGTGAATTAGAAATTGTTCTAAGTTTCAGGGTGTGCTGTTTAGGATCTTTGAGGATGTGAGTATGTGCCGATTAGAGCTACGACGTGTTATTGACACGTGGGCTCTTAATCTTTGGTAAGGGCTGCTTCTAGATATAATTAGAGTTCTGATAATAAATGCTGAATATTGAATTGTGGATGCAAGTTGATTGGATTTGCCGAATTATTGCGATTCTGAATTGTTGGACTGTTGAATTGATTATGTGATATATGTTGGATATATGCTTAATTTATGTGGAAATATATTGATGGTGTTGTTGGATAATTAAATATGTATTTAATGTTGGATAGTTAAATATTTATTTGACTATGCCTGGTTGAAATATCATATGCATGATATGTTCATTGGAGTTGGTAGAATGCATTGTCATGCGTTGTGGTATAACTTCGACCTGAATATCCTGGGGTGAAGGATTGCCTCATGGCCAAAGGAATTCAGGGGCGTCGTTTGTCGAACCATCGCATAAGGGCTCGCCTGCACGCATGCAACGACTGACCATAGCGTATGGAATTCCGGAATCATAAACAGTGGCATGTAGTTGCATTTGCAGGCATTGGTGCATTCTTATTGAATTGTAAATTATGTTGTACTATGTTATACTTGCTTATTTAAGAAGTTGACCCTTTCTCGTGGTTCTTTCAATCAATGATTATAACCCAGATCATGAAGACTGTTGAGTGCGTGAGGCTGCTGGCAAGCATAGCTGAGGGTGGTCCTACCCGGTTATCTGTTTTGTGTGTTTGTCTGAACTTACTAGACGTCTAGTAAGTGTTGTAGTGTCCCAACCAGCTATAGGGTGTATACTGTTTTAATCATCGTGTTGTAATAAGTGTATTTTAGTTTTCAAGACTTGAATTGTCAGGTGTACAATGATTTAATAAATTTATGAGTATGACTTTTGTGGTTTTATTTTGGTGTATTTATCTATTCACCGTCATGTTTCTAAAATCGCTGTAATACCCTGACTGCTCTTTTAAAAGAAGTTTTTAATAGAAAAAAATATAGAACCACATTTTTGGAAACCATGCAAGCAGAGTATTAATATGTTCACTTTTGTCAGAAATATCAGTTTAGTAGCGCTCCAAGAACGGGGTGTTACATCAGTCATCCCCTTCATCTCCTTCTCAAATGTCTTGCCAATGTACAGTAGGGCATAGATTATCAGGGAAATAAAATACACGACCTGGCTTTCAAATGTAGTTCTTATCAAGAAATCTAATGGCAAGTGGAGAATGGGTGTAGATTTCACTGATCTAAACAAGGCGTGTCCCAAGGACTCATACCCCCTGCCGAACATCGATCGGCTAGTTGATGGCACTTCCGGTTATGAGTTCCTCAGCCTCATGAAGCCAACCCGAACAAGTGCAAGGCGATCATAGACATGAGAAGTCCGAAGACGGTCAAGGAAGTGCGACTATTGGTCGGAAGAGTTGCAGCCATCTCTCGCTTCCTATCTCGGTTGGCTGAATGGGCGGTGCCGTTCTATAAGATCCTGAAAAAGCCAACCGAATTCAAATGGACAGACCAGTGTAAAGAAGCCTTTCAAGGCCTCAATGAGTTATTGTCATCCCCACCCATTTTAACCCGACCAGAACCAGGTTTGGTATTATTCTTATATTTAACTATAACCAATGATGCTTTGAGTGCAACCTTGGTCCAAGAAAAAGGAAAAGAGCAGTAGCATATATACTTCATCAGCAAAGTTTTACATAGCCAGAGCTCAGGTATCAGAAGATCGAGAAACTGGCACTTGGTCTGATCACTGCAGCACGGAGACTCTGACCATACTTTTAAAGCCATCAAATAGTTATTAAAACGGACTAACCCATCAGGCAATTGCTTCAGAAGCCAGAACTAGCAGGTAGAATGGTGGCGTGGAGCGTGGGGCTCTCTGATTTTGGGATCAAGTACAAGAATAGGGGCCCCATTAAGTCACAAGTCCTTGCTTATTTCGTAGCCGAGCTCACACCTATCGGTCCCGAAGAAGAAGCGAGGTGGATACTGTAAGGAGATGGAGCCTCAAACGCTCGAGGATGTGGGGCAGGCATCATCCTAGAAGCTCCAAGCGGAGTAGCAATGGAACAAGCCTTAAACTTTGAATTTAAAGCCAGCAATAACCAAGTTGAGTATAAGGTTCTGATAGCCGGACTTCATCTGGTGAAGGAAATGGGAACCGAGTACGTTACGATCAGAACCGACTCTCAACTAGTGGTGAGCCAGATCAAAGGAGACTACCACGTGAGGGACGAATTGATGGAGAAATACTTGATGAAAGTGAAGAACCAAATCCAGTGCTTCTAATCCTTCTCGGTGGGGCATGTTCCTCGGATGGAGAACATCCGGGCTGATCTACTCTCAAAACTCTCAACTGCCAAAGTGGGGTTTCAAAATCAGACGTTCATTCAAAAAACAATCCGGATTCCATCTTTCGAAGAGCCTGAGGTGATGACGGTTGAAGGGCACTGCGATTGGATGACCCCGTACCTGTGGTATTTAAAAGATGGAGTTGTGCCAGAAAATCCTGTCGAAGCCAGGAAATTCAAGATGCAGGCCAGCTATTACACCCTTGTAGGAGGACAACTGCACCGAAGGGGTTTCGTAGCCCCACCTCTCAAGTTCCTCAGTCGGGAGCAAGCGGACTATGTGATGAAGGAAATGCACTTAGGAATCTGTGGCAACCATGGAGGAACCTGACCGCTGGCTGCTCGAGTACTTCGAGCTGGTTATTATTGGCCTATTATCCGAGCTGATTGCTCGGAATTCGTGAAGAAATGCAAAGCCTGCCAAAAGAATGCCCCAGTTTCTCGGGCGCCACCAGAATTTCTCCATAGCATCCATTCCCCATGGCCTTTTAACACTTGGGGAATGGATATACTCAGCCCTTTCCCTCCAGCACCCGGCTAGCTGAAATTTCTACTTGTGGCAATTGATTACTTCACCAAATGGATAGAAGCAGAGATCACAGCAAACCAGGTCAAAAAGTTCACTTGGAAGAGCATAATCTGCCAGCATGGCCTCCCCTATGTCATAATTACGGATAATGACTTACAATTCACAGACAAAGGTTTCAAGGAGTTCTGTGAAGGGCTCGGGGTCATATAATGCTTTACTTCGATGGAACACCCACAAGCAAACGGGCAAGCGGAAGCAGCTAATGAGGTCATCCTAGGAGGATTGAAGAAGAGATTGGGAGCAGCCAAAGGCAATCGGGTTGAAGAATTGCCCAGTGTGCTATGGGCATATCACACAATTCCTCAAACGGCAACTCAGGAGACCCCATTCCGCCTCACCTATGGGGCGGACGCCATGATACCAGTAGAACTGGGGGAACCATCCCCAAGAAGAATGGCCTTTGTAGAGAAAGAGAGTGAGCAAGAGAGACGAGTAGACCTTGATCTGTTGCAAGAAGAATGAGACCAAGCGCAGATAATGCAGTATGCTGCAAAGTTATTGATGGCAAAGTGGTATAACTCCCTCCTAATTCCAAGAGTCTTTCGCGAAGGGGATCTGATACTCAGAAGGATCAAGGGACGAAAGGACCCAAATGAATGGAAATTTGCAGCAAATTGGCACGAACCCTATCAAGTCCGGGAGGCAATCAAAAATAGTGCATACCGACTGGAAGAACTCGATGGAAAAGTATTGCCAAGGACGTGGAATGCCACGCACCTCAAATTTTATCATAGTTAAATTTCGCGTGTAATAAAGGTGATGTACTCTTTTTCCTATGTTGGTATTTTTCCCCATGTGGTTTTTATTCAAGGGTGGTTTTAACGAGGCACACACAGTTAACCTAATTCAATAAAGATGTTCTTTCTTGTGTTCATTTGAGTTTATGAAGTTTAAGTCCCTTGACCGAGTCCCTCTCGAATCAATGGGCAACTGCTCGAAAAACCCAAGTTTGCACTTGGTGCAAGTTTAAGTCCCTTGACCGATGCTCGGATCAACAAGCATCCGCTAAAAAAACCTAAGTTTGTACTTGGTGAGTGTTTGTCCCTTGACCGAGTCCGTCTCAGATCATCGGGCATCCGCTCAAAAAACCCAAGTTTGCACTTGGTGAAAGTTTAAGTCCCTTATCCGAGTCCGTCTCGGATCAACGGGCATCCGCCGAAAAACCCAAGTTTGCACTTGATGAAAGTTTAAGTCGCATTACTGAGTACATCTCGGATCAAAGGGCATTCGCTCGTCAATCCCAAGTTTACGCTTGATAAAAGATTAAAGCCCTAGGCCGAAGTCACCTCGGGCCGACGAGCGACCAATCGATAAACCCGTGACAAAGGAACCTTAAAAGCTTGCTAAAGTGGAAATGTGACGAACAACAGTAAAAGCAAAAGCATGGATTATAAACCACGAATGTTCTACAAAGCATTATCAAGGAAAAAGATTCAGAAGTACGAACAAAACAGGGGCTGCGATAAAAAAAAAAACTATTTACAAGTAAGTCACTGAGGGCATCCCTTCAGTCTTTTGCATGGTTATCCGAGGATGCGTTGTCCTCGTGACCATCACTCTTGCTGGCTTCAGTTCCATCCTCTGCCTGATCTTGTCATTCACCTTCATTTTCCTGAGTGGCTTCCTCATCCGGCTCATCCTTGTAGCACCCGTATTTTTACAATACGTTATTTAGCGTTATTATAGTGTATTTTGTCGTATCTATGCTATAATAAGCAATTTCTTGTTCGCTAAGTAAGTGATTTAAATAAATCAAGATCAAATAAAAATTGAGAGTTAATATTTTATATTTACCCATGGTTCGAATATCGTCAAAAAATTCTAACGAAGTTTCGTCGCGTTTCGAATCACCGGGCAGTTTTGCCGCAGATAAAATTTTAAATGAACCCCGATTTCGATGAAAATTGAATCATAACCTGTCGTGATTATTTTTGAGTGATTATTATTGTTTTTATTATTTATGATAATATTTTATCACGTGATGAATTAATTTTCGTGATTTTATCGGCGGAGAATTAATCGGTAACGCGGTTTTTCGACGCCGTGTTTTAAGTACCCTGAGATTCTAAAATTAGAGGGTAATCATGAGAGATGTGAGATTAGATGGGTAGGATTAGATGATGTGATTAGCATCTTTTAAAGGTGATAGGTGTCATTATTTTTGTGATTAATTTGAATTATCTTCACTTAAACCCATTTTTAGCCAAGTCTTATTCTAAGTGATAAAAATAAAATGCCCCACCCCCTAAATCAGCCCCAAACCCGAGCCCTTCCCTCTCTCTACCCCTCATATCTTCTTCTTCTTCTTCCTTTCTAGAGTGAGAGACTCCAAACCCTCCATGGAAGCTTTCTTCATCCACCCTTGATCCACTTCATTTTTCTTCTTCTATTTCTTTGCTGCTTCTTCCTCTACAACATCATACTTACCTAGCTCATCATCAAGCTTTGGAGAAGCCTTTACCTCCCCCCAAAACAGCCCCAAAACCATGAGCTAAGGAGAAGGAGAGGTGGTGGTCCTTTTCTTTTTCCTTCTTGATTTTTATGCTTGTTTTATGTTGTTTGTTGTTTGATCATGATCAAGAGGAGATGAAACACTCTCATTCCCCTTTCTTGAACTCTAGGGAGAAACCCTAAGGGAAGAAAGAGGGGAAATTGTGTGATCCTTAGTGAATCAAACAATTAGTTGTGTATTTGAGCTATTTGAAGTTGTAGATTGTTGTTTGAGTAATAGTTTTGGAGCTAGAATATTAAACTAGTTGTTTTATGGTTTAGACCTATTCTTTAAAGAGGGGAAATGTAGGTTTTGGTTGTTGAATCATGTATCTAGTTGTTAAATTATATACTTTGGGTAGTTTAATTGCTATTGGAATTGTTATGTATGTTTAAGTAGAAGATTTAGTAAATTATTTGTGAAAAATTGATTCTGGAGGGACTAAAATAGCATATAGAACTTGATTTGGTAGTCCTCTAATTATTAGCATTGTTATGGCCATGATTAAAATGTTTTGGAATCAAAAGAATTGGAAGGACTCTTTGAAACTTTTACTTTTGGAAATGTTTTTTTTTTTGTAAATGAGTTATGAAACTTAGTGAATTTGGTTTTGATCATGACTTGTCATTTGAAAGAAAAGATGCTATGGGAAATGGCACTAGTTTATTGTTTGGAAATTTGCAAATTTTTGGAAAAAATTGGAGAATGGGCCGTGATCCCTAGGTGAAGAGTAGGAGAGGAAAAATCATTTTGTAACTTTCTTTTAATTGGTATTGGATATTGGTCTTTCATTCAATTTGATTTGGTGAAAAGGATTAGGATTCAAGTGTTAGTAGAGAAGTTATTTGAAAACCCTTTATAAATGATATTGTGGAAATAGTTTTGATGTTTGATTTAAGTTCCTAATGTGTGTTAATTGCTCCATGATGCTATTTGAGTTTGGGGATAATGTATGGAAATGGTTAATTACTTAAAAGAAGTTTTCCAAATTTTTTTTTATAAGAAAAAGGAGTGTGGCCGAGAGGCCCTTGGAGGGTGAGCTAAGAAAATTTTGTTTGAGAACTTGGATGCAATGCTTGAGTGAGATATGTTTTTTTTTGGGCCTTAGAAATTATGAAAGAGTGGTTAATTGTTTATGTGTTATGCTTAAAGCTTCAAGAAAAAAAAAAAGTATTCTTTGAGAGTTAGTATTTCTAAATTAATATGTGTTATGTTAACCTTTCAAGGATTGGTTTTGATTCTAAAACCTTATTTTTCAAGTAGTAAGTAATTTAAATGCTTGAGTGAATACTTGGTTAGAAAAGGGGTAGGTTTGAGAGCCTAAGTTTTAGTTTAATATATATAGAATTGTGCTAAGTTTACTCGTGGTGATAGGAGTTGCGAATACGAAGATCGTACAACGTGGACGTGAGGCTTGCGGTACCACGCTAGCAACCAACTGTGGTAAGGGCTACTTCTAGACATATCTAGGACTGTATTTTATATGTTTATGTGTAAGGGCAACTCTTAGATATGGATAGGTTTAATATTTATTTTCTGTCGAAATGCGAAGAAGTCTAAGAACCTCAGGGTTCAAAGTGAGGGTCTCGTACCCATTCGATTTTGTTGTCAAATGTATGCTCCGAGTCGTTCGTGGGCTTGTCTGAAAAGTGGTTGGTCGCCTGACCCCAACCCCCCACACTTGTTTGTTCCTCTCTGTCAACTCCATCGAGTTGCAGCGGGATGGATTCTGTGATTGATGGTCATGATATGATTGGTTGCATTGATTGCTTATTACTATTGGACTGAGTTTTCTGTATGAGCTTCCGTGAATATTTATTCAATATGCGATTGAATAATTATTCGTGTTTGCCTTCTTGAATTTTCATATGAGTTGAATAATTATTCGAATTGCTTCTTGAATTATCGTATGCGGCGATTTATTCATCGGAGTGCGAGAGTTTAGTCGTGACGTATTTGAACTATATCCTAGGGTGGTCATGGAGCCCAAGGCTAATGGCTGGAATTCGCTAGCTTAGTTAGGCGTTGTGTCGTTTGGAGTCATCGTGACGTTTTTGGAGTTTGATCTGAACAACCAAGGGCGGTATAGAAGTCCGAAGCTACAGCTGGGTGGTGAGGAAGCCCGAAGCCAAAGCTGGTGTTCAGTGGCCTGAACAACCAAGGGTGGTGTGGAAGCCCGATGCCACGGCTGAGGTGGTGTAGAAGCCCAAAGCCACGGCTGGTGTTCAATTGCTCAGTTGGCATCTGGTGGTGTAGAAGCCCGAAGCCACGGCTGGTGTTCAAATTGTGCAGTGGGCGTCTGTGTCGTCAAGAAACTTAACCTGAATAACCCGGGTGGTGATGAAGCCCAAGGCTACGGCTGGTATTCAGTGGATGGATCGGCGTTACTTTCCGGAATTGTCGAGAGCATCTCGAGGGAGAGATTTGAGTTGTGTTTTGAGAAATTGTGCATCTTGCTGTCTTTTGCTTTATGATTTGCTATTTCTATGATTATTTGAGAAGTTGACCCTTTCCTGTGGTGCCTTCAATCAATGATGGTTACCCAGGCTATGGCGAGGATGTGGAGGACCCGTTGGCGGACGAGGAGGAGGAGGACCCCTTCGAGGATCCGGGCAACGACTATTATTTGTCGTGATTGGCTGTTGCACGCTTGCATTTCGGATGGCTGTAGGATTTTGTTTATAGTGTACAGTTGTTGTGGTGAGCAGTCAAGCTTTTGGTGTTATTCTATGTGTACTGCAGGGTAGACTGGTGGCATACTTTCGGAGCAGCCCCCTGCGTGGGTGTCTAACGGGAGTACCCCCGGGATGTGATTGTCCTCACGAGGATTCTCATACTTTAGGTGTATTTCTTGTACATAGTTATGCACCGTTTTTATTTTGTATGCACTGCTTATGTTTTGTATGTACTGATAGGGATGTCGTGCTTGTATATATTATGTATATGTGTTTCCAGTGCATAGTCTTGTGTCTTAAGATTGCATCATGTTTCTAAACGCTGTGGCGACTCTTGTGTGCTTTGTGGGCGCAGTTGTTGTTTTAGAAAAAAAAAATAGACCGCATTTTCCCAAAGGACACAAAAGTACTATTTTAAAAGTACGTCGCATCCCGAACAGTGGCCCCATCCCGAACAGCTCCCTAATAGCGCATGGGGGCTAGAGTTTCCTCACTGGCGTTGCACAAGAATGCAACCTGCCTCTTAGCATGACGAAAGTCGGTTTGATACATAGTTGTCGCCTCTCTCAAAGCATCCTTCTTCTCTTGAACGAAGGTTTCTTTCTCCTTAAAGAGCAAGTCCCTGCTGGAAGCATGAATAAACCGTTCAGACTCTAGAGTGGCCTTATCCTCCAACAACTTGGTCTTCTCGGTGATGAGTACCTAGACTTGTTTCCCAACTTCTTTCAACTCATCTCTTTCCTTTTTCACACGGGATAGTTCCCCTTCCAGCTCCGTCACCTTGCCTAGCTTTGCTCGGGCTGCCTTCAAATCTTCCTCCAACTTAGAATTTTGGCCTCTACGCAATGCCAACTGGTCATCCCTGCTCCAGAGGTTTAACTCCACTTGTCTGACGCACACATTAGACTGGAGTTGGTACACTTGAGCCGCCTCAAGAAGAGACAAATCCCCTAACTTGTACAACCTAGACCTATCTTCGTCAGAGGCAGAGAGGTTGTCTATAAGTAATCTAGGCCGAAATCCAACGTCCCATAGTGATTCGGCTTCGCCCAAAAAAGGACCCTTGTATTCTTGCAGGATATAGCTCTAGTGAGAGCAGTCGGTGGTAGAACATGACCGGTCAGCATGAGGAGTGCCCTGCCGGGGTTCCGGCTGAGTAACAATGGAAGGAATGCCCTTGGATCCACTCGGGTAGGGAGTGAAATTGATGCGGGGTTGCTTAAGGCGGGGCTTGTCAAGACGTTCACTGTTACGCTTCTTCCTTCGCTCCTGGGCAGCACGAAAGGGGTAGCAACGACAATCCCCTCAGTCACCACCGACTGACCCTTGCTCGGCTCAATGTTAAGATACTTTTCCAAGTTTTTCCGGTTCAGCTTCTTGGGAGCCATATCAACTACAAAGAAGAAAAGGAGATTAGCACAACGCATCAATTACGAAATAACAAAAGCAAAACTTATCCAAGAGATGGTTTACATTACCTAAATACGACACCAACCCAAATGGATTTCTGGATAGGTTAATAAGGTCATAGCAATGGAATTCAAGAAGGCTGCATAACCTATAGACCTCATTTTATTCATCCTCTTCCAACTGTTCTAAGTCCAAATCTTGGATAGTATGAGGCGCGACGGTCCAGTGGAGAGGGTGCTTAGAGTTACTCGACTCAGCTAGGAAGAAGGAATAATACTCATCAGCCGATCGTTCTCTGAAGAACCTATTTTTCCAATTCTTGTAGGAAGAATCGAAAGCAAGAAGTATTCTGCGATCGGCTTAGCCACTAGCTGATAGCCAACCTACTTTGCCACTGTCTTTCACTTGGAAAAAATATAAGAATTTAGCGGCTGTAGGCTTTATGCCTAAACTCACACAAGATTTCAAAGGCTCGAATGAAACCCCAAGTGTTGGGATGAAGTTGAGTCGGAGCCACATTTAGCACGGTTAGAATACAACATTAGAAGTGCGAAAAGGGAAGGGTCAAGAACATCCATTTAAATAAAATCTCGTACAAATAAATAAACTCTTTCTCTTTGTCATCCTTTCGCTGCCAACAAACCAGTTCATCGTCATCGCAACACATAATGCTGCTCTCCGGGCCTTTCTTGGATAACCGGAGATCCTTTCTCATCTCCTTAATGTCTTCCTCAGTGCGCAACTTGGAGGAATACTCTAGAACATCCGGCTTCACCCAAGATTCGTAGTTATAAATATTGAAGGCCGATTTTTTCCCTTTGTTTGCTTCTGGACCCTTGTTCATGGATGCCTCTCCTTTACGGGCAGTTTTCCCCATCTTTGCAGGAGTCAAGTAAATGGAAATAGGTTTTACTGGAAGCAAGCGAAAAGAAAGAGCAGAAGAAGAGCAAGAGGGAGAACTAGAAGAAAGGCTTGAGGAAGAATCATTTAAGGGGTTAAGGTCGTCTCTAAACTCCCAAACAGAGGGATTCTCATGATGGGGTGGAGACCGCACCTCTAGGATTTCTACGGATTCACCGTCGCTCGCGGCCATTAAAACCCTAACAAAATTTTCTACTCTGTTTGCTCCTAAACCAAGAATAACAACAAAAATGAAGAAAGAGAAGTGATAGGAGGATCACTACAAAAAAAGCGCTAGATAGTGGGGTTTTTTTTGAGGTTTTACAAACCCCCCTAGATTAATTAAAAAAAGGCACAGTGGCGTACAATTGTCATTTAATTTGAAGGGGTTTTTAACCCCCTCTAATTGTATTTAGTTTGCCGTGTGTTTTTTGATGATCCCTCTCCTTCTTTTCACTTTTGCGGTCCCATCTCCCAAAAACCTTTTCCCCTATCATTCAGTTTCTCATTCATAGCGTCGTTCCCATGTGCTCTACCATCCATCTGCGTTTTGTTTGTGCTTTCACCCACCATCTGCGTTTCGTTTGTGATTTCACTATCTAAAGGAGCTCAGCCCTTCAGATTGTAGCGACGAGACACCCTCCATCTGCGGCCTCTCCAGATTGTAGCGATAAGCTCAACACTAAACACGAATTGAAATTGATTCTGCATCTCAGCCCTATTTTGCACGGCCAGTCGCACCTCGGCTCTCTCTTTGCTTTTGTTGTAGTCACAGGTCACCCCTTCCCTTTCTTTTGATTTTGATGCTTGTTATCTTGCTCTATGTGATTTTGTGTTCTCCTGCTTCCCGCTATTTCTCACGCCTATGCTCTCTTCCACTTTTGATTACCTGCGACCCATGTGTTTGAAGAAAGGCCAATGAAAATGTTTTTGTGCTTTTGGTTGACAGTATATGCGCATAGATAATTGGTTTTCATGTTTTAATTTCTTTCCTTCTTTCTCTCTTAATGTGTTAGCTATTGAATATTTTGCTAAAGGGGGATTGGATGAAATTGAAAGAAGAATCAGGGAGCAGTTCATTTCGTTGCACCCTATGTGTTTGAAAAAATGAACATGAGGCTCTAGATGTTTTTTATCATAGGGATTTAACACTCAATCAGGCACAAACTGTTTAATTTTATTGCATTTGAATATACCAAAGCTATAATTTTATTCTTACCTTTCTTATTCTCTCTATTTATGCATTTGTCCTAATAAGAATCACTACCTTCCCCATTTTTTTGTTGTGTTACTGCAAAATGTATAATGCATGGTATTGTTTGCATCATGTACTACAATGTCTCTTTTGGCAAGAGAAGTACAACGACTTGCATTCCCAAGTTCAAAGCGCTATCGAGGCACTTAAAGCTTACATGATAATGAAATAAGGAAGGATCCCTGAAAAATTAGTTGGCTTCTTTGGTTCATCAAATGTAAGTACTTTTATGAATCTTATGGTCAATACTTTTCTATAAGCCAACTTGATATAAAGAGCATATCTGTCATGATGTTATTGGATTATCTGTTTTTAGTGTTATTCTGTTATGATGTTATAGAGAACATATGGTTCATTTTTAGTGTTGTTCTGGTTTTATTGGAATAACTGTTTTGTTCTGTTGGTATCAGTTAAGGTGATTTGGTATTGTAATTAAGAACTTTGATGCTCTGTATTTGGACTGCTTTGATTTTGCTATGTGTCTGCTCTGGCTCTACTGTAGTAGCTGATAGATCAAGTTTATTGTACTGCTTTATTCTTCTTCTTGTATGGTACTCCTTCATTACTTTGTGTCTTCTCTGTCTTACTGGTATGTGAGGGATAGAAGCTTTCTTTTAACTGTTTCTGTTAGATTCAACTAGAGGTAATTAACTGACATAACTGTCAGCTAACTACATGGTCTCTCTATAAATATGGTATGCTGTATCTCAATATTCATTATTGATCCACACACTTATAGTTTGGTTTATTTTAACTAAGTAATTTTTTTTTGGTTATTTCAGCCAACAAATACTATAAGTGAGCCTAATTCGCCTTTGGAAGCAAGAGGATCGTCTGGTGCTAGCAACGTTTGAAGATGTTTAAGTTTTTTTTGGTATTAGACTTCTTTTAGAGTTCTATAAGACTTTTTATAGGTTCCTTTAGTAGTATTTTTGAAGTGTATTATCACATTTGATGTTTGAACTACAAATGTTTGGAGTACATTTATGTTATTATGGTTATATTTTTATTGGATTTTTTGAGTACTTTTATAAAATTTATTTCATGTTTTACAATTGCTACAAATTATTTCTTTTTTGTTGGAACAAAGTATTAGAAAATAGAGTTTTTTAGTAATAAAATTATTCAAATAGCAAGGTATATAATATATAGGGATGCTAATAATAAAATCACTAATCAGCTCAAAAGCCTGGTTACAAATGACAATATAGAAGGGAAGTTTTAGAACTCATGACTGGCAATTAGAGGAGGTCAAAAACCCCCACAATATAACTACATAATACGGGTGCAGGTTGGGGAGGTTATCAACCTCCGCAATAAAACCGTCACAAAATAAGGCGTATACCAGCGGTTCCCAAAAACCCCTGCAAATAGATTGCGGCGAACGTAACTGGGACAGTTTTAGAAACTGCCGCAAATAATTTAGCGAAGGTCGAAAACCTCCGCAAATTGCAAAAAAAAACCGCCACTATTTAGCGCTTTTTTGTAGTAGATGTAGTACCTGAAGGGGGCAGAAGAAAGATGATGTTGCTGCCAAGAGAGCGACAATTGGTTTCACTGGTGAAGGGGAAGGAGCGCGAAGAAGAAGAAGAAGAAGAAGAAGAAGAAAATGAACCAAAAAATGAGGGGTCGTGTCTTTTAATACAAGGCACCATGGCATCCAACGACCCTGAAGGAGGCAAATAGGAAAACCATGGGGATACGTGGGGGGAAAAGGCCAGGAGAAGTTTAAAACTATGGTAACTTCCATGGAGATGGAAGCAGGCCAGACCTATCTTGCCGATGAAATACAGATCTCTCAGCCGATCCGTATTATACAAGTTGTTTAATAGAAAAATTAATTTTCTATTTAAATTCATTATGATATAATATAATGTAAAATAATTTAGCACTAAATGTAATATAAGGAAAACATATCTATTATACAAATTGTTTAATAGAAAAATTAATTTTCTATTTAAATTCATATATTGTGAAACAAAACCTAAGATCCAATTATTTTTTTGGTTATAAGATATCTTTACTTGATGGATGGGGTTTTTATAGTAAATTAGATAAAGTTAATTAACTCAAAAATAAAATTAGTATGTATTTTATAAGACATATAAACATACATCTTGATATCTAAAATTACTATTTAATTTAATGAACCCAAAAATCTTCTAACTATAAACTAATTGAATTGTATAGGTATAAATTTTCTATTTTTGTTGCGTAAAAAGTGTAAAAATCAATGATTTTGGGTACTAAAAGTAAAATTAAATAAATATCGATACAACAATCGTCCAAAATAAAAATGTGGCATTTATAAATTATATATTTGAATAATGTCCGGGACAAATAATGAAATTATGTAGTCTATAATATAAATAAACCCCTTAAATATAAAACATTAATTATATCATTAGACCCAGAATATAAAATATTGATTTATATAAAAAAAATTATCACATTAAAGATTTAAAAATTATCATTTTAAATTTTCGATTTCTTCTACTTATTATATATAAACCTTCCAATATATGTTATATCCTAATTATATATATAATGTATAATATCTTATATTTGAAACAGTGATTAAACAGAATATATTGTTATAGATTTTATATTTATTATGATTTGGTTATATAGATTTGATTTAGTTTATATAATATATGTATAAATTATAAATAGATACGAATATATATACAGTACGACCATGGCTACGGTTTATATATCAACTCATTCGTTTTAGGGTTTTTAGGCAAAACTGAACGCGAGCGGTGCGATGAAATAGTGAAGGAGCGAAGCTGCGGCCGAACGAAGACGCGATGCAGCGGACGAACGACAGAGAAAGGTAGCGACGTAAGAAGTAAGGGCTTATTATCTTTCACAAATCAATGCAGCTATAAATCTATTTCATGTTTTGATTAACACCAATAGTCAAATAGATATAAAAATTTTTCGGATTTACAACGACTTACCCCTTTTTCATGTATTAGTTCTAAGTATTTCCACTCTATTTCGTGTTCTGTATTATGATTAGCACTCGTATTCATGATGATATTTAAAAAATTGTGGTTGATGGACATGAAATAGAGGAAAATAGTGTAACTAAACACCATATCCATTGAACTTCAAATGAGTTTATGTTTTTTATTTTTCATCAAAATCGCAATAGTTACACTTATTAAGTGTTCACTTTGATTGATGTTGTTTGTTTTGATGGAATATAAGTTTCATTATGGTTTTAGATATTCTTTGAGTAGACTGATTCAAATGTATTATGTTTACTCCTTACTAAATTTATTTAGTCTATCTAATACCTGTTATAGCACTAAGTAATAATATATTTTTTATGATAGGGATTGGCATCAATTAATTGCTTACCAACTCAAAACCTAATATTTGACTAAATTGGATAATTCTTGATAGAATATATATGTTCTTAATGAAAGTAATAAATGTATTTTAATTACTGGTGTAAACTTTCGACTTTGTGATACAACAATATATGACATGATAGACCTACTTTCTTATTTTTTCTCATTTGTTTCTTTTCTGCCATGAATTGAGATTAAATTGCTCAAATCTATATAATACATCACCGTCTTTTCTAATATTTAAGTAAAAAAAAACCTATATATAGATATATTGTAAGTTGACATAAATATGAATACATTTCCTATTAAACCTTAGATGCATGCTTATCTTTAGTTTTATGTATCACTACAACTTACATTCTATTTGCATTTAAAATTCTTTTATATCATTATCAGATAAATTGTACATGTTCAAAGGTCAGAAATTTAAGATAACAGAAGTAGTTGTCTGTAGTCTTCTCTGAACCTTATTTCCAACTTAACAATTTGGTTCAAACTTTTTATTATAACACTGTTTATTTAAAACTTTTTATTATTTATATGTTATCTATTGTTATTACTTATCACTCTTGAACTGCCACGTTTCATTATCAATTTTATAATCAAATCATGTTACAAAAAGCTGACATTTTGAACATGCAGATTGCTTTGGCTTTACACTTTTTGTAATATTGGTTTGGACAAACAATATGTATTTGATTAATCACATTGTTCTTCTACCTTTTTATAATGAAGGTGTAGTAATGGAAAAGATAAGTAAAGCCATTATACAATTCAACATTCTTTAAACAGCTTGACAATTTATAGGAATAGGTTTGTATAGGAATAAGTATATATGAAAATAGATGATACTGCCTAGTGTAGTAACCCGTGACATGCACGGGTATATGTTGGCTTTTGGGAATTTTATAAATTAATTAATATAATTTATACAAAATATTCTTCTAAATATTTGTATGGTAGTTTTTAAAGCAACAATTTTTTTTGATATAACTTAAAGAAAAAATTTTATAAGCCATGTCTTGTTTCAATCATGAATCGCAGAGTTACGGGTTTTTTCACCATTATAGTGTGATTTCATTTCAAAATCATCAAAATAGTATAGTTTGAAAAGTATTTACCTAATTAGAGTAAGTCATATATACAGAGCAAAATTTCAATTTTACTTTTTTGAAAGTTGTACTTAGGGACTATGACTTTCCTATTTTTTATTTTTTTTAATATGGAAATAGTACATGAGGAGTACGACTTTGCATTTTTTTTTTTTTAATGAAAGTCATATACCCCATGTATGACTTCGTTGAGTATGTAAAAAAATTATCATGTAAAGTCGTATATGGAGTATACGACTTTCATTAAAAAAAATTAGCAAAGTCGTACTCCCCTTATATGACTTCCAATCAAAAAGTTAAGAAATAAATAAGTAAAGTCGTACTCCCTAATGTTGACTTCCAAAAAAGTAAAAGTGAAATAATACTCTGTATGTACGACTTACCCCAAGTAGATAAATACTTTTCAACTACTACTTTGTAAATTTGAGATAGCATTACACTATAATGTTAAAAAAAATTCATTGCTGAGCATGCGGTTGGTAATCATGTTTGAAATAGAGTAAAGAGGATAAATAAATTTACATTATGATTGATTTAGTATGATATTTATAATATTTTTGTGTTGCATATTTTTCTCATGAAGTCAATTTTATAATATATTTTTTACATATGTATTGTTGATAGTCACATAATATATGCACTGTAATTTAATATTAAATGGTAATTAAATAACAATTAGTATGTAAATAATCAAGATTAAAAAAATATTTTATCGAAATAATTTTGTGTACAGCAAATACATATGCACGACGACCTTTTATAGTATAACAACCGATGTAAGTTTGATTTCTTTTTTAGTTTGACTTTGCTAAAGTAAACTTTCACATTATCTGTTATTTCCTGCTCATTGTTATAGAAAAGTAAATAAAATAATGAATCTTAGATTAAGCTTAGTTTTTTGACTTCATAACTATTTTTGTATTTCGGATTGTTTCTTTTTTCATTGCAAATTTCATATCTGGATGGTTCATTTAACACTAAAGTGCCAAAAATCAGTAGACTTTATATTTTCTTAAGCTTAATCACTTGAGTTTATATTTTGTATAAAAGCTCAATCACTTAAATTTATATAAGAGAATTACATAAGTTTATATTTTCTTCCAGTGATCCACCAGAAAATCTCGTCAACTTTGTCAGCTTCATGTACCAACATGTTGAACCAATTTACTCAAGTATATGGATAACAGTGGCCCAAGGTCCAAATTACTGTGCATATGATCGGTATCCTTGTCTGACAGCATTGGATATTCTTCCATATTCCATCGTTTAATTTACCACTTCTTGTCACATTATGAAGTTCCCGAGAGATTGACCTTGCCAAATGCTAATGCCTTTATACGGAGAAGTATCCCATGTATCACCAGAAGGAAAGCTGAGACTCGAACTTGTTATTCAAATAGGGAAATCACTCTATGGATCTCTTAGTGCTTCAAGCTTTGGATGTTCCACATCTACCAATTTCTCAGGGGATTTGTGCAAATTGATAAATAGGTGCCTCGTTAAATATGTTGGCATGTTTGAGGGTGGCATTGATTTTACTTTAAGTTAGCATGCAGTAATATAGATCATGGCCTCCATATATTCGGAAATTTCTTGATATGCATTCTTGAACAAATTCAAACTTCAGAATCAGTTTTAGAAACAGATAGAAATAAATCAGAATGTGATAGATAGCAAAATAATGTGCAGTATAAAGAACTGCTTAAAATTTTTCTGCCAAGTAAGTTCAAACATGTTTTGTTAGAATAGGATATGTCTTTCTAGTTGTTTGTTTGATACCTGATCTATCTTTCTTTCTTTCTCTCACTTTGTGAGTATCTCTTTCATCTTCTCATGTGAAATAAAGTTGAATGGTACATGTTGAAAAAGTACTATGGCTTTTGAATGGTATGCACGTTAATTTGTACTCTCGATTTGCTAAGGAAGAATTTGAGTTGTTAGCTTACTTTTCTGATATTATCCGATATCAATCAAAAGACTGTATAAAACTTGAAAGACTTTATGTATCTAATTTTCACAGGGTGCCACTCATGTTGGACAAAGACACATGCCTTGTAGTTTGAAGAATATTTTACATCTAAACCTTTATTATACTCATGTTCTAACTTTACAATTAATGTGGAGATTTCTATAACAAAATTTGTAGTTTTTTACCGCTAAAAAGCACTGCTAAAAAGCACTTAATCATAATGGTAAGGTATCTTCCTGATATGCATGCATTAATTATTACTTTGATAGTATTTGAAGTAGAAAAGTAGTAGAGGTAAGTTGTGGAATGTAGTCAAATAGTATTAGAAGATGGGAGGCTTTACAATTTGGAGCTAGAATGTAGTTTGTATTGCTCTCAAATTGATTGATTACAAATGCACCCAAACTTGCCTATTTATAGGTGCTTGAAGATGGTTCTAGCAATAGATGGTTCTAGGCTTTTCTTGACTTATTTTTACATTTGATTATTCTAGAGGCATTTGATTATGGTAGATATTTCTAGGAATTCTCTAGTCTTTCTACATTGTTTTGTATTAGATACTTCTAGGCTTATATGGCTATTTCTAGGCATAAGCTATCCTAGGCTTTTGTAGAAAATTCTAGAAAATTGCGGCATCTTTAACACTCCTCCTTGATGCAATTTTCTAAACTCCGAGCTTTGTCCTCAGTTCCTCAAACTTGACTCTGGGCAATGCCTTTGTAAATATGTCCACAATTTGGTCTTGATCGTGCGAAGACTTGAGCTCGATTTCTTTAGTTGCCTCTACTTCCTGATGAAGTGATATTTGATTGCTATATGCTTTGTTACGTTGTGATGCATCGGATTCTTTGCCATTGCTATTGTCGATTTGTTGTCGCATAGATTATGGTAGGGTCATCCTCATTGTTCACCCATGTCTCCGAGTATTCTCCGAAGCCATATAGCTTGATTTGTAAACCTTTCTTGCCACGTACTCGGCCTCTGCCGTTGATTGTGCAACGATCGCTTGCTTCTTTGATGCCCATGAGAAAAACCTGATCCTAGTAAGAAGGCATAGCCTGATGTGCTCTTCATGTCATCACCAACTCGCCCAATCACTATCGGTATAGCCGATCAACTTTGAGTTGGTCATGGTTTTATACCATATACCAAACTCCTTCGTGCCTTGTAAATATCTTAGAACTCTTTTAGCTACTCCATAGTGAACCTGACTTGGTTTCTGCATGAACCTTGATAGAAGACTTATAGCATACATGATGTCTGGTCGCGTAGCTGTAAGATAAAATAGGCTCCCAATTAAGCTTCTATAGTGCGATGCATCAGCTTCTGGTGCTCCATCTTCCTTTAACAGCTTCTCATTCGTTACAAGCGGAGTAGCGACTGGCTTGCAGTCATTCATCCTGAATTTCTTTAATAATGCTTCTGTGTATTTCTTCTGACATATGAATATCCCTTCTTTTTGTTGTTTTACCTCTATGCCGAGGAAATAATTCATCAAGCCAAGGTCGGTCATCTCGAATGTCTTCATCATGTCTTCTTTGAACTTAGTTATCATTTCTATATTGTTTCCCGTGTAGATAAGATCATCTACGTATAGGGAGACAATGAGAGTATCTTGCTGACTTTGGGTCTTGACGTATAGTGTTGGCTCACTTTTGCTCCTCCTGAATCCTTGATCGGCGAAGTATCGATCAATTCTGCTATACCATGCTCGAGGAGCTTGTTTTAGACCATATAAAGCTTTTCTTAGTCTTAGCACTTTACCTTCATTGCCTTTGCTGACAAAGCCTTGTGGTTGCTCCACATAAATCTCTTCTTGTAGTACCCCATTGAGGAAGGCTGACTTGACATCTAATCGAAAATATTCCAGCCTTTTGAGTCGCTAGAGCTATTAAAGCTCTTATTGTATCCATTCGAGCAAGCTGGAGCAAATGTCTCATTGTAGTCGACTCCAGGTTCTTTGTGAGTAGCCTTTGCTACCAGCCTAGCCTTGTGTTTTTGTATTGAGCCATCGTGGTTAAGCTTTGTCTTATAAACCCATTTGACTCAATAATATCTTTATTTTTTGGACAGCCTACTAGCTCCCACGTGTTATTTTTCTCTATCATTTTTATTTCTTCCTCCATTGCCTTGACCCATACTTTCTTGCCTTGAAGCTACTTCATAGCTTTCAGGCTCAAGTATAGCCAAGTTGCAAGATTGATATATATCCACCAACGATTTTTCTTTTATCGGAGTAGATTCTGGTGAAGAATCTTGTTGTTGTCGTGGAGATGAAGGGGCGACTGAACCTCTGCTACTTCGCCAACTTCTTCTTGAGGTTGTTGTACCAGTAACGAAAAACCGCTTCTCTCAAATTTTTCTTTATCCCAGTTCCAAGAAGCACCTTCATCAACTTCAACATCTCGACTGACAGTGAGCTTCTTTGTTTGTAAGTTGTAGACTCGATAGCCTTTTGACTGCGTGCTGTACCCCAAGAAGATTCCTCGTACTGTCTTGTCTTCAAGCTTATGTCTCTTTGATCCGCACATGAATATAGCATATGGATCCAAAGACCCTTAGATGTTTAGGCGTTGGTTTTTCCCCCCTCCAGGCTTCAATAGGAGTTTTGTCTTTAACTGCCTTAGTTGGACATCTGTTGAGTATGTAGACTGCAGTGTAGACTGCCTTCAAAAGGTGTTTGGTAATCCTTTTTCCTTCAAAGATTGATCTCGCCATCACCATGACTGCATTTATTTCTTCTTTCGCACACTCCATTTTGTTGTGGAGAATATGCGATCAGAAGTCGCCGCCAATGCCTTCATCTTCGCAGAATTTATCAAATTCGTGGGAGTTGTACTCTTTTCCGCGATCACTTCTAAGCCTCATTATATGTTTACGAGCTTTGCTTTTCGACAAGGGCCTTAAACTTCTTGAATGTTCCAAAGACTTGATTTTTCCTTGATGAAGTAGACCCAAGTCATTCTAGAAAAGTCATCAATAAAGAGGATGAAATACTGTTGTTGTCAAGTGATGGTGTCCTCATTGGTCCGCAAACGTCGGTATGGATGAGCTCCAACAAGTCTTTTGCTCTCCATGCCGGATCGTTGAAAACGGTAATCTGTGTTGCTTCCCAAGAAGACATCCTTCACAAACTCCATTATTTTCTTCCAAGCGTGGGAGATCTCTCATCATATTCTTCTCGTAATACAACTTCAATGCTTGAGTGTTGATGTGGCCAAATCTCGATGCCATAGCCAGGAATCATCAACTTGCACCTTCATGGCAATGTTAGTGGTATATTTAAAGTTTATCGGGAAACTTCTGTTCCTCTTCTCCATTTTTACTTGGGCTATCTCAACCCTTTTATTATTGTTATCATAGATTGTGCATTTATCTCCTTCAAAGTGAAGGGCATATCCTTTCTCCATCATTTGGCCAATGCTCAAGAGGTTTTCTTTAAGATTGGGAACTAGTAAGACATCTTTAATGAATCTCGTACCTTTCTTTGTCTCCACCATGACAGTGCCTTTTCCTTTTGACTCCACGACTATACCGTTTCCTAGTCGAACCTTTACTTTGACGGAGTCATCAATATCCTTGAAAATGCTCTCATCTTTCGCCATGTGATTGCTGCAACCGCTATCCAAGTACCAGTTTCCACACATTTCGTCACTAGAATCTTGGGTAGCATAGAATAGATGTTGCTCACGGTCATGTGGATTTTACTCACACTCGTGCTCTTCAACGAAATTGGCCTGATGTTTATTTTTGCTGAAACAGTTCTTCTCCACGTGCCCAAATCTCTTGCAATGTCGACACCGTGTTTTTCCACGATAGCGACAGTCTTTCTCGGCATGATTTGTCCTCTTGCAGATGCCACATGGAGGATACTCATCTTGATTTTTCTTTGAGAAATTTCTAGAATTCTCTTTGTTTCTAAAATTTCTCCACTATTTTTGTTTCCTCCATATCCTTTATTTTGAGACCGTAATTTGAGCTTTGATTGAAAGGCATTTTCTATTGAGTCATCTTCATGCCTACTCAATCTTTGCTCATAAGCTTCAAGAGAGCCCATTAGCTCTGTCACCGATAAAGTAGACAGGTCTTTTGTTTGCTCAATCGTAGTCACGATTGAATCATACTTACAGGGAATAGAAATTAATATTTTCTCAACAATTCTTTTGTCGAGAATATTTTTCCCATAGGCTCTCATTTGAGAAACTATTTCTTTTATTTTAGAATAGTAATCTTTTACGGTCTCGGACTCCTTCATTTTTATTAACTCAAACTCACGTCTTAGAGTTTGAAGTTTGACGGCACGTACCTTGTCACTTCCTTGAAACTCCTCCTGTAGTGTGCTCCATGCTTCTTTGGCACTTGTAGCTCCCATTATTCTTGGAAAAATAGCGTCGACTACTGCTTGTTGTAGAAAAAATAACGCCTTTGCGTCTTTTTGTTTATTTGCCTTCAACTCTTTTTGCTGGGCTGCAGTAAGAGTTGAAGTGTCTGCAGTAGCAGTAAATCCTTCTTCTACAACGTCCCACAAATCTTGGGAGCAAAAAAATGTCTTCATTTTAATGCTCCAAAAATCATAATTTTCGCCTGTAAAAACAGGAACGGTAATAGATGGAGATTGAATGGTATTAGCCATGAGTTAAGAAAATTTTTGGGACTAGTATAAAATGTAAGGAGGAATTTTTTTGGAAAATAGTTGGGTAATTTTTTACGCCCAGTATATGACCGAACCAGGCTCTAGATACCACTGATAGTATTTGAAGTAGAAAAGTAGTAGAGGTAAGTTGTGGAATGTAGTCAAATAGTATTAGAAGATGGGAGGCTTTACAATTTGGAGCTAGAATGTAGTTTGTATTGCTCTCAAATTGATTGATTACAAATGCACCCAAACTTGCCTATTTATAGGTGCTTGAAGATGGTTCTAGCAATAGATGGTTCTAGGCTTTTCTTGACTTATTTTTACATTTGATTATTCTAGAGGCATTTGATTATGGTAGATATTTCTAGGAATTCTCTAGTCTTTCTACATTGTTTTGTATTAGATACTTCTAGGCTTATATGGCTATTTCTAGGCATAAGCTATCCTAGGCTTTTGTAGAAAATTCTAGAAAATTGCAGCATCTTTAACATACTTGTATGCTAGTGTGTGTCTGTGTAACAAACAAATATTCAGTGTGTATTCTCGAACTAACTTTATTAATGGCAGTAACTATCACATTCTCATATGTCCCAAAAAAAAAAAAAATCACATTCTCATTATTGAAGATGTAGCTAAATTAGTAAGATCAACATCAATAGCCTTGTGGTTAGATGTTCAAGAAATGGAATAGATTACTTTGTTTCAAGACATGTCTTGACTTTGTTTTTATACATGTTTCTAAAATACAATGCAGCATGATACATAATTCAAGCAGCATAATTTGACTGTAGAAAATTTTCTATTCTCTTTCTAATAGATGAGTGCCTATCAATTACATCTCATCACTTGATACAAATTTCTTAAGACTCAGATTAAACTTCCATCATTGAACAACCAACCTACATTTAATACCAATGAGAAACAGCATAGAAAGACATGTTAGCAAATCTACTAATTTTTTTTTTTCAGAAAAAAGACCTTGTAAAGAAATAAATGAATTCCATACCTATCTTTGACACTGCAACAGGGTTGTATGTACTCTAGCTTGGCAGCAACACAGGCTACACTCCCTTCCACAATGAGAATGAAGAAAAGAAGATAATTTTTTGAGAAAGGAAACATAAAGATATATAAAAATATTGAAAACACGAAAGTATAAGATGGTGAAAATAAAAGGTGGGAAAAATAGTTACTAAGGCAAAATAGTGACATCCTTCCTGATTACACACCGTGGCTCCATGTTACCTACTCATTAAGGCCAGTAAATCAGTAGGTTTGCAATAAATTTATTCACATAAAATATCTAATCAACTTCATTCACACCTCCAATAAAAGAAAGCCAATTAGCATGAAGTGTAAATTATAAGACACATGTAGTTTGTCACTAACGATTTTACTATTAGTGTTATTTACCAACACCTTGTAATTTTTTATTAGAGATATTTCACATCAATAGCCTAGAATATCATAAGAAAAGGAAAATTTTATAAAAAAATAATGAGTAAACGATGAAGATCGAATATTAATCCTTACAGAAGACGCTGATATTAAATGTTACATATCCAATTGCAATCCATTTTCCTTTTCTTACCTCGTTAGCAACCAAGAGGCTGATAGTACTGTGCAGTCAATGTTGAAAACTAAAGAAAATTGTCCAACTACCTTGCAGAATCAAGACAAAATGAAACTGTCCATTGGATGATCTTTTAGGGTCCAGTCCTCTATTTTATTTTGAATTGTTGTTTCAAGTCTTGTTAGTTGAAACCAAATGAAAGGTATCTCTTTGTCCATATAAACAATAAATGACACGTAAACAATGAGATGTTTTTTCTTTAGCATCTAACTTGGAAAATAATACTTGAACACTGCCTTTTTCTCTCTCCACTTCTATACCTTTCCATGCTTCTTTGTCACACTAAAAATGGTTCTAGATGTAATTCATCCAAACAAAACAAAACAATTTATCACGTCACAGTCCATTTATCAGAAATCAAAATCAAAATATAATAACAAAATTAAAAATGAAATAAGTAAGACTAACATTTGGGGAGTGCTTCTACAATGGAGAACATTGTGACTGTTCAACGGAGAAAGCATTGGTCTAAATTTAAACATTGTAACACGAGAAATCATTATGTTCCAACCTTTTCTACCACCAAGCAAGTAGCTTATATGCTTTTGACTGTTCAACAGACCCGCAACATCTTGAGATGGATGAATCTCTGGCTAAATGAGAGGATGATACTATGGTTAATGTGGCATCTTCCTGCATTATCCAATATCAGTGAATATAAAAGCAAATCTTAATAGTAAGAATTTTTGTACCATATATAGATTCTGCTAAATAAACTATTTCTAAAGTAAAACAGGAAGGAAAAGAAAGTGATTGCTATTGGTTAATCATTTATACTGTTTCCAACATTAATCTATTGATGATTACTCTGAAAAAAATTTTCAGTAATCGATGAATAGCAAGAATACACCTTTAATTGATGTTTTAAATTATAGAAGGAACAACAAACAAAACAATAAGGCCCTCTAGACCTTTGTTTACCCGCTGATTCGCTCCAGTTTATAGCAAGGTCCAAAGCAATTGTCTCGTGCACAATCTCCCTCTTCACTTCGTTCTCATAAGCTCTTTGTTGCTTTCGTTGACCCTTTTTTAGCAATAGCTTCACCCTTCCCAGGATCTTCTTTCTTCACTTGCTCCAATTTCTTAACCCTTTAATCATCCTTATACTATAAAAATAAAACAGTATAAAAAAAATGAAATAAATCCAATATAAGAACTTGCCATTCAGTTATGAAACCAAAAGTGGGTTCAATAGGCTACCTTTTGAAGAAATAAGCCTGTGAACGTAGAAAAATAATCCTAAACACAAACCAAAATAAAAATGAATTTAAACCTCAACTGCCAGGTAGATTTTGAATCCCCTAATTTGGTTGACCTGAGCATTTCATATGTGAAGCTTCTGGAGAAAATTTCACAACAAAGTAAATGAGATTATCAAATCAAAAAGCAATCAATCATTGTTAAGCAATTTATTAAGGGTCTGTTTGATCCAAATAAAGGGAGAAGAAGGGAGGGATTTTAATGGAGGGAAGGGGAGAGAAGGGAAGGGAGGAGAGGGATTTAATTTGATTTTGTGTTTGGTTGAGAGGAGAGGAGGGGAGGGAAAGGAATGGAAGCTTTTGCTTGTTTGGTTCAGGAGGGGAGGGAAGGAATTTTAATAGAGGGAAGAGATTAATTTACTGGTATATCCTTATAGTGCTTTATATTATATTATATATAAGGATATTTCAGTAATTTTATTTTAAATAATTTAATCTCCCTCTCCTCCGCTCCAAAACCCCCCACTTTGGGAGGGGAGCCAAAATTGGCTTAGGAGGGATTTTGCTCCTGTCCCCTCTCTTCCCCCCATTAAAAAAATTGAATCAAACAAACATAATTTAAAATATCTTCTTCCCTCCCTTCCCCTCCCCTCTTTTCCAAAACCCCCGACCAAACACACCCTAATGCTTCGATGAGTATGAAACATGGATATATCGGGTCATAACAAAAAAGGGGTGGAAGCCAACGTATTCGTTTGTACCTTGAGGTTTATGAGATTTAGTTAGCATCAGGTCTTCGGATGTTCCACCTTTTCCAATAAAACAATGTTAAGGTAATGTTGATCAAAGATTATTTGAAAAAATGAATTCGGGAAGGGTCTGTTTGGTTCAAACGAGGGAAAGGAAAGAGAGGGATTTAATTTGATTTTGTGTTTGGTTGAGAGGAGGGAAGTGAAGCTTTTGCATGTATGGTTGAGGAGGAGAGAGATTGTTACCAACAATAATCCTACAGATCAGTCACAGCCCAATAACGAAGGCCCAAAAGCTAATGAAGCCCAAACCAAAAGAAGCAGCAAAGAGCCTGCATACCTGCAGGACTACGTGAGGAAATAGAAGGCACCTGGCAAGGTTCTAGAATGGGGTGACTCAGCACTATTCCCCTTCTTCTTCACCTGAGTTTGTTATGAGCATCGTTAGGATCTTTTCATAGATTTTTGTTAGCTGGCATTCTGTTATATTGCAGCTTGCATTTCATTCCCTGTAATCAAGGAGGACCCTAGGATCATCACTGTAATAGCCATTGATCATTTGCTGTTTAGGCTATTTATACTGGTTGTGATGAATGAAATAATCAGAAAAAGAAGTATTATCCATTCCCCTCTCTTTATCATTCTTAGGAGGTTCCCTTGACCTACCAATTCAAGGAATTAGCTATAACAATTTGGTGCTTTCATTGCCCAAATTCTCTCTTCCCATGGCAAACCGCCCTACCAATGCCGAACGGCTCGATGACCTATCAGCCAAAGTTGATAGCATTTTGGTTCAACTCGCCACCTTAAACACTCGCCCTCCTTCCCCTCTGCCACCACCCCCACCACCCATTACCACCATCCTCCCCAAACCTCATATGAAATTAGAAGTTCCTCGCTTTGATGGCTCTGATGCTATGGGATGGATCTTCAAGATCTCCCAATTTTTCGATTTCCATCACACCCCAGAGGAGGAACGTATTACCATCGCCTCTTTTTACATGGACGGCCCAGCCCTAAGTTGGTTCCATTGGATGCACCGCAATGGCCTTATCACCTCTTGGTTCGGCCTTCTCCAGGCATTGGAAACCCGCTTTGCCCCCTCTTACTACGATGACCCATCCGGTGCTCTGTTCAAACTCTCTCAGCGAGGCTCTTTGAACTCCTACCTCACTGAATACACATAACTCATTTCTTTTAATTATCAGGGTCAACCCATCACCCTTCAAGTCACTTCCTCACCCGGCCCAGAACTCATCTCTAGCCCACAATTGAAACGCTGTGTTCAAACTAACGCGGCTTCTGAGTTCTTCCACATCCAAGTCCTTCCACACCCATCCCCTCCCACACTTAACCCCACCGAAAGCCACCATCTCCCTGCCATAGAAAACCTAATCCACCGTTTCTCTACCATCTTCACAACTCCTTCCGCTGCTCCTCCTTCCCGAACCATAGACCACCGTATCCATCTCAACCCCACCTCCTCTCCGATCTCTGTCCGTCCTTACCACTACCCCCACTTCCAGAAGGGTGAGATTGAGCGTCAGATTAATGAAATGCTGGCATCTGACATGATACAACCTAGCCGAAGCCCCTTCTCTTCTCTGGTCCTTTTAGTAAAAAAAAAAGGACGGTACTTGGCGATGCTGCGTTGACTACAGAGCACTCAACGCCATAACCATTCGTGACCGCTTCCCCATGCCCACTATAGATGAATTATTAGACGAGCTGGGTGGTGCCGCTTGGTTTACTAAACTTGACCTCCGCCAGGGGTTCCACCAGATCCGCATGCACCCTGAAGACATTCCCAAAACGGCATTTCGTACACACCTGGGTCACTATGAATTCCGCGTTATGCCGTTTGGCCTCTGTAACGCTTCTTCAACGTTCCAGGCCGCCATGAATGACCTTCTTCAACCTTTCCTTCGCAGGTTCGTCACTGTCTTTTTTGATGATATTTTAGTTTATAGCCCTTCTTTGGAAACTCACCTTGAACACTTGGAGCAAGTTTTTGTTAAGTTGTCCTCAGGGCATTATTTTCTGAAACGTTCCAAGTGCATTTTTGCCCAACAACAATTGGAGTACTTGGGACATATTGTCTCCCCTCACGGTGTCAGGCCGGACCCTTCTAAACTACAAGCCATGGCGGATTGGCCAACACCCAAAACCACCACCGCTCTGCGTGGATTCCTGGGGTTGACCGGGTTTTACCGCAAATTCATTCGCGGTTACGCCGGCATTGCCGCCCCCCTTACTGCCCTGCTCCGCAAAAACGCTTTTATGTGGTCCCCAGAAGCTCAAGCAGCCTTCGAATCTCTCAAACGGGCCATGACTGAGGCTCCTATACTAGCTTTGCCGGACTTTTCTCAACCCTTTGTTGTGGAAACGGATGCTTCTGGGGTTGAAATGGGTGCGGTATTGATGCAGCACAATCACCCAATTGCCTTCTTCAGTAAACCCTTCTGCCCCCGTCTACAGCGTTCTTCCACATACGTTCGTGAACTTCACGCCATTACTTCTGCAGTTAAAAAGTGGCGGCAGTATCTTTTGGGACACAAATTCATTATCTACACCGATCACAGAAGTTTGAAGGAGCTTCTCTCTCAGGTCATTCAAACCCCTGAACAACAAATCTACCTCTCCAAACTTATGGGGTATGATTACTCCATCCATTACAAGTCTGGCAAAACGAATGTGGTGGCAGATGCGCTCTCTCGCATCATTGAACCAGCTACCGGTGCCTGCTTCATCTTGTCCATGCCCCGCTTTGTATTCATGGATCAGTTACGCAAATCCTTATTAAACAGTGTTGCTTACTCCTCTCTACTCAATAAGGTAAAACAAACTCCTTCAGCTTTCCCTGCCTACAAGGTGCATCAGGGTCTGTTGTTGTTCAAAGACATAATTTGGATCGATGCCTCCAATTCTTTCCGCTCCATTTTGTTGGAAGAATTTCATTGTTCTCCTATTGGTGGTCATATGGGCATTTCCAAGACCCTGTCCCGTCTCCAGGCTAATTTCTTTTGGCCTAAAATGCGCCAAGATGTCAAGGATTTTGTGGCTCAATGCTCTATCTGTCAGCAAATGCGCTATGATACAAAGAAACCAGCAGGCCTTCTACAACCATTACCTATTCCTTCAGCAATCTGGGAAAACCTTTCATTGGATTTTGTCACTGGTCTACCTCCTTCTCATGGTTTCACAGTCATTCTGGTTATTGTGGACCGCTTCTCCAAAGGCGTCCACTTGGGAGCTCTTCCTCCTCACTACACTGCCCATAAAGTTGCTTGTCTCTTCATGGACACCGTTTGCAAATTACATGGAATCCCTCGCAGTTTAGTTTCTGATAGAGACCCAGTTTTCATTAGCCACTTTTGGCGTGAATTATTTAATCTGAGCGGTACCAAGCTGAGGATGAGTACAGCCTACCATCCTAAAACTGATGGCCAAACTGAGGTCTTCAATCGCATTCTGGAGCAATACCTCCGCTCTTTCGTTCATCATAAACCCTCTCAGTGGTTTCAATTCCTCAGCTTGGCGGAATGGAGCTATAACACATCAGTCCACACTGCCACTGGTTTCTCTCCTTACCAAGTTATTTATGGTAAACCCCCTCCCTCTATTCCTCATTACCTTCTGGGCTCTTCTTCAATTGAGGCAGTAGATCATATGTTGTATTCGAGACAACAACTCATCACCAAGTTGCAACACTCCCTTGCCAAAGCACAAACCAAGATGAAGATTTTCGCTGACCACAAACGACGTGAGGTCTCCTTTAATATAGGTGACTATGTTTATGTTAAGCTTCGTCCCTATCGACAGCAAACGGTTGCTGGCAGCCCCTACACCAAACTCTCCAAGCGATATTATGGTCCATTTAAAATTCTACAACAGTTTGGTCCTGTGGCTTATAAATTGGAGTTGCCCTCTTCCTCAAAAATTCATCCAGTGTTTCATTGCTCTTTGCTGAAGCCTCACCAGGGTCCTCAACCTCTACAACCTGCCTCCTTACCCCCATTGGCATTTGACAACAATCCAGTGATAGAACCTCTGTCTATCTTAGATACCAAGTGGGACTCATCTACTTCCCCACCAATGCGCCTTGTTCTTGTCTAGTGGGCTGGTTTAGCTCCTGAAGACACCAGCTGGGATAATTGGGTCGACTTATGCACTCATTATCACCTTGAGGACAAGGTGTCTTTCCGGGACAGTGGTATTGTTACCAACAATAATCCTACAGATCAGTCACAGCCCAATAACGAAGGCACAAAAGTTAATGAAGCCCGAACCAAAAGAAGCAGCAAAGAGCCTGCATACCTGCAGGACTACGTGAGGAAATAGAAGGCACCTGGCAAGGTTCTAGAATGGGGTGACTCAGCACTATTCCCCTTCTTCTTCACCTGAGTTTGTTACGAGCATCGTTAGGATCTTTCATAGATTTTTGTTAGCTGGCATTCTGTTATATTGCAGCTTGCATTTCATTCCCTGTAATCAAGGAGGACCCTAGGATCATCACTGTAATAGCCATTGATCATTTGTTGTTTAGGCTATTTATACTGGTTGTGATGAATGAAATAATCAGAAAAAGAAGTATTATCCATTCCCCTCTCTTTATCATTCTTAGGAGGTTCCCTTGACCTACCAATTCAAGGAATTAGCTATAACAGAGATTTTAATAGAGGGGAAAAATTAATTTACTTATATATCCTTATAGCCTTTTATATCATATTATATATAAGGATATTTAAATAATTTTATTTTAAATTATTTAATCTCCTCTCCTCTCCCTTCCGAAAAACCCCACTTTTAGAGGAAAGCCAAAATTGGCCGAGGAGGGACGGTGACATGATCGAGTCCGGTAAAAAAGAAGGAATGAGTGGAGTGAAAGAATAACAGAAAAAATGGGAGTGAAATGGACAAAGATGGAAAACGAAAATGAGGAGCTAACCTGAAGACCAGTCATCGGCCAGCTATCATGACATGAATTCAGCCAGCATATGCTTTTGAATTTGAAAAGTTTCAGAAGTGAGAGGGGGTGCAATCACGGGATAGGTGGAAAAAATATATTGAAATATGTTACCCAAATCAAAACGTGCTTTTTCGTTGATTTGTATTAATTAGGCACAACGACAGTTGAAAATTTCAGGGAATCATTCACGATAATTGCTGCAATGGAGCTGTCCGTTTTAAAAATCAGAATATGCTAATTAATTGGTTTGGTTATTAAAGACGATTAGGCTCGGTATATGTCAAACCTCAAAGTTGAAGCTTAAGATTTAAACATGTGTATTCCTAACCTATTAAGTATCAATTACACACGCCACCTGTTATTTTCCAGATTTCCTTAGCTCCATAAATTTGACACGTGGCATCCTAACCTATTAACTGATTCTCAAATGTATTGTTGAATCCAAAATTTATTGCCGTTTTTGTTGGCCTTTTCAGTTCTAGGCCCACTTAATGATAGGATTTTTGGGTCCAATAGTAAGACCTAGTGGCCTATCTAAGGCCTAATGTAAACAAGGCTTTTAGGCCTTGTTAGGCCTTTAAAAAGGTCAGGTCAGACCTTAAAAATGGGCCTATGACAGGTAATAGGCTAGGCTCAGGCCTATAATTTTCAAAGTAGGCCAGGCCCAAGCCTTCTAAAGCCCGGCCTAGCCTGACCTATTCTCACCCCTAGTCATATTGAATGCATCACATACAATAAAACATACCATAATCATTTCGCACTGAAGCGAGGTCTTTCTGAAAATTTCAAATATAATCCAATATGACTTACACCATAACCAAAGTCCTGCTCACCAAGAGGCAAGACGACACCCTAAGCTGGCCAATAACTACGACTATTACTAAGAAACCGTTCAGCAAAATTAGAATTAGAGCAGTAGGAGCAATCTTCTTCCACTGGCTCATTCTCCAAAGCTCTTGGGAAGGACGAAACTACAGCAGCAATAGGAACTCTATCTGGTGGTGACATCCATGAGAATGTCCAATTCAACAATGCAAGGGTAAATTCCTTGTGCACGAGTTCATTACAGGCTAGTCGCATGCAAACAAGATATATATATAGAACAACAACATGCTTTATATGTATAAATATACACTACAAGAAAACACGCATATACCGACGGACATTACCGACGGCCTTTGACCGTCGGTAAAATCGCGGGATTTCCGACGGCTTTTACCCGTCGGTAAAGAGAGAATACGACGGGCTGGCCCGATAGACACCATGGTTCCCGCTTTTTTAAATTACCGACGGCTCGTCGGCTTAGCCGTCGGTATTTGAATATTTCCGTCGGTAATACCGTCAATGAACCGATGGGTTAAACCCGTCGATAATGTTAATGAGCCCATCAGTATGTTTTAAATACAATCAGAAGCCCTCGCCCTTCGTTCCACTTTCCCTTTTCGACTTCTCCATCTCTTCTCTTCTTCTCCATTTCTCGTTCCTAACCCTACCTCCGCCGCTCTGCATTTTCTCATTTTCTGCCTTTCTAAGTTCATGAATCTCTCTCATTCGGGACATCATTTTCTTATCCGGAAAAACTAAAACGAAGAACCCTAACCCAAAATCCCCAAATCAAATTGTTCAAGTTCCACCGAATCACTGTGATTCTCCTTTCTCTTATTTAACTAAGAACCCTAAATCACTGCTTGTTTCTCGTATCTTCTCTAATTGTTTAGTTCTTCTTTATGAGAGTTGCCCTGTGTCCTATATCACTGAGCTTAAAAGAACTTCACAAAGGTACTGTTGCTATTTCACTTGCCAAATTTTTGTTTTCCTTTCGTTGTACCTAAATCACTGAGCTTCCACGAGCTATTGGTTGTTTATGTCATTTCTTAGTGTCATTGATTTTTCCATCCTTCAGATTTTGACCTTCTTAACTTATTATGTGATGTTTTGATTTCGGGTTCTATTTCAAGTTAATGGTATTTCTTTGAATGAATGGCTTTAATGTTAGCCATTTGGGTTTTGGTTGTCATGTCTTGATGTCTTCATAACATTCTGCATTATGTAATTGGCAGGGGTAGGTTCCTACTTTTATGGGTACTTCCTCTTTGCATTTAAATGGGTTTAATTCAATTGCTTAGTTCATTGCATTTGTGTGTGTGTGGTTGGGTAATTCTGACTCTTGGGCGGAGTCCTGTTTTAGCAAGTGATTTTGCGCATTGTACTTTGCATTCTAAGATAATTTACGTTGATCAATGTTAAGAAATGGTTAACTTTAATTACAGAGTTATTTTATTCCGGCCCTATGTTAGTGTTAATTGTGTGAGGAAGAAACACTTTTTCCCGTAAATATAACAAATGGTTCATTAATCTTTGCCCCTTCCTATGCAATTGTTTGTGTTCTTAATTATGGCACTCTAATTATGATATAATAGACAAGTTTATTAGTAAGTTGTTTGCTAAATATATTTCGTTTGGTGGTATGTCAACAATTTCAGTGTTGCATGCTTAGATTTAGAGTGTGTCAGGTAATTCTTTTGGTCTACTTTGTGTAGGCTTTAACTGCATTGACCTTGAGATTTGGCTTTAACTCATCAGTATTAGGCATGCGAGATCAAGGATATTTATAACATAATCGTTCTCTTCAATGAAATAATTCCATAACTATTCTTAACCTTCAGAGGGAGTAAATTAATCAATTGAAATAAAACTACCCTTTGGATAAGGTAAATACTGGCTAGCCGGCCCAAAATTAATTTTCAGACCTCATATTCATATAGTTAGTATTCACATTCTGAATTGAAGTTAGTATTATTACGGTGTTGGTTTTGTGTAAGTTTTATATCAAATGTGATGAAGCATCCTTAATTTTATATTATTATTTTCTGACAGATGCCTTCTGTGGATGGGTCAAACTGCTCCACATGCATTTCATAGCCATGACATCTCAAGAGGAATTCTTGCTTTAACTTTCCTTCTTGTAGTGTTCAACTCTAGGTTCTCATTTCTAATGTCACCATGTTGAAACTTTTTTGAATTCAGCCCATGTTAATGATGCATGCAATAACTACATGAGGGTGCAATTTTGCTACAATGTTTACTTATATATAGCTAAGGATGTGTAGACTCGGCATTACCAACGGGTTAAAGCCGTCGGAAGTTACCGAACGATTGTACCGACGGGCCAAAGCCGTCGGTACGCATTTACGACGCGCGTTTTGCCGACGGATATTAGCCCGTCGGTAATCCGTCGGAATTTTTGGATTACCGACGGCATTTGTGGATTACCGACAGCTTTTGGCCGTCGGTAATCCCGCGATTTCTTGTAGTGATATAGCTTAATAGTCCGCAAGCATCAGCGCGACAAATCAAGTAGTTTGTATGTGAACAACATTCAATCCACAGATCGACAATCCAATCATCACATGTCATCAATGTGGTCAGTTATGCATGCCAGTGCATATGAATATACACAATTGCAGCCGTACACAAGGACAGTAACCAGACACTGAAACTCCTTTTCCAGGTCCAAACAAATCCCACATCAAGGGAATTACAATCTAATTGCACACGCATTAGACTATATTGTCACTCACAACCACTAGTCATCATCGTACCTTCGGGTACTTGGCAGAAAACGACTGCTCGCCTTGAAATTCAACATAAGACTTTCAAGAACTACGAGTATCGATGCGCAATTGTCAGTATGGATCAATCCAATTCTTTAGTACGGTTCACTCATCATCGGAGTTGTAACGACCCGTTTCCGGACCGCTACGAACTAAAATTAAACCTAAATGTGACTCGTTTTTAAAACGGTACTCTTGTGCCCTTTCAGAAAAATACGGTATATTTTTTTTTTAAAAAAAAACATTTATACATTCCCGTAAGCGCACTCAGAGTAATTACAGCTTTTCGAAACATGGTGCAACTAGGACATAAATCTTAATACTAAATAACAACACGCATGCATAACTCATACATACTATTTTATACCAGATATAAAATAGTGCATACAAAAAAAAAGACAGAGTAGTAATGTACAAAGAAATACACCTATGGTATGACGACCCTCAGAAGAGTGATCATACCCCGGGGGTACTCCCGGCAGACACCCACACAGGGGGCTGCTCCAAAAGTAAACCGCCAGTCTACCCTGTGCTCAAAAATAACACCCGGCCCAAACTGGTCACAACCACTGTACACAAAAGACATACTACAATCATCCCAAGAAAACATCTAGTAGACATAATCAATCACGACAAATAGAGATCGTCGTCCGGATCCTCGACGAGGTCCTCCTCACCATCACCTGCTGTCGGGTTCCCTGCGTCCTCGCTATCGCCTGGGTAACCATCATGGATTGAAGGCACCACGGGAAAGGGTCAACTTCTCAACAAATCAAGATAATCAAGGCGTAAAGAAATAAGCAAACAACAATGTATATCATTCACCAAACGTGACTCAACCCTCTCACTCTAGACTCGACTCAACTCGCGATCCATTTTCTCTCGACTCGACCATTATTCCGGAAAGCAGACGCAGATCCATCAACTGACATACCAGTCGTAGCCTTGGGATCTTTCGCTTCTCCCTAGATATGCAGTACCCGGTTCCTACGCTGCGACGCCTAGTCAATCTCCCGTAAACAAAAGGGGACCTAGCACCCTTAGTTATCCGGGTCACGGCTCAAAAACGTCATAACGACTCGCCTAGCTCTCTCACTCGATGAACAGCTCTCCGCTTACAATATTCAAAGAGTGACGCATAAGATTACTTGCCCGCATATCAAATAAGAGAGCATGCTTAATATGAAGAAAACGCAATTCGACATTTTAAGCGATAAAAACACCCTGCATGAAGAACGCAATTCAACAGCAACACGCAATTCGCAGCATATATTCAATCTCATATCAAATAATGCATAACTCATTCATATCACAACATTACATGCTCGACAAGCAAATCAAGAAATCCATCCCTCTGCAACTCAATGGAATTAACAGAGAGGAACATGCAAGTGTGGGGGGTTGGGTTCAGGAGACCAACCGCAACAGCTTTCGCTCGCCCATGAAGACTCGGATAAATGTTCGACCTCACGACAACAAAACGAAGGGGTTCGAAGACCCTAACTTCGAACTCGTAGAGTTCTCAGACTTCTTCGTATTTAAATGAAGCATTTAAATACTAAAAATAAAATCTAAACATATCTAGAAGTTGCCCTTACCGAACTCCAAGCCACGCGCATCCACGTATTCTTTGATCCTACGCCGCATGGTCTCGAATTACTCAAAGCCTAATACACGAAACAAACTTACCATAATTCTAAAAGCCTAATTCTATAATCCTTAGTCTCTCCACCTTAACCCTTTCCTAACCAAGTATTCATTCAAGCATTTAAATACTATCTACTAGAAAAGAAATAATGTTTTTGAACTAAAACACTTCTTAAAAAAAAATAACACATAACACTTACTTTAGAAAATGCTAACTTATTTGAAAAGAGTGAAGTTTTGAAACTAAAATCTTTTCTGGAAACTTCAAAATAACCAATCATGCAATTAGCCACTTTCATAAATTTTAAAGCCTAAGCACATACTCATGCAAACATTTAGAGAAGTTCATAAACAAAAATTTCCCTTCCAATACCCCCTGGGCCTCTCGGCCTCAATCCCTTTTCTTTCAAGAAAATTTGCCAAAAACCTCTTTTTCACAACAACAAACTATTTTCAACTACGTTTCAAAGCAACAAACATCAAGTTTTAACCAAGGCATAGCTCAAGCATTTTTCAAGATATGTTCTAAAACATATTCCAAACATGCAAATTTATTTACCACTTTTCAAAATCATGCTTTAAAGGATAGGCTTTCACAAACTAATAACTCAAGTTCCAATTAAACATGCATATACGTCAAGGCAAGTTTGGTAAGAAATCTTCCTTTCTTTTATCCAAGGGCTCACGGCTAAGGGCCTAATTTAAATGGCCAATTTGCAAGTTCTTCAACAATAAGGTAGTGCCATTTCACTTAACATTTTCAAATATACTACAAGGCAAATAGACAACACCAAACATGATTTAAGCACATTTAAGGACTTGTTCTAGACATTTTCCAAATCAATTTCATTTTAAAACATTACTTCAAAACTCAAATAATATCATGTAGTAATTAATACACCTAAGAGAATTTAAACCAAACATCTTCCAAAACATTTTTCCAAAACTTCAAGAACCATGTTTCCAAAAACCTTTCAAGTTTTTTTTTCCTTTGATTTCAAAACACAATCAAAACTAAGTTTCAACTAGGCTCCAATCAATTAAATCATGGTCAAAACAACATTAATTACTAGAAAACAACTAACCAAATTTTACATGCCATATTAGTTCTTTAAGAATCATTTTCTCACAAGTAACATACACTATCTTTACTACTAACTCATACATAATCAATCCAATAGCCATTAAACTACCTAAAACATATCATTCAACAATTAAACACATGGGTCTACAACATAAATCCACATTTTTCCTTTTTCAAGAAGAGGCTTTCTTCATAAAAATTACCCAATAACTCCTAGTTTCAAAATCATGAATTTAATTCAACAACAACAACAACAACAAATAGTTCAAATCACAAACTAATTGGATGATTCACATTGGCAATCACATTTTCCCCCTTTTTCATAAACCTAGGGTTCACACAATTTGGGGAATATTGATCATTTTGCTACTTGATCATTATCAAACAACATATAAAGCATAAAACAAGAATTAAGACAAGGAAATGGAACCAAAGACTAAAAGAATCCTTACCCAAAAACAGAAACAGAGCCACGATTTTTGAAGCTCCAGAAAGGGCAAGGAAGTGCATGTCTTCATGCTTGCTCACTAGACCAAGGGATAGGTGCTAATTAAATGAAGAAATTGGAAGCAAGATGTGATTGGAGGAGGTGGATGCCATTCACGCTGGAAGTGGAGGAAGGAGAAGGGTTTGGAAGCAAATAAGAAATGAGATGAGAGTGTGGGGATGGGGGTGTTTGGTGGGAAGAGAAAATGGGGAGGAAGTAGGACTTGGCTTCCTTTCTTTTCTCCCACTAAAGCTTGGAAGAGGAGCATAATGGTGAGATAGATGAAGAGGAGAGGGTTTATTTCTTTGTTGCAAGAGAAAAGAGAAAGAAAGAAAAAAATGGAAATGAGGATGGGTGTGGGTGTCGCAATTGTGTCTTCCAAAATAAGGGAGAAATTATTGTTTTATAACACACTTAATATTTAAAGGGCTTTTCTTATTAACAAAAGAAATGATAATCAAGTAGAAATAAAAGAAAATGAAGAAGAATGGCAGATAGGTGGGTCACGGCCTGAAAGGCCAAAGGAGGATAAGGAAAAAAATTAATTAAAACAAGGGTGTGATACTTGGTTGAGAATAATTAAGGATAACCATAAAATATTAATCACTCAAAAAGTGACACCTACACTACAAAGTAAGATTCTAATCCCATCAACTAGTCTAAACATCTAATCTCTCATCCCTCATAATTATCCTCTAATCCTAGGGTCTAAAGCGTGATAAAAACACGGCGCTAAATAACCGCGTTACCGATTTATTCTCTTGCCGATAAATTCACGAAAATTAATTTGCTGAGAAATTAATTCACCGTGTGATAAAATATCACCATAATTAATAAAAATAATCTAAAACACTCAAAAATAATCACGGCAAGTTACAATTCGATTTTCATCGAAATCGGAGTTCGTTTTACATTTTAATGCGGATAAAATTTACCCGGCGATTCTAAACGCGACGAAACTTCGTTAGAGTTTTTCGACGATTTTCGAACCATGAATTAATATAAAATATTAATTCTTAAATTTAATTTCATCTTGATTTAATTCAATCATTTTCTTAGTTAACAAAAATACGCGTTACCGCGTCACACCGAAAACTTACATAAAGTTTAAATTGACGAATTCGCATTAACGCAGCATACGTCTACGCTGTCTATTAATTTGAATTAACATCACGGATAATAATTATTTATAATAAATAAATTATTTCAAATTTGTCAAAATAATTCCACATACTCTCAGTAAATCATTGAGGTGATCAATCTCTATGACTTATTTTTCGAGTATTCAGGATTTTATCGTTAAAATCACTATTCTAAAAAATTAGGATGTTACAATACCACCCCCCTTAAAATAGTTTCGTCCTCGAAACTACAAGGATAGTAAAATATGGAAAATTACTTTACTTAAATCCATAAAATAATTTGCACACAGGGACACTCTTAGTACATATTAATATATGTAGTACTATATTAGTTATAGTTACATAACATAGCATGCGATAATAATAGTCACAAGGCATATACACATATCACACCGTAAAGTAAGCGCAGTCAATAAACGAAGAATCCCTTGCGACTGACTGATGCTTCATTCCCGATCACAACATCTCTGCTCATCCACTATCACGAACACGAACTCGAGCACGAACACGAACACGATTCTGACTACACGTCAATATTAAGAAAATAATATTATTTATTCACATGCAACTACGATTTACAAATATCAAGAATACAAAAACCACTTAAAACATTCAAAAAGATTACAATTCTTTTCTCCGATCAACATTTTTCTAAACCAAACCCTAGATGGAAATAAAATTTTAATAATCCAACTTTCCCTTTAAGACTCCACCTTGTTTAGGAATACAAGGATTCCCTTAAACATTAGGTTTTTCATTGTCTTAAACACAATCAATCAAAACAACAAATATACTAAAACTTTTAAATCAATAGCCCAACTTAAAGTCCAAAAATCAATTTCCTGCCATACTTGGTTCAAGTGCAAGGATTTCAAAATCAACTTTCTTTTCAAAAATTTTCCAACTTGGCAACACTTACAATAATTTTAACTTAAATCTAAATTTTCAAAATTCCTAGACTATGACACTAACCGAACTATGAAAGAAACAAGTTGGAAATCACGAAATTATCAAGGATTGGAATCAGGAAGATTTGAAATATATCTCACACCTAAATATAGGTGGCCACGGGTGGTCACTTCAATTTAATTACACTAAAAAAATTTCAACAATACACACACATAAAACTCGGTTTCCTATAAGAAGATAAGATCAAGAACGTCTTTAAATCAAAGTTCAGTTAAGATACCTTGAAATCATCTTTTACAACAAAGGAATCAAAATCATTTTCAAACTTTTACTACTAAATCATGATTTAACAAAATCATCTAAAACTTAGGACCATTTTCAACAAGTTCGTTAACAAACAATACAGGAATTGAAAACAAGAATTAAAATACTCACCTAGAGCTCCTCCAAGAACTCGCGGTGCTAAGATATTAACAGAAGCAGAACATCAACACCCTCAGTATTATCAACATTAACAACAGCTCCCACATTAACAAGTAACAGGAAACGAAGAGGGGATCTTCCTCCCAAATCATCCTAAGGCTCTTGGTTTTCTAAGAGGGAAGTAGAAGGAAATGCAACTCTCTAAGCCTCTCAAGATCCCTCACACTACCCACCACCACACGGTTTTGTATATTTATGAGAAGGGTTGAAGAAAATAGGCTTCTGGAGCATGAGTGGCTTGCGACGCACCCAAAGGGAAGGAAAAAGGGAATCAATTTTCTTTCCACTCAATCACTCCCCACTAGACCAATTATTCCCCCACTATTTTTCTTTTCGTTCGTGGCCGACAGGCAACAAGAGGATCACCCACTAACACTAAGGCTAAATGGAATATGCTCTGCTCCACCTATTGTGGACGAGTAACCGGTCACATAAGGAAGAGAAGTGGAAATGAGTCATCTAACTATACTTGGTTTCTACCTAAAGTAAATCTCCTAAGATATGAAAAATCAGGGCAAAGTTTGGAATGAGAATTTTGGATACTACCCAATACTAGCTACATATCTTGCCACGTACTAAAACTATGACCCGCAATTCCCACTATCCTTCTAAATTCCATCCAACTAGGTCAAATGGATCTCGCGTGAATTAAAATATCATAAGATATTTAATTAACGCTTGCTAAAAAAATAATCGCGTATAATATTTTCGTTGAGAAAATAAAGATACGCTCACGCAAATAATCAACCACACAATCAGTCACACATATTCGCAGTAGTGTAAGAATCGACTACTGCGAACACACAAATGTTAGTGCCAAACAGGTCACACTCAGAAAATCGTAAATTATTTTTGATTTTCAAATTTAGTATGTATCAAAATAATTCAAACAACAAACATTGTGGTTTATACCTAGAACCACTAGTACTTCAAGGATCACATATATGCAATAATGCTAATAACGTCTCCTACGAACTATCTCTATTCCAAATGTCCGCCTAAGCATAATGCCTTATTGCTGTGTTCCCTGAAATGAATTCTTCAGCTGCTAAGCTCTCTCCTTTGCTTAGTGGAGGGACACATCCCTGCGTTTGGAATCTGGGTCATCCAAATCCTCTGATCCATCTCTGACTTATCTGCTAAAACAGGAACAATCATTCGTTTCGGAGACATTGGATTTCCACGAGGTTTCTCAACCTAATAAAAATCCCACAATAGGTTTGGTGTGTCTCAGCACACGTTGTTTCAATTAAGGAACAATTTCAAACAATTACAAGCGGAATTACTCCACTTGAGGAACAAGTACACAAGCATGGTTTGACTCACCATAAGACCCAGTTTAACCTCTAACAATTGTTTTCTACAAACCCGACACATGACCAGCTATAGTTTCCCAACTCACAGTCCGGTTAGAACCGAACCGCTCTGATACCACCATTGTAACGACCCGTTTCCGGACCGCTACGAACTAAAATTAAACCTAAATGTGACTCGTTTTTAAAACGGTACTATTGTGCCCTTTCAGAAAAATACGGTATATTTTTTTTTTTAAAAAAAAACATGTATACATTCCCGTAAGCGCACTCAGAGTAATTACAGCTTTTCGAAACATGGTGCAACTAGGACATAAATCTTAATACTAAATAACAACACGCATGCATAACTCATACATACTTATATATACCAGATATAAAATAGTGCATACAAAAAAAAAGACAGAGTAGTAATGTACAAAGAAATACACCTATGGTATGACGACCCTCAGAAAAGTGATCATACCCCGGGGGTACTTCCGGCAGACACCCACACAGGGGGCTGCTCCAAAAGTAAACCGCCAGTCTACCCTGTGCTCAAAAATAACACCCTACCCAAATCGGTCACAACCATCATACACAAAAGACATACTACAATCATTCCAAGAAAACATCTAGTAGACATAATCAATCACGACAAATAGAGATCCTCGTCCGGATCCTCGACGAGGTCCTCCTCACCATCACTGTGTCGGGTTCCTCGCGTCCTCGCTATCGCCTGGGTAACCATCATGGATTGAAGGCACCACGGAAAGCGGTCAACTTCTCAACAAATCAAGATAATCAAGGCGTAAAGCAATAAGCAAACAACAATGTATATCATTCACCAAACGTGACTCAACCTCTCACTCTGGACTCGACTCAACTCGCGATCCATTTTCTCTCGACTCGACCATTATTCCGGAAGCGACGCAGATCCATCAATCGACATACCACCGTAGCCTTGGGATCTTTCGCTTCTCCCTAGATATGCACGATGCGGTTCCTATCTTTGCGATGCCTAGTCAATCTCCCGTAAACAAAAGGGGACCTAGCACCCTTAGTTATCCGGTCCACGGCTCAAAAACGTCATAACGACTCGCCTAGCTCTCTCACTCGATGAAACGACTCTCCGCTTACAATATTCAAAGAGTGACGCATAAGATTACTTGCCCGCATATCAAATAAGAGAGCATGCTTAATATGAAGAAAACGCACTCGACATTTTAAGCGATAAAAACACCCTGCATGAAGAACGCAATTCAACAGCAACACGCAATTCGCAGCATATATTCAATCTCATATCAAATAATGCATAACTCATTCATATCACAACATTACATGCTCGACAAGCAAATCAAGAAATCCATCCCTCTGCAACTCAATGGAATTAACAGAGAGGAACATGCAAGTGTGGGGGGTTGGGTTCAGGAGACCAACCGCAACAGCTTTCGCTCGCCCATGAAGACTCGGATAAATGTTCGACCTCACGACAACAAAATGAAGGGGTTCGAAGACCCTAACTTCGAACTCGTAGAGTTCTCAGACTTCTTCGTATTTAAATGAAGCATTTAAATACTAAAAATAAAATCTAAACATATCTAGAAGTTGCCCTTACCGAACTCCAAGCCACGCGCATCCACGTATTCTTTGATCCTACGCCGCATGGTCTCGAATTACTCAAAGCCTAATACACGAAACAAACTTACCATAATTCTAAAAGCCTAATTCTATAATCCTTAGTCTCTCCACCTTAACCCTTTCCTAACCAAGTATTCATTCAAGCATTTAAATACTATCTACTAGAAAAGAAATAATGTTTTTGAACTAAAACACTTCTTAAAAAAAAATAACACATAACTTACTTTAGAAAATGCTAACTTATTTGAAAAGAGTGAAGTTTTGAAACTAAAATCTTTTCTTGAGACTTTAAAATTACCAATCATGCAATTAGCCACTTTCATAAATTTTAAAGCCTAAGCACATACTCATGCAAACATTTAGAGAAGTTCATAAACAAAAATTTCCCTTCCAATACCCCCTGGGCCTCTCGGCCTCAATCCCTTTTCTTTCAAGAAAATTTGCCAAAAACCTCTTTTTCACAACAACAAACTATTTTCAACTACGTTTCAAAGCAACAAACATCAAGTTTTAACCAAGGCATAGCTCAAGCATTTTTCAAGATATGTTCTAAAACATATTCCAAACATGCAAATTTATTTACCACTTTTCAAAATCATGCTTTAAAGGATAGGCTTTCACAAACTAATAACTCAAGTTCCAATTAAACATGCATATACGTCAAGGCAAGTTTGGTAAGAAATCTTCCTTTCTTTTATCCAAGGGCTCACGGCTAAGGGCCTAATTTAAATGGCCAATTTGCAAGTTCTTCAACAATAAGGTAGTGCCATTTCACTTAACATTTACAAATATACTACAAGGCAAATAATCATCAAGACAACACCAAACATGATTTAAGCACATTTAAGGACTTGTTCTAGACATTTTCCAAATCAATTTCATTTTAAAACATTACTTCAAAACTCAAATAATATCATGTAGTAATTAATACACCTAAGAGAATTTAAACCAAACATCTTCCAAAACATTTTTCCAAAACTTCAAGAACCATGTTTCCAAAAACCTTTCAAGTTTTTTTTTTCCTTTGATTTCAAAACACAATCAAAACTAAGTTTCAACTAGGCTCCAATCAATTAAATCATGGTCAAAACAACATTAATTACTAGAAAACAACTAACCAAATTTTACATGCCATATTAGTTCTTTAAGAATCATTTTCTCACAAGTAACATACACTATCTTTACTACTAACTCATACATAATCAATCCAATAGCCATTAAACTACCTAAAACATATCATTCAACAATTAAACACATGGGTCTACAACATAAATCCACATTTTTCCTTTTTCAAGAAGAGGCTTTCTTCATAAAAATTACCCAATAACTCCTAGTTTCAAAATCATGAATTTAATTCAACAACAACAACAACAACAAATAGTTCAAATCACAAACTAATTGGATGATTCACATTGGCAATCACATTTTCCCCCTTTTTCATAAACCTAGGGTTCACACAATTTGGGGAATATTGATCATTTTGCTACTTGATCATTATCAAACAACATATAAAGCATAAAACAAGAATTAAGACAAGGAAATGGAACCAAAGACTAAAAGAATCCTTACCCAAAAACAGAAACAGAGCCACGATTTTTGAAGCTCCAGAAAGGGCAAGGAAGTGCATGTCTTCATGCTTGCTCACTAGACCAAGGGATAGGTGCTAATTAAATGAAGAAATTGGAAGCAAGATGTGATTGGAGGAGGTGGATGCCATTCACGCTGGAAGTGGAGGAAGGAGAAGGGTTTGGAAGCAAATAAGAAATGAGATGAGAGTGTGGGGATGGGGGTGTTTGGCTGGGAAGAGAAAATGGGGAGGAAGTAGGACTTGGCTTCCTTTCTTTTCTCCCACTAAAGCTTGGAAGAGGAGCATAATGGTGAGATAGATGAAGAGGAGAGGGTTTCGCTGCTGTTGCAAGAGAAAAGAGAAAGAAAGAAAAAAAAATGGAAATGAGGATGGGTGTGGGTGTCGCAGCTGTGTCTTCCAAAATAAGGGGAGAAATTATTGTTTTATAACACACTTAATTTTTAAAGGGCTTTTCTTATTAACAAAAGAAATGATAATCAAGTAGAAATAAAAGAAAATGAAGAAGAATGGCAGATAGGTGGGTCACGGCCTGAAAGGCCAAAGGAGGATAAGGAAAAAAATTAATTAAAACAAGGGTGTGATACTTGGTTGAGAATAATTAAGGATAACCATAAAATATTAATCACTCAAAAAGTGACACCTACACTACAAAGTAAGATTCTAATCCCATCAACTAGTCTAAACATCTAATCTCTCATCCCTCATAATTATCCTCTAATCCTAGGGTCTAAAGCGTGATAAAAACACGGCGCTAAATAACCGCGTTACCGATTTATTCTCTTGCCGATAAATTCACGAAAATTAATTTGCTGAGAAATTAATTCACCGTGTGATAAAATATCACCATAATTAATAAAAATAATCTAAAACACTCAAAAATAATCACGGCAAGTTACAATTCGATTTTCATCGAAATCGGAGTTCGTTTTACATTTTAATGCGGATAAAATTTACCGGCGATTCTAAACGCGATTTAAACTTCGTTAGAGTTTTTCGACGATTTTGAACCATGAATTAATATAAAATATTAATTCTTAAATTTAATTTCATCTTGATTTAATTCAATCATTTTCTTAGTTAACAAAAATACGCGCTATCACACACAATCGAAAACTTACATAAAGTTTAAATTGACGATTCGCATTAACGCAGCATACGTCTACGCTGTCTATTAATTTGAATTAACATCACGGATAATAATTATTTATAATAAATAAATTATTTCAAATTTGTCAAAATAATTCCACATACTCTCAGTAAATCATTGAGGTGATCAATCTCTATGACTTATTTTTCGAGTATTCAGGATTTTATCGTTAAAATCACTATTCTAAAAAATTAGGATGTTACAATACCACCCCCCTTAAAATAGTTTCGTCCTCGAAACTACAAGGATAGTAAAATATGGAAAATTACTTTACTTAAATCCATAAAATAATTTGCACACAGGGACACTCTTAGTACATATTAATATATGTAGTACTATATTAGTTATAGTTACATAACATAGCATGCGATAATAATAGTCACAAGGCATATACACATATCACACCGTAAAGTAAGCGCAGTCAATAAACGAAGAATCCCTTGCGACTGACTGATGCTTCATTCCCGATCACAACATCTGCTCATCCACTATCACGAACACGAACTCGAGCACGAACACGAACACGGTTACAGCTACACGTCAATATTAAGAAAATAATATTATTTATTCACATGCAACTACGGTTACAAATATCAAGAATACAAAAACCACTTAAAACATTCAAAAAGATTACAATTCTTTTCTCCGATCAACATTTTTCTAAACCAAACCCTAGATGGAAATAAAATTTTAATAATCCAACTTTCCCTTTAAGACTCCACCTTGTTTAGGAATACAAGGATTCCCTTAAACATTAGGTTTTTCATTGTCTTAAACACAATCAATCAAAACAACAAATATACTAAAACTTTTAAATCAATAGCCCAACTTAAAGTCCAAAAATCAATTTCCTGCCATACTTGGTTCAAGTGCAAGGATTTCAAAATCAACTTTCTTTTCAAAAATTTTCCAACTTGGCAACACTTACAATAATTTTAACTTAAATCTAAATTTTCAAAATTCCTAGACTATGACACTAACCGAACTATGAAAGAAACAAGTTGGAAATCACGAAATTATCAAGGATTGGAATCAGGAAGATTTGAAATATATCTCACACCTAAATATAGGTGGCCACGGGTGGTCACTTCAATTTAATTACACTAAAAAAATTTCAACAATACACACACATAAAACTCGGTTTCCTATAAGAAGATAAGATCAAGAACGTCTTTAAATCAAAGTTCAGTTAAGATACCTTGAAATCATCTTTTACAACAAAGGAATCAAAATCATTTTCAAACTTTTACTACTAAATCATGATTTAACAAAATCATCTAAAACTTAGGACCATTTTCAACAAGTTCGTTAACAAACAATACAGGAATTGAAAACAAGAATTAAAATACTCACCTAGAGCTCCTCCAAGAACTCGCGGTGCTAAGATATTAACAGAAGCAGAACATCAACACCCTCAGTATTATCAACATTAACAACAGCTCCCACATTAACAAGTAACAGGAAACGAAGAGGGGATCTTCCTCCCAAATCATCCTAAGGCTCTTGGTTTTCTAAGAGGGAAGTAGAAGGAAATGCAACTCTCTAAGCCTCTCAAGATCCCTCACACTACCCACCACCACACGGTTTTGTATATTTATGAGGAGGGTTGAAGAAAATAGGCTTCTGGAGCATGAGTGGCTTGCGACGCACCCAAAGGGAAGGAAAAAGGGAATCAATTTTCTTTCCACTCAATCACTCCCCACTAGACCAATTATTCCCCCACTATTTTTCTTTTCGTTCGTGGCCGACAGGCAACAAGAGGATCACCCACTAACACTAAGGATAAATGGAATATGCTCTGCTCCACCTATTGTGGACGAGTAATCGGTCACATAAGGAAGAGAAGTGGAAATGAGTCATCTAACTATACTTGGTTTCTACCTAAAGTAAATCTCCTAAGATATGAAAAATCAGGCCAAAGTTTGGAATGAGAATTTTGGATACTACCCAATACTAGCTACATATCTTGCCACGTACTAAAACTATGACCCGCAATTCCCACTATCCTTCTAAATTCCATCCAACTAGGTCAAATGGATCTGGCGTGAATTAAAATATCATAAGATATTTAATTAACGCTTGCTAAAAAAATAATCGCGTATAATATTTTCGTTGAGAAAATAAAGATACGCTCACGCAAATAATCAACCACACAATCAGTCACACATATTCGCAGTAGTGTAAGAATCGACTACTGCGAACACACAAATGTTAGTGCCAAACAGGTCACACTCAGAAAATCGTAAATTAGTTTTGATTTTCAAATTTAGTATGTATCAAAATAATTCAAACAACAAACATTGTGGTTTATACCTAGAACCACTAGTACTTCAAGGATCACATATATGCAATAATGCTAATAACGTCTCCTACGAACTATCTCTATTCCAAATGTCCGCCTAAGCATAATGCCTTATTGCTGTGTTCCCTGAAATGAATTCTTCAGCTGCTAAGCTCTCTCCTTTGCTTAGTGGAGGGACACATCCCTGCGTTTGGAATATGGGTCATCCAAATCCTCTGATCCATCTCTGACTTATCTGCTAAAACAGGAACAATCATTCGTTTCGGAGACATTGGATTTCCACGAGGTTTCTCAACCTAATAAAAATCCCACAATAGGTTTGGTGTGTCTCAGCACACGTTGTTTCAATTAAGGAACAATTTCAAACAATTACAAGCGGAATTACTCCACTTGAGGAACAAGTACACAAGCATGGTTTGACTCACCATAAGACCCAGTTTAACCTATAACAATTGTTTTCTACAAACCCGACACATGACCAGCTATAGTTTCCCAACTCACAGTCCGGTTAGAACCGAACCGCTCTGATACCACCATTGTAACGACCCGTTTCCGGACCGCTACGAACTAAAATTAAACCTAAATGTGACTCGTTTTTAAAACGGTACTCTTGTGCCCTTTCAGAAAAATACGGTATATTTTTTTTAAAAAAAAAACATTTATACATTCCCGTAAGCGCACTCAGAGTAATTACAGCTTTTCGAAACATGGTGCAACTAGGACATAAATCTTAATACTAAATAACAACACGCATGCATAACTCATACATACTTATATATACCAGATATAAAATAGTGCATACAAAAAAAAAGACAGAGTAGTAATGTACAAAGAAATACACCTATGGTATGACGACCCTCAGAAGAGTGATCATACCCCGGGGGTACTCCCGGCAGACACCCACACAGGGGGCTGCTCCAAAAGTAAACCGCCAGTCTACCCTGTGCTCAAAAATAACACCCGGCCCAAACTGGTCACAACCACTGTACACAAAAGACATACTACAATCATCCCAAGAAAACATCTAGTAGACATAATCAATCACGACAAATAGAGATCGTCGTCCGGATCCTCGACGAGGTCCTCCTCACCATCACCGCCGTCGGGTTCCTGCGTCCTCGCTATTCGCCTGAGTACCCATCATGGATTGAAGGCACCACGGGAAAGGGTCAACTTCTCAACAAATCAAGATAATCAAGGCGTAAAGAAATAAGCAAACAACAATGTATATCATTCACCAAATGTGACTCAACCCTCTCACTCTAGACTCGACTCAACTCGCGATCCATTTTCTCTCGACTCGACCATTATTCCGGAAAGCAGACGCAGATCCATCAACTGACATACCAGCCGTAGCCTTGGGATCTTTCGCTTCTCCCTAGATATGCAGTACCCGGTTCCTACGCTGCGATGCCTAGTCAATCTCCGTAAACAAAAGGGACCTAGCACCCTTAGTTATCCGGTCACGGCTCAAAAACGTCATAACGACTCGCCTAGCTCTCTCACTCGATGAACGACTCTCGCACAATATTCAAAGAGTGACGCATAAGATTACTTGCCCGCATATCAAATAAGAGAGCATGCTTAATATGAAGAAAACGCAATTCGACATTTTAAGCGATAAAAACACCCTGCATGAAGAACACAATTCAACAGCAACACGCAATTCGCAGCATATATTCAATCTCATATCAAATAATGCATAACTCATTCATATCACAACATTACATGCTCGACAAGCAAATCAAGAAATCCATCCCTCTGCAACTCAATGGAATTAAAAGAGAGGAACATACAAGTGTGGGGGGTTGGGTTCAGGAGACCAACCGCAACAGCTTTCGCTCGCCCACGAAGACTCGGATAAATGTTCGACCTCACGACAACAAAACGAAGGGGTTCGAAGACCCTAACTTCGAACTCGTAGAGTTCTCAGACTTCTTCGTATTTAAATGAAGCATTTAAATACTAAAAATAAAATCTAAACATATCTAGAAGTTGCCCTTACCGAACTCCAAGCCACGCGCATCCACGTATTCTTTGATCCTACGCCGCATGGTCTCGAATTACTCAAAGCCTAATACACGAAACAAACTTACCATAATTCTAAAAGCCTAATTCTATAATCCTTATTCTCTCCACCTTAACCCTTTCCTAACCAAGTATTCATTCAAGCATTTAAATACTATCTACTAGAAAAGAAATAATGTTTTTGAACTAAAACACTTCTTAAAAAAAAATAACACATAGCACTTACTTTAGAAAATGCTAACTTATTTGAAAAGAGTGAAGTTTTGAAACTAAAATCTTTTCTGGAAACTTCAAAATAACCAATCATGCAATTAGCCACTTTCATAAATTTTAAAGCCTAAGCACATACTCATGCAAACATTTAGAGAAGTTCATAAACAAAAATTTCCCTTCCAATACCCCCTGGGCCTCTCGGCCTCAATCCCTTTTCTTTCAAGAAAATTTGCCAAAAACCTCTTTTTCACAACAACAAACTATTTTCAACTACGTTTCAAAGCAACAAACATCAAGTTTTAACCAAGGCATAGCTCAAGCATTTTTCAAGATATGTTCTAAAACATATTCCAAACATGCAAATTTATTTACCACTTTTCAAAATCATGCTTTAAAGGATAGGCTTTCACAAACTAATAACTCATGTTCCAATTAAACATGCATATACGTCAAGGCAAGTTTGGTAAGAAATCTTCCTTTCTTTTATCCAAGGGCTCACGGCTAAGGGCCTAATTTAAATAGCCAATTTGCAAGTTCTTCAACAATAAGGTAGTGCCATTTCACTTAACATTTTCAAATATACTACAAGGCAAATAATCATCAAGACAACACCAAACATGATTTAAGCACATTTAAGGACTTGTTCTAGACATTTTCCAAATCAATTTCATTTTAAAACATTACTTCAAAACTCAAATAATATCATGTAGTAATTAATACACCTAAGAGAATTTAAACCAAACATCTTCCAAAACATTTTTCCAAAACTTCAAGAACCATGTTTCCAAAAACCTTTCAAGTTTTTTCTTTCCTTTGATTTCAAAACACAATCAAAACTAAGTTTCAACTAGGCTCCAATCAATTAAATCATGGTCAAAACAACATTAATTACTAGAAAACAACTAACCAAATTTTACATGCCATATTAGTTCTTTAAGAATCATTTTCTCACAAGTAACATACACTATCTTTACTACTAACTCATACATAATCAATCCAATAGCCATTAAACTACCTAAAACATATCATTCAACAATTAAACACATGGGTCTACAACATAAATCCACATTTTTCCTTTTTCAAGAAGAGGCTTTCTTCATAAAAATTACCCAATAACTCCTAGTTTCAAAATCATGAATTTAATTCAACAACAACAACAACAACAAATAGTTCAAATCACAAACTAATTGGATGATTCACATTGGCAATCACATTTTCCCCCTTTTCATAACCCTAGGCTTCACACAATTTGGGGAATATTGATCATTCTGCTACTTGATCATTATCAAACAACATATAAAGCATAAAACAAGAATTAAGACAAGGAAATGGAACCAAAGACTAAAAGAATCCTTACCCAAAAACAGAAACAGAGCCACGATTTTTGAAGCTCCACAAAGGGCAAGGAAGTGCATGTCTTCATGCTTGCTCACTAGACCAAGGGATAGGTGGTAATTAAATGAAGAAATTGGAAGCAAGATGTGATTGGAGGAGGTGGATGCCATTCACGCTGGAAGTGGAGGAAGGAGAAGGGTTTGGAAGCAAATAAGAAATGAGATGAGAGTGTGGGGATGGGGGTGTTTGGTGGGAAGAGAAAATGGGGAGGAAGTAGGACTTGGCTTCCTTTCTTTTCTCCCACTAAAGCTTGGAAGAGGAGCATAATGGTGAGATAGATGAAGAGGAGAGGGTTTCGCTGCTGTTGCAAGAGAAAAGAGAAAGAAAGAAAAAAAAATGGAAATGAGGATGGGTGTGGGTGTCGCAGCTGTGTCTTCCAAAATAAGGGGAGAAATTATTGTTTTATAACACACTTAATTTTTAAAGGGCTTTTCTTATTAACAAAAGAAATGATAATCAAGTAGAAATAAAAGAAAATGAAGAAGAATGGCAGATAGGTGGGTCACGGCCTGAAAGGCCAAAGGAGGATAAGGAAAAAAATTAATTAAAACAAGGGTGTGATACTTGGTTGAGAATAATTAAGGATAACCATAAAATATTAATCACTCAAAAAGTGACACCTACACTACAAAGTAAGATTCTAATCCCATCAACTAGTCTAAACATCTAATCTCTCATCCCTCATAATTATCCTCTAATCCTAGGGTCTAAAGCGTGATAAAAACACGGCGCTAAATAACCGCGTTACCGATTTATTCTCTTGCCGATAAATTCACGAAAATTAATTTGCTGAGAAATTAATTCACCGTGTGATAAAATATCACCATAATTAATAAAAATAATCTAAAACACTCAAAAATAATCACGGCAAGTTACAATTCGATTTTCATCGAAATCGGAGTTCGTTTAAAATTTTAATACGGATAAAATTTACCCGGCGATTCGAAACGCGACGAAACTTCGTTAGAGTTTTTCGACGATTTTCGAACCATGAATTAATATAAAATATTAATTCTTAAATTTAATTTCATCTTGATTTAATTCAATCATTTTCTTAGTTAACAAAAATACGCGTTACCGCGTCACACCGAAAACTTACATAAAGTTTAAATTGACGAATTCGCATTAACGCAGCATACGTCTACGCTGTCTATTAATTTGAATTAACATCACGGATAATAATTATTTATAATAAATAAATTATTTCAAATTTGTCAAAATAATTCCACATACTCTCAGTAAATCATTGAGGTGATCAATCTCTATGACTTATTTTTCGAGTATTCAGGATTTTATCGTTAAAATCACTATTCTAAAAAATTAGGATGTTACAGGAGTGTCCGAGAGATCTTTTAATTAATTAATACGAATCGACGAGTCCTCAACTCTCAATTTGATGAATCTCATTCTCTGTTCTTGTGTCACTCCTATGTACTACTGTACCTGAAATAATCTTTAGTTTTAGGTCGTTGAAACCCAAGTTGTGCTAAATAATAAACTAGGAGGATTCCCAGGAAAGAGAGGTGGTGATAAACACGCTTAAATACCAAGTCTTTCCTCGCCAAAATTTTCCCAGACGTATCATTTAACTCAACCGTTTTTGAAAATTGAACTGTTTATCTTGAGTCCTTTACTTAGTATGGTTCCCTTGATTAATCTTGCAAGCTTTACTAGTTTTACTAAAACTCTCTCACTTGATTTTAAATCAAAAGCCTTTAACTTTTCAGTTTTGAAATTTTTAGTCCAGCTTATGGAATTGCATCAAACTTACCAGTGTAAGTCATCGAACCAGTTTACAATCGATCTTCGCATTATTAATTTACTCTTGATCATCATGCATAGTTAATCAATATCAGTCAAAATTAAATCGTCACACATGATTTAAATCACACAATACAGACAATCTTGCCACGCAGGGCCAAATCAACAACAGCAATCCATACTATCACATAATAATACTATATGTATTATCACACAACCAATCAAGGCGAAAAGCCTAAACTCATTATATAGAAATTTCCTTTACCTTGGGCGCTTTAACAATCCAAGCTACCGTAGCGAAGGTATTAACTGGTTTCGTTGCTTGAACATTGCTCGAACCTTAATAAAACAAATCACGTAATTTAGAACTAAATCTAAGTGCACTAATCCTTGTAAGGCAGCCCTGGATTCTAGTCCTAAAGGCTAGGAATCTCTCCACTAATTCCTATTTGATTTACCACTAGTCATATGAAATGCAACAAGCTTTAGGATACAAATTCAAAACCTTTTAAAACACAATCACAGTTAGAAAACAACTAAACCAAATCCTACTACTTGGAATAGTGTTTTACCAATTGGAATAGTGTTTTACCACTTAGAATAGTATTTTTCAAAACTCCAAACATTTTACACAAAAAGGTATAGGTTTTATTCATTGAAATCGAATTCTTTTAATGAAGATTTACTAGATCTATTTGCTCAAAACTTTACCAACAAGTTTCAACAATAAAATCAAGTTAAAACTTTCTTCAAAATTATTTAAAGATCATGGCTTAAACAACTCCAAAATAGCCCAAAAAATCTTGTATTTAAACCATTCAAACTTGTCAAAAACTCTCGATCTACTATCATCCTAAACACGTTTATCATCTTTAAGCAACAAAGATTGAATTTAAAATCATCTCAAAGGCCATCTAAAGTCACGGCCAGCAAAGACAAGAAAGAGATTCAATTTTTTCTTTATCCTAAAATTCATTTGAACAAGCCTAAAGTACTAGATCAATTACCAAATTATAACACTTGTTCAACTAACATTTAAAGCAAGTAAACAAAGTCCAATATCCTCCCTAAACAGTCCCAAGAACCCGACCAGCAAAGGAAAAAAAATGGAAATCAATTTTTCAAACCAATCAAAAGCTTTAAATACATGATTAAGTGGTAAATCTAGGAGTTAACTTGCTAAAACATCAAGATCTAATCATTTTCACTCAAACCAACCCCAATACCTCATAACCTCAACCATGGCAGCAAAGGTAAAGGGAGGATGAGTTAGAAAACTTACTTAAAGTGATGATGATGATTGCGCAGGAATGAAGGAGAAAAGAGAAGAAATTCAAGCTTAAAACTCCAACTTATCTCACTAGAATCTCACTTTCTCTCACTAGATTTTCACTCACAAATTCAACAATGAAAAAATGAAGTGTGATGGCCCTTATATAGAGGAGAGGCCACGATTTTAAGGCTTGTCTTGGAGGGCAAGATTTGCAAAATATCCATTTGATTCTATCTTTAACTAATTATATGGTTAGGATGTAATGGAACTAACTGCCTACCGTTTACACTTTCGACCAATGACATGCTTCTATTTCCAAATGGTGGACTACTTTACAAGTGTCACTCTCCTATGGTGCCACTTGTTGAAACTCTAATGGTTCGACGGCTACACGTGTCAAGTTTCTAACAGTTCGACGGCTGCTATCCATGTGTCTTGCTCCTCATTGGTCCACCTCGTGCCTTTGTCTTGCTCAACAAGTTATGTCCTTATAAATATCGGTGTATCGCGTTATCGATCAATCGGGTGTGCAGTTTCTTGCGTATATTAGGTTTTTATACTTGTCACTTTAAAAATCATCCCATTTTATCAGTCCAAATCTAAAATTTATTATTCAGTAGAAATGTCCCTCATAACCTTAGAAACGCTCCCCTGTATCTCGTTTTCTCAAAATACGATCCAAAACGTCGCAATTACGCAGTTTTTAGGCGTAGAAAATACCCTAAATATTTTCTATTGCCCAAAATTTTCCAAAAAATTTCAATAAATCCTAAATATTGAAAAAAGCTTAAATCTCAAATTTTGTAAAATTTGGATTACATTTGGGCTTGTTTCAGTTAAGAACTTACCTGATAGTCTAATTACAACAGTTTTCGACAGAATTCTACATCGTAGTTTAAACTATGACTTAAAAATATTTATTAAGTCCTAAAAATCATTTCACCTTCAATAAAATAAATACTTTAATTTAAACAGCAAGGTTACATATTTTCAGGATTAATTCATATTAAAAACAGTATACATCTACACTGTCTATTAATCTGAATTAATAACAACACTACGAATTGTTTAAAACAAATCATTGCAATTCTTCGTACTCTTTACAAGTCGTTGAGTGATCAGTCCCTACGACTTATTCCCAAGTAGTCGAGAACTGTAACATAGCTTTCATAAAAATTGGGGTGTTACAACCTTAATATAATGGTCCACAGCCACCCAAGCACGAGGCCTGTTAAGGGCGAAGTGGTTAGACGAGGTCGCTAGGGCGACCTTAATGTATTAAGTTGTAGCCCCCAAACACGGGGCCTGTTGAGGGCAAGGTTGTTGCGCGAGGTCATTGATGGCAATCTTATCGTCATATTCCCCAGAACCATAATGACTTGAAACCTTCATTTGTCTTAATCTGTATACCTTGTCTTCTTTTCACTTGAGTTTGAGTGTTTTCTGAGTGGGTTCAGCACCCCTTTTTCCTGCCTTCGTAGTTGGTTTCTAAAGGTAAAATCATTTCCTTCTTTGTTCTTATTTGCTTAATAAAGTCCAAAAAATAGCGAATGTTTACGTTCTAGACAACGATGAGGAGAGAATTGAAAGATCTCCATCTGTGCCTTTCACGGCCTATTGCATTAACAAAGCGCTTGCTGACAAAGACAAGTACGTAAGTGAAAAAAGACTTTCAATGTAAGTTAGATGAGGTCCTAGGTTTATCCCCTTCTTCAGATTCTTCAAGTAGTAGTAGTAGAACTGTTAGTGATCCTCTCTTTTCTCCTTTCCCTGGCACGTCCTTCTTGGGTCCTCACAATAGTGATAGAATTAGGCGACCTATATCCGTCATTATGGAATTGGCTAGGGGGGATAGAAACTGGGTGAGCGAGGAAGTGAGGAAATTTTCATAATGGCAAGGTGTTTCCGGGTTACTTAAGCCACAAAATCCCGGGTTTGAACCTTGTTGAAGGCAAAAACTCGACATGGGGATGGAGAAGATCATGATTACAGTGCGAGGGTGGATAGAACCTCGGCTGTTACTAAATCTAATCGATTAGAATAGTATTTTTAGTCCCAGTAATTTTTCCAGACACATCCTAATTGATTAAGGTAAGCCTATAATCGATTAGAAGCTTACCTTAATCGATTAGAAGCAAGTCTTGAGTCCCAATATATTTTCCAGGGACGTCCTAATCGATTATGGCAGGACCTCAATTGATTAGCACATGTCCTGTAGGATCAATATGTTTTCCAGTGAGGTCCTAATCGATTAAGGGATGATCTTAATTGATTAGAAGGTGTCTTTCATGGGTAGTATGTTTTCCCAGAGATGTTCTAACACTATGCCAAATTATTTAATAAATGGCGCCATCTTCACAAGCGCTTTCTACTGAAGCGCTGTATAAAATTAGGCTGAAGACTTTCACCAACGCTTCCTCAAGGAAGCGCTCGTGATAGTTTAGGAATAGCCAATGCTTCCTGATGAAAGCGCTAGTAAAAGTGCAAGGATGGAATAGCCAGCGCTTCCTCAAGGAAGCGCTAGTGATAATTTAGGAATAGCTAGTGCTTCCTAATGAAAGTGATATCTATTATCTTTCCCCTAATTTTTAATATATTCTTGCGTACATATTTCCTCGGTCTCTCTTCACTCATTTAGAAACCCTAAGTCAAAATGTTGCTAAGTAGCAGCCGCATGAGGCAGAGAAGGGAAGAAGGGCAAGAGCATATGGGGAGAAGTGTTAACACACCATTTAGTCTATTATTTTGGGGTATTTTGAGTATAAAATATTATGATTTTGTTCCTTAATAGATAAAATATGCTCACTATTTCCTTATTTATGCAGAAAAGTAATAAAGGCAACACAGAAAGCAAAAGAAGTAATTTTGGGAAGATTCTGGCAAGTTTTGGAGATTTTTAACGTTTCTGGACAAGTGGTATGACCTGACATCTCTTCAGTACGGTCGTACCTATTCAAGCACATCATAAGGGGCATACTACATGGTCAGTACAACCTGGCACCGAAGAAAAAGCCCAGTATGGCTATACCAAAGGAAGTACGGCCGTACACAATTGCAGTCAGGCCGCATCCAGTGCAGAAGTACGGCCCAACGTCGTAACTGAAGCCCGGTACGACGGTGTTTAAACGCAGTACGGCCGTACCCAAGCCCAGAATGCACAGATTTGAAGCCAGTTGACCTAGTGCACCTCAAAGTCTATAAATAGGCATTCTCACCCCTTTGAGAAGTAACTCACTCTCTAGGAAGGAACTCATTCTTCCTGAGTGAGGGTTTTTTGCTTTAGACTTTGCCTCTTGTCTTTTGTCTCTCTTCTTTTCTTTTCTTTTAGGAATTCTTGCTTGGATTTATGTTATTCTATATTATGTTGAGAAACCATATGAGTAGCTAACTCCATCACTAGGGGTGATGAGGCTTTAATTGCATTTATGAATTCTTTATTATCCTTGTGAATGTGTTGATCTTAGCATGCTTAAACTCATAGGAAGTAGCTAATCCTTAATAAATTAGTTAATCGTGGTAATAGGATCACAATTAGATAATGGAACTCTAGGATCAACAGAACTCGCCTTATACGCCGGATATGTTATTACTTGTTTCTAATCGGTTATCAGATTAACAAACTCACCTGTTCTTAATGCTCTCTCCTTTAATTACCTTCTTGGACCAAACAGAGTAATTATTTATGAAGAAGGCTATTATAAAATAGGCAGTTTTTAGTAATTTAGAGTGAGTGGTTGGCTTTCAATAAGGAAATATAATTCATATTAGTAAGGAAGTAGATTCAGGATCTAGTATTGGTGAACCCGATTCCCCTAGGCTTTTCCTAATTGATCTCTATTTCGTTCTTGCGACATTGTTTTGCTTTCTTTATTTATAGTTTAATTGTTTCACTCTTAAAACCATCACTTTCGTTCGTCTAAAATAATAAGGATCTATATTAATTTAGTACTCGCCCATTCTCTGTGGGTTCGACATCGAAGTCTTAAAAATACTCCACTTTGTTACGGGTTACGATCAGGTGCACTTGCTTGAGCCACAACAAGTTTTTGGCGTCGTTGTCGAGGAATGTTTTAGCGATATTAGACCAACGAGATTTTTGTTATTTTAGACATTTATTTTTATTTTTATTTTTATTTTTATTAATATTATTATTATTATTATTAATATCATATTTATTATTTTTGTTCTTAATTGTTATTATTGTTTTTATTATTTATGTTATTATTATTATTTTTTATCATAAAAAAAATATTCTCGGTTGTTTAGTTTTGTTGTTGTTATTATTATTATTATTATTATTATTATTATTATTATTATTATTAGTTTAATAAAAAAAATAGTAGATAGAGTTATTTGTTTTTTTTATTTTTAATTTTTGTTTGATTGTTTAGATTTAGATCTAGATTTACATTCAAAAATAAAAAAAGATTTTCCTTTTATTTCTTTATCTAGAATTTAAGTCTTTGGTTGTTTTATTTTATCTCTTTATCCATTTGTTTAGATCTTATCTTATTTTGTTTTGTTTAAATTTGATATCAAAAATCCAAAAAGATTTTCCTCTTTCTTATATATTTATCCTGATCTTTCTTTTTCTTATCTTATTTTGATTCTGAGATTAAATATAGATATAATTTGAATTTAAATTTAAGAAAAGAATTGATAAGGATTGGATAAGGATAATATTTTCTTATTTTATTTTGTTTTAATTTTATTTGACTTTACTTATATTCTATTCCAACTTTTCTTATTTTGTTTGATTTTCTTTTATTTTAGTTTGATATTTTATTTCTATTTTTTTTGGGTATACAAATAGTAAGAGAAAGAAAAACAAGCACGAGAAAACTCAAGTACGCACGCCCATGGCATCTGCCAGCAACAACGAATGCAGACCCAGGGGCGCATCCTCCAGAATCCCCAGAGAAGTCTCTCTTTTGGCTCCCAACTTGGCTAAATAATCCGCACATCGATTCCCTTCCCTTAGAGTATGATGAATACGGAGGGTCCATTCCTTGGAAAGGTACTGACGAGTAATGGCGAGCTCATTGGCTTACAAGTAGTACTGCGAAGGCCCCTCTTTCACGAGATCCCCCACAACTTGAGAGTTAGAGTAACAATCCAGATGCTTAATTCCCAGCTCCCAGTAAACCTGAATCCTAGAGTAACTTGCCATAATCTCAGCGTGGATAATGTTTGAGACCCCCACACTACCATGGAACCCTTGGACAAACCTCCCTTCATGGTCTCGAAGAAGTCCACCAATACCAGCCTTACCAGGATTAGAAAGGGCACTGCCATCAACATTGAGAGCAAATTTACCCACACCCGGTCTCAGCAAAGTGACCTCACGGGGTAACCTACTCAGCTTCTCAGGGGTTTCCCCGTACCCCACGCTGATGTTAGAGCTCAAGGACCAAATCTGGGCCACCATCACAGGGAAAGGTGTGTCAATATCATCGAATAGCTTCCGATTTCTTGTTACCTAAATCGTTCACAGAATCACAGCTATGAGTCGCAGATCAGTATCAATATTAGAGGCAAGCCACTCTTTGACAGAGTCATCCATGGCCGGCCCAAAGTTAGGAGCAAAACCGCAACTGACCCACACAGACTCCGCCCGATTGCAAGTGAAGAAACAATGGCGAATTGATTCCGTTTGCAGGTAAAACATACACTCCTCAGAACTATTGATACCCCTTCTCTTGAGAACCTCTCTTGTCGGCACCGCACGGTGGCATAACTGCCAAATAAAAAAATGAATGTTGGCCGGGAGATGTGCCTTCCAGATCCACCGCCACCCTTGCTTTGTGGTTGGATTTTGGCGATTAAGTAACCAACGGTAACCATGGCGTGGTGTGTATGTTCCTGCGACATTCGAGCCCCAAATCCAAGCATCTCGCACCTCATCAACAAATTGGGGCTTCAGGGAGGTTACCTGAATCTTGTACTCATGCGGGATCTCAGTCCACAACATGTCCCAATCCCACTCCTTGTTTCTCCAAAGATCTTTAACAGATAAGTGGGTATCGTGAATATCAACAAAAGGAAGATTCAGACCGAGTGACTTCTGGGTGAGCCAAGGAGTGAACCACACGCTCGAGCTTCCGTTCCCTAGCTTCTAGCGGAATCATTCTTTTAAGAGGTGCCACACATTAGTAATTGAAGCCCAATTATGCGACCCTTTGACCAGCTGAGCATCCATGAAGTGCTTCCCTTTTAAATAATTAGCTTCAAGCACTTGGACCCATAACTTATCAAGTTCATTTATCACATCCCATACTAGCTTTCCAAGTAACGCCACATTTTGCTCTCTAGGACGCCTCACCGCGAGCCCCCCATAATTATTTGGTTTAGTAATTTGATCCCAATTAACCATGTGGAGCCCCTTTCCAGAGGAGCCCTACCAAATAAATTGTCTCACTGTTTTATCCAACTGGTCGCACACATTTCTAGGAAACCAACTAACCTGCATCTCATACGCTAGGATAGAGTATGTACTGCATTGGCAAGAGTCAACCTCCCGGTTTATTGAGCAACCTGTCCTTCCATGCTGCAAGTTTGGAAGACACTCTGTCCAAAATATGAGCAAAATCCGCCTTCTTGGCTCTACCATGGTAAATGCGAAAGCCAAGATACTTCTCAAGATTATCAGTGAACTGGATGTTGGTGATGCCTGAAATTCTGATTTTTCTAGGCCTGGGAACCCCCGAGGAGGCCAGGATCCTAGACTTCTCCAAACTCACTTTCAAATCTGAAATAAGACAAAAATTATTCAAAACGTTAGTAATAACTCGCGCTTGTGAAGGCTTCGCTTTTGCAAAGAGGAGGACGTCATCAGCAAAGAAAAGGTGGGATATAAGAGGTCCCCTTTGCTAGCTGGATAGGCTCCCACTTTCTTTCTCCAACTGCCTCCAAAATCATAGCTCCTAGTCTCTCCATGCAAAGCACAAACCTGTAGGGAGATATGGGATCCCCTTGTCTAAGACCACGACAAGGGGTCAAACTTGGCAGCTTGTTACCATTCCAGAGGATAGAAGTGGACGAGACTGAAAGACTATGCATCACCAGCTTCACTATGAGAGAAGGGAACCCGAAGGCCACCAGAGTATCTTTGAGGAAACTCCAATCCACTCTGTCATAAGCTTTCTCAAGGTCAAGCTTGAAAACCATGTCCCCTTTCTTTTTATTCTTATTCTTCTTCATGTGGTGGACCACCTCCTTTAAAATAATAGCATTATCCTTCTGCTCTTTCTCCTTCCTAGAATGAAGCTACTCTGAAGTGGACTAATGATTCTGGCCAGGATGGGGTGCAACTTGTTAACCAACACTTTCGTAATGAGCTTATAAATCACATTGCACAAGCTGATAGGCCGAAATTCTTCCAAAGATGTAGGGTGGTCCACTTTAGGAATGAGAACCATAAGCGTCTCAGCCACATGCACCTGGAACACCCCACTAATGAATGCCTCCCTCACAAAGTGCCACACCTCATTTCCCACATCCTCCCAGAACATTTTAAAGAAGATTGGTTGGAAACCATCCGGGCCAGGTGCCTTATAAGACTTGATCCCTATAAGGGCTTTATAAACTTCCCCTTTTGTAACTTCTGCTGTCAATGATTATCTCTCCTCATCAGTAAGCCCACAAAGGTTTGAAGGGGGAAGGGTCTCGTGCAATCATCAGTAGTACAAAAAAGTTGCTTGTAGAAATTTAAAGCTTCTGCCTGCAGTTGCTCATCATCAGTACATCACTCTCCAGATGGGAGGAACAAACCATGGATCTTGTTTCTCTTCCTCCTGATGATTGTCTGGGTATGAAAAAATGAAGTATTCTTGCTCCCAAACCTGATCCATTTCTCTCTAGACTTTCGGAACCAGAAAGTTTCCTCTTGGAAAAGGTTATCCTCGTATTCCTTGAATAGCTGCGCATGTAGGTGCATCAAGGAGGCCGAGTCCACCTCCTCCAACACCCTTTGGATACCCTTAAGACCCATTTCCGGACCGCTACTAAACTAGAAATAACCATATATGCGACGCATTTTTAAAACAGTACTCTTATGTCCTTTGGAAAATGTGGTCTATTTTTTTTTTTTTTAAACAATCATATTCGCATAGTACTCATAGTACACACAGAGTTGCCACAGCATTTAGAAACATGGTGCAATCTAAGACACAAGATACATGCACTGAAAATATATACATATATACATATCTAAACGTCAGCGAAGATAGTACGTACAAAATAAAGACAGTGCATAAAGATGTCCCAAAAGAATACACCTATGGTATGAAGACCCTCATGAGAGCAATTATACCCCGGGGGTACTCCCGGCAGACACCCACGCAGGAGGCTACTCCAAAAGTAAACCACCAGTCTACTCTGTAATACAAAAAAACATCCATCAAGCCCGACTGGTCACCAGACAAACTGTACACCAAAAACAAATACTACAGTCATCCAAAACAACATAAACAGAAAGTCAGACAACAAGACGACTACAGATAACTATCCGAATCCTCAGATGGATCCTCCTCCTCCTCATCGTCCATCGGGTCCTTTCAAGTCAAATCGATAAAAAGTGTCGTCACAGGCACACCCTCCGGCACGTCCTCTGCTATCACCGCCTCCTCCAAGAATCTCGCGCCACTACACCCAGCCTCACCACACTCTCTGTAGACAGGTGAGAGGTGTCCCGATGGGGTAGGGGTCCTGACTAATATGGGAGAAACTGGCTCCGCCTCGAGCTCAGATCCTACTAGAGAACTCTGAATAACAGCTGCCCTGGAAGTAGATGCTCCTGCAGTCCCGCGTCTAATCACACTCTTACCAGCGGTCCATCGAACTCTCTATCCACGTCCTAGTCCTCGGGAAGCAAGTCGGGAAGCAGTGCGCCTCGGAATCTCGAGGGGTCCCTCTGGCGAGGAAGATGATGCTGGCATAGTCCTCTCTCCCTAAATAGCTTGCCAAGCGTCCACCACCTGCATCATCCGAATTGGAAAGCTCACTGTTTGCCGCGAAGTCTCCTGTCTCACTACCATACCACCCTCTCGAAAGCTCTGTACAACATCCCCAGTATAAACAACGCGATGGGAGATGGGGACAAACTCCATCGCCGTGGGCATCTCTATGTCTGGAAAATCAAAGATGATCTCCGGTGATGTCCTCATCGCCGGTATCAGTACGCTCTTCGTCATCACCTGGGTAACCATCATTGGTTGAAGGCACCATGTGAAAGGGTCAACTTCTCAATAAATCAGGAAATAACAAATCATAAACAAAAGCCAACACAATGATATGCACAGTTCTTAAGACCCAACTCAGGACTCAACTTAAGACTCATTGCCTCACGACACTTTCAACAATCTTCCGGAAGGTAACGCCGAACAAGCTGCTGAATTCCAGCCATTAGCCTTGGGCTCCACGACCACCCTAGGAAATTCAGGATGTGTTCCTTGACGCTACGACGTCTAACTAAGCTGCCGAAAACCAGCCGTAGCCTTTTAGGGGATCCTAGCACCCTAGGTTATTCGGGATATAGTTCATAAACGTCACGACAACTCCAAACAACACGACGCCTAACTAAGCTGCCGAACTCCAACCATTGGCTTTGGGTTCCACGACCACCCTAGGATATCCGGGATATAGTTCATGCACCTCATGTCGACACTTTTCACCATCCCAATGAAACAATCACCGCATATAATTAATCAAGAAACAATCGAATAATTAATTAACCACATGTCAATATATTCATGCCAAGCTTAACACAATGCACTCAGGTCAACAGTATAAGCAGTATAAGCATTCACATCATATCAAGCATCGATACCGACAACTCAGTTCATCCTTCTGCAACTCAGTGGAGTTGGCAGAGAGGCAATCATACAAGTGAGGGGGGTTAGGGATAGCTGCCAACCATTTGCAGACAAGCCCACTAAATAATCATAATTAAAATTTTAAGAACTAAAAGTCGAAGGGGTACGAGACCCTCACTTCGAACCCTGAGGTTCTCAGACTTCTTCACATAAGACTGAAAATTAAATTCCTATCATTTCTTCAAGTTTCCCTTACCACAATTGTTTGCTAACGGGGTACCGCAAGCCTCGGGTCCACGTCGCACGGTCTCCAGATTCGCAACTCCTATCACCACGAGTAAACTTAGCACAAGCTAAAACTTAACTCAAAACCTTAGGCCCTCAAACCTAACCCTTTTCTTAACCAACCACTTCCATTTAGAATTTAATTTAAAATACTAAGTCACATATTTGAAATATTTGAGCAAAGAATTATCTCTTGAGAACTAAAACACAATGTAACATTATTTTTCTTGAAATATGCATAAGTTGGAAAAATAAGGTCCTACTAACTAAGTTCAAGTCTTTCAAAATTTTGAAACACAATTCAATACTAAAATCAACTTCATTTTGTCTAAAACCTTAAGTTAAGGCTATACTAGGTACCTTGGGTCTCAAGGAACCCAAATCACCTCATATGCTTCATAGCTTCAAAACTTCAAAACAAATCCAAATGACACCAAATCTTTTCTATAATTTTCTAAAGCTTGATAACACATCAATACAATCCTTATAACCAAGTTTGCAAACTAATTTTCCTTCCAACCACCCTATAGGGCTCGTGGCCATCACCTCCCCTTTTTCCAAAAATTTGCACACTTCCAATTTAATAACACAACATCCTTTTATATATCAAATCTTTCACACACAACAACCCACTTTATAAAACAAAAGCTAATTCATGATCAATCCCAATTCAACCCTCTTTCAAGAATATGTTTTCAACAACAATTGCTCAATCCAAGTCCTAATCCAAAGCTAGTAGCTAAAACAACAACAACATCATTTATTAAGCAAGAATCATCAACTAATTTCATGGTTCACAATTTAATTACTCCTAATCCCTCTTTGTCAAGAATAGGTGTCCATCATAAAAATTACCCAAACAACTTCTAATTCCAAAACTATGTACTACAACAACAAGAACAATACCTAGCAAGATAGAAACAACAATTAATTTCATGATTGTTCATCAAGATCACACTACCCTTCTTTTCCCCTTTTTGCTTGCGCCTAGGGTTCTAAGATTAGGGACTTATGTGCTCATCTCCATCATTTAATCATGATCAAACAACACAACAACACCAAAACAAACATAAAAATCAAGAAGGAAAAGAAAAGAGCACTACCACCTCCCTCCTAGATGCTCGCGGTCAAGAGGGCTGTTTTGGAGGAGGAAATACTTCTCCAAAGCTTAATGATGAACTAGATGAGGATGAAGGGAAGAAGAAGTTAGTAGCAAGAAAAAAAATGAAGAGGAAAGGTGAGGCAGTTCAAGAATTGAGAAGCTTGGAAGCCATGGAGGTGGAGAGCTTCTCTCACTAAAAGTTGAAGATGAAGATGATGTGAGGGTAGAGAGAAGGGGGTCACGAAAATGGGGCTATTAATTTGGAGGGGTTCCCTTTCTTTTATTAACTTAAAAATAATCTAAGCATAGTTTAAAATAAGATAATGTAGTAAAAAAAAAATACTAATTTTAATCACACAAAATATGGCACCTAGCAATAAAGCAAATATGCTAATCACATCATCTAATCCTACCCATCTAATCTCACATCTCTCATGATTACCCTCTAATTCTAGAGTCTAAGGGTTGCTAAAACACGGCGTCGAATAACCGCGTTACCGATTAATTACCCGCCGATAAAATCGCGAAAATTAATTTAGTGAGAAATTAATTCACCGCGTGATATCATTTTATTATAAATAATAAAAACACTATCAAACATTCAAAAATAATCACGATAAGTTGCGATTCGATTTTCATCGAAATCAGGGTTCATTTAAAATTTTATCTGCGGCAAAACTGCCCGGCGATTCGAAATGCAACGAAACTTCGTTAGAGTTTTTTGATGATATTTGAACCATGAATTAATATAAAATATTAATTCTCAAATTCAATTTGATCTTGATTTATTTAAATCACTTACTTAGCAAACAAAAAATTGCTTATTATAGCATAAATACGACCAAAATACACTATAATAGCGCTAAATAACGTATCGTAAAAATACGGGTGTTACAGACGACCTTCCAACTACTTTTTCTTCGCAAAGATGTTTCCAAACACCTCTTGGTTAAAGGTGAGAGAATCCGTCTTCATATTGCAGAGGGCTTGGACAATATTAGTCTTCTCCTTGCCCCAAGCATTTTGAACCACAGCCTTATAATCTGTATGGGTACACCAGGCCGCCTGAAAACGGAAAGGTTTTTCCTGCCTGGTATTCACTCCAGTGTAACAACGCAACAAAAGAGGGTTATGATCGGAATGCTTTTTAGTCAAATGCTCCACAGTGGCCTTCGGGAACTTAAGATGCCAAGTACGGTCACATAGGCCCCTATCTAACCCACGGTAAACCATTGTGTTCCCTCTTTTCCCTTGCTAGGTAAATTTACTCCCAAAACAATCAATGTCCAACAAACTACAAGCGTCAATCCCTTGAGCAAAGAAGTCCACATTCACTGTGGGAAAATTACCCCCTTGCTGCTCAGAGGGAAGCAGGATGTCATTAAAGTCACCAATCAAAGGCCAAGGCTTATTAATATTCGTTTTCAAGTTAGCAAGATAGTTCCACATATTCCTCCGCCTTTGCAAGCAAGGGCTAGCATACACACCTATACAGCCTCACGCAGTATTGCCATAAGAGATGTTGACACTAATGCATTGATCATGTACCTCCAAACAAGTAATGCCAACATACAGCCGGTATAAGATAGCTCCCAGATTCCACCAGAGTGACCCTGAGCTTCCACTAACTCCACCGGTGAGTAGCCTTCCATCTCCCAAAACTTTTTAACAGGTAAAAATTGAGTATGAGTTTCAAAAACGAAAACTAGTTCAGGTTTATACCTTCGAAGAATTTCCTTCATATGACTTTGGTTCTTCCTATTGATGAACCCCCTAACATTCCAAGAAAGGACCAACAAGTCTTTGAACACAGACATTAACAACTGTTTTTGAGAGAGTGAAGGCCCGCGGAGGCTAACCCATCCTGGCCGGCTGTAATAGCCCTAATTTTCATTTCTCATTTGTGTGTAAATTGTGTGCTGTTAGTAATATATGTTATAGGGGTATTTTTGTAAATTTATAAAAGTTCATAATTTTTGGAAATGGACTTCACGGTTAATTTTTAAATATTTTATTTAGCTAGTGGCAATATTTTCAAATTTTAATTCTGACAGAAAACGGATGTTGTTTTAGTAACCAGGTTAACATTTTTATCATCCGAAAAGTCTGTTTTTGACCCAAAAATATTCGTTATTTGAAAATTTTACTGCTCATCAAAAGTTGACAAATTATGTGAAGGTATTATTTTTATTACATTCCTGTTAATTTCGCAGACGTCAGCTTAATCGCGTAACGTTTTAATTGCGCGATTGCATTTTTAATCGGGAAAAATAAAATAAAAACTCTAGGTAGAAATATTATTTTATGATGGGTAAAAATTTTATTAATCAAATTCAGATATTTCCTAATTATCTAATTAAATTTCGTAATTTTTGGATTACATAATCATATTTTATAAAATTTGGATTACAAAACTTAATTTAATTAACATTTGGTGTACAAATTTAAAACTGCCAAACATATCCCTCCCTTATACTCCCTAAAATCGATCAGCCCCCTTCTTTCTACCACCATATTTTCATTTCTTCAAGTTTTAGAGAGAGAAGGAGAAAGAGAGAAATGAAAACCTAGAGAGAGAAAGTGAAGATTTTGGTTCAAAAATTCATCTAAATTCAAATCCAAGCACATCTTCTGTTAGATAAGTAATATTTAATTACCCTTGTAATGTTAATTAGCAGTTAGTCTTAGTGTTAGCTATTTTATGACAGCTAGTTAGTTACATTCATGACAGCTGTGCTTAGTTAGTTAACAGCTCATGGTTTGTTATTTCCTTGTATAAATACTTCTCTGTTTCATTCAATGAAAGTCAGATTCAATTTTATCAAAGTAACATGGTATCAGAGCCACGTTCTGCCCGGTGGTGTGGATAGTGCCGCTAGCCCTCGCTTGTGGTGACGAGCCCAGACTCGAGGGGGCGTGTTGCGAGTCCCACATTGGGTGGTTAACGAGCCTGGCCGTTGCTTATATAGCTGGGTAGACCACCCCCTCACAAGCCGGTTTTGAGGGGACCATTCGGATGCCTAAATTCTAACATGGTAACATCTTCATCATCCTTGAGGTATTCTCTTCATTTTTATCTTTGTAAAATTTTGATACCATGAAGTTTTTAGGAAATACTATTATGATGAATTTTGGAAGTTTTGAAGGTAGAAAATGATGCTTTTCTACTTGATTTTCAAGTATAATTTAGGAAATAATTTATACAACCTTATCTAAATTTTGTTTTGAAATTTAAATGGATGGAAAACAAATTTTTCCCCTTTTTCCCTTGGGCTGGCCGTGGGCCTATGAGAGTAGGAGGAGAGGTTTTAAAACTTTTCTTTTGTTGATTTGTGTTTATATGATGATATAATAGGTTGTTTGAGTGTTGGTGGAAGTTGTGAGCATCAAGGGACCTTTGGAAAGCTTGAAAATACTAATCCTCAAGGTAAGGGAAATCATTAGTGAGTTTTAGCTTTCATGGGTATTGGATGTTGCATGAATTGGTTGTTGTTGTAATTGGAAAGTGTAATTATATGCTTTATGTGATTATGTTTTGTTGTTGGATGAATTTTGTGAAGTAGGAATATATGCAAGTAATACGTTTATATGCATAAATGTGCAAATCTGATGATGATTTGAAATTGGAAAGTTGGAAATTAGTTCATGTGAAACATGAATATTATTGTGTTTGATTACGTGTGAAATTGAGAAAATGGTGTAAGAATTATTTTGCATATGGTTACACTTGAAATAATATTTGAAGGTGATTGGAACATGATTGGAAGCATGTATTGAATTGATTGGAATTTAATATAAGTGTTTTTATAAACTTAACTACTTTATGGCAAAATTTTACCAAATGAATAATAACTATGACCAGATGAATAGTAATTTGCCAAACTGTGTTTTGAATAACTTGAGTTTTAAATTGATTTTTTGAAAAGTTTTTAAGATAGGAAGTAATCTTATATAAATCCCTAAGTGTGGAAAAAAAAAAGTTAGGTCATTTCAATAAACAAGGGTCCTAAACTTGCCAAATGATTTTTAGTGTATTTTAAGGTTTCAAAGAGGTACTTAAAGGGGTTTTTGGGTGAAAAATGTGTTAAGTTTACTTTTTAACCTAAGTTGTTTAAAATGATTTTTTTTTTTTAGGCAAAAGAAAGGAGAGGGGCCTCGTTAAAACCTTCTGATGCAAAACCCTCCTTAGGGAAAAAACATCAAGTAGGAAAAAGAGTACCCCCGCCTATATTTTATTGGAAAAAAAAAGAAAAAGAGAAACAAAAAAAACATGGGGGGACTAGGCCAAAACCCATGAACCAAAAAAACAACAAAGAAACCAACAAGAAAGAAAAACTCGCCTAAATAGATAACGCTATAAAGGCTAAAACAGATGTTGACATGCATAGGCATCACTATAATGACTATCATCCCAACTATGTTGGCACCAAAGTCATTAACAATCATCTGCAGCACATCAAAACCCAACAGAAAAGGCCAAACTAGACCGAGTCTCATAGAGAGAAAATAACACTATTTGAAACGAAAAGTTGGGAGACCAAACTTATTACGAAAAAAATCAGTCCTAATAAAGCTAGGGATAGAGTTCCACCCGGTGTAGGTTTTGGAAGAAACTCCAAAAGAAGCCAGCCTATCTGCACAGTGGTTGCCCTCCCTGAAAATATGAGAAATTTTGAAAGTCATAGAGGAAAATAAATGGATGCAATTCTTCCACCGGTTCCTTAAATGCCACGGAGCTAAGACAGGGTTATGAAAAGCCTGAACAACCAGGGAAGAGTCACATTCCACCCAAAGACGAGTCCAGCATCTACGCCTAGCCTCCTCAATGGCCATCATGGCGGCCATGAGTTCCGCCTGCAGAGGAAGCAATATCAAATAGTTGGCGAAACAGCCAAGAACAACACCACTTTTATCTCTAAAAATACCCCCACCGCCAGAGTGCCCAGGAGAACCCCTAGCAGATCCGTCCGTGTTGACTTTAACCCAACCGCACGGAGGAGGGGTCCAATCTACCTGGAGGATAATAGGAGCTTTTGGAGCATGGATTCGAATACCAAAATATTTGAGAATCGAGAACTCCTGCAGGGAAGAAGACATACAACAATTAGTTAAGTTACTGCAGGCAGAGGTCGAGCTTACGACTAAATTCATAGCTGTCCGAATGGGAATATTCTTGTTGTCAAACTTTCGCTTGTTTCTGCAAAACCAAATCACCCACACAATGTTGATGATAGCAGCGGTAACCATGATTTTAGCTTGCGGGCTCCAGTTAAGTTTGCAGACCTGTAAAATATCTAAAATCGTGGAGGTGTCAATGTTATAGTTAATCAAAGAGGCAAACCAGACCTAAAAAGACTTGGCGAAGCTACAAGTAAGGAACAAATGATCGATGGGTCTGCACGCATAGCACAAACTACGATCGAAACACAAACACAACCACTAGATTTCAGCGCCTCAAGAGGGCATACTGCTATGAACCAACCGCCACATAACAAAAGACTTGGAGGGGGAATAGCAAAGTGTTCCAAATAGTTTTGCTCCAGGAGACATTTGGCTTAGAGTGCTTGAAATACGTGTAGGCATCTTTGGACGAAAGCAATCCAGAGCTAGAGTCCGACCTAACTAACTCACAACATCATGAAAGCGAGGAATATTAATAGAAGCAATGTTAGAAGCAACATGAGGAAAAAGAGGCCAAAATTCGACGAGGTATCTCGCCACGAGTAGTCTGAATAAAATCTGAGACGATTGCAATCACCGATCGTGGAAGACCGTAGGAATATGAAAAAGCTGCACCAGAGGGGCTGAAAGCCAATTATCCATCCAGAAATTAATGTGCTTGCCATCTCCAATTTGCCAACTGGAATGAGACATGATAGTAGAGATATGGATCTTGATGCCTGACCAAATGGAGGACTTGATGTACCTGATAATAGGCTTTTTATTCTTGAAAAATCTGGAGCGATAAAAAATGGCCCAATCTTTACTAGAAGACAACATGTCCCAACTGAGCTTGAGGAGAGAGGCCTCATTGAGGGCTTTAATAGATTTAATCCCAAGGCCACCTTTAATTGTAGAAGAGCATAAAGTGTCCCATTTAACCGTCACTATCTTTCTAATATTAATGTCTCCAGCCCAAATGAAATTACGGATGGCACGGTCCAAAGAATTCAACAGAGAGACTGGCCATGCATATATGCGAAAACTGTAAAGGAGCATACTTTGAATGACCGACTTCACTAGCTCAACTCTACCCATAATGGATAACATAGAGCCCTTCCAAGTTGCCAATTTATTGATAATTCTATCAGCAATCGGCTGGAGATGCACCCGTCTTGGCTTGCCCTTAAAAAGAGGGACTCCCAAATAATTAAAAGGGAGATGACCAGCACTAAATCCCACCAAAGCCGCAATCTGAGCAATTTTTGAAGGGGTGGTATTACTAGAATAAAACCTGCACTTACCCAAATTGAGATGTTGACCGGATGCCTGACTATAAGACCCAACCAAAGCCATAAGCGCCTTTAAATTCGGTTTAGTTCCCTTGCAAAAGACTAGAACATCATCTGCGTAGAGCACGTGACTAGGAATCACAAGATTATTAGGCCCAGTAAAAGGCTTAAGAGAACCAAAGGACATCAGGTGAGAAATACCTCTACTCAGAACATCCTCAACTAGGCAAAAAAGAAGCGGAGATAGAGGGTCTCCTTGTCTCACACCTCTTTTGCAAGTGAGGAAGCCAACTGAGCGACCATTAACAGCAAAAGAAAGTTTAGCCGAATGAAGAATAACATTGACCCAATGGCAGAACTTGTCATGAAAACCAAAAGCACGCAACACAGATAATAAGAAATCCCAGTCCAGAGTATCAAAGGCTTTTTTAATATCCAATTTAAGAGCAACATTACCTCCATAAGACTTGTAGTCCAGCAAATTTACTGCCTCAGAAGCAATGCAGATACATTCATGAATGTGCCTATCTTTAAGGAAACCCCGTTGCTAAGGAGAAATAACCTTAGGAGCTATAAGAGCAAGTCTATCCGCAAGCACCTTAGTAATAATCTTAAATTGGTAATTCGCCAGAGCTATAGGTCTGTAATCCTCAATCCTATCTGCTCCAATGATTTTAGGAATAAGAACAACCAAGTTGGAGTTCATATTAGGAAGCATCCAACCTTGGGTAAAATCACAACAGAGTTGCACACATCATCACCAATAAGATCCCAAAAGGCTTGGTAAAAGTTACCTCCAAACCCATCAGGGCCCGGTGCTCCATCCGCATTGAGAGCAAAAACAGCAGATTTAACTTCCTCACACGAGGGAATAGCAGTCAAAGAAACATTATCTAAAGGAGTGACAATAGTAGGCACCACTTGATTAATCAAATCATTAGAAATACAAGCATTGGGGCTAGCATATAAAGAAGTATAGTAATTAAGAACATGAGTCGCAATATCATCTTGCTCCTCAAGAAGAGCATCACCATTTTTCAAAACAGTCATAGCTTTGGAAGCGTACCTGATCTTTGCTATCTTGTGGAAGAAACTAGTGTTTCTATCACCATGACTGTAACACCTGATGACGAGATCGACCTCGTGTCGAGACCTCTTACCAAGACCTCGTGTCGAGATCCCGTGCTAAGATCGCGTGCCGAGGTCATATGTCGAGCTGATGAGGTCGCGTACCGAGCTGAGGAGGTCGCATGTCGAACTGAGGAGGCCGCGTGCACGAACTCGTGTTAGAGCCTTGTGCGCTTGCACAAGGACCCTGATCGACCTCGTGTCGAGACTGTAACACTCGTATTTTACGAACGTTATTTAGCGTTATTGATTATATTGTTTGTAATATTTATAAATTTATATTATCGGTTTGCAGTTCTCGTCGCTGTGTTTTAGATCTTTAACCTATAGATTAGAGGGTAATCATGAGAGAGGAGAGATTAGATGGGTAGAATGATTGATGGGATTAGCATCTCATAACAGTAGTTACACGTCACTTATTTGTGTTTTTTTTTAAAAAGAAAAAATTTATTTAAATGGTTTCTTTACCAGCTGTATATCACGATCAGCCCCCCTCACAACCCTCACTTTCTCTTTTCTTCTTTCTTTTTTAAGTTCCTCTTCCTCTCCAAACTTCCATCGAAGAACCTTGGATTTTATTGAGTCTTTGCACAAACCTTCTTCATCACTCTTGTTCCTCATCATCTCCTCTACCTATATCATCATCTCGATCATCATTTGAGGTATGAAAATGTAATTTTCTCTTCCTTCATGCTATCGTTTAGCGCCACTTCTTCCCTCCATTTTAGCTAGTTTTTATGCTTCCAAATCATGTCGTATTGATAGGTTTTCTTCTTCATGATGAAAATATTTTTCAGAAAACATAAACTTAGATTTTGATTAATTTGTGCTTAATATGCTACTTGATTTTAAGCTTGAGTTAATACTTAGGAAAAATGACTTTGTCTGATGATATGTATGAAAGAAGTTTTAATAAAATTATTAGACAAAAGAAGTTAATATGTAATGCTTGAATTCTTGTTGTATTTGTTTAAGTTCTTGAGTTTTAATATTTACTTGGGTTGTAGTTAAGATTGGGGTAATGAGAGCTAAGTGCTATTAGAACCCATAGATGGAACTAAGTTGTGCTTGTATTAGGAAGTCTGATTCCCGAGATCGTGTGATTTCCGAATCGAGGTGTACGGGAGAGCGAACCCGAGGACGTGGGAGCAGTGGGATCCAGATTGAGGACGGTACGTGTCGAGGTCGTTGTCGAGCTCGATTGAGGACAGCGTAGACGCGTAGCTTGGAGTTCGGTAAGGGCACTTCTAGACATTCTAGGATTTTTTATTGTTATATTCCTATGTATGGATTCCTTGATTTGTGTCGAGCTTGAAGTGTTGTGATATGATTGAATATATGCCACGAATTGTGTATTACTGTTGAATTGCGTTTCTTCATGTTGAGCCTGCTCTTTTTATTTGATTTGCGGTTGAATATCTTGCGTATAACTCTTTGAATATCGTATGCGTCGAATTGTTCATTGAGTGAGAGAGCTTAGCGAGACGTTGGCGTTTGAAGTTGCGACCCGGATAGCGGAGAGGGTGCTAGGTCCCCTTTTCCGTTTATGGGGACTTCTAAGCGTTGCCACGCTATGGGACCTGAGTTGACTGTCCTAGGGAGAGCGAAGATCCCAAGGCTTCGGCTGGACTTTCCAAAGATACCTGATGCGGCGTGTGCCTTCCGGAAAAAGTGTCGAGTCGAGAGGAAATGGATAGCGAGTTGAGTCGAGTCTAGAGTGAGATGGTTGAGTCACGTTTGGTGAATGTTATACTTTCTTTGTTTACTTATTTCTTTATGCCTGGATTATCTTGATTTGTTGAGAAGTTGACCCTTTCCGTGGTGCCTTCAATCCATGATGGTTACCCAGCGAGGTCGAGGGCGCAGGAACTCGATAGCGGATGATGGCGAGGAGGATCTCGACGAGGATCCCGCCGACGACCTCTACTTGTCGTGATTTGCTTTGTCTATGTTTTTGTGTATAGTGTTTTTGACCAGGTGTGGCGGCTATGTTTTGTTATTACAGGGTTGACTGGCGGGTTACTGTTGGGGTAACGCCCTGCGTGGGAGTCTGCCGGAAGTACCCCAGGTATGATTGCTCTCTTGAAGTCGCCATACCTTAGGTGTATTTCTTTGTACATTTACTACTCTGTATTTTGTATACATTACCATTTCGAGTGGTATATATGTATATTATGCATGTATGTTTTATTAGAATTTAAGTCTTGTGTCTTAGTTGCACCATGTTTCGAAAAGTTGTAATTACTCTGATGTGCACTAATTTGGATAAAAAAATAATATACCGTATTTTTTAAAGGCACAAGAGTACCGCTTTTAAAGCATCGCATACGAGGTTTAGTTGAGCTCGGTAAGTTGAGCTCGGTAGCGGTCCTAAACGGTCGTTACAATGTTGGTATCGAGCGATTCGGTTCGACCGGCCGTATAGGAATTTTGACCTGGTCACCGTGGTTTCGGGATATGTGTGTCGGGTACATGGTTGTACTATCTTGATTCTTTGTTTGATTAAGTGAAGCACTTATTGCTTGAAAAATTGTTTGAACTGTTTCTTGATTGAAGCGGTGTGTTTTAACACACCCTTGTTGTGAGATTCTCGACAGGTTTTGAACTTTGTGGAATCTAATGCCACCTCGTAGGGATACGGCAATTTGTGCAGAACGTCGACATGGAACGAGCAATTCAAGCTATGGCCGAGATGGCGGCAGCCATGGCTCGGCAATCACCGCTGCGACTCAACAGTTAACGCGATGGCTCAACAGACGGCGTTAACTCCAAAGAAACTTACAAAGAACAACAGGAGCAGAGCTGAGTGCCGAGGCGGCAGGATTAGCGGACTTTAGGAAGCATGATCCAATCGTTTCTGGTGAGCCAAATCCAGATAAAGCTGATCTTTGGATGCAAGAGATCGAGAAGATCTTCGAGGCACTCCATTGCCCAAACAACGTGAAGGTAGACTACGCCACCTATCTGCTACTGGGAGATGCAGAGTATTGGTGGAAGGGAGTGAAGCAAGCACTGATAGCGGAACGTCGCGAGATAACTTGGGAGCTTTTTCGTGGAAGGTTCTTGGACAAATACTTCCCAGATCTTGCCGCGAGTTGAGAAGGAGCAAGAGTTTCTTCAACTACAACAAGGCAAAGATGACAAAGGTTCGAGTATGCAGCCAAGTTTGAGTCATCCGGCGAGGTATTTCACCATTTCGTGATCGGTGACCAAGGATGGTTAAGTGAGAGGTTCCAACGAGGATTAAGATTTGACATTCGAAGTCGGTGGTGTCACCGAGGATCGAGGAATCTACAAGAGGCGATAGATCGTTGTGTTGAGGTAGAGGGTGTAAGAAGCCACAAGAAGAAAAGCTGTAGGCGGACCGGTGAGACCCGAGTGCGAGGCGAGGTTTACACGAAGGAAACAACTACGAAGCCTTACAACCGACCTCGTGGGAACAACAACAGGGGACAATATCGTCCGATGACCCAGGGAGCGAAGCGGAGGTCAGGCCGGTCGAGGTGACTTGCTATCGTTGTGGAAGGCCAGACTTTATGCGAGTGGATCGCACTCGGAAGGAGGAGGTATGTTTCAATCGTAGAAGCCAGGGCATTTTGCCAAGGATTGTCCCACACCTAAAGTCGAACCGCAATGCTTGCGGCAAAGGCCAAAGGGAAGCGTCAGGTAGCTAAAGGCGTAGTCTTCGCATGAAGCGGTGAGGAAGCGAGCGGTGATGATCTTATTCAAGGTGAATGTGAGATTGAGGGTAAATACTTATCCGTTCTCTTTGATTCGGTGCAAACCATTCCTTTATTTCCTCGATTGTGTGAACCATTTGAACTTGACGTGATCGCTTTACTGCTCAAATTGGTAGTTCTGACCAATTTGCTAAAACCTTAGTCACAAACACTGCATGTCTTAATTGTGTAGTGGTTATTCAGAGTAGAAAGTTCGTGGTCAATTTGGTTTGTTTGCCTCTTAAGGGCTTAGATGTCATCCTCGGGATGGATTGGTTGTCACACCACCATGTCCTCTTGGTGTGCCGTAAAGCAGTAAATTTCCCGGACTGGAGTCTCCAATTATCTTTCATCAACGTATTGGAGTTTCTTTGCAAGAAGGAACTAGAGAATACATGTATCTGGCTAGTTCAGAAGTTTTCCAGCAGATCGAAGTGAAGAATGTCCCAGTGGTGTGTGACTTTGTGGACGTTTTCCCCGAAGATGTGCCAGGGTTACCACCGGTCACGAGAGGTCGAGTTCTCCATCGAGTTGATTCCAGGAACAGGCCGATTTCCAAAGCGCCATACAGATGTCTCTGCCGAGATGAAAGAAGCGAAGTCCCGGATCGAACACTTGGAGTCAAAGCAATTCATACGACCAGGCGTGTCACCGTGGGGAGCTCGGTGTTGTTGGTTAAGAAGAAGGATGGGCGATCAAGACCGTGCGTGGACTACCGCGAGCTCAACAAGGTTCTTGTGAAGAACCAGATCCGTTACCCGTATTGGCGACTTGATGGATCAACTTCGTGGAGCGGCGATCTTTTCCATGATAGATTTGAAGTCCGGTTATCATCAGTTCGCGTGAAGGAGGAAGATGTCCCCAAAACAACTTTCGAGGACTAGGTATGGTCACTACGAGTATTTGGTGATGCCGTTTGGGTGACAAATGCGCCCGGCTATGTTTATGGACTATATGAACAGGATTTTCCATTCGTTCTTGGATCGGTTGTAGTAGTGTTCATCGGCGACATCCTGATCTACTCGAGGAACGAGAGAAGAGCATGGAGGACACCTACGCCGAGTATTGCGGATATTACGAGAAGCAACTCTATGCCAACCTTTCGAAGTGTGAATTTTGGCTTGAAGAGGTGAATTTTCTTGGACATGTGATTTCCAAAGAAGGGATAGTTGTGGATCCAACTAAGATTGAAGCTGTGCTAGCGTGGGAACAGCCGAGGACAGTCACTGATATCAGGAGTTTTGTTGGCTTAGCAGGCTATTATCGAAGATTCATTGAAGGTTTCTCGAAGATTGTCGCGCCTCTTTACGACTTACGAGGAAGGATCAACCTTTTTCCTGGGTGAGAGTGCGAATCCGGTTTTCAAAGACTGAAGGAGCTCTTGGCGGACAAAGACTGTGTTGATTTTGCCTCAACCGTAAGAGCGCTACGAGGTTTATTGAGATCGTCACACCAGGGTTTGGGATGCGTCTTTGATGCAACATCGGAAAGTGGTAGCGTATGCTTCAAGACGACTTAAGATTCACGAGAGAAACTACCCTACTCACGATTTGGAGTTAGGCGGTGGTTTCTTGGCGAAGATATGGAGACACTACCTTTATGGGAGCACTCTTCTTTGTTTCGGCGATCACAAGAGCTTGAAGTACTGTTCGATCGTAAAGAGCTCAACATGCGTCGGCGAAGATGGAGCAAATTTCTTAAGGACTACGACTTTACGTTGGAATACCATCCGGTAAGGCTAACGTAGTAGCGGATGCATTGAGCGTAAAGAGCGTTTTAGCCTCAAAGAATGATGATCAAGGAGTTGGAGATGCTCGAGAAGTTCCGAGACTTGAAGTTGAGTGTGGAAGTTTCACCGGGGAAGCTGAGATTTGGTATGCTTACCATTTCTAACAGATTATTGGACGAGATCAGAGACCAGCAGGTTCATGACGAACTTCTGCAAGAGAAGATACCGTTGATAGCGCAAGGGAAAGCGACAGAATTCAAAGTTGGAGCGGACAACATTTTAAGGTGCAATGGCCGAGTGTGTGTACCTAACGTAGCGAAGCTGAGAAAGTTAATACTTGACGAAGCGCATAAGAGCAACTTTAGTATTCATCCAGGAGTTACGAAGATGTATCAAGACTTGAAGAAGCATTTTTGGTGGTCCGGAATGAAAAAGCAAGTGGCTGAGTACGTAGCTTCGTGTTTAACGTGTCAGAAAGCGAAGGTGGAGCACCAACGACCAGCGGGAATGCTACAATCGCTTGACGTACCAGTATGGAAATGGGACAGTATCTCCATGGATTTCGTTGTAGGTTTGCCGAAGACGCAGAAGAAGAATGATTCGATTTGGGTGATCGTCGACCGATTGACCAAATCTGCTCATTTCTTGCCAGTGAGGTCGACGTACAACGTGGAAAAGCTGACCGAGATTTACATCGCGGAGATAGTGCGACTACATGGTATACCCTCTTCAATCGTGTCGGACCGAGATCCGAAGTTCACGTCTCATTTTTGGAGGGAATTGCAAGAAGCGATGGGAACCGAGCTTAGGCTTAGCTCGGCATATCATCCCCAAACTGACGGTCAGACTGAGAGAACGATCCAATCGCTTGAAGATTTGTTGCGAGCGTGTACCTTAGATCACCGAGGAAGTTGGGACGACGTCTTACCGTTGGTGGAGTTCACCTACAATAACAGTTTCCATGCGAGTATTGGAATGGCACCTTTTGAAGCACTGTATGGACGTAAATGTCAGACGCCTCTTTGTTGGTACCAGGATGGCGAGCGTTCTGTTGTGGGACCAGATATGATCCAGCAGACTACGGAGAAGATCCGTTTGATCAGAGATAGGATGCGAACGTCTCAAAGCCGACAGAAGAGTTATGCCGACCAAGGACGTCGACCGCTAGAGTTCGAAGAAGGAGAACATGTATTTCTTAGAGTCACCCCCACTACTGGAGTTGGTCGAGCGATCAAGTCCAAGAAACTTACCCCTAAATTTATTGGACATTACCAGATTCTGCGTCGTATCGGTCCAGTGGCATATCAGATTGCCCTGCCACCCTTGTTGTCAAACATTCATGATGTCTTCCACGTCTCACAATTGCGGAGATATATTTCCGACCCCTCTCATGTCATCGAACCGGATGTGATTCAACTGAGGGACGACTTATCCTTCGAAGCATCACCAGCAAGGATCGTTGACCGGAAAGCCAAACGATTCTTGAACAAAGAGATTCAACTTGTCAAAGTTGTGTGAGATCAGAAGACTGGAGATGCGACTTGGGAGCTGGAGGAGAAGATAAAGACTCAGTACCCTGAACTTTTCCGCGGTAAGAATCTTATTTGCAATTTCGGGGACGAAATTTTTTTAGAGGGAGAGATTGTAACACCTGATGACGAGATCGACCTCGTGTCGAGACCTCGTACCAAGACCTCGTGTCGAGATCCCGTGCCAAGATCGCGTGCCGAGGTCATATGTCGAGCTGATGAGGTCGCTGCATCGAAAGCCGAGGAGGTCGCATGTCGAATCGAGGAGGCCGCGTGCACGAACTCGTGTTAGAGCCTTGTCGCGCTTGCACAAGGACCCTGATCGACCTCGTGTCGAGGCTGTAACACTCGTATTTCTGACGTTATTTAGCGTTATTGATTATATTGTTTGTAATATTTATAAATTTATATTATCGGTTTGCAGTTCTCGTCGCTGTGTTTTAGATCTTTAACCTATAGATTAGAGGGTAATCATGAGAGAGGAGAGATTAGATGGGTAGAATGATTGATGGGATTAGCATCTCATAACAGTAGTTACACGTCACTTATTTGTGTTTTTTTTTAAAAAGAAAAAATTCATTTAAATGGTTTCTTTACCAGCTGTATATCACGATCAGCCCCCCTCACAACCCTCACTTTCTCTTTTCTTCTTTCTTCTTCTCTAAGTTCCTCTTCCTCTCCAAACTTCCATCGAAGAACCTTGGATTTTATTGAGTCTTTGCACAAACCTTCTTCATCAATCTTGTTCCTCATCATCTCCTCTACCTATATCATCATCTCGATCATCATTTGAGGTATGAAAAACAGAATTTTCTCTTCCTTCATGCTACTGTTTAGCGCCACTTCTTCCCTCCATTTTAGCTAGTTTTTATGCTTCCAAATCATGTCGTATTGATAGGTTTTCTTCTTCATGATGAAAATATTTTTCAGAAAACATAAACTTAGATTTTGATTAATTTGTGCTTAATATGCTACTTGATTTTAAGCTTGAGTTAATACTTAGGAAAAATGGCTTTGTCTGATGATATGTATGAAAGAAGTTTTAAAAAAATTATTAGAGAAAAGGAGTTAATTTGTAATGCTTGAATTCTTGTTGTATTTGTTTAAGTTCTTGAGTTTTAATATTTACTTGGGTTGTAGTTAAGATTGGGGTAATGAGAGCTAAGTGCTATTAGAACCCATAGATGGAACTAAGTTGTGCTTGTATTAGGAAGTCTGATTCCCGAGATCGTGTGATTTCCGAATCGAGGTGTACGGGAGAGCGAACCCGAGGACGTGGGAGCAGTGGGATCCAGATTGAGGACGGTACGTGTCGAGGTCGTTGTCGAGCTCGATTGAGGATAGCGTAGACGCGTAGCTTGGAGTTCGGTAAGGGCACTTCTAGACATTCTAGGATTTTTATTGTTATATTCCTATGTATGGATTCCTTGATTTGTGTCGAGCTTGAAGTGTTGTGATATGATTGAATATATGCCACGAATTGTGTATTGCTGTTGAATTGCGTTTCTTCATGTTGAGCCTGCTCTTTTTATTTGACATGCGGTTGAATATCTTGGCGATAACTCTTTGAATATCGTATGCGTGAATTGTTCATTGAGTGAGAGAGCTTAGTGAGTCGTTGGCGTTTGAAGTTGCGACCGGATAAGCGGAGAGGGTGCTAGGTCCCCTTTTCCGCTTATGGGGACTTCTAAGCGTTGCCACGCTATGGGACCTGAGTTGATCGTCTAGGGAGAGCGAAGATCCCAAGGCTTGACTGGACTTTCCAAAGATACGGCACGGCGCGTGTGCATTCCGGAAAAAGTGTCTTGTCGAGAGGAAATGGATAGCGAGTTGAGTCGAGTCTAGAGTGAGATGGTTGAGTCACGTTTGGTGAATGTTATACTTTCTTTGTTTACTTATTTCTTTATGCCTGGATTATCTTGATTTGTTGAGAAGTTGACCCTTTCCGTGGTGCCTTCAATCCATGATGGTTACCCAGGCGAGGTCGAGCGCGAGGAACTCGATAGCAGATGATGGCGAGGAGGATCTCGGCGAGGATCCGAGCGACGACCTCTACTTGTCGTGATTTGCTTTGTCTATGTTTTTGTGTATAGTGGTTGTGACCAGTTGGGACGGTTATGTTTTGTTATTACAGGTAGATCAAGCGGTTTACTTTTGGAGTAGCCCCTGCGTGGGAAGTCTGGGAAGTACCCCCAGGGTATGATTGCTCTCTTGAAGTCGTCATACCTTAGGTGTATTTCTTTGTACATTTACTACTCTGTATTTTGTATACATTACCATTTCGAGTGGTATATATGTATATTATGCATGTATGTTTTATTAGAATTAAAGTCTTGTGTCTTAGTTGCACCATGTTTCGAAAAGTTGTAATTACTCTGATGTGCACTAGCTGGATAAAAAATAATAATATACCGTAATTTTTTAAAAGGCACAAGAGTACCGTTTTAAAACGCATCGCATACAGGTTTAGTTGAGCTCGGTAAGTTGAGCTCGGTAGCGGTCCGGAAACGGGTCGTTACAATGACAGTGCCAGTTAATTCTAGATTTCTCCCTCCAAAATTCCTCCTCATAAGAAAGAGCTTGTTGAAGCTCCATTTGAGCTAGCTGCTCTTGCTCCAGTAACGAATCAAAAGCACCGACTGAAGCCATAAGTCGGGATCAATCCACAAAGCAGCCAGAGCATTGTCAACCCGGACCTGGATGTTACCAAACACCATCTTATTCCAAGTCTTAAGTTCCTTCTTTAAAGCTTTGAGTTTTTGAGAGAGAATATACATAGGACAACCCACCACATTCCGACTCCAAACATCACTAACAAGTCTCCTGCAATCGATCTTTGCAGCCACATTTTATGGAATTTAAAGGCAGCTTGAATACGCACATTTCCCCTCTTCATGACCATTAACAATGGGAAGTGATCAGAAGTACTTCTGACCAGAGTAGAGCAGGAAGTGGTAGACCAAAAATCAAGCCAAGCATCATTACACATACTTCTATCAAGCCTTTTTTCCGTAAGAGCAATGCCTCTCCTGCCATTACTCCAAGTAAACTCAGCCCCTCTGGTTAAAATGTGAGTCAAATTGCAACAATCCGTAAAATTATGAAAGTCATCACAAGTAATTTTTAGAGGAAATTTTAAACCTTTCACCTCATGAGAACCCAATGAAGTCCCCAATGTAGCTCCAAGGACCTGGATTAGAAGTTTGGAGAGAGATTAAATCAGGCCAAAGTCTCCTTCTGGTCAAATAAGAGGTACTCGCATAAACACCACAAACAAAAATAGATTGCCCTTCCATACAGACAGAAACAGAAATTTGCTGAGAAGTATTACTGATGACAGTGGGAGATAATTGATCTGAGCAAAAGCACTAGAGATTAGACAACGAACCATTCCTGTTATTAGTCACTCTTCTTTGGAGATGCAATCGCCTCCAAAAAGAAGTACTAACATCGGATATGGGTATCCAAGGCTCACGAAATAAAAAGCAAATCTGGTTGATGAATGTTACGAAATTTTTCAATACCAATCTGCATCGGGGTTGGCGAAACCCCTACGGTTCAATAGAGAACCTTCATTAAGCAAAATTTCTAGGACCCCTAGAACGGGTTTGATAAGCGGCTTTGGTCGCTTGTTTAGCTTTTTTTCTTTTGCTTCTTTTTCTGTGACCTAGACATAACAGGACTAAAATTATCACCATCAGGGCCATCCTCCAAATATTTAGAAGCAGAACCTGTAATTTGATTAGAACTACTGCTAGGAGTATCCATAGCAATTTCCTCATCAACATCTTCATCTTCAGATCCAATCCCCCCAAAGTTTACCAACTATTCTCATGTCATGTGCAACATTCTGGTTGGTGTAACTATCCACCGCATTAACAATATCATTAGAATTAGGAGGTTGCTTTGGAGCCACCGAGGAGGTGTGACCAAATTATCACTAGATGTGACAATATCAAAGATCATCACAATCAAGCAAAGAACATCGATTGTACAAAAGAATCCTCGCACAACCGTGTCTTCAACCCGAGTCGAGCATACTGGTCTAAATCAACAATACCTGGAGAAGCAGTTTCATTATCAGCTACCACAATAGTAGCTGCTATGGAGTCAGCAGCCTTCTCGGGTTGAGCATGCTGAGAAGGTAGAGTATCATTTGCTGCCGGAACTGCTTCAAGTTCCACGCTATGACGTGAGTTAGCAACAGCTGCTGCAAGGCCACCAACTTGGTTCGGGATGAGTTCCAACAAAGGATTAGAATCACGCTGCATATCTGCAATAAGAAAAGGAGCATTATTAACACCAATAACATTAGCACGAGTAGGAGGTACCTTCTCAACAATTGTGTCAGAAGATGTGCCAATATGTTCGGCCTGAGCATGCGCCAAATTAGCAACATTTCATACTTGGTTTATGGATTTAAATAATGAGTTTTGTCTAAAATAATTTGTACTTGGTTTATGAACTGAGAAAATAAGTTTTGGACATAGTATGCCCTATAAAAGCGAATATGTGGTTTCAAAAATATTTTGAGATATATATATATATATACACATTATTTTCAAACGGAATTTTGTGTGATATTACTATTGATGTGTTGCATTCATATTCATGATGCATGGGATTTACATGAACTATGTGCGAAATGCGTTAGTGTCAGGTAAATGTAACGTACACCTAAGTATGTGGCGTTACCTGTGGAATGCCCACTTTACATGTACCGGTTGAACGATTCGGGACGTACACCTCTCTAAGTATGTGGCGTTGTCGCCTCAGTTAATGTTTGCGTCTGGGATGTGCCATTAATTGTTGAACCAACCGAGTATGATAGATGGTCTGGGACCATAGACGTTCGCATCTGGGATGTGACGTTATCCTATTGGTATAAGAGACTTGTTCCATTGGTATGGAAATTTTGGAAGCGCTCATAAACTGAACCATGGCATGCATGTATTGCTTACTGACACATACCATGCATACTGACTATTGGTTGTCCTAGTTGATAGATACATGGATATGTGAATTTTTATAAGACTTATATGTTATTTATTTGATATAGAACTATGAAACTTAGTTATGTATGCTGCGTATATGAACTCTGTGTGTGTTTGATGATGTCTTCATGTTAATGTCTGTACTCATGATTAGCTTGTGATGAACTCTTTGAAGCTAGTGATTTACCGTTGTGTTCCTTGTTTTTTTTCTGGTATTGGTTGCGATATTTAGATGTATCTGGATCGTCCGTTGCGTCGCTCGGGGAGCGAGAGACTTGAGTTTTCTGATGGACACAAGGATGAATGTTGGGAGTTTGACCCCATCTCCCGACAAGTCACTTATCAAGGGGTTGTAACTACGATCTATGGAGAAAACCATGAGCCTGTGAGTAGACACACTCGGAACACTACCTTACAGTTTTATTTACCTTTTGAGAGATTTTGGAAACCATGGTGGAATACGTTTGGAGATGGAGCTGGAATATCCAGGGGAGGTCATACAGCAGCAAGGCGCGGAGCTCATACATATCGCTCTTTGCGTAAAAGTGAGTTACCACATAGGATGCGTATGCGTACTTTATCTTCCCCTTCTCCTGTAGATACTTCTACTCTTTTGCCAGATCTTGTTCCAGTGTTTGATACTACACCTACTTTGGAGGCGCTTGCTGAGAAGACACCGGTATGTGAGCTAGAGCCTGCTCCTTCACCTGTCTATGTTCCTTCTTCCATTCCTTCTCCTCCGACTGGTTCAAAAGGGAAAGCGAAGTATCGGGTGAGTCGAGTCTTGACACCAGTGGATTTAGTGGAGGTAGTTAGTAGTGAAGAGGAAGAGGAACGGAGGAAGATCCTATTGGCTATTTAGTGGATCCTGACGAAGTCGGAGAGCCCTTCGACAAGTGTCAGCGTGTTTGACTAGCTAGGTTAGAGTGTTTACTTTTGGTGAGGTCCTTGTATTTTGAGTGTTGCTTTCTCTTAGACCTCTGTCTTTGTTGGGCCGAGTAGTGTTGATGACTAGGTTTCTTTTGATGGTTTATCTTGGCATTGAGGTCAATTTTTTGTTATTTTGGTATGTATGTATCACTTTTTGCTGACTTTGACTTGTACAAAACTTGATGACATGTGATGCATAAGAAAAAAAAATAGAGTTACTCCTATTTTTGTTATTAAATATTTAGTTTCTTTTTTAAGATTTATTCTTAAACGAGACTTCCCTTTCAAAAAAAAAAAATATAGACAATTCTTATTTCTTATTTACGAATAAGTGTTAATAAGAGTAAATTATTTCATTGTTTTTGGAAATTTCTCCTTTGTTAAAGTGGGTGTGACACCGGCTGCGTTTCTGCCACCATGTCAACCATCTCATCACTATGTGTATCTCCACGAGCCACTAACGTAGAAGAGTAGTTATCCTCAACCATGGCGGTCCCTGCATCAGGTGGTTCTTCCTCATCATCATCCAAGATGCAGACATGATTTGGTCCCAAAACCTCGAGATTCATGGTGGACTTAATTCCATGCGCATAAGATTTTAGCACCGGTTTCCCAATACCAGCTGAAGCTACTACTTGCGGTCCACTCGTATCACCACGTCCTGGCCCATGATTCTCCGCTAGATATTGGTCCTGATGAGGCTTTGGTTTTGGGCCCGATTTAGCCAGCTCATCAAAGTCCACAATTTTATCGTTTATGATGACCATTTTGGGTGTCTTTTTCTCCTCGAACCTGGACCTCTTCTTCTTTCGCCAGGTCTTGTTCCACTCTTGTGATTCTCCAATTACTTGCTTTCCTTTTACGAATGATGGGCCCACTACAAAACCTTCTTCTCTCACCAGATTTAGAATCTCAAATTTGTTGCCATTGACGCCATCTTTTATTGTTGAAGATCCAAATTTGAACCCTTGCCATTTTCTCTCCCTCCTTTAATGTCGCCCCCATGATTGATTCCCTTATTACTCTTCTTTCCTTTTTCTACCACTAAATTCTCTCTATACATCAATATGGTCTTCTTTCCATTTTCGGCATTAGGGTTAGGGTTTGCATGGGATGTCACAGCTGTTGCACCGTCACCTTTGTCCCCTGTCGGTGCATCGCAAACTTCCTGCACATAGGGCGCCGCCCCTTACAACATGCAGTTGTGTGCGACGTGGCCATAGACTCCGCACTTCTTGCAAAGCAGGTGGAGCCCTTCATACTCAACCTGATACCAATGGTTACGAAACCAAACATGCCCCACCACTGGCTTATCCAATCCAATCTCCACACAGATCCTTGCAAACCTCCCTCTCGTGGCATCAATAGATTGGATATCCACCTTCACCGGGTTCCCTACAGCGGTGGCTAAGGCTAGAAGGACACTTTCATCGTAGTACTCCATTCCTAGACTTGGGAACCGAATCCACACTAATGTGCTATCTATCTTTACCTCCGAAGAGATAAAATCTGCACCCATGGTTGTACCGCTAGGTAGTGATCGAAAAGCATCGATGGTCCATCCTCCATCACCTTGGCACGATCGACTTCATGATCAAACTTCACCATGTAAAATCCCTGGCCAATATCAACTATCTTGAAACCACCTGATAGCTTCCACATGGTCCGCAAACAATCTCGCATAGTGTAGAAGCTAACTGTCTTCCCAAGAGCTTAACAATAATGGCTTCCTTCCATGGCTTCCAAAGCGTTTTTAGGAAGTTCTCATCAATGTAACACTTTGATTTTAACTTATCTCCATCCTCATAGACTATCTTGAACAGTTTCTTTTGAATCAAATCTGTCTTCTCCATTCACGGTACTGGGGCCTTGTTGCCCATTAACTTGTCTCTGAACGATACCATGGTCTTTCCCTGCTCCACCTTGACGTCCGGTGGCTTGGAAGGTGGTTGCACATGGGTGTCATGGTTGTTGCTGTGAGCAAACCCTAGCGGAGGGTCCATAATCCGACACCTTGTTGTTATTTAAGATCTAGATTAGTAACAATTAATTTCTATTTTATTCTAACTTACCCTATTTTATTAAAAAAAGAAAAAAGAAATGTCATTAGTATTATTATTTTATTAGAAAAAATTAATAATAATAATCTAACAGGTTCTTTCCCTTTTTGTGAGTATTGTGGTTATTTTGTAGGACATGCAGACAACTACTGGGTTCTTTCCTGTTTTGTGAGTATTGTGGTGTTGTAAGACACGAATGGCAAGACTGTTCAGCATACAACCCTTGGGTTGAGTACAAGGCAGAGAACAACTATTGGAGAAGTCAAAATCAAAGAGAAGATTTTTATTAGTCACATCATCTGCAAAATCAAGCTCAAGGCAAGAAAAGGCCTAATTTGGAAGAGACTGAGTACACTTTTTGGGGTCAATGGGATGAAAGTTTCAAATTTGCGTAGAAGATAGAAAACACCATCGCAGAGAAACAGGCCATACAGAAAGAAATTTCTACCATGATAAATTACATGATTCACAAACTAGAGGAGCAAGAACCAGAACTTGAGAAGGCAAAAAGAAAATTTGATGAAAGATTCATGTCTTTAGAAAGAACAATGAATCAAAATAGAGAAGAACAAAAATGTTTGAGAAGTCAGTTTTCTACTTTGGTAGCAGTAACGACTCAACAAGCTTTAGAATCACCGCCCACTCAAGTTGAGCCCACCCCCAAGGTGGAATACGAAGTCACCGTCCATGAGTGATGAAGAGCTAAATGAAGAACTAACCATGGAGGATATTTTGGCTAAATTTGGGAAAAAAACATGGTGTCCCATTTGATGTTATTGAAACTCATATTGAATCTGTGGAGAGTCAAGACTCTGCTCCAACAATATTGATGACTCAAAGTGAACAACACATCTTGCCCAATCAAATTGAGCCAAATCTTAAGGAGGAATATGAAGTCATCATTCTTGACAATATTGTAGAATTGATTGAAGAGCCCAAGTCTGAGCCTAAATGTTTAGAACAGACAATCTTAGAAATAATTGAAACTCCTACTGAAGGGAGTCAAGCTAAAATAAAAGCTCCTACTAAAGGGAGCACTCATGAAGAGAACAAGGAAGACCCCACAGTTCTTGATTTGGAGCAGAAGGAGGAAGTCCTAATTAATATGAGATAAACTCTTTTGGCCAAAATCGGTGAAGCAGTCATTGAAGTTCAAAAGGGAAAGGTAACTATAAGAAGAGGCAAAGAAGATGATGTTTTAAAGGTCTTAAATTCTACTAAAAATCCATGTTCTTTTACTCTTTCTTATTTTACCAATAATGTGATTGCTTTTAACGGCTTTGATGACTGAAGAGTGCAGGAACCTTTAGAAGAAATTACTAACTTGCAAGATCCTGTTATAGTGGTGGGTGATGAAGAGATAAAAATTCCACAATATTTCGAAGTCCATCCACCACTTGGTAAAAGAAAGAACAACCTGAACCACATGATTAAAAAGTGGAGAAGAGGAAATGTAGACTCTTAGAGAGCCGCCTGGTTGACCAGTTTTAATTAAACTGTCAGGCTCACGATGTTAAACAAGCGCTTTACATGAGGCAACCTGTGTTATTTAATTTTATGTTATTTAATTTCTTTCTATTTATTTTTATATTTTTAATAGTTTATTGTGATTAGCAGTTTCTCTAGAGGCATTAGCAAGGCAGTAACATTAATTGAATCGCCCCAACAATTTGCTTGTGAAATTATCAGAGGGCAGTACCTTTCCACCTTAATTTATTTTTAGCACCTATTTTAACTGTCTAAATTTTTATTGCTTATTTTATAACTGTTAGCAGTGAGGACACTGCTAAAAATAAGTGTGCGGAGGGAACTATAATTACAATTACTTGGCTATGCTTATAACTATTAAATTATGGAAAATTTGATATTTTTCTGATTTAAGGGCTACTTTTTAAAATTTGTCTGACAACTTGTGATTGAAATGAGATTGTTGCTAGTTTTAGAATTCGCTGATAATTAGCATTGAAGTTTTATGAGTTTCAACTTGTCTGTGTAACCAACTAAATGTGAGATTTGAGCCTAAATAAGAGGTCACCTCATAATTTTTACCTCTTTTCATTGATTGAGTGATATTTTTCCATGTTGTTCATTCTAGAACTTGTGCTGAGACCATTACAAAGCGAATAAAAAATTATTTTCATGTGAATTTGGTAGGGGCAATTCTAGAAATTTTTCAGGCCCACTTCAATTTTGTTACAAATATTTTACCACTAGTTGGCCATCTTTCTGCTTATATTATATTTCTTTGGTACCCTTTCATTGTTATTGATTATTATGTTTATCAGTGAGGTAACCTTAGAAAATTCTTTTGTTAGAGCAATTAGTGGCAAAAAAAAAAAATCAAAAGGATAATGTTAGAAAACCCTCAGGAAAGCTTATAAAAGGAAGACTTAGCAGTTACTTTCCCCACCTAGAATTATTAAGTTGTTAAATTACGGCATAAAAAGCATAAAAGGAGGGGAAAAAAAGAGAAAAAAAAAATAGAAAAAAATGTGCTATTGCCTTCAAGGAAAAAAATGAAGAATATTAAAGGGATTCTTGCCTGCTCTTCATAGTTAAAAAAGAAAAAGGTTACTTGTTTGGTTGATTTGTTTCTGACCCTTTGCATGACCTTTTCTTTCTTTTTATCCCCCCTAACGTTATTACCTTGGCCCCATTACAACCAATGAAATACCGTTTTCCTCTTTCGCATGATAAGTGGATTTTAATAGTAGAGTTTTGGTCAATGTACAAGTCTATGGTAATGTCACTTCTTTGGAAAAATTTGAGAGTTAATGACTACACCTTTAAACACTTTGAGAGTGGTGAGAAGAGTGACTTATGAATCACAGACTTGGTGAACTTGTTGAACTGGCATCTCTAATTGGGCATTCTATTACTTAGCACTTCTTATGATATTACTTTGTTGTCTCGTATCTCGTTTATTCCACTAGTCAGTAAATGCAATTTTTCTTATAATTATTCAAGTAGTTTGTTTCAGGATAAGTAAACACTTAAGTGCGGGGATGTGTTAACACACAATTTTGTTTATTATTTTGGGGTATTTTGAGTATAAAATATTTGTTTCTTATTAGATAAAATATGTTCACTATTTCCTTATTTATGCAGAAAAGTAATAAAGGCAACATGAAAAGCAAAAGAAGTAATTTTGGGAAGATTCTGGCGAGTTTTAGAGATTTTTAGAGTTTCTGGACAAGCGGTACGGCCTGACATCTCTTCAGTACGGCCGTACCTATTCAAGCACATTAGAAGGGGCGTATTTCATGGTTAGTACGGCCTGGCACCGAAGAAAAAGTCCAGTACGGCCGTAGCAAAGGAGGTACAACCGTACACAATTGCAGTCAAGCCACATCCAGTGTCGAAGTACGGCCCAACATCGCAACTCAAGCCCGGTACGGCCGTGTTTAAACGCAATACGACCGTACCCAAGCCCATAACGTACTAATTTGAAGCCAGTTGACCTAGTGTGCCTTAAAGTCTATAAATAGGCATTCTCACCCCTTTTGAAAAGTAACTCACTCTCTGGGAAGGAACTCATTCTTCCTGAGTGAGGGTCTTTTGCTTTAGACTTTGCCTCTTGTCTTTTGCCACTCTTCTTTTCTTTTCTTTTAGGAATTCTTGCTTAGATTTATGTTATTATATATTAAGTTGAGAAACCATATGAGTAGCTAACTCCATCACTAAGGGTGATGGGGGATCTTTTACATTGTTTTTGATATCTATTTAATTACTTTTATGAATTCCTTATTATTCTTATGAATGTGTTGATCTTAGCATGCTTAATCTCATAGGAAATAGCTAATCCTTAATAAATTAGTTAATTGTGGTAACAGGATCGTAATTAATTAATAGAACTCTAGGATCAACAGAACTCGCCTTATACGCCGTATAGGTTATTGCTTGTTTCCAATCGATTATCAGATTAACAAACTCACCTGTTCTTAATGATCTTTCCTTTAATTACCTTCTTGGACCAAACGGAGTAATCATTAAGGAAGAAGACTATTATAAACAAGGCAGTTTTTAGAAATTTAGAGTGAGTGGTTGACTTTCAATAAGGAAATATAATTCATATTAGTAAGAAAGTAGATTCAGGATCTAGTATTAGTAAACCCGGTTCTCCTAGGCTTTTCCTAATTGATCTCTATTCCGTTCTTGTGACAGTGTTTTGCTTTCTTTATTTATAGTTTAATTGTTTCACTCTCAAAGCCATCACTTTCGTTCGTCTAAAATAATAAGGATCTATATTAATTTAGTACTCGCGCATTCTCTGTAGGTTCAACATTCGGAGTCTTAAAAATGCTCCACTTTATTACGAGTTACGATCAGGTACACTTGCCTGAGCCGTAACAAGTTTTTGGCACCGTTGTCTGGAAATGTTTTAGCGATATTAGACCAACGAGATTCTTGTTACTTTAGACATTTTTTCTATTTTTATTATTATCATTATTTTTTATTTTTATTAATATTAATATTATTTTTGTTCTTAGTTGTCATTATTGTTTTTATTATTTTTGTTATTATTATTATTATTTTTTTAATAAAAAAATTCTGGGTTGTTTAGTTTTGTTGTTGTTATTATTATTATTATTATTATTAGTTTAATAAAAAAAACAGTAGATAGAGTTGTTTGTTTTATTTTATTTTTAATTTTTTTATTGTTTAGATTTAGATCTAGGTTTACTTTCAAAAATCAAAAAAGATTTTCCTTTTATCTCTTTATCTAGAATTTAAATCTTTGGTTGTTTTATTTTATCACTTTATCCATTTGTTTAGATCTTATCTTATTTTGTTTTATCTTATTCTATTTTGTTTTGTTTAAATTTGATATCAAAAATCTAAAAAGATTTTCCTTTTTCTGATATATTTATCGCGAGCTTTTTTTTTCTTATCTTATTTTGATTCTGAGATTAGATATAGATATAATTCGAATTTCAATTTAAGAAAAGATTTGATAAGTATTGGATAAGGATAATACTATCTTATTTTATTTTATTTTGATTTTACTTGACTTTACTTCTATTCTATTCCAACTTTCCTTATTTTGTTTGATTCTCTTTTATTTAAGTTTGATATTTTATTTCTATTTTATTCTAACTTACCCTATTTTGTTAAAAAAAAAGAATTGTTATTAGTATTATTATTTTATTAGAAAAAAATTAATAATAATAATCTAATGGGTTCTTTCCCTTTTGGTGAATATTGTGGATATTTTGTAGGACATGCAGACAACTAGTGGATTCATTCCTTTTTTGTGAGTATTGTGTTGTTATAGGACATGAATGACAAGACTATTCAGCATATAATTATTGGGTTGAATACAAGGCAGAGAACAACTTTTGGAGAAATCAGAATCAAAGAGAAGATTTTTATTGGCCACATCATCTGCAAAATCAAACTCAATGTAAGAGAAGGCCTAATTTGGAAGAGATTGAGTACACTTTCTGGGGCCAATGGGATGAAAGTTTCAAATCTGCGCGTAAGATAGAAAAGACTATCGTAGAGAAACAGGCCGTACAGAAAGAAATTTCTGCCATGATAAATTACATGATTCATAAACTTTAGAAGCAAGAACCAGAACTTGAGGAGGCAAAAAGCAAATTTGATGAAAGATTCAAGTCTTTAGAAAGAAAAATGAATCAAAATAGAGAAGAACAAAAATGTTTGAGAAGTTAGTTTTCTACTTTTGTAGCATTAATGACTCAACAAGCTTTAGAATCGCCGCTCACTCAAGTTGAGCCCACCCCCAAGGTGGAATACGAAGTCACCCTCCATGAGAGTGATGATTAGCTAACTGAAGAACTAACCATAGAGGAGATTTTGGCTAAATTTGGGGAAAAGCCCTGATGACCCATTTGATGTTATCGAAACTCATATTGAATCTGCGGAGAGTCAGGACTCTGCTCCGGCAACATTGATGACTCAAAGTAAACAAGACATCTTGCCCAATCAAATTGAGCCTAATCTTAAGGAGGAAGATGAAGTCGTCATTCTTGAGAATATTAAAGAATTGATTTAAGAGCCCAAGTTTGAGCCAAAGTGTGAAGAGCAATCAATCTTAGAAACAATTGAAACTCCTACTGAAGGGAGTCAAGCTAAAATAAAAGCTCCTACTAAAGGGAACACTCATGAAGAGAACAAGGAAGACCCCACAGTTCTTGATTTGGAGCAAAAGGAGGAAGTCCTAATTAATTTGAGACAAACTCTTTTGGCCAAAATTGGTGAAACAGTCATTGAAGTTCAAAAGGGAAAGGTAACTATAAGAAGAGGTTAGGAAGATGATGTTTTATAGGTGTTAAATTCTACTAAAAATCCATGTTCTTTTAGTCTTTCTTATTTTACCAATAATGTGATTGCTTTTAATAGCTTTGATGACTTAAGAGTGCAGGAACCTTTAGAAGAAGATACTAACTTGCAAGATCCTATTATAATGGTGGGTGATGAAGAGATAAAAATTTCACAATATTTTGAAGTCTATCCACCACTTGGTAAAAGAAAGAACAACCTGAACCACATGGTTAAAAAGTGGAGAAGAGGAAATGCAATGAATGCAAAATTCACTCTTAGAGAGCCGCCTGGTTGACCAGTTTTAAGAAAACCGTCAGGCTCACGATGTTAAACAAGCACTTTGCAGGAGGCAACCTGTGTTATTTAATTTTATGTTATTTAATTTCTTTCTATTTATTTTTATATTTTTAATAGTTCATTGTGATTAGCAGTTTCTCTAGAGGCATTAGCAAGACAACAACATTAATTGAATCATCCCCACAATTTGGTCGTGAAATTATCAGAGGGCCGTACCTTTCCACCTTAATTTATTTTTAACACCTATTTTAACTGTCTAAATTTTTATTGCTTATTTTATAACTGTTAGCGCTAAAATAAGTGTGAGGAGGGAACTATAATTACAATTACTTGGCTATGCTTATAACTATTAAATTATGAAAAATTTGATATTTTTCTGATTTAGGGGCTACTTTTTAAAATTTGCCTGACAACTTGTGATTAAAATGAGATTGTTGCTAGTTTTAGAATTCGCTGATAATTAGCATTAAAGTTTTATGAGTTTCAACTTGTCTGTATAGACCACTAAATGTGAGATTTGAGTCTAAATAAGAGGTCACTTCATAATTTTTACCTTTTTTCGTTGATTGAGTGATATTTTTCCATATTGTGCATTTTAGAACTTGTGCTGAGACCATTACAAAGCGAATAAAAATTTATTTTCATGTGAATTTGGTAGGGGCAATTCTAGGAATTTTTCAGGCCCACTTCAATTTTGTTACAAATATTTTACCACTAGTTGCCCATCTTTGTGCTTATATTATATTTCTTTGGTACCCTTTCATTGTTATTTATTATTATTTTTATCACAGAGGTAACCTTACAAAATACTTTTGTTAGAGCAATTAATGGAAAAAAAAAAATCAAAAGGATAATGTTAGAAATCCCTCAGGAAAGCTTATAAAAGGAAGGCTTAGCAGTTACTTTCCCCTCCTAGAATTATTAAGTTGTTAAATTACGGCATAAAAAACATAAAAGGAGGAAAGAAAAATAAAAGAGAAAAAGAAAAAGAATAGAAAAAATGTGTTATTGCCTTCTGTTGACTAGAATGTAACTTAGCCGCAAATTGGCTAAATTCCACAATAGTGATTCCCTTTTCTTCAAACGATTACGCTAAGGAAGGAACTCTGTTCCTTATCTATGGGTCCCTTAACTCACTCCAGAAAGAGTTAAGTAAGTGAACAATGATAAAAACAAGAACACAAAGGTAAACATAAAGTGTGACTGAATAAACTTGAGCGAAAATAAGTTGTTTTTATTGATTGATGTGTCTAAAATTATGTACAACTTGGGTATTTATAGTAACAACTAAGAACTACCCTTATTTGTCACGTTCATTTGGCTAACAATGATAAACTCCTAGTTGACAGTTAATCGGCTGAGTAGTCCCATGATCCACTAACCACGATCCTAAAATCTAAGCGCACTACCACGTCATGGCCACGATTTCGACCAATGGTCTTCTCAGCATGGATCTTATCCTTGGTTCTCTCGCTTAGCTCCTAAAAACTTGGAGATCACCTTGACTTTAATTAATTTTAAATTTAAATTAATTCAAAATTAACCTCCACCTCATGCGGCTCATAGAGCAATTTCAAGAACCTGACCCAATAAGTGACTTTATGCTAGCCCAATGGGCCCAATATCGTCAATTCAACCCAGTAAGACCAAGGCCCATGTCTAGCTCTTAGTTTCCTGCTTATGGCTCTGTCAGTTGCATATTCGACTAGCTTGTGATTCGGCTAACATCCAATCGACTAATTTCCTTACTTCGACTACTGTTGGATTCGGCTAATACTTGGGAATATTTTGGGTGTAAACAATTGCCCCTACGCTTCTCTTGGCTGTAAAACTTTAGGTTTAGGCTGAGGCGGCATAATGATTAATATCAAATCGCCCTTTTAATCATAAATGCTAAGTTATCCGTTTGGAATAACTTTTTAAATAGTGCAACGGCTAACCTTATCCATCCGATTTACTCGCATCGAATTCCATCGCTAGCGATTAACTTTTCCTTTAAATACCCCTTAGCCAAATTACCTTTTCACATTTTCTGCAAGCCCTAATTCCTGTAGTTTTACCCCCTTCATCACGATTTTGCTTTTACCTGCAACTAAGCTCACATTGTCTTCTGCCTCTGATTCTCAAAACCAGTCCTACGAGCGCGATCACTCACAGTCATCTAGTTCTGTGAGCGTTGAGCGTTCTCCAAGCCCTCCTACGGCTCTCGATTCCAATTTCTGTCCTTCTCTCTTCGAGATTCAGGATTTCATATCCTTGACACCTTCCACTTCAAAACTGGAAGAAGAAGCTATCTTCTTGAAGGAATACATGGCCCCATCTCTGTACGCCTTACTAAACTATTGTGATTGGTTCACCACAAAGTCCAAACCAACTGACCTCCGTTCGTGGCCTCGTTCGCCTCAACCCTACGTGGACTAGGTTAATCGGCTGAAGGAAGCCAAATCTGATAAATCGAGGCAGTGGGGCCTCTATGACATGACCATGCTGTCTACTCAAGACATTCCACTCAACTTGGGGCTACTTTATGGCTTCTTCGGCTATTGGTGTATCTCCACCAACACCTTTATTTTTCCATAGGGAATGATCACCCCCACTCTTCTGGATATTGCGGCTATCGTGGGACTTCCAATCACCGGCGATGATGTCCCCTCCCACTATTCTTTTCAGGTCGCAGAATTGGGATTCAATTTCTCCAAGAGCACTTCTGGTTATTCCAACTTCCTTGCCAATATTGCCAAGTCCAGATGAGTTGTGACTGATGCTGAACACAATGCCTTCCTCCTTTACTAGTTTAGCAAGTACTTCCTTTATCCAGTTCCATTACTGTGGTGCAAGAGCTACAATTGTATGTGGCTCTTGCTAACTCAGATGGCAATTTCTCTTGGGAAACTCTCTTCCTCTCATACCTCTACCACTACCTATTCATCGTTTTAGAGCGGCTGTAGAGAGGAGAAGACATCAAGAATGTCCAGGGACCTCTTTGGTTCTTACAACTCTAGATAATGCTCTATTTTTCGGAGTTCATCGACTCACGCTTCAACCCTAGCTCTCTCCCCCAGAATGTAAGCATCTTAGGAACTCATCTCAGGCTTATGCCTTATGAGGTCACTTATGCCTTCAGTGTGGTAGAGAAGCTCTTCAATTTGACCCGGATATCGGCTGGCTGGCGCCCTATTTTGGAGAAGGGCATTGGGCCATTTTGGATTTGTTCATCAGATGAGCCCCTCCCAGTCGACCAGCAAGATCAAGTGGAGCTTAATTGGAGCTCAGTTTTCACAGCGCGTGACTTACTCTGTGGCCTCAAGCCCACTTCAAGAAGTAACAAGTCCTCGGCTGAGTTCTACTACCCTAACTGCTTGGCAAGGCAGTTTGGGCTTCTTCAACATGTACTCTTGCCGTATGACTCCAAGATTGGGAGCCTTGGTCGAGTGGAATTTTCTGCCAATAATGTGATGGAGTTGGCCACCACCAACTTCAAGAAAATCAAGGCCTTCCAGTGGATTTCTTTCAGCCCTGCCTCTAGTGAAACCTCTGCTTTTGCCAACTGGTGGCCATCAGTGAAGACTCATTTTTTTCCTGATCGACTAGAAAAATATGTCACCAGATTGGTTATTACTGATATCAGTGAACCGACTAGAGAAGCAACAAAGCCAGTAACTCAACCAAAGAGAACTCCGGTTAAGGCTAAGCCTCAGGTTCAGGTTCATGTTCAGGTTTCAAAGAGGACTTCCACTAGAACGAAGACTCCAATAACCCAACCAAGTAAGTGCCTCTTGATTCGACTCTTCCATTACACTTATCTTTTTCTCAAGGTTGTTCCTCACTGTTTTTGTTTTGTAGCAGCCACAATAACTCCAAAGGTCATTCTTGTTGAAGATGACTCTGTCACTCCCCCTACCAAGAAAAGGGCCAGGGACACTGGTATTGTAATAGAGGAACCTCCCCAAACCCAAACCAAGCCTAAAGAACAGGCTCTATCGGTTGGAAAAGGGAAGCAGCTGAAAGTGAAGGTAAATGTTTTACCCAAGTTTTCTTCTCAAAACTTCTTTATCAGCCTGAATCTAACTTCTCTTTATTCTTAGAAGCCGCGTTTGGAGATACCAGCTCCATATGTTCAAGAGCCTGTTCAAGGCACCAGTTCACGAGTTCCTACAGTGGTACAACCGATTCTTACTTTTCTTTATGTATTTCTGTTTATCTGTTTCATCGGTTATCCATTGATTGATTTAGGCGCCTCAAACTTCCACTGTTCCACCTCAGTTTGAAGAACCCATCCATGAAGGTCCTCTCATGCCTTCTCCCCCTAGAGCTCCGGTGGTGACCATTTCTGAAGAGGAATTGACAAAATATTTCACCTCAGCTGATCCTCTCCCACTGGTTTCCTCTCCCATTTCCAATCACTTGGAGAGAGTAAATGCAGCATTGATGGGAGAGATCCCAACCAGTAGAGAACAGGTTGTAGCCTTGAGAACTTCTTTGTTCAAATTGGCAAATTCGACTGACATCTCTGTGGCTAGCCAATAGGTGTACAATACTCTTGCTCTTCAGCTAAATGATTTAGCTCACCAATATGGACGCTCCAGAGAGGTTCATGATATGACTTCTCATGACCTTAGAAGGTTGAAGGAACTTCAAGAAAAGAAGGTTCAATTTCAGGCCTCCTTCCTAGCTTTGGAAACAGAACGACAAGAGGCTCTGTCTCATCGCAAGGCCATTGATGAACGGATGTCTATCTTGTCAACTGAGCTAGAGAAGATCAAGAGGGAGATGACAACGTTGGCCCCTCAATCGACTGCCTTGACAGAGAAGCTAGACTCCTTCTTCACTCAATGCTTTGCAGTGTACACCCAATCTTCTTTCCTGGATCATGATATTGTGGTGTTATTTGCACAAAAGGCAGGATTAGAGAAGGATCTAAAGACTAGTGGTGATGGGTTAGCAGAAGCTAACAGGACTTGGGATTCCTTCAAAAGGCAATTAGAAGAGGCCAAAAGGAAAGAAGTCCCTGTGGTAGCCGGTACCTCAGCCAACCAACAAGGCGATTCTGTGGACCCTATTGTCCCTATAGTGGAGGCATCGGCTGAGCCTACCCCTGAAGCTGTTGTGGCTTCAGCTGCAAAGGATGCCTCTGCATCTTCAGTCGAACCGGGCTCTAAGCATGCTGAAGATCACGCAAGTGATATGCCCGGTGCTGTAGCTACCTAACCCTATTTTTCTTGCCTTTTTTTTTTTAGTATTTTGGGCTAGGTGGCCAGCCTGTGGTCACCAAAGACAATATCTTTTCTTTGTTAAATGCAATTTTCCTTATTCCTCCAGTATGCCTTCCCATATAGTAGGGTAGTATCTCTTGAGGTATTTTCCATTGATGCTCCTATTTAATTCTTCACCTTGCATGTTAACTAGGCGATAAGCACCACCATGATAAGCTTTACTAACAACAAATGACCCTTCCCAATTTGGTGACCATTTCCCAAACTTAGGATCTTTAATCCCAATAGGTAATATGGTTTTCCAAACAAGGTCCCCTTCAACAAACTTCTTTGGTTTTACATGTTTGTTGTAGGCTCTAGCCATTTTTGGCTTGCTACATTCAATTCTGTTTTAAAGTCGATCTTCATCAACTTAATCTAATTCCACTAACATGGATTGTTGATATTCATGTAGACTTAGCAGGTTTTGCTTTGCTACTCTTAATGAAGTCACATTTATCTCTAATGGCAACACTGCATCTTGACCATATGTTAGCCGATAATGAGTAAATCCAGTTGCATTGCATTTAGAATTCCTCACGGCCCACAATACCTCATTCAGTGTTTCATGCCACTTCCTGGGCCTATCTTCAATATTCTTCTTGACTAAATCAATAAGAATTTTGTTAGTAGCCTCTGCTTGCCCATTGGCTTGAGCATAATAAAGGGATGAATGAATCAACTTAATCCTAAATTGCTGTACAAAGGCCACCACTTTTTCCCCAGTGAACATAGTACCTTGATCTGTGGTGATGGTCTCAGGGATACCAAATCTATAAATGATTTAGCATTGTATAAACCTAATCACCTCCTCTTAAGTCACGTTCACCATCAGCTGTGCCTCTACCCACTTGGTGAAGTAGTCAGTCACAACTATGATAAATGCATGCCTCTTAGATGAAGGTGGATAGATTTTGCCTATCAAATCCATTGCCCATCCCTTGAATGGCCAAGGTTTTATCACTGGGTGTAGGTTTTCGCTAGAACCCTTTGTATTGGACCATGCAGCTGACAAGCCTCACACCCTTTGGCATATTGATAACAATCAGCTGTGATGGTAGGCCAATAATACCCATGCCTGTATATTAGCCATTTCATTGTTGGTCTAGCCCTATGAGAACCACATATTCCTTCATGTACCTCCCCCATAACCTTCATGGATTCATTTTGTCTATGCACTTAAGTAATACTCCATTGATTGCCCTCCTGTAGAGTTCATCATCTACTAATACGTACTTAAGTGCTCTCTGCTTGAGCCTGAAGTCAGTACTACTTGAAGGATTTTTAAGGTAGTCGATTAACCTTTGTTTCTAAGAGTCGATCGTTCCTACAGAGGCATATTCCCATACTGGGTACTCTTCATATTTTACTTCAACTATCATATCTTTATACCCTAAGGCTTGCTGAGCTAAATCATTAGCCTCTTCATTTTCCTTTCTGGGAATGTGGAATACCATAGCATCAGCAAACAGGCGCAACAACCTGCTAGCTATTTCATAGCATTCTTTCAGTTGGGATTATTGCACCTATATTCTCCAATTAGCTGCTTTATGACTAATTGCGAATCTGCCATGACTTGAACATAGTTTGCTTTCATGGTTGCCAAGATCTTAAGTCCCAAAATCAAGGCTTCATACTACTTTGCCTGATTATTAGAACAACTAAGATCTAGCTGACACATGAATCTCCAACTCTTGCCTGTTGGACTAGTAATGGAGGCGTTAGCACAGGAGGTTTGGCCAACACTTGTTTGATCTGCTCAAAGGCATGTTGTTTTTCTTTCCCCATGTCATGACATCAGTATCCTTTAGTTTCAACAATTGGGAAAAAAACCTTCATTTTCCCAGCCAAATTAGCTATGAACCTCTTTAGGAAATTGATCTTACCAATCAAACTTTGAAGTTCTTTCTTGTTCCTAGGAGGCCTGGCTTCCAGGATGGCTTTCACCTTATTCTTGTCTACTTCGATTCCTTGATGGTGGACCAGGAATCCTAAGAAGTTGCTGGCTACAACTCCAAAGGCACATTTGGTAGGATTCATTTTTAACCCATGGGCTCGCATCCTTTTTAGAGCCTGCTCCAAATTTACCAAATGGCTTTCAAAGCCTTCATATTTGACAACCACATCTCAATGTATACTTCCATGATCTTACCAATCAAGTCATGAAAAATGGAGTTCATGGCCCTTTGATAAGTAGCTCCTACATTCTTGAGCCCAAAAGGCATGACTACCCATTCATATATCCCCAAGGCTCCTGGACACCTGAAGGCTGTTTTGTGAGTGTCTTCTTTTTCCAGAAATATCTAGTTGTACCCTGAGTATCCATCCATAAAGGTGAGAATACCATGAGTGGCTGCCGCATCGACTAACATGTCAGCCACAGACATAACGTACTCATCTTTAGGTGTTGCCAAATTCAAGTTTCTGTAGTCAATGCACACTCTTATCTGGCCATTCTTCTTGATCAGAGGGATTATATTAGATAACTACTCAACAGACCTAGTCGTCCTTATGAAGGCTGCCTTCAATAGCCTCTCAATCTCAGCTTTGATTTGAGGCATCAATTGGGGGTTGAACCAGCGAGGAGCTTGCTTGAAAGGCTTGTATCCTTCCTTAATGGGCAACCTGTGTTCCACCAGTTCCCTTTCCAAACCAGGCATCTCATAGTAGTTCCAGGCAAAGCAATCTTTGTACTGCTAGATTATTCGACTATTTTGCCTCGTTTGTCCTCCTCAAGTAACCCACTCACTTTTACAGTTATGGGTTCCTCTGGTGTACCCAAGTTGATTTCAATCAAAGGGTCCTCTACCTCAAAAGAAGGTGCAGTTTTATGAAGAGGAGAATCTAATTCCATGGGTTCGGCTGCACATGCCTTATCAAGCTTAGTTGATGTACCTTCTCTTCTGAAGAGCAAGTCCTCTTCTCCATCTTCACTCTCAGTGTCGTCTTCTTCCATCATGGCATCTATCACCTCGGACTCGACCTTAAAGATCTTTAGCCGACCCAACAGGTCTTCAAGCACTTGGGATTCTTTATTTATTAATCACCTATGTGTTAGGTCGTGATTCGGCCGGAGACCTTAACTTGAATCCTTCATTAGTAAGATTGCATGCCTTCCACACACCTTCCTCATAATCTTCTGGAACAACAATAGGTCCTAGGTGGGGAGAATAGAATAAGGCCTCCAACATCTTTACCTCGGCTAAGAAGAGGTTTTTGTCAGCTTCGATTGTCTCAACATTGTCTCCAACCCAAAACATAAGCTTTTGCTGAAGTGTAGAAGGTACACATCGACTGGTGTGGATCCAATCTCTTCCCAGGATCATATTGTAGGAAGGCTTACCATCAACCACAAAGAAAGCCGACTTGATGCTTCTGGGGCCTACAATGACTTCAGCTATCAAGAATCCAAGAGTTATAGATGGTTCCCCCATGAAATTGGACATTTTCATGTTGGTAGGGACTAAGTCTTCAAGACTTTTCCCAAGTTTCCTCATAGTTGCAATGGGCATAACATTCAGGATAGCCCCACCATCTACAAAGACTCTTCCAAAGATTTTTCCATTAATGTAAGCCTTGATGTAAAGAGGTTTCAGGTGTTTTACCATCTCCTCAGTAGGCTTCTCAAAAACTATTTTGGTGACCTCATCAGCCGATGTATCAGCTAACGCGGTCCATTCTATCTCTTCGGCAAATACATCAACCTTCAAGCTTCCAAGTTGGGGGTTACCTACCCAAAATTCCTCAGGGAACAGGCTAACAGCCTCTATATCAGCTAACAGGCCATCGGCTTCTTCATTGAATAAGAGATCTAGCAAAGAGTCCTCTATAGCATTATCTTGTTCCCAATGCATCTCTGGAATCACTGAACCCTCTATGGTGATTGCTTCCTCATCCACATCAACTGAGGCAATTAGACCGTCAGCTTCAGGAACAGGATCTTGTTCCCTGACCGGTTCTATGCTTTTGGGCGCTTCATCTTTCTTAACTTCTCCAGTATCTAACTTTGGAAAAGCTTTATCTAGCATGTCACTTACAGCCTTTAAGGGAATCTCCCTCTTCTCCCTATTCTTGACATCGGCTAGCATTTACAGAGTTTGTTTCATTTTCTGAACAGACCTCATTCTCTGCATTCTCCTCTTTTGGGTTCTTGACAGTACTGCTGGTATTGCCTTCTTATCTTTGGCATACTTATTCAAGAACCAATGCCTTTTTGTTACATTAGCAGGAGGCTTCAACATTCTCTGGGGCTTTAGCTTCTCATCATTTCTCACTGTTATCTTCAGAGAAGCCATGCCTCCTTCCATGGTAAACTCAGCCACCCTTCTTTTGTTTTTAGGAATAGGCTCCTCATCCACCTTGGGCAAAGATAGCCTACCACTATCTCTAATGGTTAGCTGATCTTGCCCCCAGTTTCAGTATTAGGTGTCTTTTCTTTCCCCTTGTTAGGTCTTTCTGTTGAAGTTTGGCCCCATTTAACATATTGTTTGACTAATTCTTGGGGGAGCCTCCCTGGCTTGGGTGGCCTGTCCCCTGCCTGTGCTCAACAACTGGCTGAGGGTTTCCCAATCTGTCAAAAACAGAAGTGCTAGCAGCCTCAGGTTTTAGCCGATCATTATGGTTTGAGTCGGCTGACCCGTTCTTGGGCCTCCAAACTTGCTGAATAGATATCCTCCGCCTGTGGCTAGGCTCTACATCATCAAACTTTGAGAATGAAACCATGTTTATCCCCAAAGCAGGGAATGGGCCAGTATCCACTGTCATCTCAACAATTCCTTTGTCTACAAGTTTGAACCTTCCTTCTTTTATTCCTTTCTGAATGGCCTTCCTGAAAACCATGCAATTTATAGTTGCATGATTATAGGAGTTGTGCCACTTGCAGTATTTCTTATCTTTTAATTCCTCAGCAGGTGGGATCTTGTGCCCATCCAGCAGCTGAATTTGCTTATCTTTAAGCAAGTAGTCAAAGATTTGGTCTGCCTTGGAAATATCAAAGGAGTATTCCGCCTTGCTATCTCCTGACTTTGACTCTTTTCCTTTGGCAGCCCTCAGGGCAGGGCAAGAGTATCCTTTACCCTTTACTATCTCAACTGCCATGATGTCTGCCGTGGAATCAGCTGAATCATCATCAGAGTATTCAGTTTCTATAATGGATACCAACTGAGGACCTCTCCCTCTACTGGCTCGCCTCTTTTCTTTCTCCTGGATGAACTGTTCAATGCGTATTGCCCTTGAGACTAACTGGTTCAAGTCAGTGCAAGCTTGGCCAACTAATTTCTCCTTGAGTTGAGGGTGCATGCTACTAATGGCCATGTCTGCATATTCTGTCTCAGGGAACTGCACAAAGCATTTTCCAGCCATCTTTCTGAACCTTTCCACAAAATCAACAGCCGACTCATCTACCTGCTATCTTAGGTTCATGAGGTCAGCCACAGTGACTTCAGGTTGGGGCCAGTAGAATCTATTATGGAAGCACCTCTCCATATCTGCCCATGTTTGTATAGAGTTTGGTGGTAAAGAGGAATACCATGTAAAGGCTGTCCCTGTCAGTGACAAGGGGAACAGCTGCAATTTGTGGTACTCATTCTGATTTCCTTCACCACACTGAGCAGTAAACCTGCCTATGTGCTCCATAGTTGATTTTCCATCCTCTCTAGAGAAAGTCGCAAAATCTGGAGTCTTGTATCCCCTAGGTAGAGGTACCAATCTATCTACCCATTCAGGGTATGGCTTCCTGTAGATTGGCCTATCCAAAGGCTTCAGCTACACACCAAATTATTACCCGATGGTATCTGCAATGACTGTTGGGTCTAGCAGCTGTGAACCCCCTGGCCTCACTTCTCCCAAGTTAGGAGTTGTTGCCTGTGGTTACTGTCTCCATGTTGGGGGATGTACCTGAGATATTTATTCTGGAGGATTGGTGTACCATCCCAATTTTTATGAAAATTATTTTACAATTTTTGACTACTTGAAAATAAATCATAGAGATTGTTCACCTCAATGGTTTGTTAAAAGTACGAAGAACTACAAAGATTTATTGTGAACAATTTACAGTTTTAGTAATTAATTCAGATTAAAAGACAGTGTAGACGTATACTGTTTTTAATATGAATTAATCCTGAAAAACATGAAAAATTTCCTTTGATTAAAGAAAATTATTTTATTGAAGGTGAAATAATTCTAGACTTTAATAAATATTTTCAAGTCACAGTTTGAATTTTGACGTTTAGTTATTTTATTAATTGTTGGTTTTATGTCGTATTTAATGCGACTTTTATTTTAATAATTTTGTATTGATGATTTTACTGCTTGAATAATATTTAGATGATAAGAAAAATTGAAATTAGTGATCACCACTAATTTACAGTTTTCATTAGACTGCGAGAATTCTATTGAATTCTGCCGTAACTAGGCTATTTTGTGAGTTTCTAACTGAAACATCCCCAAATGTGACCCAAATTTTATAAAATCTGAGATCTTAGAATTTTCCAATATTTATTATTTATTGGAACTTTTCTGGAATTTTTGGGCATCAGAAAATATTTAGTGTATTGTCTACGCCCAGAACTGCATTACGGTAGCGTTTTAGCTCGTAAATCGAGAAAACAACATTCATAGAAATACTTCTAATATTTTTTGGAAATTTTGGTTGATTAATAATTTTTGATTATGTAGTAATTTATTTGGTTTATTTTGGAGTTTTTAGTACAAAAACCCTAATAAACACGAAACGTCGCGCCCCCGATTAATCGATAACGCGACAAAATGGTAGCTTTGTGATTGGTGGAGCTTAGCCGGCTTATCTAGAGGTCGGGGGGATGTACTGAGTTTTAGAAGCTTCATTGCCATGTGTTCAGATGTGATTAGCTACTAAGTAAATGGTAGGTAGTTACATTAGTTAGTTAAGGACTAATTTGGTTAGTTTCCAACTAAATGAACAATTTTATTCCCTTCCTTGTCCCTTGTAATCTCTATAAATAGGAGATCAGCCTTCACATTTTCTCATTGATGCTTGGTGGAGAAAAAAAAATAGAGAGAAGTCAGAGAGAGAAAGTGTGAGAAATCTTGAAAAATTTAGTGTTTTTGAGTGCAATCTTCTTCCTTTGTTCTTAATCCTTGTTCTATTACTCCTAAATTTCTTGGTGTGTTCCATGATCCTTCTATCATCTCTCTTCAGTTCCATGATTAGGGTTTTAAAGGTTTTAGGAGTTGTTTTTGGGTAAAAGTGTTTGTTTTGGCTAGAAATGCATGGTTAGTCTTATAAACCCTTGTTTTCTCCCATGATTAAGCTTGTCCTTGGTATTTAAAATTTGGGAAACCCTAAACCCTATTCTGGTCGAACCTGGGGGGCCATTGTAAGCTTTGTATATGATTTGTTTTTGTTTATCTGGGGTTAGTTCTTGTGGGGTTTTCAATGGTACGTTGGAACTAGTCATTTATGCATGTTTACAAAGATTTGAGAAAATAAATTGGCTTGTAAATGGGGGTTGGAACCGTGGCCTCTAAGATAGTTTTAGGGGATGTTTTAAATTGTTTTAAAGTGTAACTAAGTGTTTAAGAAGTTAGTTTTTGGTTAGGACTTTAAATCTTTAAAGACTGCTATGTTTAAAGCTTTGAAAAATGGTTTGAAATAAATTAAATTTGGGGCTGTTTTGGGGCTTCCAAAACAGTAGCTTATGAGTATGATTTGAGTGATTTCAACTTGTTTTTAATTGTATTAAAGTGGTAAAGAAATTGGTTTATGATAGGAAGTTGTGGGTCTAATAAAATTGTAATGAATTAGGAGTTAAAGATTTGAAAACTTGAAGTTGTTTTTGGAACACTAAAACCGTGGTCTTCAAGGGAGTTTGTAACTTGTTCTTGACTTGTTTCTATGCCTAAAATAGTTGTAAAAAGTGGTTGTTGATTTGATTTAGCATAGCTTTTCAAAGAAGCATGATTTTGGGAAAAGATTTGGTTTATGTTTCAATAATTGTTTTGATCTTGTAATGAAATTGTTTCTAAAATTTGGTGACATGTTTTAGTGCTTTAAAAAGTAGTTCTAAGTTGGGAAAACACTATTCAAAGTGGTAAAACACTATTCCAATTGGTAAATTTTGGGTTAGGTATTTTTCTAAGTGTGTAGTGTTTGAAAAAGTTTCAAAACTTGCATAATTTAGACTTGATTCATGACATATGACTAGGTGTGATCCAAATGGGATGAAGTGAGTAATTCTTAGGCCTTTTAGGGACCCAAACCGTGGCTGTCATAGGGTGTTAGGATTTGTATTTTTGGGTTCTAATTGCATTAAGTTTGTGTTGTTAAGGTTCGTGCTTAAGGTTCGCGCGAGGTTCGACTTGACAATAGTTTGGAATTACCTTGCTTGGATTGTTAAAGCACCCATGGTAAAAAAAATTCTTATATAATGAGTTTAGGCTTTTCGCCTTGTGTGTTGTATGGTTTGATTGTTTGATCAATTGTGTGGTAGTACTTATAGTATTACTATATATTGTCTAGAATGCTATAACATGATGTAGCATACTGAATTGTTATATGATGTCTGAAATGTTATAGCATGTTCTTGGCCCTGTGTGGCATTATGATTTGTATTGTTTTTCCTTGAATCATGTTGGATTTAATTGGAACTTGAAATTGATTTGGAATATAAAAAATATTGTTAATGATGATGGATTAATTAATAATGCATTGATCGACTGTTATTGGTTTGACGACTTACAAAGGTAAGTCTGATGCGATTCCATGAGCCGATAAATGTTTTCGAGGTAAACTAAAGGTATCTTCTAAAATAAATCGGTGTACAAACACGCTTTATGGATCAGAGTTATGATTTCTTAAGTAAATTGTTAAGGGCATTTTGACTTAAAAGTAAGCGTTAGGGTTTTAGTATATCTAGCTGAAGCTTGCAAAGAATCATCAACGAATCAATAGTAGGAAATAGAACTTGAGTAAACAATGTGATTTTGCGAAAACGGTTGAGTTAAACAATGCGTCTGGAAAATTTTGACAAGGAAAGACTTGGTTATTAAGTGTATTCGCACCGCCTCTCTTTCCTGTGAATTTTTCTTAATGCATTATTTAGCTCAACTAGGGTTTCAATGACCTAGAGCTATACAATAGTGCATAAAAAAGACACAAGAATTAAGAAAGAGATTTCAAAGATCGAGATTTTGAAAGAATAACATGTAGGGAACCTAGTGTTCCTATTGAGCATATGGGCTATGTGTCCTGTGCTGGGACTTGACGTCTTACTTGCGTGCGTATTTTCTTAATCAAGGATTGGATCTAGTGTTCCCTATGACGTGCCTAGTATCTCAACCTAAGGATTGAGCCTAATATTCCGCATTACGTGCCTAGAACTTCAATCTAAGATTGAGACTAACGTTCCGCAATTGAACACCTGGACTATGTGTCCTGTGTTGAACTCTAAGTAAAGTTGAAATTGGAAATTCACTAAGTCGAGTGAGTAAGGACTCGTCGATCCGCATTGATTAATTAAAACATATCAAGGACGCTCCTTACGGTGAGTGAGCCATAGTAAAGAATTTGTTTGGATGCATACTGGCCATTGAGCATCGACACTCGGAGCGTTTGATTGTCTTAAGGACTTCAAAAGTATGAGTTGTTACTTCATTGTCAGTCTGGCAGCAAAGCCTAATGCGTTGCTATACCCTTGGTCGGGGAATTTGATTCGGACGTTCAGAAATAAAGTTCCTCGTCACTGCTGACCTTGTTTAAGGCTGCAAGTGTATACACAAACTTGTTCATAATGCATTGGCATGCATGGCTAACCACATTTATGATATGTGATGAATTGTTTGATGAATCTGATATTATGATGAATTGATCATTGATCTGTTGATGGAACTATCTGCTCACATGTAATTATTTGATATTGTGGTGACTTGATTGTTGATTTGTTGGTTGATTTGTCTGTTCACATGCAAATGCTTGATATTCCATGATGATGTGTGCGATCTATTAAGTATGTATATGTATATAAAGGGAGGTCGTTGTACTATATATATATATATATATATATATATATATATTGTTTGCATGCGATATAGCCTATGATAAACTCGTAGACAAAGAATTTACCCTTGCACTGTTGTTGGATTGGACATTCTTATGGATGTCACTTCCAGATGGAGTTCCATAGCTGCTTTAGTTTCGTCTTTCCAGGAGCGTTGAAGATTGGGACAGTGGAGGAAGTTTCCTCTGAGTGCTTCATGTTTTGACCTTGCTGAACTGTTTCTCAGTAAGAGTTATAGTTGTTGGCCAGCTTAGCTAAGGGTATTGTCGTTGTTATTTGCGTGATTACCCATTGTTTTGTAATTACTCTTTTCAGAAAACCTCGCCTTAGTGCGAAATGATTATGTTATGTTTTATATTATGAGAATGTTCAATGTGATGTCCCATATTCTGATATTTACAAAAGACTGATTTTGCATCGTTTAGATAATTGTAGTACTCTTTATGCCTCATTTTTTTTAAAAGGGTTTCAAAGGAAAGAAAAAAGAAAAGAAAAAATCACTCCTATTTTCCATTACGAAATACAGAAGAGTACTTTTTACTGAAAGCATATAAGCATCAAATGTTTTCAGCATTAGATTAGGTTGCACAGTAACGCTCCGGAAATGGGGTGTTACAATAGTGGTATCAGAGCAGTTCGGTTCTAACCGGACCGCTTTGTCTAAGCTTGCCTAGATTGTTGGGAATTGTCGGGTATAAGGTTGTTATGCCTAGGTTATGTGAATCTTGTTTGTGATTGTCTGTAATGTTTCCTAGTTGAAACATATGTGACATTGTGTGAAATTCTGTGCAATCATCCCAGATGATTGATCTTGTTGTGGGGTTCTGGCTAGTTTACTTTGTAAAAATTCGATGCCTTTGAGACGAACGTGTCTTTCTGCTTGAGCTAGTAACTTAGACGTGAATCACGTAATCCGAGTAATAGCCGGGATGACAACTGCTGTTACTTAACAGATCGCAGCGGAGAATCAACAAGATTTACTAAGACGACAAGGGGAAGAGCGAGCTATTGGAGGGCCATTTAGGCCAAATTATCGGGACAAAGGACAAAGAGGAAAAAAACAACCAGGTATTATGAGTGGATAGAGATTTACGAGAGATTATCCATAGGAGACACTATAATTATTGTATTATATGTATTATGGTGTATGCGTGGATATGTTATTGTGATTATTTTTGTGAGCGTATTATTATACGCGAATATTTTTAGAGCGCGTTGAATTAAATTTCTCATGATAATTTAATTTACGTGATTTGTCGCCAATCGAGCAACCAATTACGCGACCCACCTGACACAGAGAATTGGTGCGATACATGTTGCCAAGTGACTTCAAACACAAGAGGGGGGTGAATTGTGTTAGCGGTGCCTATATAAAAATTACAGATAAAATACTGAATTAAAAAAAACTTGAAAGAAATAAATTGCGAAAAGATAAATAACTTGAAGAATAAATTGCAGGAATTAAATTGCAATAAAATAAATGACAGAAAATAAATGACCGAAAAATAAATAAAGAACAAAAATAAATAAAGTGCTTGAATGATAAAGAAACAAAGAGCAAAGAAGAGAACGCGACAAATTATACGAGTTCGGCCACCAAACACCCCTGTGGCCTACGTCCCATCCCCAAAGCAAAGCACTATGGGATTTTCACTAAATCACTAGCTTTTAAATCGAGTTCAGCTAGAAACCTTTACAACTCTATACTGAGCAATACGTTCAAGAGATATCACCTCTCTCAGTGAGCGACTTGGGATTCCAACCCAAAAGAAAAGATTTTTACAAATAAAATGAGATGAAAAAGAAACACTCAAAAGTGCAGATATAACAAATTGAAGCTCAAATGATACAACTCAAATTATATAGAATAAAAGGCTCTCAAAAGAATTGTGCTCAAATAAATGTGAGTTATGAAAATTTGTTTGAACAGCGTTTTGGCAAAGCAATAGCGTAAGAATTCTTGTTTTGTCACGGTCTGAGCATGTCCTTTTATAGAGAAAAAGAAAACGCGTGAGGTTTGACCCGTTGCGTTTAATCCAGGATTTCTGATCGTTATCTAATCGATTATAGAAGGTATGTAATCGATTATATATTTAAAAAAAAAAAGACACACGGATGACATTTAAAAGGGGTGTAATCGATTATATGAAGGATTGAAAACACGGAGATGCACAGTACTTTAAATAATCGATTATATAAAGTTGTGTAATCGATTATCAAGTGATCAAAAGACACGGAGAAGAGGAGCACGTCATAAACGATTATGAATATCCTTATAAACGTTTAAACGCATTCTGTTTCTTGCAACAACTTGCCAAAAGAAAACTTGAAATATTTTTCAAAAAAAAAAATTTGAGCACAACTTAAGAATTTTTCAAAAATACTTTGTGCCTAAAAATAATTTAGGAAAAATTATCATAAAATCAATTTTAGAATAAAAATCATTTTATGTGTGTGTGTGATTTAATTAGTTGAGAGCATTTTATTACTACTTACAAATAGTCCTAAAAATAAAATAAATACTCAAAAACCCTTTGATCCTTGGTAGGCGTCTTGGTGTATTTTTCCGCTTTTTGGACATGACTATTCGTGGAACTCCTTTTGTCAATCATCAAAATAAATCCTGTCAAGGCATGAAATCACAGACTCCCCCTTTTTGATGATGACAAACATCTCAAAGAGGGAAGTTAGTGAAGTACATTGATAATCCGACAACGATATATACGCATAATTATTTCAAAGGGAGATATCAGAATTTAGGCGCATTTTGGTGAAGAACTCCCCCTCACAATATGCATGAAATAAACCACTCCCCCTGAATCACATAACTCTCCCCCTTTTGGCAACATCAAAAAGTGGGAAGGGCATGGATAATACAACAGGGTTTCACACTACAGAGCATCAAAGTACTAAGTCATATGTATATGCATTAAAGTTGCACATCCCAGCATTGCACCAAAAAAAATATCACATCCCAGCAGAAGGTATCAAAGCATCAAGATGATTTTACAAACATTCCAAGCATGATAACCATCAGATATGCATATGTCAAGGATGCTATGGTAAATTATATATGTAGTGCGGCATTGGTTCAAATTAGAGAAACAAAACAGAAACCACAGATTCATGACAGAATAGAGTGCAAAAAAAAAGGAAGAAAAAACAGAATGAGGTTTACTAATCCTCATCCGACCCATCATGATCAGCATCATTATCAAGAGCGTCCTCATCATCGTCGGATGAACTAGGAGTAGCAGAAGAAGAACTCTGTGTCTGATGTTGGCGAATAGGGCTGTCAATAATGATTTGCTTACTGCGCAAAGTAGTTTCCAGCCTATCCACTTTCACATGCAGTGCATTGACACTCTCGGTTGTGTTCTTTTGTTCACTGAGAATATGTTGTTGTTCACGGAGAACGGCCTGAAGGAGTGCTGTGAGTTCTGGAATACCTAATGCAGATGCAGGCGGAGGCACGGCCTGAGAGGAAGAGCGGCGGCGGCGGTGTTTGGCGAGAGGATGGTGGCTCTTTACGGGGTTTCGGCTCCAGCGACCGAGATGAAACACTAAGCCAATCTTGTTAATAGATCCTTGATTGAAAGAGGCATAATATTGATCATGGGAATATTTAAGCTCCCAGCAAGAGGTACTTGAGCATGAACCCGATGCAGAGTGACTAGGTGACCATATGGCGAGGCCCTGGAGTTACGTTGTCATACATATCTTTGCATAACCAAGCCAGCCCAATCTACTTGTTTTTCATTTGTAGCACCCACATGAATAAATCAGATTTAGCGGTGAGATGTATTACTTCTTCTAGGAAATAATAACCTAGCAACTACATCTGACAATCTACCATCGAGGGTCAAATAACCGGTGATAAGTGGGGTCACACCTCCATCCTTAGGATTCCACAGAAAATCCTTAAGTGCTGCTGTTCTATTGAACTCATTGGCCAAGGGTGCCGCAGGATCATCATCAGATATTAAGGGACCACCAGCAGGTAAAACAACTATTCTACCAAAACTAGCAGAGTCAAGGCGAATTGGCTTATGGCATACCTCAGAGAAAAGGATTCCATTTGACAGGCGTAGGTTGCGATGAAGGCTTTACCAATTCGGGGTAGATATCCTCGAGGTGGTGAGAAAATGGATGAGATTGGCATGTTCGTAAGCTCCATGAGTTCGAATTTGTTCTCGGAGAAAAGCGACATCCGAATTCTTGGCTTTTGAATTTCTCTGTTGAAGAAGGACTTTCCATACTCGTGACTTGTTGTGAGAGGAGAAATATTTTTCTTGAAGTTCCCTGCTCAGCGTTCCTGCACTCACAGTGAGAGTTCTTTGCCTTTTTGGTGGCACGGTTAAAAAAAAAAGAGAAAAATAACAGGAGAGGAGAGGCGCGGTTTCTCTGGTTTGGGAGAGAAGAACAGTGCAAGGGTTGAAAAGAACAGAGAAACGGCGCATTAGGGTAAAATAAACGTTTAGACCTTTTATACCTGTCCCATAATCGATTACTTAAGTTACTGTAATCGATTATGTCTTACCGTGGCGTGATCTGATTGGCAGAGAATGCCACCCATAAACGATTATGGGATTCTCATAATCGATTATAGCTGCTAACGGGTGAGCTCCGCTCTGTAACCGTTTAGATAATCGATTAAGTAATCGTTTACATAAACGATTATGAAGTAGGTTGGGCGAGATCCTTGGTAATCGATTAGATAACGGTTTAAACTCTTCGTAAACGATTATCATAAACGTTTAAGAGCTCTCAGTTTTTCTCGCTGATCTTGTCCTTAAGGTGTATGAAATTTGAGACCTGCATAAAATTGTTAGCACACTCGATACTTACTTACTTCGACGGACTTACCGCCTTCATCTTTGTCAAGATGGCACGATGTGCTCATTGGAGTTGAGATTTCTTTGGCGTTGCTCATTCCAAATCTTTTAAGCAACTCCTTGCAATATTTGGATTGGCTTATGAAAATTCCTTCCTTTGTTTGTTTGATTTGGAGACCAAGGAAGTAGTTGAGCTCTCCCATCATGGACATTTCAAACTCACTTTGCATGATGTTAGAAAACTCTTCACATAAAGACTCATTAGTGGCACCAAATATTATATCGTCGACATAAATTTGAACAAGTAAAATGTCATGATTTTTGTGTTTAATGAAAAGAGTGGTATCAACTTTTCCTCTTTCAAAACCTTTTTCAAGTAAGTACTTGCTCAACCTCTCGTACCAAGCTCTAGGAGCTTGTTTTAAACCATATAAAGCCTTTTTCAATTTAAAAACATGATTTGGAAATTCAAAATTTTCAAAACCGGGAGGTTGATCAACATATACTTCTTCTTGAATAAAGCCATTAAGAAATGCACTTTTAACATCCATTTGAAAAAGTTTGAAATCCATGATGCATGCAAATGCGAGAAGCATGCGAATAGCTTCTAATCTAGCCACGGGTGCATAGGTTTCATCGAAATTTATGCCCTCTTGTTGGTTATAGCCTTTTGCAACAAGTCTAGCTTTATTTCTAACAATGATACCGTTTTCATCAAGCTTGTTGCGAAAGACCCATTTGGTCCCAATGACTAGGTGATCTTTAGGCCTAGGGACAAGTTCCCAAACATCATTTCTCTCAAATTGATTTAATTCCTCTTGCATAGCAAGGGTCCAATGCTCATCAAAGATGGCTTCATTGACGTCATTTGGTTCAATTTGAGAGACAAAGGCCATATGATGACATGCATGATTAAGAGAGTTTCGAGTCGTTATCCCTTTTGAGATATCACCTATTATGTTGTCAAGAGGATGGTTCTTTGAGACTCTCCATTCCTTTGGAAGATTTGAGTGAAAGAGTTCTTGAGAGGGTTGAGGCAAGGACTCTTGATCCTCCTTTTGAACTTTTGATCTCTCTTATTCCTCTAAATAGGTATCTCCAAACACTTCTACAAGATCATCAACACTTTCTTCTACTGAAGATTTGGGGTTAGATTCATCAAAAGAAACATGCACAGATTCTTCAACAGTTAAAGTACGTTTATTAAAAATTCGAAAGGCTTTACTAGAAGTGGAATATCCAAGAAATAAACCTTCATCAGCTTTAGCATCAAATTTACCAAGGTTATCTTTACCGTTATTTAGAACAAAGCACTTACATCCAAATACATGAAGGTGAGAAATATTGGGCTTCCTTCCCTTGTAAATTTCATAGGGCGTTTGTTTTAGAATAGGTCTTATGAGGACTCTATTCATTACATAGCATGCGGTGCTTACCGCGTCTGAAAATACTTAGGAAGGTTGGTCTCATTGAGCATCGTCCTCGCAAGCTCTTCAAGAGACCGATTTTCCTTTCCACCACTCCATTCTGTTTGTGGTGTTCTAGGTGCGGAAAAATTATGCTCAATTCCATTTTCAGTACAAAAGGCCTCAAATGCCTCATTTTGGAATTCCCACCGTGATCACTTGGATGGATACTATGTTCATTCCTTTTTCATTTTGGATAACTTTAGCAAGTTTACGAAAGGTAGCAAAAGCGTCATTTTTATGAGAAATAAATAAAGTCCATGTATAGCGAGAATAGTCATCCACAATAACAAGGGCATAGTAATTTCCACCAAAGCTTTTAGTTCTAGATGGTCCAAATAAGTCCATGTGTAAAAGTTGTAAAGGCCGGTTTGTGGAAACAATATTTTTTGATTTGAAAGAGGCCTTTACTTGTTTTCCTTTTTGACAAGCATCACATAATTTATCTTTTTCAAAACGAAGCTTTGGTAAGCCAATTACTAAGTCCTTTTGAATCAACTTATTAAGATGATCCATGTGAATATGAGCCATTCTCCTATGCCATAGCCAAGATTCATCCTCTTTACTAATAAGACAACATGCATCATTTGAAGGTATTCTATCTAAATCAACCATGTAGATATTTCCAATTCTAGGTCCAATAAGAACAACATTTTCGATTCTGAGTTCATAACCATGCATTTTGAAGAATCAAAAACCACTTTGTTCCCTTTATCACAAAGTTGACTAATACTTAGCAAATTGTGCTTCAAACCATCCACATACAAAACATTCTCAACAGTGGGATTAGGACTCTTACCAACAGTGCCAATCCCTAGAATTTTACCTTTGTTGTTGTCACCATACTGGACATAACCATTATTTTTAGGTCCCAACGAGGAGAACTTACTTTTCTCCCCTGTCATGTGCTTTGAACAGCCGCTGTCAAGATACCAATTTGAGTCCTCGGCTTTCAAGCACACCTACAACAACAGACTAATTTTTAACTTTTGGTACCCAAACCAAGTTGGGTCCAGATGAGTTAGTTTTTGGCAAACTGCCCTTTAGAATCCATATCTTTTTGCCAACCACATTCTTGTTCTTTCTAATATTGCAAATGGAGGCAGTGTGACCATTTCTACCACAGTGAAAGCATTTAATGAAAGGGCTGCTTGAAGTGTTGTTGTGATTAACAAGTTTAAAGGATTTTTCATGCGTTTGTGGATTATAACCCAAACCGGCTTTTCCAAAAGTACCCTTTTGTTTTCCCAATAGAATGTTTAAGTTATCCCTTCCCATGGTAAATTTGGCAAGGGTGTTTTCCAAATCTTCAATCTTGTTTTTCAAAACATTGCATTCATCAAACTTGAAAGTATCAATCTTTTGGTTTTCACAAAAGGTGCAAGTAGAAACTTCAGTCACAACAACTTGTTTTTCCTTAAAAACTTCCATCTCTTGGTTTAAGAAAATAATTTTAGATTCAAGAGAAGAGATGGTTTTCTTAGAAGAAGAAATAATTTTTCGAAGTCTAGTCGTTTCATTATTTAATTCTTTACAAGCAATAAGCAGCTCATCATCAGTTAAAGGAGATTCGAGTTCAAGAGCATTTACCTCATCCTCCTCGTGTTTTTCCATGAGACATAAGTTGGCCTCCTCATTTTCTGATTCATCAGACGAGTCCATATCATTGTCATCCCAGGCAATGTAGGCTCTTCTTCCTTTTGATTCCTTTTGTGGTCTTCTATCAAATTTTTCGTTTTTCTTCTGACCATGAGGGCAATCGGGTTTTATATGTCCCTTTTGACCACACTTGTAGCAAGTTGGATTAAAAGAAGTTCCTTCCTCATTTTTCTTTTGAGGATTTTGTACCTTGCCCGTTCTCCTTTTGCCTCATGAACCTTTTGAACCTTGAACCATCGGACTTATGTCTTCCTCATTCTCATCCAGGACTATCATTGTTGTCAAATTCCTCTTTTTCATTTACGATTGCTTTGAGAGCAATTCCTTTCTTTCTTATCACTTTCTTCACTCTCAGTGAGTCGATTTAGTTCAAGTTCATGTTCCTGCAATTTTCCAAACAAGGTTGCCAATGATATAGTAGATAAATCTCTAGATTCAGATATAGCAGTAACCTTGGGTTTCCAGTTTCTATTTAAACATCTAAGAACTTTATTAATTAAATCTTCATTACTGAAGACTTTCCCAAGAGCTCTGAGATGGTTTATTATATGGATGAACCTTTTTTGCATATCTTGTATGTTTTCACTTGGTTTCATCCTAAATAACTCATACTCAAGGGTTAATGTGTTCATTCGAGCCCTCTTGACCTCGGTAGTACCTTCATGGGTCAATAGAAGGGTGTCCCACATTTCTTTAGCAGTTTTGCAATTTGAGACCCTATAGAACTCATCGTAGCTTAAAGCAGAAGTGATGATGTTCTTAGCTTTCAAATTGTATAGGACCTTTTTCTTATCATCTTCGGTCCAAAGTGATCTTGGTTTGTCTACCACTGCATCATTAATTGATTGAGTGGGGACAAATGGACCATTTTCCACAGCATCCCAAATATCAAGATCAACACCCTCAAGAAAGATTTGCATTCTATCCTTCCAATAACCATACCCCTCACCATTGAAAAATGGGGGTCTGTTCATGGAAGTTCCCTCGTTATTGTTTGAAGTCATTCTCTTGAGACGGTTAAGTCCTTTATACAAGAGTCTAGCTCTGATGCCACTTGTTGCCAAGTGACTTCAAACACAAGAGGGGGGTGAATTGTGTTAGCGGTGCTTATATAAAAATTACAGATAAAATACTGAATTAAAAAAAACTTGAAAGAAATAAATTGCGAAAAGATAAATAACTTGAAGAATAAATTGCAGGAATTAAATTGCAATAAAATAAATGACAGAAAATAAATGACCGAAAAATAAATAAAGAACAAAAATAAATAAAGTGCTTGAATGATAAAGAGACAGAGAGCAAAGAAGAGCACGCAGGAAATTATACAGGTTCGGCCACCAAACACCCCTGTGGCCTACGTCCTGTCCCCAACGCAAAGCACTATGGGATTTTCACTAAATCACTAGCTTTTAAATCAAGTTCAGCTAGAAACCTTTACAACTCTATACCAGAGCAATACGTTCAAGAGATATCACCTCTCTGTGAACGACTTGGGATTCCAACCCAAAAGAAAAGATTTTTACAAATAAAATGAGATGAAAAAGAAACACTCAAAAGTGCAGATATAACAAATTGAAGCTCAAATGATACAACTCAAATTATATAGAATAAAAGGCTCTCAAAAGAATTGTGCTCAAATAAATGTGAGTTATGAAAATTTGTTTGAACAGCGTTTTGGCAAAGCAATAGCGTAAGAATTCTTGTTTTATCACGGTCTGAGCATGTCCTTTTATAGAGAAAAAGAAAACGCGTGAGGTTTGACCCGTTGCGTTTAATCCGGGATTTCTGATCGTTATCTAATCGATTATAGAAGGTATGTAATCGATTATATATTTAAAAAAAAAGACACACGGATGACATTTAAAAGGGGTGTAATCGATTATATGAAGGATTGAAAACACGGAGATGCACAGTACTTTAAATAATCGATTATATAAAGTTGTGTAATCGATTATCAAGTGATCAAAAGACACGGAGAAGAGGAGCACGTCATAAACGATTATGAATATCCTTATAAACGTTTAAACGCATTCTGTTTCTTGCAACAACTTGCCAAAAGAAAACTTGAAATATTTTTCAAAAAAAAAAAAATTTTGAGCACAACTTAAGAATTTTTCAAAAATACTTTGTGCCTAAAAATAATTTAGGAAAAATTATCATAAAATCAATTTTAGAATAAAAATCATTTTGTGTGTGTGTGTGATTTAATTAGTTGAGAGCATTTTATTACTACTTACAAATAGTCCTAAAAATAAAATAAATACTCAAAAACCCTTTGATCCTTGGTAGGCGTCTTGGTGTATTTTTCCGCTTTTTGCACATGACTATTCGTGGAACTCCTTTTGTCAATCATCAAAACAAATCTTGTCAAGGCATGAAATCACAATACAGAGACCGTGGGGGCTGTAATATCCCAAAATCCCTAAGCCTAATTATTAGGAGTTCTAAGTGAAAATGAATTTAATCTCTAAGGATTAAAAATAGTTCGAAGCCCTAATTTCGTAATTTAAAACCAATTAGGAACTAAAGGGTAAAATTGTAATTTTACCCAGTGATTTAGGAATTATGAGACTAAATAATTATGCGTGGTTTTAATTAGCCAGATTGCTCAAGAATATTATTAGGTACCTAAGATTTAATTTAGAGGTTTAATAACGGCGTAATTGCAGGGTTTTAATTAATTTTAGACCTAAGTCCCACCATACAGTATGTTCCACTTAAACCCACCTTAGTACCCTCTCATAACCCTAATACTCCCTCCTTCACTCAAGCAGCAGCAGCCTCAAAGCAGGGGAAAGAAAAAATCAGAAAAAGAAAGAAGAAGAAAGGAAAGGAAAGAAGAGAAGAAGGGGAGTCGCGCGCGAGAGAAGAGGAAGGAGGGGCGGAGCTGTGGGAGCTCCGACGCGGCCGTAACGGCCAGTGGTGGCGGCACACCTCCCTACGCCACTGTGCTCGGCCGGAGAAGAGGAAAGAAGCAGAGCGCGGCCAAAACGACAGAGAGAACCGAGAGAGGAAGTGGGCGATCGATGGGGGAGAAGGACGAAGGGTGGTGGTTGGTGGCTGGTGGTGGTGGCGCGGCGGTGTGTGGAGGTGGCCGCGCCACTGTTCACGACCGTGAGAGAGAGTTGGGCCGAGGGAGAGAAAGAAAGAGGTGGAGGCCGAGAGTCAGAGAGAGAACTCGTGAGAGAGTGATTCAGAGAACATGGAACTCGAAAATGGTGGAGAAGATGGTTTCAGACTTGTTTGGGTTTGATTGAAGAAGTTGGAAGCTTCAAGGAAGTGCTTTAATGGAGGTTAAGGCTTAGAACAACAAGAAGAAGACATGCATGTGGGTTCTGAGTGATGAGGATGATGATGCTGAACTCAAAATGAAGGAAGAAGGGAAAAGAGGACTTTTGGAATTGAAATCCCTAACTTGGGATTGCTCAGGTAACATAGACTTCCCCCAAAACCTTCCTTAGAGTGTGCTAGGTTTTATTATTAATTTTATTAGTTCAATAATTAGTTTATTAGTCATACTGAATGGTCTTGTATGGGGTTTGACTGAAATAGGGTTGACTACGCCCCTAACCCCCTTAAACCAATGTTTGATGTTTGTTCTGTTGTGAGCTCCATTGAGCCTCATTCGGATTAGTTATGTGATTGCTATGTGTGCTAAAATGTATGAATTAGATTCTGAAATGGCTCGACACCCGAGCTAGCCTATTTGTATGAGTTTGGGCTCCAAGACACTTATTTTAGGTGCAATGAATGACATATGATGAATTTAATCTTGTGAGTGTTGTCCTAGGTGTGAGGATTATTGTTGATGTTGCTGTTGAACCTAGAAGAGCTTGATTCCTAAATTTGTGAAATAACATGTTAAAAGTTCTATTAGTTTGGTCCCTTGTTGTGCCTTTGATTCATGATGCATTTATATGTAATTTTGTCTTGAAACTATTCCATTGGTGTTAGGATTGGTTTGGAAAGGATTTAGAATGAGGAATAAAGTTAGAAATGCAGCATTTTTGGACTGACAGGCCACCACGGCCGTGTTTTGTTCTGTTTGTGAAGGGAAATAGGGAATTGGAGGAGCACGGCCGTGCTCCCCTGGACAGATTTTATTTTATTTTCCTTCTTCTTTACGCTTTTATGATGTATCGCTTATGCAATGGCTTAAAAAGAAAGAGGCTTAATACTAAAATTAAGGTCAGGGCTATATTAATAGACTTGTATTCAAAAAAAATAAAAATAAGGGAAATGACGAATAAGGTTTGATGTCATGTATTACGAAGTAGATGTTTGAGTTATTCGATTTGCATAGGCACTGATGGGTGATGTGGCATTGCGGGCTCACCAGTGGGGTAAGCCACTGGGCTGGACAATAAAGTTTAGTAACCCGGGTGCGATAAAGAACACAATTACGTGATGTGGCATTGCGGGCTCACCAGTGGGGTAAGCCACTGGGCTGAACAATAAAGTCCAGTAACCCGGGTGTTGCGAAAAAGACTTACAAAGAGACCCATTATGTTTGATTTGATTGTCTATGGAATGTTGGTGGTCCGAAGGTGCACCTAGGCGGCCGGTCTGTCGGTTGTGAATCCTTACAAGCGTATTCCGACGGACTCCTCGTCGATCATCATAAATCGGATCATTGCTCGATTGCAAATGAGTTTAGGTCCAAGGGGTACATTCAAAATCGAAACTTGTATGAATTATGTGATTGTATGTTATGTGTATGAATTATGTTACCTTGCAAATGAATGCTCTTGAAGCAAGTTATGTTGAGGTTGATCAATGATCAAGATGATGTTAAGATTAGGCCATAGTATCATTATATGTTAAGTATATGTTGTCAGGGAGGATTTTCCATACGTAGCACACGCGTATGGCTGGAAACAACGGTAAAAGCATTTTTTTTTCTTCTAAGTCTATATTACTGAGTTTTATAAACTCACCGTTGGGGTGTTGTTTTCAGGTACACTTGATGGAGGAGGTTCAGAGCACAAAGCGTGTTTGGTCTTGCCCTCGGCAAGACATTGAGTCACCGGATCACGAGTCAGAGTCCTTATCTCTAGGTTGAGTCCTTTGCAATTAGAAAATAATGTATAGGTTATATTTGTTTCATCTTGTGGTCTTTTGTAAAAAGAGATGTAAATGATAGAGTTATTCCGCTTTTGAAACTCTGATAGATATATGTGTTATGTTTGGGTCTTTGAAATATTTCTTGCCAAGTCAAACAGGTCTTTTAAACAAGGTTTTATTTATATCTTAAGGTTGTTATATTTGAAAAAAATTTCCAGGTGAAGTTTTCAATCTTTAATTAGTAAGTAATCCCCTAATTAGAGTTAGGGTGTTACATTATGGTATCAGAGCAGTTCGACCCTCTCGGACTGTGAGTCAAGTGTGTCTAGAAGTGATCCGGTTTAGGAAAAGAGTCGGTTATTGTGCAGTAAGTCCGAGTTTTCTGAGTTCTTTTGGTGAATTATTGAGGTAGGCCACCTCAAGGATTCACTAAAGGAATGAGGAGGATGAAGAATTGCAGGGAATACTAGAGGCATGTACTCTTTCGTGAGACATTCTCATATATGTAATTACTCCTAAATACAGTTTCAGATTCCGTAATGATCATCTAGTAGTAGTTCAGGTCGTGAAGGATTTCAGCCACTCTGGCCTGCCTAAGTCCACGGGATGCATACCTGGCAGCAGTTGAGCTTAGTGGCCACGTTAAACTCTGCTACCACTGGAAGATCATTACGAAAGTTCTGGAAGAACGAATTTGATGATCAAAGTAGTTACGGGACTACGAGAGTATAAGGGATCCAATTCTCACTTTCATACTTGCTTTTGTGGCAGAAGTTTGGATTATGTTTTAAGTTTTTTTGAGCTATATTATTATTCATCCTTGTTTGCCTTTGTTCTGCTCGAGTGATTATAATGTTGTCTGCAATTGTTGAATTCTAGTTCTTGTTAAAGCTACCGAATTTATAAGACTGTGTGGTGGTTAATGTAGAGGTTAATATACAAGTGTATAAATGTCTCATTTGTAAAGTATGGATGCATATGAAATCACATTTATTTGTGGCGTATAATGTATATGTTTAATCCCACAGGGCTAAATATGATTTTATTTCCACAAGACTAAATATGATTTTATTTTGATACAATAATGGTATTCAAAAAGGGAAATGAAAGTAGCCTCTGGACTTATACGCCACACTCAAATTTTGGGTTCCTATTAAGTCTGAATGTGTGATTGTCTAGGGTCTATCCAAGGGTTCAAACTAAGTGTTCCATTTTTATTAAGAAGTCAGCACAACATTCAATTTGCAACTTATATTTTACCTCCAATTGATTGTTTATAATTTATGATATGCTGGGTCTGGTGTTTCCTGACCTTTATGGACTAGATTGAGGATGAGTTGGCTCTGGCTAACTAGATGCTATTTGTCTATTTGATTGCATTAGTAGATTACTGTGAAGCTGGTCAAACAAGTTATACAGTTTTATCAAGACATTGAGCCTATTCATGTATGTCCGTCAGGATAATCACTGTAACATTTATAAGTCTGCTTCTATTGACATTGAGACCATTAGAATTTCAGCTTTGATATATCTTTTTCTGCATATTGCTTCAATTGTGAGTCATCACTGAAGGTTCTAGTTTGGTCATAGAATGCTGTTCGGCAAATGAAATTGTTCTTTCACTTCTTTATCATTTTTCAGCTTTTGGGTTCATTATTTGGTCCTCTAATCTAATAGCTTCTATATAAAATTTTCTTCTCTTGGTCACTTCTTTTTGTCAACTAATATTTATACAGAACATCAAGTTACATGGAAACTGATGTGTTAATTTTTATTTTTGTTGAGAAACAAATAATTGCTATATTTATATTTTATTGAGGGGGATGTCTTCAATTTCCAAGTGATTGGAAACATTTCAGATTACTAAGAACGATCATTTTTTTTTTCATTCTGTTGAATAGATAATATGTGGTGTTACATTACACTGTCCTCTATAGTCTTATTTGGGAAAAGTCCATTGTATATGATTTGATAAACTTAATAAAGGTTTTATGACCAGTTCTATTATGTTATATAATCTTCTCCCTTTCTTCTTGTGCGTGTGAATTTGTAAGGTGAGTAATCTAATAGCTAATGTCAGATTGTCAGTTTTCAAAAAACCAAGCATGCATTGTGTTTCTAAACATGATAAATGTGTATATGTGTATATGTATATGCATGCCTTTACATGGATTGATGCTCACACTTGAATATTAAGATAAGATAATGGTTAAAAGGAAATTTAGAATGTTTGTTTAAATACATATGGACATGTATATGTAATGGAGTTAAATGTGGTAGGATCTGCTGTTGTTCGTGAGTTATATGCGAGTTCATCCATTTTCCTATGTTTGAAACTTGACTTGATTGTGTCTTGAATTCCATTTAAATACATTCAAGTGGTTTCAAATCACCATTCGATTTGGATCTAAGTTAAAAAGAGTTCTTTGAAATTCTTATTGCATGATCTTGAATTAGGTGCTACCTATCATTTGTGTAATTGATTTAGTTCACCTATATCCCGCAAATGTACTGAGAGCCTTAACCCTCCATACTGTGTTAGCGACCAAGGCTTATGTTAGGAAGTTGCTAGAGTTACCTAGAATGTTATGAACCTGAGAAGAGAGACGATTCTGAAGAAGGAAATGTGAAGGTCACTTTGGATATAGTGAGCCTAAATCTTGTGGTAGCTTGGCGTAGTTGCCTTAGAACCTATGACCCTGCACTGTTTGAATTATTGTGACTGTCTATTACAATAGCATCTAGAATTGATAAGTAAGAACTCTTAGTCGTATGCGGTTTCAATCAATTCGGGATGGGTGTTCGTAATCGATTAGGCTCTCAACACTTGTTAACTAGTCAAGCTTATTTGATCTAACCAATGTGAATGGATCCCAAATTGATTGATAACCACGAAGCTCTCTAAAGCACCTATTGGACCTTGATTAGAAATACCTTAGTGTTTTCTATAACCGCAAGGGATAGTATTGAGCCAGATTTCTTAATACTTCAGTTGCATTTAGGGAACTCGGAAGGTAATCGAGCCCTAAGTTCCCTAGGCATAGTGACCTTGGTGGATTAACTAGCATAAGGAAGAATGTTAGACCATAGTTTTGGGACTACTAAGGTATTGGTTATAGCTAAATCAACGAGATTTCAAGGATATTAGTGTATACGCTAGATTCACTAGCTGGTGGGTGAAGTGATCTTCCCTGACCAATTACAAACTTCATCTTGACTTAATAAGCATCTTATTGGGAATAAGACTTAGTTTGTAACTGGTTAGCCCTAGCACAAATTCTACGGATAGTTGACCTTGGGTAGCTACTAATTCTTTTCGAGATTCTGACGATTTAGAACGATCAAGAGACGGAACTTACTCATTCGAAGCAGAGAAGGATTAGAGTTCGCAGCGGAAGCACCGAGAACAAATCCTTTATATGGATAGGGTTATAAGGTTAAGGCGAATTTTGGGGACAAAATTCCTAAAAGGTGGGGAGTAATATAATATCCCAAAATCCCTAAGCCTAATTATTAGGAGTTCTAAGTGAAAATGAATTTAATCTCTAAGGATTAAAAATAGTTCGAAGCCCTAATTTCGTAATTTAAAACCAATTAGGAACTAAAGGGTAAAATTGTAATTTTACCCAGTGATTTAGGAATTATGAGACTAAATAATTATGCGTGGTTTTAATTAGCCAGATTGCTCAAGAATATTATTAGGTACCTAAGATTTAATTTAGAGGTTTAATAAGGGCGTAATTGCAAGGTTTTAATTAATTTTAGACCTAAGTCCCACCATACAGTATGTTCCACTTAAACCCACCTTAGTACCCTCTCATAACCCTAATACTCCCTCCTTCACTGAGCAAAGAAGCAAATTTCAAAGCAGGGAAAGAAAAAATCGAAAAAGAAAGAAGAAGAAAGGAAAGGAAAGAAGAGAAGAAGGAGTCGCGAGAGAAGAGGAAGGAGGCGGGCTGTGGGAGTTCGACGCCAGTAACGGCTTGATGGTGGCGGCACACCTCCCTACGCCACTGTGCTTGGCCGGAGAAGAGGAAAGAAGCGAGCGCGCCAAAGCAGAGAGAACCGAGAGAGGAAGTGGGCGATCGATGGGGAGAAGGGCGAAGGGTGGTGGTTGGTGGTGGTGGTGGTGGCGCGGCGGTGTGTGGAGGTGGCAGCGCCACTGTTCACGCACCGTGAGAGAGAGTTGGGCCGAGGGAGAGAAAGAAAGAGGTGGAGGCCGAGAGTCGAGAGAGAACTCGTGAGAGAGTGATTCCAGAACATGGAACTCGAAAATGGTGGAGAAGATGGTTTCGCACTTGTTTGGGTTTGATTGAAGAAGTTGGAAGCTTCAAGGAAGTGCTTTAATGGAGGTTAAGGCTTAGAACAACAAGAAGAAGACATGCATGTGGGTTACTGGTGATGAGGATGATGATCTTGAACTCAAAATGAAGGAAGAAGGGAAAAGAGGACTTTTGGAATTGAAATCCCTAACTTGGGATTGCTCAGGTAACATAGACTTCCCCCAAAACCTTCCTTAGAGTGTGCTAGGTTTTATTATTAATTTTATTAGTTCAATAATTAGTTTATTAGTCAGACTGAATGGGCTTGTATGGGGTTTGGTGAAATAGGGTTGGGCTACCGCCCCAACCCCCCTTAAACCAATGTTTGATGTTTGTTCTGTTGTGAGCTCCATTGAGCCTCATTTGGATTAGTTATGTGATTGCTATGTGTGCTAAAATGTATGAATTAGATTCTGAAATGGCTCGACACCCGAGCTAGCCTATTTGTATGAGTTTGGGCTCCAAGACACTTATTTTAGGTGCAATGAATGACATATGATGAATTTAATCATGTGAGTGTTGTCCTAGGTGTGAGGATTATTGTTGATGTTGCTGTTGAACCTAGAAGAGCTTGATTCCTAAATTTGTGAAATAACATGTTAAAAGTTCTATTAGTTTGGTCCTTTGTTGTGCCTTTGATTCATGATGCATTTATATGTAATTTTGTCTTGAAACTATTCCATTGGTGTTAGGATTGGTTTGGAAAGGATTTAGAATGAGGAATAAAGTTAGAAATGCAGCATTTTTGGACTGACAGGCCACCACGGCCGTGTTTTGTTCTGTTTGTGAAGGGAAATAGGGAATTGGAGGAGCACGGCCGTGCTCCCCTGGACAGATTTTATTTTATTTTCCTTCTTCTTTACGCTTTTATGATGTATCGCTTATGCAATGGCTTAAAAAGAAAGAGGCTTAATACTAAAATTGAGGTCAGGGCTATATTAATAGACTTGTATTCAAAAAAAATAAAAATAAGGGAAATGACGAATAAGGTTTGATGTCATGTATTACGAATTACATGTTTGGAATTGTCTGATTTGCATAGGCACTGATGGGTGATGTGGCATTGCGGGCTTACCCCAAGGGTAAGCCATTGGGCTGGACAATAAAGTTCAGTAACCCGGGTGCGATAAAGAACACAATTACGTGATGTGGCATTGCGGGCTCACCAGTGGGGTAAGCCACTGGGCTGGACAGTAAAGTCCAGTAACCCGGGTGTTGCGATAAAAGACTTACAAAGAGGCCCATTATGTTTGATTTGATTGTCTATGGAATGTTGGTTGTCCGAAGGTGCACCTAGGCGGCCGATGCATCGGTTGCCAGAATCCTTACAAGCGTATTCGACGGGACTCCTTGGTCGATCATCATAAATCGGATCATTGCTCAGTTGCAAATGAGTTTAGGTCCAAGGGGGTACATTCAAAATCAGAAACTTGTATGAATTATGTGATTGTATGTTATGTGTATGAATTATGTTACCTTGCAAATGAATGCTCTTGAAGCAAGTTATGTTGAGGTTGACTGAATGACTGAAGTTGATGTTAAGATTAGGCCATAGTATCATTATATGTTAAGTATATGTTGTCAGGGAGGATTTTCCATACGTAGCACACGCGTATGGCTGGAAACAACGGTAAAAGCATTTTTTTTTCTTCTAAGTCTATATTACTGAGTTTTATAAACTCACCGTTGGGGTGTTGTTTTCAGGTACACTTGATGGAGGAGGTTCAGAGTATAAAGCGTGTTCGGTCTTGCCCTCGGCAAGACATTGAGTCACCGGATCACGAGTCAGAGTCCTTATCTCTAGGTTGAGTCCTTTGCAATTAGAAAATAATGTATAGGTTATATTTGTTTCATCTTGTGGTCTTTTGTAAAAAGAGATGTAAATGATAGAGTTATTCCGCTTTTGAAACTCTGATAGATATATGTGTTATGTTTGGGTCTTTGAAATATTTCTTGCCAAGTCAAACAGGTCTTTTAAACAAGGTTTTATTTATATCTTAAGGTTGTTATATTTGAGAAAATTTTCCAGGTGAAGTTTTCAATCTTTAATTAGTAAGTAATCCCCTAATTAGAGTTAGGGTGTTACAGGGGCTAAGTTAGGGGAGCAATTTGGAGTAGCTGAGAGTTAGTGGAAGGAGTATAGTGCGTGATGATTATTGGTTAGACGTTGTTGCAACATCCTATCCAACCTTTTCTTTGTCTTCACACACATGGATAGCTAAGTGGAAACTTTAGGTGGGGGTCATTTTTCTTCCTTTCTTTCTTACCGATTCCTTCTCGATAATAAGGGGAACCAAGTAGAATTATTGATACATTGTCTTATCCTTTTTACTTTCCCTAGCCGGTTCCTTTTTGATACAAAGGGAAAGGGTTTTGCTTTTATTATTAATATGGAGTATTGGTGAGTTTTAGTGTGAGAAAAATCAAACCTTCATCTTCTTCTTCTTCTTGCAAACCGCGAGCTTTAGGATGATTTTTGGGATAGATCCTCTTTCATTTCTGAATGTAATGATGGTGTTGGTGATATTGTTCTTGTTGGTGATTTTGAGAGTTGTCCTTTACCTTTGATGTCTTACAACCATGGGCTTTTGAAGGATTATGGGTGAGTATTTCACAATTATTCAAGCTTTAGATTTTGTGTTGTTCTAAATTATTTTGTTGATGGATTTGGAAAGCTTTTCTTTTCTTTTGATGTGTGAAAACCATGAATTATTTCGTGATTTTTCTAGTTGATCTTGTGTTAGGGAAATGTTTTTGATCTTGTTTTGCTTGGAAAACCAAATTTCATGTATGTAGTGTTGAAACAAATTTTGAAAATTGATGTTATATTGGAAGCATAAACCCGTGACCACATTTATATGTGTGAAGTTGGATTTCAAGTTTTTCCAACTTAAACCTTTGATGATTTGTTGTCTATTGTGATTTAGGAATTTTAGATAAGGGTTTTAGTATTAAGCTTTTGTTAAAGAACTTATGTGTGTGTTAGAATGATTTTGAGAAATAGCTTTGAGTGTGTGTGTGTGCTAGCCGTGAGGCTCTTGAGAAAAATGAAATGATTTCAAGTTTTCATACTTGGTTTTTAGTGATTTTATTGTTGTTAGTGTTTGATTTAAGTTTAGTTTTGATTTAATTAGTGTCTTGATGATTTTAAGGCAATGAAAAGCCTAATCTCAAAAGAACCATAGTGTTCTTGAGAATGGTTGAGTCTTGAAGAGATCAAGTTTTGTTTTATGCAAATCAATTCTTGCCTTGTGTTACTTTTAGAGATTAGAGGTTTCAAAAATAAAAGGAATTTGATGTTGGTTTTTGTGTTAAACTGTGGTTGTATAGGCATATTTGTGTTAGTGAAGTTTCTTTGGTGTTAGCATGTAGCCGTAACTCAATGTCGTCGTGACCGTCTTGGTGATCGTGTTCGTGATGGAGTAGAGTTCGTAGCTTAGAATAAGGCGTCATTCACAAGGACTTCTTCGACATGGACGTGCAATATTGTGTTTTGTACATGTTTAAGTTGAAGATGTAGTGTTTTAACTGGTTACTGATGTATGAATAAAATTATGCTTTGATATTTGACTGTTTGAGTGTAATAATTATTATGTTGTATCAATTTCAAAGTCCAAATTTATGATATGTTGTTGGCATTAAGTTTTGAATTTTTTCAAATTTCTGATTTTGTTTTGGCTTATAAGTGAATTTTCGGGGACGAAATTTTTTTGAGGACGGTGGTAATATAACATCCCAATTTTTATGAAAATTATTTTACAATTTTCGACTACTTGAAAATAAATCATAGAGATTGATCACCTTAATTGTTTGTTAAAAGTACGAAGAACTACAAAGATTTATTGTGAATAATTTACAGTTTTAGTAATTAATTCAGATTAAAAGACAGTGTAGACGTATACTGTTTTTAATATGAATTAATCCTGGAAAATGTGAAAAATTGTCCTTTGATTAAAAAAAATTATTTTATTGAAGGTTAAATAATTCTAGACTTTAATAAATATTTTCAAGTCACAGTTTGAATTTTGATGTTTAATTATTTTATTAATTGTTGGCTTTATGTCGTATTTAAAGCGACTTTTATTTTAATAATTTTGTATTGATGATTTTATTGCTTGAACAATATTTAGATGATAAGAGAAATTGAAATTAGTAATCCTCACTAATTTACAATTCTCATTACGCTGCAAGAATTCTATTGAATTCTGCCGTAACTAGGCTATTGGGTGAGTTTCTAACTGAAACATGCCCAAACGTGATCCGAATTTTATAAAATTTGAGATCTTAGTATTTTCCAATATTTAGGATTTATTGGAATTTTTCTGGAATTTTTTGGCATCAAAAAATATTTGTGTATTGTCTACGCCCAGAACTGCATTAGGTAGCGTTTTAGCTCGTAAATCGAGAAAACGATATTCATAGAAATACTTCTAATATTTTTTGGGACATTTTGGTTGATTAATAATTTTTAATTATGTAGTAATTTATTTGGTTTATTTTGGAGTTTTTAGTACAAAAACCCTAATAAACGCGAAACGCCGCGCACCCGATTAATTGATAACGCGACGAAATGGGAGCTTTGTGATTGGTGGAGCTTAGGCCGACTTATCCAGAGGCCAGGGGGGATGAACAGAGTTTTAGAAGCTTCCTTGCCATGTGTTAAGATGTGATTAGCGACTAAGTAAATGGTAGGTAGTTACATTAGTTAGTTAAGGACTAATTTGGTTAGTTTCCAACTAAATGAACAATTTTATTCCCTTCCTTGTCCCTTGTAATCTCTATAAATAGGAGATCAGCCTTCACATTTTCTCATTGATGCTTGGTGGAGAAAAAAAACTAGAGAGAAGTTAGAGACAGAAAGTGTGAGAAATCTTGAAAAATTTAGTGTTTTTGAGTGCAATCTTCTTCCTTTGTTCTTAATCCTTGTTCCATCACTCCAAAATTTCTTGGTGAGTTCCATGATCCTTCTCTCATCTCTCTTCAGTTCCATGATTATGGTTTTGAAGGTTTTAGGAGTTGTTTTTGGGTAAAAGTATTTGTTTTGGCTAGAAATGCATGATTAGTCTTATAAACCCTTGTTTTCTCCCATGATTAAGCTTGTCCTTGGTATTTAAAATTTGGAAAACCCTAACCCCTATTCTAGCCGAACCTGGGGGGGCTGTCATAAGCCTTAGATTTGATTTGTTTTTGTTTATTTGGTGTTAGTTCTTGTGGGGTTTTCAATGGTATGTTGGAACTAGTCATTTATGCATGTTTACAAAGATTTGAGAAAATAAATTGGCTTGTAAATGGGGATGGAACCGTGGCCTCTAAGATGGTTTTGGGGGATGTTTTAAATTGTTTTAAAGTGTAACTAAGTGTTTAAGAAGTTGGTTTTTGGTTAGGACTTTAAATCTTTAAAGACTGCTATGTTTAAAGCTTTGAAAAATGGTTTGAAATAAATTAAATTTGGGGCTGTTTTGGGGCTTTCAAAACAGTAGCTTAGGAGTATGATTTGAGTGAGATTCAACTTGTTATTAATTGTATTAAAGTGGTAAAGAAATTGGTTTATGATAGGAAGTTGTGGGTCTAATAAAATTGTAATGAATTAGGAGTTAAAGATTTGAAAACTTGAAGTTGTTTTTAGAACACTAAAACCGTGGTCTTCAAGGGAGTTTGTAACTTGTTCTTGACTTGTTTCTATGCCTAAAATAGTTGTAAAAAGTGGTTGTTGATTTGATTTGGCAAAGCTTTTCAAAGAAGCATGATTTTGGGAAAAGATTTAGTTTATGTTTCAATAATTGTTTTGAACTTGTAATGAAATTGTTTCTAAAAGTTTGTGACATGTTTTAGTGTTATAAAAAGTGGTTCAAAGTTGGGAAAACACTATTCAAAGTGGTAAAACACTGTTCCAATTGGTAAATTTTGGGTTAGGTATTTTTCTAAGTGTGTAGTTTTTGAAAAAGTTTTAAAACATGCATAACTTAGACTTGATTCATGACATGTGACTAGATGTGATCCAAATGGGATTAAGTGAGTAATTCTTAGGCCTTTTTGGGACCCAAACCATGGCTGTCCAAGGGTGTTAGGACTTGTATTTTTGGGTTCTAATTGCATTAAGTTTGTATTGTTAAGGTTCGTACTTAAGGTTCGCGCGAGGTTCGACTTAACGATAGTTTGGAATTACCTTGCTTGGATTGTTAAAGTGCCCAAGGTAAGGGAAATTCTTATATAATGAGTTTGGGCTTTTTGCCTTGTGTATTGTTTGGTTTGACTGTTTGATCAATTGTGTGGTAGTACTTGTAGTATTACTATATGTTGTCTGGAATGCTATAGCATGTTGTAGCATACTGAATTGTTATATGCTGTCTGAAATGTTGTAGCATGCTCTTGGCCCTGTGTGGCTTTATGATTTGCATTGTTTTTCATTGAATCATGTTGGATTTAATTGGAACTTGGAATTGATTTGGAATATGAAAATTATTGTTGATGATAATGGATTAATTAATAATGCATTGATCGACTGTTATTGGTTTGATGAATTACAACGGTAAGTCTGATGCGATTCTATGAGCCGAGAAATGTTTTTGAGGTAAACTAAAGGTATCTTCTAAAATAAGTCGACATACAAACACGCTTCATGGATCAGAGTTATGATTTCTTAAGTAAATTGTTAAGGGCATTTTGACTTAAAAGTAAGCGTGTGGGTTTTAGTATAACTAGCCAAATCTTGCAAAGAATTTTCAATGAATCAATAGTAGAAAAAAGAATTTGAGTAAACAATGTGATTTGCGAAAACGGTTCAGTTAAATGATGCATCTGGAAAATTCGGGCTAGGAAAGACATGGTTATTACGAGTGTTCGCACCGCCTCTCTTTCCTGGGAATTTTCCCTAATGCATTATTTAGCACAACTAGGGTTTCAATGACCTAAAGCTAAAAGTATTTTTAGATACAATAGTGCATTAAAGAGACACCAAAACTATGAAAGAGATTTCAAAGATCGAGCTTTCGAAAGAATAACATATAGGGAACCTAGTGTTCCTATTAAGCATATGGGCTATGTGTCCTATGCTGGGACTTGACGTCCTACTTGCGTGCGTATTTTCTTGATCAAGGATTGGATCTAGTGTTCCGTATGGTGTGCCTAGTATCTCAACCTAAGGATTGAGCCTAGTATTCCGCATTACGTGCCTAGAACTTCAATCTAAGATTTCCGCAATTGAACACCTAGACTTTGTGTCCTGTGTTGAACTCTAAGTAAAGTTGAAATTGGAAATTCACTAAGTTGATTGAGTAAGGACTCATTGATCCGCATTGAATAATTAAAACATATCAAGGATGCTCCATACGGTGAGCGAGCCGTAGTAAAGAATTTGTTTAGATGCATATTGACCATTGAGCATCGACAATCGGAGTGTTTGATTGTCTTAAGGACTTCAAAAGGACGAGTTATCACTTTATTGCCAGTCTGGCAGCAAAGCCTAATGCGTGGCTATACCCTTGGTAGGGGAATTTGATTCGGACGTTCGGAAATAAAGTTCCTCGTCACTGCTGACCTTGTTTAAGGCTGCAGGTGTATACACAAACCTATTCATAATGCATTGGCATGCATGGCTAACCACATTTATGATATGTGATGAATTGTGTGATGAATATGATATTATGATGACTTGATCATTGATCTGTTGATAGAACTATCTGCTCATATGCAATTGTTTGATATTGTGGTGACTTGATTGCTGATCTGTTGGTTGATTTGTCTGTTCACATGCAAATGCTTGATATACCATGATGATGTGTGCGGTCTATTAAGTATGCATATGTATATAAAGGGATGTTGTTGTACTATATATATATATATATTGTTTGCATGCGATATAGCCTATGATAAACTCGTGGACAAAGAATTTACCCATGCACTGTTATTGGATTGGACATTCTTGTGGATGTCACTTCCAGATGGAGTTCTGTAGCTGCTGCAGTTTCATCTTTCAAGTAGCGTTGAAGATTACGCCAGTGAAGGAAGATTCCTCTGAATGCTTCGTGTTTCGATCTTGCTGAATTGTTTCTCTGTAAGACTTATAGTTGTTGGCCAGCTTAGCTTAGGGTATTGTCATTGTTATTTGCGTGATTACCCATTGTTTTGTAATTACTCTTTTCAGAAAACCTCACCTTAGTGTGAAATGATTATGTTATGTTTTATGTTATGAGAATGTTCAATGTGATGTCACATACTCTGATATTTGCAAAAGACTGACTTTGCATCATTTAGAAAATTATAGTACTCTTTATGTCTCATTTTTTTAAAAGGGTTTCAAAGGAAAGTAAAAGAAAAAAAAATTCACTCCTATTTTCCATTACGAAATACAGAAAAGTACTTTTTACTGAAAGCTTATAAGCATCAAATGTTTTCAGCATTAGATTAGGTTGCACAGTAACGCTCCGAAAACAGGGTGTTACAATTGGGGTAACCTGGTTGATTTGGCAATGGAGGTGGGTGAACCCCCATGGCTGCTCCATGTTTCCTTCACCTGGTACCCTGTGTTGAGTTATAGGAACACTTGTGTTAAATGATAGAGGTGGGATTTGTCCCCATGACTGCTCCATCATTAAACCTACTGACCTTAGAGGAGTTGACCCCACTTGGGCGCCTGCAAACACTTCATGATAGGGTGGATAGAATGGAAGATTAACCGATACAAATGGAATATTACTCCATGGCTGCTGTCCAGGATAACCCCCAGGTGGTCTTGCTCCACTCCTTCCTACACCAAGAGTTTGCCCCCAGTATATTGTGGGTTAGTCGCCTACATAGCAGTGCCATAGGGCTGAACATATGGCATTACTTGCGGCATACTAATTGGTCCCACTGCATCTGGCGGCCTCTTAGCTATCTGCACCTATCCAAAATGAAGATTAGCCTGGTTAGTTGTATCATTCAACACTTGTTGACCTCGAGTGTTCAAAGTAGCAAAGGTACTAGGCTGGGAATTAATTGGATTAAAAGGTACCTGTCCTATATTCGGCTGAACCTGAGTAGGCTCTACCTGTACATAGGTAGGCTGAACTTGTTGTATCCATGCCAGAATCGTGCTCGGTTGAACCTGAGTTGGTCTTACCGAAGCTGCATTTCGCTGGGTGATAGGTCCTACCTGGGTAGTGTACCCCACTTGCATTGGAATAGCAAAATTGATGGAGCTCTCGCCTGAATAAGCCCTCTTAGCCTTTATCTCACTGGCCTGCTACAATTCATTGTGTAACATGGGCTTTACAATATCAGCCAACTGTTGGGACACTTGGTACATGATATCATTGACTCCTAAATCGAGTTGTCGGCGTATAAATGAAGTGGGCATCACCAACGGTGGATCATTGGACTCATTGGGTTGAGTTTCAGACTCTTCCTCTACGTGCACTGGCTCTGCTGTTGGAGCAGGTCCTCCGTGAGAATAATAAGGATCTCTATTAATTTAGTACACACACATTTTCTGTGGGTTCGACATTCGGAGTCTTAAAAATACCCCACTTTATTACGAGTTACGATCAGGTACACTTGCCTGAACCGCAACAAGACGAAAGGGGGCGATCGGTGCGCCATCTCTGGCCGTGCGCGGTCGCCACTGGGAGATGACCACGGCAAAGTTGTGAGAGAAGAAAAGGGGAAGGGCATGAGAGGGAGAGAGGTGGTGAGCCCGGGGTGTTGTGCGGATGAGGAAGAACGCGAGGGAGGAAAGTTGTGTCATTTTGTCCTCCCCCTTCCTCTTGTGTATCAGCCTCTTCTTCTCCTTCACCCATCATCTTCATTTCACTTCCTTCTCCATATAAACACCTTAGATAAAGCAAAATTTTAGTAGCAAGCACCCATTTTCTTTCCCCACATAGCTAGGTCTGCGAAAATTAAGGAGAAATAGGAGAAAAGAAAAAGGGTTTTCAGCTAGGAAGGGATTGGAGCACCATATTACATCCATTTGGTGTTATTGTTTGTAGATTTCTCTAATTGGTGAGTCCCTTTTATGTTTTGTTCATGGTAGTCATAAAGCCTTATTTATTTGAAGTGATTTATGTTGGTTTCATGGTGTGTGCTGTTGGAAAATAAGGAAATGAGGGGTTTTATGATGTTGTTTATGTTATTTTGGGGTTAAAATGATAGATGCTGCAGTATTTCTTGCAGTATCTATTCTGTTCTACAGATGGATGTTGTAGTATTAATTTGCAGATGAATGTTGCAGCATTACTCGCAGAATCTATTTTGTTTTACAAAGGGATGTTGTAACATTAAATTGCAGTATCTGTTTTGTTCTGTAGATTGTTGCAACAACATAAATCACAACATATGTTCTGTTCTGCATGTGGTTGCTGCAGTAATGACTGCGTCTCATGGTGGTCCTGTGAGAAGCCTCTCCTTTCTTATTTTATCAGGTTCTTTCTTTTCCTTTTTTCTATCAATTTTTCTGCTCCTAGTTCTCTTATTTTTTGATATTACCATTTCCCTCTTTTTGAAGGGTGAAAGAAAGAGAAAATGTGAAAAATCAATAATTTTTTTTTAAAAAAATAGCGCTTCCTCAAGGAAGCGCTCCTGAAAGTCCTACCTACAAGGAAGCGCTGTCTATTCTCAGAATTTTTGAGAAAAGACTGGCTATTCTAAAAATTGCCGCGCTTCCCAAACACTATATTTTCGAAACACAATCACTAGCGGGTGATTAGGCAGCACTTTTAAGCGCTGGCGAAGGCAAAAAATAAGCCCCGTTGATTTAGTTTTCTGTTGTAGTATAATCGATTAAGGAAGAATCCTAATCGTTGAAACTGTGACTTGTGTGCTAGTATGATTACCAGAGGTATTCTAATCGATTACCACTACTTCCTAATCGATTAGAACTCCATTAGATGGTTTCTAACCGATTACCATTTGTAAAACCCTTCTTGAGCATTTCTAATCGATTAAACATGGCTTCTAATCGATTAAATCATGGGTTCCGTATAAATTCACTTTTCAAAACCTTACCTTTCCCAACTGTAACTATTTTTCCTTCTTCACTTACTTTGAAATTCATCATGACTGTTTTAAATTGGGTAGTAGTGATTTTGGAAGTTCATGTGTGAGAAGAAACTTCAATAGAGTCCCGTTTGTAAGCATGTGTTAGGCCGACACATCTTTACACTCAAGAATATATTGAAGCCTACTTTTACACATTGAAGGTTCATTATCTTCTACTTAGAAAATTTTTCATTTTACCTTCTCATGAAGGCAAGGTTTTGTAACCTGCCTTTTCTAATAGGAAAATTCATTTTGTTTCTAAGACTATGTCTTATCCTTTGACGAGAAGACTTATCTCTTATGAACGTGATCCATCTTTTTTTTGCGCATGTCGTCGATGCTTTCTATTTCCATGATTATGATAGAGTTTCTTTGTCTTTATGTGTTTATGAACTATTCGGAGAAGAGTGAACGCGTGATAGATATATGACACCCTTTTATTTTGTCCTCGAGGTTTACGCAAATTTTGAGGACAAAATTTCTTTTTAGGGGGGGTAGAGTGTAACAACCTGTACTTTTAATACATTGTATATTGTATATTTTCAAATACACGTTTATTTTATTAATTATTATGATTTGTAGATTTAATTATTTTGGTTCCTTATGTGTGTTTGAATTACTGGAAAGTGTTGAATCGGCGTTTATTTGTATTTTTAGAAAATACTAGTATTTTAAATATCATTAGTATTTTAAATATCATTATTTTTAGGATTTTATTTGTGTATGGGATGTGTTAAAATGCGTTTGTGGGGTTAAAAGGGTTTAAAAATTATATAAATATGTATTTTTGGGCTTTACTATGCGCACCCCTCCTTCCTTCTGTCTACAACCCCTTTTTAATTGCTACTTGCACCCCATTTTGCTTATACACCCCCTGGGTTTTTAAAATCCCTTCTCATCTTCTTCTTAGCGGAGCGCACAAACCAGAGAAAAGAAAGAGAACCTCTCTGTCGTATTTCCTCCTTTTTCAATTTCTCTCTCTTCGATTCCTCTCTCGTAGGCCACAAAAAATTCCGAAAACAACATATTCATATACAAGATTCTTCTCACGTGGGTGTTCGACCGAAATGAACACATTTTGAATACCAAGATTCTTGCATAAATCTACCACTGTGTTGCTCACAAATTGAGTCCCGTTGTCTGAAACAATGGTGTGATGAAGTCCAAATATACAAATGATCTTCTTCCAGTAGAACTTCTTAACACGGTTGGCTGTGATTTTAGCAACTGGTTCTGCCTTGACCCATTTACTGAAATAATCCACTCCGACGATGAGAAACTTCAATTGCCCAGTCTGTAACATCCCAATTTTTATGAAAATTATTTTATAGTTTTCGACTACTTCAAAATAAATCATAGAGATTGATCACCTCAATGGTTTGTTAAAGGTATGAAGAGCTACCAAGATTTATTGTAAACAATTTACTGTTTTAGTAATTAATTCAGACAATGCATGCTGTAGACGATAATCGCTTTTAATATGAATTAATCCTGATAAATGTGAAAGATTGTTGTTTGATTGAAGAAAATGATTTTATTGAAAAAGAAATAATTTTCAGGATTTAATAAATATATTCAAGTCATAGTTTGAATTTTCATGGTTTAGTTATTGTGTTAATTGTCTGTGTTATGTCATATTTAATATGACTATTATTTTAAAGATTTTGTCTTGATAATTTTATTGTTTGAATAATATGTAATTAATAAGAGAAATTGAAATTAGTGATCCTCACTAATTTACAGTTTTTATTACGCTGCGAGAATTCTATCGAATTCTGCCGTAACTAGGCTATTGTGTGTGTTTCTAACTGAAACATGCCCAAACTTGATCCGAATTTTATAAAATTTGAGGTCTTAGCATTTTTCAATATTTATGATTTATTGGAAATTTTTCTGGAATTTTTAGGCATCAGAATAATATAGGGTGTTTTCTACGCCCAAAACTACATTACGGTAGCGTTTTAGCTCGTAAATCGAGAAAGTGACATTCATAGAAATACTTCTAATATTTTTAGGGAAATTTTGGTTGATTAATAATTTTTAATTGTAGAATAATTTATTAGATTTATTTTTGGAGTTTTTGATATAAAAACCCTAATATACGCCAGAACGTCAGGCAACCCTTGGCCTGAGCGAAAAACGCCGTCAGAGCTTAAACCCCTGAGATATTTTGAGCAAATGGCTGCCACACACCAATGGGAGGCCAGCCATGTGCTTGTAGCCTACAATTTTGAAGGAAGCATTTTGATTGGTTTAGGAAGTAATGGGTAGTTAGTTTCTAATTATTTGGTTAGGATTCAACTTAAATGAACAAATCTATTCCATCCATGTCCTAGCCGAAAATTTCGTGGCCTCCTTCCTCATATGACCAGCCCCATTCCATTTTCTCCATTGTTGAAGAACTTGAGAAGAACTTGAAAGAGAAAGTGTGGGTTTTGAAGGATTTTGGAGACAAAGCTTCCATCTTTACTTCTTTGCTACTCAATCCTTGTTCAATCATCACCTAACCTCTTGGTAATCTTCATGAACTTCCTCTTATGTTTCTTGAGTTTCATAAAATGGGTTTTGTTGATTCTTAGAGTTGTTGTTGCTTAGAAGTGTTAGATTGTGTTAGAATAGCTTGTTTAATCCTTGAATCCATCAATTTCCTCCTTGATTACACTTGTTTGATCATTTTAAATTTGAGAAACCCTAAGAGATGAAAGGGGCCGAATTTTTAGGACTGTTAGGGGATTTATTTTTGGCTTGATTTTGTGATTTTGGAGTTAGATCTTTGAGGGTTTTAGCTTAGTACACTTAATCTAGTCATATACATGATTATACAAAGTTTTGTGAAATTAATTTGGAGATTTTTTGGGGCTGGAAATCATGGCCATTTAGGGGCTGATTATGGTGTTTTTAATTAAGTTTTTGTTGCTTAAATTTTATGATTAACTAGTGTTAAGATGTAGTAATTAGATTTAGCATTTTTAGCAACTTGTATGGTTTGAAATAAAATGAATTTAGGGGCTGTTTTGGGCTTCCAAAAATCATGACTTAAGAGCAAGTTTTTAATGATGTTTTGACTTGTGTTTGGAGAAAATATGTGACTTCTTTTAGTTACAAAATGGTTGTGAAAACTTGTTTAAATTATAGGTGGTTAGATCTTGTTGTTTATGTTGAAAAACAAGTTGTTTTATATAATTGAAAAAAATTACTTGATGGGGCTGTTTTGAAACAAAATTTTTAGATGTTTTAGGATCAGTTTTAACTTGTTTTAAATTGTATCAAAGTAGTAAAGAAGATGTCTTATGGTAAGAAGTTTTGATTAAATGAAGTTTGTAGGATTTAGGAGTTAATGGCTTGAAATTTTGAAGTTGTTTTGGAGCTTTGAAAACCGTGGCCTTCAAAGGGATTTTGTGACTTGTCCTTGACTTGTTTTATGCTTAAATATGTTGTAAAAAGTAGTTGTTGATTTGGTTTAGCAAAACAATTCAAAGAAGTTTGATTTTAGGAAATGGTTTGGTTTATGTCTAAAGGATTGTCTTAAACTTATACCTAACTTGTTTCTAAAATTTTTATGGCATGTTCTAGGGTTTTTAAATGTGGTTTAAGTTGGGCAAAACACTATTCATTTGGTAAAACACTATTCCAATTGGTAAATTTTGGTTTCAGTTTTTCTAAGTATGTAGCTTTTGTAAAGGTTTGAAAACTTGCATAGTTTGAACTTGTTTCATAATATGTGACTAGGTGTGAACCAAATGGGATTAAGTGAGTAATTCTTAGGCTTTAGGAACCATAGAGCCGTGGCTGCCCTAGGGGTATTAGGGCTTGAGTTTTGGTTTTAATTGATTGAAACTTGTGTTGTTAGGATACGCGCGAGGTACGACTTAACGATAGTTCGAATTTACCTTGCTTGGATTGTTAAAGCGCCCAAGGTAAGGGAAATTCTTACATAATGAGTTTGGGCTTTTCGCCTTGTGTGTTGTTTGCTTGATTGTTGATTGATTGTGTGGTAGTATTTGTAGTATTACTATGTGCTGTTGAGATGTTGTAGCATGAGCTGCTGTGTATTGATTTGGCCCTGTGTGGCAAGACTGAATTGTATTGTGTGACTTAAATCATACTTGATCGATTTAATTGGACTTGAAATTGATGATAATATGTAGCATGTTCTTGGCCCTGCGTGGCATTATGAGTTGTATTGTTTACGTTGAATCACCTTGGATTTCATTGGAACTTGGCATTGAATTGGAATATGAAAAATGTTATTGTTGATAATGGATTAATTAACAATGCGTTGATCGACTGCTATTGGTTGACGATTTACATCAGAACTGATGCGATTCCACAAGCCGAATTCTGATTTCGTAAACAAATTGTTAAGGGCATTTTGAGTTAAAAGTAAGCGTGAGGGTTTTAGTACAACTAGCCAAAGCTTGCAAGGAAATTTCAATGGAATAATAGTAGGGAAAAGACTTGAAATAAATAGTACAATTTGTGAAAACGGTTGAGTTAAATGATGCGCCTGGGAAAATTCTGGCTAGGAAAGACTTGGTAATTAAGAGTGTTCGCACCACCTCTCTTTCCTGGGAATTCTTCCAGTGTGTTATTTAGCACAACTAGGGTTTCAACGACCTAGAACTAAAAAGTATTTTCAGATACATAGGAGTGATACAAGAACTGAGAAAGAGATTTCAAAGATCGAGTTTTTGAAAGAATAAAACATAGGGAACCTAGCGTTCCTATTGAGCATATGGGCCATGTGTCCTGTGCTGGGACTTAATGTCTTGCTTACGTGCACATTTTCTTGATTAAGGATTGGACCTAGTGTTCCGTATGGCGTGCCTAGTATCTCAACCTAAACATTGAGCCTAGTGTTCCGCATTACGTGCCTAGAGTTTCAATCTAAGATTGGGACTAGCGTTCCGCAATTGGACACCCGAACTTTGTGTCCTGTGTTGAACTCTTAGTTAATTGAGATTTGAAAACCCACTAAGTTGAGTGAGTGAGGGTTCGTTGATCCGCATTGATTAATTAAAACATCACTCGAGCGTTCACTACGGTGAGCATGCCATATTGTAGAATTTGTTGGATATCACTCGGGCGTTCACTACGGTGAGCATACCATATTGTAGAATTTATTTGGATGCGTACTAACCATTGAGCATCGACACTCGGAGCGTTTGATTGGTCTTAAAGACTTCAAAAGACGAGTTGTCATGTCACTCGTAGCGTTTGATTAGTCGTACAGACTTCAAAAGGCGAGTTGACACTGCATTGCCTAAGTAGAGGCAAGCCAAAGTAGTGACCAGCCAAAGTAGTGGCAAGCCTAAGCAAAGGCTATCTTGTTCGGACGTTGGGAAAGTAGTCCCTGTCATACTGCTAACCTATTAAGGTTGCAGGTGTATACACAACTTGCCATACTGCATTGACATGCATAGCTAACCACATTTATGATATGTGATGAAGAGTTTGATGAATTTGATATTGTGATGACTTGATCACTGATCTGTTGATAGATTTTCCTGCTCACATGCAATAGTTTGATATTGTAGTGACTTGATTGTTGATCAGTTGGTTGTTTCGTTTGCTCACATGCAATGCTTGATATACCATGATGATGCGTATGGTCTATTAAGTATGTATATGTATATAAAAGCATGTTGTTGTATTATATATGTATATATTGTTTGCATGCGACATAGCTTATGATAAACTCGTGGACAAAGAATTTACCCTTGCACTGTTGTTGGATCGAATGTCCTTATGGATGTCACTTCCAGATGGAGTTCGGTAGCTGTTGCAGTTTCGTCTTTCAGGAGCATTGATGATTGAGCCAATGGAGGAAGATTCCTCTGAGTGCTTCGTGTTATGGTCTTGCTGAGCTGTTTCTCAGTAAGAGTTATAGTGGTTGGCCAGCTTTGCTTAGGGTAATGCCTTTGTTATTTGTGTAATTACTCTTTTCAGAAAACTTCGCCTTAGTGCGAAATGATTATGTTATGTGAAGTATTATTTTGTGATGCATTATACTCTGATATTTGCAAAAGTCTGAATTGGCATCATTTAGAAAACTGGAGTACTCTATGTCTCATTTTGAAAAGGGTTTCAAAGGAAAGAAAATGAAAAAAAAAATACTCCTATTTTTCCATTGCGAAATACATAAGAGTACTCTTTAACTGAAAGCATACAAGCGTTAAATATTTTCAGCCTTAGATTGGGTTGCGCAGTAGCGCTCCGAAAACGGGGTGTTACAATGGTGGTATCAGAGTAGTTAGGTTCTAACCGGATCGCTTTGGGTTAAGCTGGCCTAGATTATTGGGGATTGTCGGGTTATGTGATGCCTAGGTTATGTGGACTTTGTTGTGATTGTCTGTGATGTTTCCTAGCTGAAACATGTATGATATTGTGTGAAATTGTGTACGATCATCTCAGATGATTTAATTTGTTGTGGGGATTTTGATTAGTTTACTTTGTAGAAATTCGATGCATTCGGGGCGAATGAGTCTTTTTGCTAGAGCTAGTAACTTAGATGTGAATTACGTAATCCAAGTGATAGTCTGGATAGCAACTACTGTCGTATAACAGATTGCCGCAGAGAATCAACACCATTGGCTAAGACAACGAACGGAGGAGTGAGCTATTGGAGGGTCAGTTAAGCCGGATTATCAGGGCAAAGGACAAAGAAGAAGACAACAACAAGGAACATCTCATTTCCATCCTCAGGGAAATGACCGCAGTCAGGATCGTCTTGTGGTGTAGGCTATTGGGAATGACCCGGAGTTGAAGTGGCACTGTCATCAATGTGGAAGCAAGGAACCGTTAGCTGAAGAATGTTCATCGAAGAACCGACTATGCCGTAACTACAAGAAGCCAGGACATTTTTCTAAGGACTATTAATTGCCAGATGTGGATCAACTACAGATGCTACGAAGGTTGCGTGCCCAGCTACTGGAGGATATGCCTACATGATAGACAGAAGAGGGAATCACAAGCATCGATAGCAGAAGACGCACTACTTCAACGGTGAAGATGAGGAGCACAACGTTAACAGTAACCAACCAAGGAAAGATTATGCTTTAACTGCAAGGAATTGGGATATCTGTCCAGAGATTGCAAAGTACCACGAGCTGAGTCTATTGTCAACAATGTTGAAACTACAAGACCAACAACTAAGGGACGTGTCTACACCCCAAGTAGAGCAGAGAACTCATCATCTGAAGACTTCATCACAGGAAATGCGACACAATGGAGCTGAGCGGGCCGAGATTTACAAGAGAGATTATCTATAGGTGACGCTATAATTATCGTATTATATGTATTATGGTGTGCGCGTGGTTCTAAATATAGACCACATAAGTATTTTAACTCTGTGACGTATTTTATTATTATACTAAATTCCGAAATCCAAATTTTTATTATACTTTTGGTATTACAATAGGTATTATTGTGATTGTGTATAATTATTTGTAAGTGATGTTGTTGATTTTGTGGTTAATGATTTTTAGAATTTTTCCTTTCTTTTAATGTCATAAAATCGTGGGTTTTTGAAGAACTTGTGGGTGAGTATTTCAAATTACTTAAGCTTTTGATTTTGGGTTGTTTTAAATTGTTTTATTGATGGCTTTGGAAAAAAAATTCTTTTCTTTTGTTGTATGAAAACAATTATTTATGTGATTATTTGTGAGCGTATTTCTTATATGTGAATATTTTAGAGCGCGTTGAATTAAATTTATCTTGATAATTTAATTTACGTGATTTGTCACCAATCGAGCAACTGATTACGCGACTACCCTGACACAGCGAATTAGAGCAACGCCAAGACCGTGGGGCTAATTCAAGAGAGAATTTTTGAGTAGGTGGGAATTGTTAGTGGGAGTATGGTGTCATGATCATGGTTTAGACAATTTTGTAAAATCGTATTCCACTTTATCTTGTCTTTAGACACATTGATGGCTTAATAGAATTTTGGGTATGGGCCACTTTTTCTTCCTTTCTTTCTGCTAGTTCCGTCTCATTAACAAGGGGGATGTGAGTCCATTATTGATATTGATATTGGTAAACATCTAAGATTCCTTTTTTCTCCTTTTTGTGAGTTATCTTAATTCCTTTGACCATTGGCCAACCACACTTATATATACGGAGGAGAGGAGTTTGTTTTCATTTTAGTGTGAAGTGTCGTGAGTTCTAGTGTGAGAAAAACCAAACATTCATCTTCTTGTTCTTCTTGCAAACCGTGAGCTTTAGGATGACTTTGGGGGAAGATCCTTTTGCAATTCCTTGGCGTTTATACTGGTTGATGTTGTCAGTGATTTTGTGTTTGGTGATCGTGCAAATTCTTCTTTCTTGTTTTGTCTACAGACCATGGGTTCATAGAAGATTTTAGGTTCCGTGAGTGCTTTCATGTTGGAAATATCTTGTTGGGGTTAGCATGCAGCCAACGACCTTCGTAACCGTGTTCGTGATTGTACGTGTTCGTGATCTGGATTTGAAATAAGGCATCATTCGCAAGGACTTCTTCAACATGGGCGCGTAGTCCTGTGTTTTGTAGACATTTAAGTTGATGATGTAGTGCCTTACTTTAGTAAGGATATATGAATAAAATGTATGCTTTGTGTTTGATTGTTTGAGTGAAATAATTATTATGTTGTATTGAATTTCAAAGTTCAAATTTATGATATGTTCAGCATTAAGTTATGACTTTTCATAATTTTGATTTTGTTTTGGTTTATAAGTTAATTTTCGGGGACGAAATTTTTTTTTAGGAGGGTGGTAATGTAACATCCCAATTTTTATGAAAATTAATTTATAGTTTCCGACTACTTGAAAATAAATCATAGAGATTGATCACCTCAATGGTTTGTTAAAGGTACGAAGAACTACCAAGATTTATTGTAAATAATTTACTGTTTTAGTAATTAATTTAGATTAAAAGACAGTGTAGACGTATACTGTTTTTAATATGAATTAATCCCAAAAAATGTGAAAGATTGTTGTTTGATTGAAGAAAATTATTTTATTGAAAGAGAAATAATTTTCAGGATTTAATAAATATTTTCAAGTCATAGTTTGAATTTTCATGGTCTAGTTATTGTATTAATTGTCTGTGTTATGTCATATTTAATATGACTATTATTTTAAAGAATTTGTCTTGATAATTTTATTGTTTGAATAATATCTAGTTAATAAGAGAAATTGATATTAGTGATCCTCACTAATTTACAGTTTTTATTATGCTGCGAGAATTCTATCGAATTCTGCCGTAACTAGGCTATTGTGTGTGTTTCTAACTGAAACATGCCCAAACGTGATCCGAATTTTATAAAATTTGAGGTCTTAGCATTTTCCAATATTTATGATTTATTAGAATTTCTACGCCCAGAACTGCATTACGGTAGCGTTTTAGCTCGCAAATCGAGAAAGCGACATTCATAGAAATACTTCTAATATTTTTAGGGAAATTTTGGTTGATTAATAATTTTTGATTGTAGAATAATTTATTAGATTTATTTTTGGAGTTTTTGATATAAAAACCCTAATATACGCGTAACGTCGTGCACCCGGTTGACCGAAAACGCGTCGTAGCGAAACCCTGAGATATTTTGAGCAAATGGCTGCCACACACCAATGGGAGGCCAACCATGTGCTTGTAGTCCCCGTCATACTGCTGACCTATTAAGGCTACATGTGTATACACAACTTGCCATACTGCATTGACATGCATAGCTAACCACATTTATGATATGTGATGAAGAGTTTGATGAATTTGATATTGTGATGACTTGATCACTGATCTGTTGACAGACTTGCCTGCTCACATGCAATAGTTTGATATTTTAGTGACTTGATTGTTGATCTGTTGGTTGTTTCGTTTGCTCACATGCAATGCTTGATATACCATGATGATGTGTGCGGTCTATTAAGTATGTATATGTATATAAAAGCATGTTGTTGTATTATATATGTATATATTGTTTGCATGCGACATAGCCTATGATAAACTCGTGGACAAAGAATTTACCCTTACACTGTTGTTGGATCGGATATCCTAATGGATGTCACTTCCAGATGGAGTTCGGTAGCTGTTGCAGTTTCGTCTTTCTGGAGCATTGAAGATCGAGCCAATGGAGGAAGATTCCTCTGAGTGCTTCGTGTTATGGTCTTGCTGAGCTGTTTCTCAGTAAGAGTTATAGTGGTTGGCCAGCTTAGCTTAGGGTAATGCCTTTGTTATTTGTGTAATTACTCTTTTCAGAAAACCTCGCCTTAGTGCGAAATGATTATGTTATGTGAAGTATTATTTTGTGATGCATTATACTCTGATATTTGCAAAAGTCTGAATTGGCATCATTTAGAAAACTGGAGTACTCTATGTCTCATTTTGAAAAGGGTTTCAAAGGAAAGAAAATGAAAAAAAAAAATTACTCCTATTTTTCCATTGCGAAATACATAAGAGTACTCTTTAACTGAAAGCATACAAGCGTTAAATATTTTCAGCATTAGATTGGGTTGCACAGTAGCGCTCCGAAAACGAGGTGTTACACAATCGCAATTGGAAAAGATCCGAGAATATCTACCCCCACATGTGGAAAGGACAAGGGGAAATGACAGATCGGAGTTCCTCTACCAGAGCATGATATAGATTGTCAAATCTTTGGCATTTGTCACATCGCTTGACGAATTCTCTACAGTCCTGGATCAGCTTAGGCCAATATTAGCCGGCACATACGACATTATTAGTAAGCGACCTTCCTCCGATATGGCTACCACATATGCCCTCATGAATCTCTCTCGTCACTTACTCGGTCTCTTTTAGTGAGGCACCTGAGCATGGGGAGCATGGATGAGGACACACCCATCTTACAAAGCTTTCATTCGACCATTGTGTATTTGGCTGAGTTCTTCTTGCACTGTTTAGCTTCGTTTTCATCTGAAGGAAGAACTTGAGTTTGTAGATAAGTGGTTATGGGTGACATCTAATTGTGATCATCCTGAATGAAAGAAACCTCAAGCCCTTTTGTATTGGGCCTTCCAATGGTCTCTTGAATGATAATGTGATTGTTTGCAGATATTTTGGTGCTTATGAGTTTGGACAAGAGATCTGCACGTGAGTTCTGCTTCCTTGGGACATCATGAGTTCAAAATGTTGGAAATTTGTTGCTATCCTCTTCACCTTGTCTAGGTATTTGCTCAATTGAGGATCCTTTGTTTGGAATTCTCCTGAAATTTGATATGTGTCATCAATTGCGAGTCACTTCTAACTCTCAGCTTGATGACTCCCATCTCTTAGGCCAACCTCGTGCCCGCAATCAATTCCTCATATTCTTCCAGGTTGTTACTTGCCCTAAACTCAAAGCAAAGAGATTATTCTATTGGCATATCTCCTGGATCTTCAAGGACGACTCCAGCTCTGCTGCCTTTGAGGTTTGAGGCTCTATCAACAGATAAAACCCAGCCTTAACATAAGTCGATAGTAGGATGTGATGAAAACTCTACTACGAAGCCCGCCAAGATTTGGGCTTTGATTGCACCCCTGGGAACAAAAGTTATGTCATACTCGAAAAGTTCTACACACCAAGATACCAGTCTTCCAACAAGGTCAGGCTTTCAAAGAACCTAACGTATTGGGTGGTTGGTTCGTATGATGATTCAGTGGCTCTAGAAATATGGTCGTAACCTTTGTGCCGAGGTAATTAAGCTAAAGCGAGTTTTTTTGTTTTTTGATATCGGACTTCTGCTCCACGAAAAACCTTGCTGACAAAGTAAACCGACATCTGCTCCTTATCTTTTTCCGGTACTAAAACTAAACTCAAAGCATTCTCTGTGACAGAGAGATACAAATACAGGGATTGTCTGGGAAATGGGCGAGATAGAATGGGTGGTGAAGATAAAAAAAATTTAAGTTCTTGGAAAGCTTCCTCACATTCTTGAGTCCAAGTAAATTTACCACTTTTTTTTTTAACATGAAAAGAAATGAATAGCTCGGTCACCTGACCTGGAAAGAAATCTGGATAGGGCTGTTATGCGACCGATTAGCTGCTAGACTTCTTTCGTATTGGAGGAACTTCTCATATCGATGATAGCTCGGCATTTGTCAGGGTTCACTTTAATCCCTCTGTTTATAAGCATAAAACTGATGAATTTCCCCTCTTGCACTCCGAAGGAGCATTTCTCTGGATTAAGCTTCATGTTATAGTTTCCAAGACGAGTGAAGATCTCCTCTAAGTCATCTCTATGGTTACCACTATCTGGAGTCTTGACTACCATGTCATCAACATAGACCTCCAAGTTCCGACCTATCTAGTCTGTGAAGACGTTGTCCATGAGTCTTTTATAGGTCACACCTGCGTTTTTCAAGCCAAAAGGCATGACTTTGTAACAATAATTATAGGATTCTGTCATGAGTGTTATCTTTTCTGCATCTGGGGGTGCATTCTGATCTAGTTGTAACCCGAGTATGCATCCATAAAACTTAATAATTTATATCATGATGCTCCATCCACAAGGCAGTCAATATTCGGCAGAGGATAAGAGTCCTTAGCGCAAGTTGCATTCAAGTCAGCAAAATCTACACACATCCTCTACTTGCCATTCGATTTTTTTACAAGGATGGCGTTTGCCAACCAAGTAGGATATTGAACCTCTTTGATGAATGAAGCTTTTAGCAATTTTGTTGTCTCTTTTATGACAACTCACCTTCGTTTTTCTCCCAACCTCCTTTTTCTTTAATCAAGTAGCCTAACTTTTGGATCTAAAGCAAGTTTATGACATTAAATTAGGATCAATACCTGGCATGTCTGCTGGAGTCCAAACGAATACATCAATATTCTTCTTCAAGAAAGCAACTAAGTCCTTTTCTTCCTCTTCTTTTAAAGAAGTCCTTATCTTGGTCGTCTTCTCTGGGACTTCTCCAATTTGGACATGTTTCGACTCTTCAATCGGATCCACAAGGCTGTCCTGGTAGTCCTCTCGTGGATCCAACTCTGCAAAGTTAATGTTAATATTTTGAGTGTTGGCTATCCTGATAACATTTCCTCGCCATCTCTTAATCCCCCTTCAGCACTCCATCTTTCCCATCCTCTGATGGATGTTTCAAGGTAGAGCTACTCCCAATGAATTAATGGCAGATCTACCCAATATAATGTTGTAAGATGACTGTCCTTGAACGACCAAGTATCGAACCCGAACTGTCTTGGCATATTCTCCTTCACCAAATGTAGGCTTTAGATTGAGATGACCACGGACTATCGCTTGCTCTCCCAAAAAACCTACTAGTGATCCTTTGAAGGATTGCAGTAGATCGGTGTCAAGCTCCACTCCTTGGAAAGCGACCCAAAATAAAATATCCTTCGAGCTTCCCGGGTCAACAAGGACCCTCTTCACGTTATCTGAGAATGAGAGGTCCAGACTTTTAGGAAGATGAAGTTCCTCTGTAACATCCCAAATTTCCTTTAATTTGGTAAATTAAAAGTAAATTTGGAACTTAGGGGTAAAATGGTAATTTTACCCTAGAATTAAGAAAATGTGAGACTGATTAGGTATGAGTGATTTTAATTGATTAGGTTAACTAAGGTTGATTTAAGGACCTAAGGGCAAATCTTGTTATTTAAAAGGGGTTTATTAGCTAAATCCTAATTAAACACATGAAAATGCCCCACCATACACCACAATTTCTCTCCTCACACCTTAGAGCCCTCTCACTCACCCTATACTCCTTCCCTCACGCGACTAGCAGAAGAAAAAAGAAAAAAAAGGAAAAGGGAAAGAAAAGGGAAGAAACGGAGAAAGAGAGAGAGACGCGGGGAAAAAGAGAGGGAAGGAGCCATGAGGGCTCCGGCGAACGCGACAGCGGGAGGAGGAGGCACGCCACCACGCCATGGAGAGGAGAAGCAGAATGCGATCGAGAGAGATCGGGCAGAGAGAGATCGAAAGACAGAGATGGAGCTCGAGCAAAGAAGGAACGAAGAAGGAAAAGGAAACAGAAGAAGAAGAAGAAGAAGAAGAAGAAGAAGAAGAAGAAGAAGAAGAAGAAGAAGAAGAAGAAGGGAAGGAAGAAGATTAGGAGTTTGGTTCAAACTTCCATGGAGGTTAGGGCAAAGAACAACTAAGGAAGTGGGCTTACATGTGGGATTTGCTCGATGGAGAAGAAGAAACCGAACTCAAAATGAGAGAGATTGAAGGAAGAAGAGGAATGGGGCAGAAAACAGAACCTAGAGTGTACCTCAATGAAAAAGGGATTTTTGGAGCTTAAATCCCTAATCATGGGAATGATTTAGGTAACATAGATTTCCCCTTTAAAACCTCCCTTAGGGTGTGCTAGGATTTATTGTTCTAATTTTTTAATTAGATTACCTTCGAATAGATTATTATGATATTATAATGGGTTTGAGTGAAAGAAGTTGGATGGCTGCTTCCAACCCCCCACAAATGTGTTGTATGATGTTTGTCTATTGTGAGTTCCATTAAGCTCCAATCGGAATAATTGATTTTTAGTTTGGCGTTCGAACTAGCCTAATTTGGGAGTTGCTATGACTTCCTTGAATTAACAGAGGGCTTTAGGCCCCTTTGAAATGAGTTTTAGGTTCATATGCTTCTTGACTTTGATTTGGTACACATATTAAGTTGTTTCTTATGTTTTAATTAATATTGTAATTCCCAAATGCATGTGCTAAATCATTGTATTATATTCCTTTTTGATTGGATTGTGATTGAGTTGACATATGTTGAAAGTGGAAGAAAAATGAAAGGTAGAAAACTCCACTGCACAAGCCACCACGGCCATGCCCCGTGGCACGGCCTGGCCGTGCTTTGTTCTTCTTCTGATTTTAAAAGAAGAAGGAGGGGGCACGACCATGCCCTGTGGCACGGTTAGACCGTGCCTCCCTACAGAGTCATGTTATTCTTTTTAATCTCTATGTTTTGATGATTAATGACTTATATATATTGGGTCCTTAATGAAGGGGGTTTCAATCCTATAATGAGGGCAATGCAAATTTACTAGACTTGCTTTAAGAATGAGGCTTTTGATGTTTGAAATTGATTATGCATTTTGATTATTCGACATGATTGCTTGGGATGATTATTTGACATGGCATATGCATTGATGTTTGTCTGTCCGTATGATGATTCAGACGGCAAGCCCATCGATTTTGAATCGTTTCAACGTGTATTGGCGAGGGCTCCCTTTGTTGATTAATTGTAATGGAATCATATGTCAATTTTAATTGAGTTTAGGGCCGAGGGGGTACATTTGAGGAACTCGTTATGCATGATGTATTTCCCTTGGTCGATTAATCGTAAAGGAATCTTGTCTCAATTTCAATTAAGTTTAGGGCCAAGGGAGTACATTTTATGAATATGATGTGAAATTTATTACATTTTGTTCTATGCTTGAGGTTTTATTAAGAATTACGTAACCTTGCGAATGTTTGCTCTGGAATTGAGTTTCTGTACTAGCATTGATGGTTAATTTGAATGATTAAGGTATTTTGAATAAATATACTTATGTTTATTGGGACGAGTTTTCCATAAGTTGCACATCACGTATGGCTGGAAACAACAGTAAAAGTTTTTATGATTTTAAGTCTATGTTACTGAGTTTTATAAAATCATGTTTTGGGGCGTTGTTTTCAAGTACAAGCTGATTGAAGAGCTTCAGAGCATGAGACGTGCTCGGTCTTGCCTCTCTGTGAGAGCTCAAGTCACCAGATCACGAGTCAGTGTCCTAAATATTAGGTTATGTCCCTGTAATATTAGTAAATAATGTATAGATTGTAAGTGTTATATCTTATTGTTTGTTGTTATTGTAAAGGTTTGTAATTAGTTAAAGTTAATTTCCGCTTTTTGAAACTCTGATATATGCATGACCTCTTTAGTGTATTTGAAATATTTTACTTAGTCAAAGTCAGGTGTTTTCATCAGATGTTCTTGTTATTTGAAAAGATTATATTTCGCTAAAGTATAGTAATTTTAAATAGGATTCATTCCTTAATACTTTGAAAGGTGAAAAATTTTCCCGCATTTATCTGTAATCCTTGATTGGTTTAGTAAGTAATTCCCTAATTAGAGTTAGGGCGTTACATTATGGTATCAGAGCAGTTCGACCCCCTCGGACTATGAGTCAAGTGTGTCTAGAAGTGATCTGATTTAGGAAAGAGTCAGTTGTGTCTGTAAATCTGAGTTTTCTAAGTTCTTTTGATGAATTATTGGGGTAGCCCACCTTAAGGATTAATCTAAGGAATGAGGAGGATGAAGATTCGCAGGGAATGTTAGAGGTATGTAATCATTTCACGAGACGTCCTCATATATGTATCTATTCCTAAGTACAGTTTCAGATTCCGTAATGATCGTTCAATAGTAGTCCAGGTCGTGAAAGATTTAAGCCATTCTAGCCTGCCTAAGTCCATGGAGTGCATACCTGGCCGCAATGAGGTGAGTTGGCCACGTTACACTCTGCTACTACTGGAAGTTCATTATAAGAGTTCTGGTATGACGAATTTGATGATCAAAGTAGTCACGGGACAACGAGAGTATTACGGGATACACTTGGAGAAACCGCGACCTTTGTGAACGATAAGATGTTTTAGTATCCGATTAATACTCATGATTCATGTATTGGAAAATTCTTTTATATGATATAAAAGTTTCAGTTTTGAAAACACAAAGTTTGAAAGTCAGAAAGTTATTATGGAAGTTACGATTTAATAAACGTGAACGAACTTCTTTCACTTCTATTTTTTGTTGATTGTTTTCAATATTCTTGCATGAGCTGATTTAATGCTTGCTTGAGAACTGGAAATTGAGAAGCATCAACCTAATGTTTGTTGTGATACTTGACTTTTGTGGTGCTTGATTTAAATGATATTAAGCTTCACGTCACGTGGTAAGTTTTTCAACACTTATTACTTGTGTCAATCATTTGTTATTGGTTATGAAGTTGCACTTTTTGTGTTTGAGATTTATAGGTATGAATCCTTATACCTTGGTTGGTGAAATGTCAGTAGATGATTTTCACTTGCATGATTGAGGAGTTTATGTGTTGTGTTAGAATTGAAATTGAATGAATAGGCTCGTATGTGAATATTTTCAATCATGCTTTGATGTTTGACATGTCGGTTCCTTTTGGGTGAAAAAGGTTGGCTGTTGACCCCCACACCGACATATGTTTAGATTTTCTTCATTGTTCTCTCCACGGAGGGGATTTTGAGGTGATGTATGTTTTGGCTAGTGAATATACGTGAGCAAATACCTTAGTATTACTTACTTATATTCGAGAGTCGAATTAGGGGTTATGACCACGCATTGGTCACTGTCGTACCCCATGTATGAAATGTTTAGTAAGATGACGAATGTGGACAATTTCCAATTACTTAGATTTTATAAGCCTGATAGGTTTGGACGAGTGATACTTCTGAAGCAGGAAATGCAAAGGTCACTTTGGGATATAGTGAACTCGATTCTTGTAGTAATTGATGTATGTGACACCCTCTACCCCGTCATGGCATTTTAGCAATGTAAGAAGAAAATAACACAAGATAAAAAAAAATATTCATTCGGATAAAACTTTCCTTTGAAACGAAATAGAGTTGTCACGTTCACAACATGCGGAAATAGAAAATGAGTATGAAATACAATTAATAAAAATAACCCAAGTCCCCGATGTCACAATAATTCAGAGCTCTTCCCCTAATCATTACATCGGAAGAAAACAATAACTTAAACAAGTAAACACAAGTCTTCTATCTATCACAGCGAGCTATCGTGATTACTTGCCGGCATTCATATCCTCAATACCTGCAGTCTCAGCATCTACACATACCCCGTGGGATATGCATAGCCACAAGAGAGGTTAGTCATCATAACCTCAGATAGTGCATACAGCGTAGGAAATTAATGAACAATGCGCAATATACAACAATTCCAATAAGGACATCTAATCACTAGCGTTAAGGCATAAGATGGTACCACAACGGCCAAATATCACATGCTACAACATCAATCACAACATTAAGGTACATTACCACAACAATTATATATCACATGCCACGGCATCAACCACAACAAGGTACATTACCAACACTAAACAACCAGGCACATGATCATGTAAAACAATGTATTTATAGAACCATAACTATATGCATGTGGATCCACTTAAAACGAAGCCGGGATACCTTGCCCGTTTCGGAATACCGTGTCGATGGTGTACCAATAACAACAGGATCGAACCTCACCCGTCACGGGATACCTTGCCCGATTCGCCCCTACTAACCGTAGGGACCGAAACCTCGCTCGTCACGGAATACCTTGCCCGATTCGCCTACTAACCAAAGGACCGAAACCTCGCCGTCACGGGATACCTTGCCCGATTCGCCCTTTTTTTTTTTTTAACCGTAGGACCAGGAAACCTTGCCGTCACGGGATACCTTGCCCGATTCGCCTCTACTAACCAAAGGATCGGAAACCTCGCCACACGGATACCTTGCCCGATTCGCCCTTTTTTCTTTTTAACCGTGGGACCGGAAACCTTGCCCGTCACGGGATACCTTGCCCGATTCGCCTCTACTAACCAAAGGACTGAACCTTGCCCGTCACGGGATACCTTGCCCGATTCGCTTTTTAACCGTAGGGATCGGAAACCTCGCCGTCACGGGATACCTTGCCCGATACGCCTCTACTAACAATAACAACAACAACAACAACAATGACGACACCAAGATACATGAACATGACCAAACGCGGTGTCTAACCATAACATCCTCTATCGCCATATTTTCGACGAGTAACAACAACAACAACAAAGAGAACACAATTCATAAGTTAGCTAGTGCCTTCTACCAATAACATGAACATTTAATAATCTTAGCAACTTTGATTAAGCACATACATCCAAGTGAAACTTTGGCATAGAAGGACTAGTTCTCTCAGATTAACATACTAATAAATCAATAGGCATCATAAATGAACCTTAGACATTCTACTTAAGCTTTACAATATCAACATAATTCGAGGGATTCCAGTTCTTTGATTCTTACTTAGTGGCTACACTTTCATAGGGTCTAAAGCCTACTATTTAGTTATTTAATTTCCTTACATTGTCATTTGTTAACAACCAATTTCTGTACATCAAGCATATAACAACCAAAGCTCAATCATCACGCCAATTTCAACAACCAATAAAATTATCACATCACGTTACAATAAATATCACTAGTCAAGAATAGTAATTGAGGAGTTCGGATGTCTCCCTATCACGGTGGTGATAGTGCTCGTTTTTCGTTCCCGCGGGAGGCGTAGGGGTCATGGGACACCCCTATTGTTCATACATGTTCCATACACTCACTAGAAGAGAACAACTACCCCTTACCTCAAGTGAATTTCGTGCTCCTAGGATGGCATGAGGTAACACCAAGCTTTTCCTTTCCTAGTGAAGCTTTCCTCAAAGAAACACAAGAGCAAGGGTTTAGGAATGGAAAAATCATGGTTTAGAACCCTAACATTGATCTTAAAGACAAAACTTATCATTAGAAGAGTTACCACCTCCTATTCCTCCCAATGAGGTCAGACGAGTTACAATAACGATGCTCCCCGGTCGAGTCCCGTAGCGTAGTCTTGAGTTAGAGCCCTTGACACCACAAAATTGGAAGAAGGGAAGGAAGAGCTTTTCTCTGTTTGGATTGGTCTTATGAGCAGCTCCTAATCATGTTTAGGGTCTTAGAACTGATGCTTAGTGGCTAGGTTAAGTCTAGGGGTCGTGGTTGCCCTTTCAGGTCGAGAATGGGTCACACTGGGTCACAGAACCGGCCCAAAACGAGTTAAAACGCGAAACAGCGCGTAGTCACTTATCAACTGTGGGCGCCGGGCGCCTACACTCCCTGGGCGCCCTGCGCCTGCTCTCGGTGAGGTCTGGGCGCCCGAGCTTCAGTCTGGGCGCCCTGTGCCTGAGTTTGGACACTCGGTGCCACTGTTTTGGTCGTAACTGGAGCTACAGATGTCCGATTGAGGTGTTCTTGGTGTCTTTGGAAAGCTAAGAGAATTTCCTACAATTTTATCTCTAATAGGCTTACCCAAATTCGGACTCTAACAGGATCAAAAATACAGTTGAAATATACTATAATATTCCTAAGTGTTACGCTTGCGTTGTGTTGACTCCAGAGAGCATATCTAGAGTTGTAGGTATCGAAATCGAGTCGAACTAAAGCCAACTAAAAGATAAGAGATAATGCTACAACTTTATTGAAGGGACTTAAATCCCATTGAGTTGTTAAGAGGTTCGAAAATGGGGAATACGATGACCGAAATAACTAAATATAGGAATAAAGGTACATCTGGACACTTAATCGGCTGAAGGAACGGTAAAACATATGAAACCCAACCCAAGCAACAATAAGCATGTTCTAATACCCTAAGACATATCCTAATCTTGAAGGATGAAAAATTAGGGCTGTTACAATTCTACCCCCTAAAAATAATTCCGCCCTCTAATTTCTCTAGGTGTTATTAAACCATTACCTGCTCGTGTCCCTAAAACATCATGCAACCATCTTCACTATTGCTATATATATTCCACACAATTCTTTCTTAAGAGGGTCAACTAAGGTCACTAGCTGGAGAACTTAGTCCTTTTAAAGGTCTAGAATTTCAAAAGTTGTAACTTAAATGTCTAGCGTACTAACCAATCATATGCTCAGGTGACTTTCATGGCTCCTCCTAGGATTAACTCCTTAAACTAAGGAATACTAAAAATTACTATCTTAAGGCATCAAAACTGCAATAACCACAATGAATCAACAAGACTAACATCTAAATCCTTAAGAACCACTCCATAAGTTGATTACCGGTCCTTATTCCGCATAACCACGTTCTTTAAAACTTAATACAACACACCGTACAAGGTCTACTAAGGTCAGGTGGAACTAAAACGAGATTGAGGTTAACTATCTTAGGGTAAAATCATGCGAAGCTAGACATACAACCTTTATAAAACCAAATCATAATTAAAGCTATAATATATATATATATACACACATTTAGCAACATATCATAAACAACAATTCAACAATCAATATTCACTTAAACATAATATACAAAAGTTAACGACCAAAGTACAAATGTACTAAAGCATCAATTTAAAAAGAGAAAATAACATTTTTTTCATAAATATTAATACTAATAGAAAAAATGAAACACAAACAAAACAATTTCCCTTATCAAAGGCATTTTATATTGCAGCCAAGATTAATCACTAGCTAAATATATAAGTCGATCAAAAGGCATCGTGCATTTAAACTAGAAATCAATAATTTAGTAATGCAACACAGTCATATAATTATCTAACAGAGTTCGTAAACTTACCTCAGTTCAAGCATGTAACATTTTCAAAGCAAACTAAGCAACAGATATAACGTAGTGCTTTCACATTTCAATATAAATATTCAAGATAACCTCAAGTCTCCTTGAAAGAGATAACACGCTTGTATTTAATAGAGAGTCAAATGAAGTATAAAATATAGAAAGATCAATTAACCGCATGTCGCTGAATGTAACAAAATAAATTCTAATTAATTTTTTTTTAATATCAATCAAAAATAATTCAGCAATCAAGACTTAGTTAAGCAATATGCACACACAAAAATTATAGGCTAGAGTATGTTAGACTAAAACGTTAAAATATAATGAATAAAAAAAGAAGTATTCATCATTTTTAATCTATTTATTCCGTAAAAAAAAAATAGAAACCTATTTATCCTAAAAGAAATAACATGTTTGCATGCAATGTTTCATAGTCATTAAAGTTAAGCACACAATATAGCAAAAGAAGTTTATCGCAAATTAAGGCATGACTAACTACAGTATTTATCTTAAGGTACCCTACGCAAAACCTTTATTATTTCTACTGCTCAACTTACTCTAGGAAAACATTCTATAGGGTGCTACACAATAATAGACTCGGTTTCTGTTAGAACATCTAAAATCGGTTTGGTGGTCTTATCAGAAGGCAAAACAATATATTTCCCAAAGAGTAACTAATGTCCCCCCTACTCGTTCAGCCAGGTAATCCAAGCAATAATAACCATGTGCAACAATCACCTATTCTTCTATAAGGTTCTCTGATAGGGGCTTAAGCGTAAAGATGTCGACGCCACATGATTACCCTCAAGCTCTACAAAAGATTCTTCCTATAGCATAGCCACGATTCCACAAGGCTTACTCGATAACATAATTCCCAACTAACAATGTCAGAATCTAACATAAGGTCACTTATCCTTTCTAGTTAAGCTACTAGCCCATTGTACTTACTAGAATTCCTTTAAGGTAATGGATAAAAGTCTTGAACCTTAAGTGCAACAACTAAGGGTTAACTCGCATCTCTCGATTACTGGTTGATCCTTCTCAATTCACTAAGCGTAATTTTAAACAAGATACTAAGAAATTAACAACTTAGGAAATTGCTAACCCAAGATTCATAGCTAATGGTTCAGGTACCTACTATCTTAGCTCTATCTATCATATACTCCTGTGAACTTAGCCCGCTGAGAATTGTTCGTGTACTAGAACAAACAAAATTAAACAAGTAATGCATGTAACTCAACTCAGAGTTCACGCACTGAAACACAATAGACCACACACAAAGCCCGGTTAGAACCGAACTGCTCTGATACCACTAATTGTGACACCCTCTACCCCGTCATGGCATTTTAGCAATGTAAGAAGAAAATAACACAAGATAAAAAAAAAATATTCATTCGGATAAAACTTTCCTTTGAAACGAAATAGAGTTGTCACGTTCACAACATGCGGAAATAGAAAATGAGTATGAAATACAATTAATAAAAATAACCCAAGTCCCCGATGTCACAATAATTCAGAGCTCTTCCCCTAATCATTACATCGGAAGAAAACAATAACTTAAACAAGTAAACACAAGTCTTCTATCTATCACAGCGAGCTATCGTGATTACTTACCGGCATTCATATCCTCAATACTGCAGCCTCAAGATCTACACATACCCCGTGGGATATGCATAGCCACAAGAGGGGTTAGTCATCATAACCTCAAATAGTGCATACAACGTAGGAAATTAATGAACAATGCGCAATATACAACAATTCCAATAAGGACATCTAATCACTAGCGTTAAGGCATAAGATGGTACCACAACGGCCAAATATCACATGCTACAACATCAATCACAACATTAAGGTACATTACCACAACAATTATATATCACATGCCACGGCATCAACCACAACAACAAGGTACATTACCAACACTAAACAACCAGGCACATGATCATGTAAAACAATGTATTTATAGAACCATAACTATATGCATGTGGATCCACTTAAAACGGCCGGATACCTTGCCCGCTTCGAATACCGTGTCGAGAGTGTACCAATAACAACAGACCGAACCTCACCCGTCACGAGATACCTTGCCCGATTCGCCCAATAACCGTAGGGACCGAAACCTCGCCCGTCACGGGATACCTTGCCCGATTCGCCTCTACTAACCAAAGGGACTGAAACCTCGCCCGTCACGGGATACCTTGCCCGATTCGCCTTTTTTTTTTTTTTTTTTAACCGAGGGACTGGAAACCTTGCCCGTCACGGGATACCTTGCCCGATTCGCCCTACTAACCAAAGGACCGGGAAACCTCGCCCGTCACGGGATACCTTGCCCGATTCGCCCTTTTTTTTTCTTTTAACCGTAGGACCGGGAAACCTTGCCCGTCATGGGATACCTTGCCCGATTCGCCCTACTAACCAAATGACCGGGAACCTTGCCCGTCACGGGATACCTTGCCCGATTCGCCCTTTTTAACCGTAGGACCGGGAAACCTCGCTCGTCACGGGATACCTTGCCCGATACGCCCTACTAACAATAACAACAACAACAACAACAATGACGACACCAAGATACATGAACATGACCAAACGCGGTGTCTAACCATAACATCCTCTATCGCCATATTTTCGATGGAGTAACAACAACAACAACAGCAGAACACAATTCATAAGTTAGCTAGTGCCTTCTACCAATAACATGAACATTTAATAATCTTAGCAACTTTGATTAAGCACATACATCCAAGTGAAACTTTGGCATAGAAGGACTAGTTCTCTCAGATTAACATACTAATAAATCAATAGGCATCATAAATGAACCTTAGACATTCTACTTAAGCTTTACAATATCAATATAATTGCGGGGACTCGAGTTCTTTGATTCATACTTAGTGGCTACACTTTCATAGGGTCTAAAGCCTACTATTTAGTTATTTAATTTCCTTACATTGTCATTTGTTAACAACCAATTTTCTGTACATCAAGCATATAACAACCAAAGCTCAATCATCACGCCAATTTCAACAACCAATAAAATTATCACATCACGTTACAATAAATATCACTAGTCAAGAATAGTAATTGAGGAGTTCGGATGTCTCCCTATCACGGTGGTGATAGTGCTCGTTTTACGTTACATGAGGCGTAGGGGTCATGGGACACCCCTATTGTTCATACATGTTCCATACACTCACTAGAAGAGAACAACTACCCCCTTACCTCAAGTGAATTTCGTGCTCCTAGGATGGCATGAGGTAACACCAAGCTTTTCCTTTCCTAGTGAAGCTTTCCTCAAAGAAACACAAGAGCAAGGGTTTAGGAATGAAAAATCATGGTTTAGAACCCTAACATTGATCTTAAAGACAAAACTTATCATTAGAAGACTTACCACCTCCTATTCCTCCCAATGAGGTCATGACGAGTTACAATAACGATGCTCCCTACGAGTCCCGTAGCGTAGTCTTGAGTTAGAGCCCTTGACACCACAAAATTGGAAGAAGGGAAGGAAGAGGTTTTCTCTGTTTGGATTGGTCTTATGAGCAGCTCCTAATCATGTTTATGTTGTTAGAACTGATGCTTAGTGGCTAGGTTAAGTCTAGGGTCGTGGTTGCCCTTCAGGTTGAGAATGGGTCACACCGGGTCACAGAACCGCCCAAACGAGTTAAAGCAGCAGCTTGAGCGTAGTCACTTATCAGCTATGGGCGCCGGGCGCCTGCACTCCCTGGGCGCCCTGGGCCTGCTCTCGGTGAGGTCTGGGCGCCCGAGCTTCAGTCTGGGCGCCCTGCGCCTAAGTCTGGACACTCGGTGCCACTGTTTTGGTCGTAACTGGAGCTACAGATGTCCGATTGAGGTGTTCTTGGTGTCTTTGGAAAAGCTAAGAGAATTTCCTACAATTTTATCTCTAATAGGCTTACCCAAATTCGGACTCTAACAGGATCAAAAATACAGTTGAAATATACTATAATATTCCTAAGTGTTACGCTTGCGTTGTGTTGACTCCAGAGAGCATATCTAGAGTTGTAGGTATCGAAATCGAGTCGAACTAAAGCCAACTAAAAGATAAGAGATAATGCTACAACTTTATTGAAGGGACTTAAATCCCATTGAGTTGTTAAGAGGTTCGAAAATGGGGAATACGATGACCGAAATAACTAAATATAGGAATAAAGGTACATCTGGACACTTAATCGGCTGAAGGAACGGTAAAACATATGAAACCCAACCCAAGCAACAATAAGCATGTTCTAATACCCTAAGAAATATCCTAATCTTGAAGGATGAAAAATTAGGGCTGTTACAATGTAGTTGCCCTAGAACATGCAATCTTGTGATGTGTAAATTATTGTGGACTAGCATTCCTTGTTAATTCGTTAGTCGTGACCACTTAGTTCAATAGCGATTAGAATTGATAAGCAAGGGTTCTTAGTGGTACGGGTTTGATCAATTAGGATGGGCATTCATAATCGATTAGGTTTCCAACACTTGCTATAATTGATCAGGTTTTTTGACCTAACCATTATGGATGGATCTAAGATTGATTGGAAACTTTAAAGTCTTCTAAAGAACCTATAAGACTTTTGATTCGAAATACCTTAGTGTTTTCTCAAATCAAAAGGGATGGTGATGAGCCAAACTTCTTAATGCCTCAGTTGTAATTAGGGAATCTTGATGGTAATCAAGCCCTAGTTTGTTAGCAAAGCCCTAAATCTTCTAGGCATAGTGATCTTAGTGGAATAACTAGCCTAAGGAAGAGTATTAGACTATAGTCCTCGAACTATAAGAGTCATAGTCATAGCTAAATCAGCGGGAATTCAAAGATATTAATGTCTATGCTAGATTCATTAGCCGGTGTATGAAGTGACCTTGTTTGACTAATTACAAACTCTATCTTAATTTAATAAGAATCTTATTGGAAATAAGACTTAGTTTTTAACCGGTTAACTAATCACCAAATTCTCCGGATACTTGACTTATTGTTGCTATTAATTCCATTTCGAATTTCCAATGATTTAGAGCAATCGAGATAGGGATGCATTACGTTGTTGGATTAATTTTGATGCAAATCATGTTATTGATATAACGTCAGTCAGGGTCTAGCACAAGTCATTGATGTGAGATCCTTGACGGTTCTATTTGAGTATATAGCAATGAAGAGATAGTAGATTCCATTTCAATTATAATTGAACCATAAGGCACAAGTCCATATTAGTTAGAACCTAATAGTAATAGGTATCCTAATTCTCAAAAATGAGGGAGGTAACCTTAGATTAGCCTAAGCCAAGGAAATGAACTTACTCATTTGGAATTGGGTAGGACTGGAGTTCGCAGCGGAAGCATGGGAAACAGATCCTACACAAGGATAAGGTTAGAAGGCAGGGTGAATTTTGGGGACAAAATTCCTAAAAGGTGGGGAGTAATGTAACATCCTAAATTTCCTTTAATTTGGTAAATTAAAAGCAAATTTGGAACTTAGGGGTAAAATGACCATTTTACCCTAGAATTAAGGAAATGTGAGACTGCTTAGGCATGAGTGGTTTTAATTGATTAAGTTAACTAAGGTTGATGTAAGGACCTAAGGGCAAATCTTGTTATTTAAAATGGGTTTATTAGCTAAATCCTAATTAAACATATGAAAATGCCCCACCATACACCACAATTTCTCCCCTCTCACCTTTGAGCCCCCTCACTCACCCTATACTCCCTCCCTCACGCGACCAACAAAAGAAAAAAGAAGAAGAAAAAAGAAAAGAAAAAGGGAAAGAAAAGAGAAGAGAGGGAGAAAGAGAGAGAGACGCGAGGAAGAAGAAAGGGAAGGAGCCACGAGGGCTCCGGCGAACGTGACGGCAGGAGGAGGTGGCACGCCACCGCACCATGAGAGGAGAAGTAGAATGCGACCTAGAGCAGAGAGAAGAACGAGACAGAGAGAGATCGAGAGACAGAGTAGTGCTCGAGCACAAAAGGAGAGAAGAAGGAACAGGAAATAGAAGACGAAGAAGAAGGGAAGGAAGAAGATTGGGAGATTGGTTCAAACTTCCATGGAGGTTAGGGCAAAGAACAACTAAGGAAGAGGGCTTGCTTGTGGGATTTACTCGATGGAGATGATGAAATCGAACTCAGAATGAGAGAGATTGGAGGAAGAAGAGGAATGGGGCTGAAAACATAACCTAGAGTGTACCTCCATGAAATAGGGATTTTGGAGCTCAAATCCGTAATCTTGGGAATGATTTAGGTAACATAGATTTCCCCTTTAAAACCTCCCTTAGGGTGTGCTAGGATTTATTATTCTAATTTTTAAATTAGATTACCATTGAATAGATTATTATGATATTATAGTAGGTTTCACTGAAAGAGGTTGGATGGCTGCTCCCAATCCCCCACAAATGTGTAGTATGATGTTTGTCCATTGTGAATTCCATTGAGCTCCAATCGGAATAATTGATTTTTAGTTTGGCGTTCGAACTAGCCTAATTTGGGAGTTGCTATGACTTCCTTGAATTAATGGAGGGCTTTAGGCCCCTTTGAAATGAGTTTTAGGTTCATATGCTTCTTGACTTTGATTTGGTACACATATTAAGTTGATTCTTTTGTTTTGATTAATACTGTAATTCCCAAATGCATGTGCTAAATCATTGTATTATATTCCTTTTTGATTGGATTGTGATTGAGTTGAAATTGTTGAAAGAGGGAAGAAAAAGGGAAGGCAGAAAACTCTACTGCACAGGCCACCACGACCGTGCCCTGTGGCACGGCCTGGCCATGCTTTGTACTGCTGCTGATTTTAAAAGAAGAAGGAGGGGGCACGGCCGTGCCCTGTGGCACGATTAGACCGTGCCGCCCTGCAGAGTCATGTTATTCTTTTTAATCTCTATGTTTTGATGATTAATGACTTATATATATATATTGGGTCCTTAATGAAGGGGGTTTCAATCCTATAATGAGGGCAATGCAAATTTACTAGACTTGCTTTAAGAATGAGGCTTTTGATGTTTGAAATTGATTATGCATTTTGATTGTTCAACATGATTGTTTGGCTTGATTGTTTGACATGGCATATGCATTGATGTTTGTCTGTCCAGATGACGATTCAGACGGCAGGCCTGTCGATTGTGAATCGTTTCAACGTATATCGGCGGGGACTTCCTTAGTTGATTAACTGTAATGGAATCATGTCTCAATTTCTATTGAGTTTAGGGCCGAGGGGGTACATTTGAGGAACTCATTATGCATGATGTATTTCCCTTGTCGATTAACTGTAAGGGAATCTTGTCTCAATTTCAATTGAGTTTAGGACCAAGGGAGTACATTTTACGAATTTGATGTGAAATTTATTACATTTTGTTATATGCTTGAGGTTTTATTAAGAATTACGTTACGTTGCGAATGTTTGCTCCAGAATTGAGCTTGTGTACTAGCATTGATGATTAATTTGAATGATTAAGGTATTTTGAATAAATATACTTATGTTTATTGGGAGGAGTTTTCCATACACAGCACACCACGTATGGCTGGAAACAACGATAAAAGTTTTTATGATTTTAAGTCTATGTTACTGAGTTTTATAAAATCATGTTTTGGGGCGTTGTTTTCAGGTACAAACTGATTCAAGAGCTACATAGCATGAAACGTGCTCGGTCTTGCCTTTTTGTGAGAGATCGAGTCACCGGATCACGAGTCAGGATCCTAAATATTAGGTTGTGTCCCTGTAATATTAGTAAATGATGTAAAGATTGTAAGTGTTATGTCTTATTGTTTGTTGTTATTGTAAAGGGTTGTAATTAATTAAAGTTAATTTCCGCTTTTCGAAACCCTGATATATGTATGACCTCTTTGGTGCATTTGAAATATTTTACTTAGTCAAAGTCAGGTGTTTTCATCAGATATTCTTGTTATTTGAAAAGATTATATTTCGCTAAAGTATAGTAATTTTAAACAGGATTCATTCCTTAATACTTTGAAAGGTGAAAAATTTTCCCGCATTTATCTGTAATCCTTGACTGGTTTAGTAAGTAATTCCCTTACTAGAGTTAGGGCGTTACATCCTCCATCATGGATTGAATATGAATGACTTGGCTGACATGTCTCTTTCGAGACAAACCAGTTTTACCACCCCACGAGAAACCTTCGACAATCGTGTTGAGGTCCTTGACGTTCTCCGCATTGGCTTTCTTTCCTCCTTTGTCATCCGGTTGCTTTGGGGGAGGACATTGATTTGCATCGGGTGGTCGACCGCCTGTTTGAGGGGCTTGTCCTCGAACATATTGGTTGATTCTTCCTTCTTGTATTAGCTTCTCAATTTCCCTCTGGAGAACAAAACAATCTTATGTGTCATGACCGTGAGTTTTATGGTATTCGCACCACGAGTCTGGTCGTGGGCCCATCCTACCCCTGGGAGAAGGAGGATTGGGTATTAGGCATGTTTGCAGTAATTCTTTGTAAACTAGAGCTTGCTTTATGTTTAGAGGTGTGAGAGTTTGCAAGTAAGGTTTGTCATTAGTGGAAGGCCTCGGATCCCACTCGCCCATTCTGAAACACTTGTTTTTGGTTTGGATTTTGCCGATTATCATTTTGAAACCTCCTTTGATCCAAAATGCACTCTCTCGCATCTCTGCTATTCTTCTCCATGTTGCTTTCTTCTCCCTTAATGTAACATTCAGCCCTGGTTCTGATCTCCTCCATGTTGAGTGCGTGACGTTGAGCCAAGGATTCGTTGAAATGCCTTGACATGAGACCGTTTTGGAAGGCTCCAACGAACATCTCCTGGTTAGGGTTTAAAACATGTATAGTCGCGTCATTGAAGCGACCAAGATATTGCCGAAGTGATTCATCATGCTTTTGGAGGATGTTGAAGAGGCTTGTGGCGGTTACTTTCTGATGCAAACTAGTCGAGAATTGTGCAATGAACTTCTTGGAGAAGTCATTGAAGTCTGAGATTAAATGACGAGGGAGATTCATGAACCACCATAGAGCGGTGGCCTTCATGGTTCTAGATAAGAGTTTGCATTGTAGAGACTTAGATGCTTCAATATCATCATCTGAGTTTTGAAGGCAGCAACATGCTCTTTAGGGTCGATCTTTTCGTCACATAGCTCCAGATGATGTGGTTTGAAATTTTCTGGCACGGGTCTAACCATGATTCCTGGAGTTATGGGTTGAGGATCCTCGACTTCAAGAGTAGGACCAGTTGTTGCTTCCCTGTCTCTCTGAATGGTCTCCATTTGCTTCTACAAGCGCTGGTTTTGCTGACGTAATTGTTCTAAAGCAGCCTGCATCATAGCGGTGGATGAGGTGTTGGGATCGTTCGATGTATGATGCCAGTTGTTGCAAGAGTTTACCATGACTGTGATGAGTGTGGCTGGGGAGATGTTTTACCACGGCCCCACAGTGGGCGCCAATGTTCCTGTGATGACATCTGGTGAGGGCGATCTCCTTTGATAATAAGTTCCCTCGTCAAGGTCTGAGGAGTGAGTGAGTTACCTTCTCGGTGGTCACCCCTGCCTCTTAAATTGAAGACTTCTTGTAATCGTCCTCTTTACTTGGCCCACGTCGCTCTCTTGTGTCCCTCAGTTGTTCTCCACCTATTTGGTCATAACCAACTCGGTCTAATCATAAAATGGGTATAGCGAATTCATATTGGGCCTGGTCGAGTTCTTCAAGCCCATGACCGAGCACATTAGGATGGTTCAGTTATAATCACATCTACATATATACGAAGATAGTCAAAGTCCATTCAAGATTTGATAAACAAAATCCATATTAAAAAAAAAACTATGAACAACAGTGGGTCTTTTCACATTACTAGCATATGTACACGTGCGATGCACGGGGAAAAAGTTGTTGAACTAATATTGCATCTCGACAAAAATATAAAGAATAATTGGAGCATGATGGTTTTCAACTATATACATATACATATATATATATATATATATATATAGGGGGTCGTAAGCAGAACTAAAGAGCTAAATGGGAAAGACGAATGGAAAGTAGGAAGCTGAAGGACTGCTCAGAAAATTAAATGCAAAAATTAAAGACAAAAAATTAAATGCAAAAAATAAATGCAAACAAGAGTAGGTGGGTAAAACTGACCATAAACTTGAAATGAAACAAAAGATTGTTTATATAAACATAAGATTGAAGTTACAAAGATTAAAGAACTAATTGAAGTGCATAAAAGAAAGAAGAAAGAAGATTACAAGCTCAGAGCAACTCTCTCGGACTTCTCTCTAAACTGCTTATTGAAAAGTAATTCGAAAAAGTAAATTTAAAGGTCTGATTCCAAGTGTGCCTAACAATGGAATTTGATCACCCTATTTAAAGAAATTGAAATTGTACTATTTCTACAATTCCAGTAAGTTACCGGTCCAAATTGGAACTATTATACAATAATTGAATTTTTAGTCTTCTGACAGAATGATTGATTCCCGACAGATCATTGCTCATCAGCGGAATTGACGGGAGAAAGATAGATTCCGAAATAGCCATCCTCATTTTGCCAAAATGGGTCTTCTGTTGTAGATTCTTCTGAAGAAGGTTGAAGAGTTGCAGGTTGACGGACCTATTTCTTCTTGCTTTTCTTTTTTGCTAGTTTAGACGAGGATGAAGGTTGATCAGGATTTCCTTGTTCCTTGTCCGAAGATTGTTTTTGTAGTAATTGGACAATATTCTGGAGATTATGGAGAACATCTTCTTCGGATGATGAGGCTACAAGGGCAACTGCGATTTGAGCCTTTCGATTTTGAAGAAGACATACACTTGCCTCCACATATTTTAAGAATTTTGGGTTGGATTTGAACCAAATTTTGATACTTTCACGAGAAGCCTTGGAACCATAAAAAATGGTCCACCATTTAACAAATGCTTTCTTCTAGAGAAAAGGAAGGATATTTGGGATTGAACTTTCAGTGAGCTTGTACTGCCAAGAAAAAACCAATGAAAGAGAGAAATTGAAAAAGAAGTTTAGTTCAATGGGAAGATTATCAAATTCTTGATTAAATTTTCTGGAAAAGAATTCGAATCCTTCAAGGACATCCGGGGGAAGGATTTCAGGAATAGGACCAAAGAAATCCCACCAACGGAGGAACCAATTAGGAAAATTGTATTTGACTCCTGTCTTGAAATAAATTAGCCAGGAATGTTTAAAAAACATGTTTTGCAGACCCAGAATCAGATAATCCCAGGCTTTGATGTAGTCCCAGTAAGTGTAACCTATTGGGTCAAAATTACCAGAAAAATTTTTAGGTTTATTGGGATTTTGTCCCCAGGCTAAAGGTGTCAAGACCTTTAGGATCTGGAGAGTGGAATGGGTGTTGATTGAATCATCTTTAGGATCTTTATAATGCTTGATTTTGACAGATTTGGTATCTAGAAGAATATACTCATAGAATAATTGGGTTTTATTGTGAGTCATTGGTACAAAATGGAATCCTGAAGGGAATATTTTGGAAGGTATTATGTTGATGTCTTTGTCCCAAAATTCTGGTTCTAAACCTATTACAAGCCAATATTTGGGTTTAGGAATTTATTGGGAACGGGAAGATTGGGCAGAAATGGATGAGATTGGCTTTCAATTTGCTTGGGTTATTTTTGCTTTTTGATTTTGGATAATAAGGTCTAATGATAGAAGATCATCATCAGACTCTTCTCCTACTGTGCCAGCCAAAGTCTTTTTTGGTAAATAGGTTAGACCTTGTTGCTGAAGGGCTTGAAGTGTTTGGATAGGGAAGGCATAGACTTCCTTTGTTTGATTAGCGGTTTGTTTTGAAGATTGTTTTGGGATTTTCTGGGTAAGTGACCCAGGTTGGTTTTGGGTGGATGACCCAGTTAATTGTTGGTTTTGGGTTGATGACCCAGTTAATTGTTTTTGGGCTGATGACCCAGATTGAATGGACAGTAGATCAGCTTGCTTCCTTTCTATAGCTAAATTTGTACCTCCTTTTCCTCTTCCCTTGGAGGAAGAAGATCTAGTGGACATCTTTTTCCTGTAGATATTCACTAGTGAGATAGTCAGGGAGAGCATTTGCTGAGCCTCTAAGATATTCAATGTCGAAATAAAAAATGCTCAAGATTGCTTGCCATCTGGCAAAAATTTGTTTTGATGCAAGGTTTTTTACATCTTTTTGTAAAATGTCCTTTGCAGATTTGCAATCAACTCGTACCAAAAATTTTTGGTTTAATAAATCAGGTTGAAATTTTGAAATTGATAAAACAATTGCTAAAACTTCTTTTTTGACAGTGGAATACTTTTGTTGTGCTGGATTCCAATGTTTGGAAGTAAAGGCAATAACTTGCTCTTTACCAGAAATTTTCTGTTTGTGAATGCCACCATAACCTTTGTCAGAGGCATCAATTTCAACAATCTTGAAAGCTTGTGGATTGGGCAAGTAAAGACATGGAAGATCCTTTACATGAGATTTAATTTGCTTGACGACATTTGTATGAACATCTGTCCAAGGAGGAGGATCCTTTTTAAGACGATCATGAAGTGGTTTGATAAGATTACTAAGTTGAGGAAAGAAATCTGAGACATAATTAAGACATCCTAAAAATCTTTGTAATTGAGTTTTGTCAATGATTTGGTTAGGAAACTTGTATGTGAACTCAATTGCCCGATTGATAGGAACAATTGTCCCTTGATGAATATTGTGACTAAGAAATATGATCTTAGTCTGAAACAAATTAATTTTTATTTTAGAAAAAGCAAGGCCATTTCTTTTTATAATAGATATAAAAATATTAATGTGTTTGAAATGTTGGTCAATAGATTGGGAAAATATTAGTACATCATCGATGTATACAATAGCAAATTTAGAATAAGGATTGAAGATTTCATTCATTATTCCTTGAAATTCTGAAGGGGCATTTTTTAGTCTAAATGGCATGATATTCCATTCATATTAACCAAAAGGGACAGTAAAAGCAGTTTTATATCTGTCCTCTTTTTTAATCTGAATCTGCCAAAATCCAGATTTCATATCAAATTTAGAAAAGATCTTTGCATTATGTAATCTGTTTAAAAGATCTTTTTTATTGGGGATTGGATACCTAATCCAGCAAAGTGCTTGATTAAGGAGTTTGTAATTGATAACAAGCCTAGGTGTTCCTCTTTCAATTTCAGCTTGTTTATTGACATAAAAAGCAGAACAAGACCAAAGACTTTTACTCTTACGATTAGACCTTTGTCTAACAAATCCTTGATTTCTTTCTGGCAAAATTAAAGAAGTTCTTCATTCATTTGAATTGCCCTAGCTTTTGTTGGGATTTGTTTTTCTTGAAAATCTTTTTCATAAGGAATGTCAACAACATGTTGTTTCCTTTCCCAAAATGCATTAGGTAAATCCGAACAAATAGAAGATTGATTTTGACTCAAAAGATTTTGAATCTTTTGTTGAGTATTTGATTGCTGTAATTGATTTTCTATATTTCTGAAAGAAATCTCTTTTTTAAGAAAATTATTTGATTTGTTTGTAAGAAATTGGATTCAAATTTCTGATGATGGGTTTTTCCAAAAACTTAAAAATAACATATTGTTCCAAATGTTGAGTAATAATCCCATCTTCAATAGTTTGATAAGGGAAAAGTAATCTGATGAACGGTGTTCCCAAAATTACTTTGTTCCTCAAATTTTTGACCAAAAGAAATGATGTTTCAACCTTTAGACTTTGGTTTTCAATTATAGCAGAAGATAATTTGTAATTGATTTTCAACTTAGAACCATTAGCAGCCACTACAACAAAATGTGTAAAAGATAGTGCCACATTAAGCAGCGTTTTAATAAAAAAACGCTACTTTAGCTAATAAACAGCGTTTCAGAGCACGAAACACTGATTTTGGTCTTGAACAATAAACAGCGCTTCTTATCTGAAGCGCTGATTTTGGTCCTAAAAATTTGATCCTAAACAATAAACAGCGCTTCCAATAAAAAGCGCTGATTTTGGTCTTGAACAATAAACAACGCTTCCTATATGAAGCGCTGATTTTGGTCCTAAAAATTTGATCCTAAGCAATAAACAGTGCTTCCAATAGAAAGCGCTGATTTTGGTCAAAAACAATAAGCAGCGCTTCCTATATGAAGCGCTGATTTTGGTCTTGCTCATATACATTAAACAGCGCTTTAAGTTTTTAAATGCTGATTTTTGTTCCTTTATTCCTATTATATTCAGCACTTCACGCGAAACAAGAAACAATGAACACGCTGATCTGCTCCATTTTCTCTCAGCGATGCTTTGTTCTCTCTCAGTGAAGTCCAACCCTCTCTCAGTATTATGCCTCCCTGCGTTCTCACTGTGTTTGGCTCTCTCTTTCACACCGGCCATGGCTCTCTCACGCTGCTCCCTTTGCGCCACCGCCACCTCAGGAGGCCCAGATCTACTCTCCACCACCACCCTACGCACGGATCTGCTCTTCCTCTCCTTCGATCTGCTCTCCACCACCACGCCACGCCCGGATCTTGCGCGCGCGACCACCCACGAAGCACTCCTCCGACCAGTTGACCACCACTGCAGCACTGCTCAGCCTTGGCCTCGTTCAGTCGTTCTTCAACCGTGAGGAGTCTCTCCTCTTTTCCTTTTTTTTTCCTAATTTTTTTTGTTCTGTTTTAGTTTTTCGCTTCTTTAATTGTATTTGCTATGATTTCAGACTTCAGATAAATGATTTCTGTTGATTTCCCCAATTTTCCCCCAAACCTTAGCTTCAAACGATTTCTGTTGCCAGTTTAAAAAACGATTTCTGTTGATTTCTGTTGAAGAAAGAATGAGAAAGTTTGGATCTGTTGATTTCTCCTTGGATCTGTTGATTGCTATTGATTTCTCCTTGGATCTGGAACAAGAAAGCCAAAAGAATGCTTAGGTTTGAAGAAGGAAGAATGAGAAAGATTTAGAGAGCATTCGAGCCAACGAGTTTGGTTTCTTTGTATTGATGTTGTTGGATCTGTACTCAATTTCTGTGTTTTATTTTTCTTGTAACCAACGATTTGTTAAGCAAATGTTTATGTGAATTTTTTGGATGTGTTTCTCTGAATTTTCTGGACGTTTTCTGTGAATTTTCTGGTGTTTCAACGCGTCTTTGTGCTCTATTCGTGTAAGGCTGAGAAAAAAAAAAGGTGAAAAAACAGCGCTTCATTAAAGGAAGCGCTGTTTATTGATGCTAAAAGTTGACAATAAACAGCGCTTCCTTTAACTAAGCGCTGCTTATTGATGTTGAAAAGTGACAATAAACAGCGTTTTTTTAAGGAAGCGCTGTTTATAGTTAATTTTCAACAGCGCTTAAAAAACGCTATTTTTTTAATAACAATCAGCAACAGCTAAATAAGTAGCACTTTTTAAGCGCTGTTTAAGGCTAAAATAAGCGCTGTTTATTGACTATTTTTGTTGTAGGGAGCACTAAGTCATTCTGAGGTTTTTTCAAAATACATAGTGGGAATTAACCCTTCTAAGATACAATTAAAATCAGCTCCAGTGTCAAATAGAGCTGTGGTTTCAAGATCAAATTCATCAATGATAATTTTGATATTTATAAAAAAAAATTGAATTTTAACATAATTGATTAATCCTAAAAAATCATTAACTATGTCAAATTGATTTTCTTCTTTTTTAGAAGTAGAAGCCGAAGCATCAGATTGAGTAGTTTCAGAGGATGAATCATCTTCATCCCAACTATTTTTCCAATGATCCAAGATTGACTGTGAACATGGCAAAAACACAAGAAAAGGGGATTTGAATTGGGTTTTAGAAATCTTTTCGCCAAGCTTGTGTGTTTATGAAATCCTTTTCAAAACAACTCGCTAATAAAATAAGGTAGTACGTAAGTAAAGAGATGAGATAAGAGAGTGATACAGTGATTTATACTAGTTCACTATCACCTAATAGCTACGTCGAGTCCCTTCACACACTTAAAGGATTTCTCCACTATAATCAACCTGATTACACTTGAGAGTATAATAATGCCAAACTGGCTACACTCATAACTTCTTAGAACAACTTAGTACAGTCAAGCCTCTAAGGAATACAGCCACTACTGGGCTAAAATACAATGTTCAAAAATGTTTTGAAGCAATATCAAATAACTCTCACAGAGAGTATATACAATGAAAAAATTAAGCACAATGAATAACTTTCAAAGTGAAAGAATAAAAACGATTAAGTGCTTTGTTCAATAAGATCTCAGATACTTGGAATGATTCTTGGTTGCTCACTTTGTATCATAGCATTAACCTACTTTGGTGGATAAAGTAAGATATATATAGCGAGGGTTGTGAATAGTGCAGTTGTGACCTAACAACTCTTTTCACCTAGGTCAAAAGACTTCAGATCCCCTTTTTGTGGCTTTAGCTAGTCACGTTGTTTTTCACTCTGCTCAAAGCATACTGACACAGCAAACACAATCAGAGTGTTTGTCTCTTGTGAGCTTTTTAATATTAGACCCTTCAAGGGCAAGTTTCCTGATGATTATATTCGTTGACATTCCTTTTGGCCTTTGATACCTCGTACATTAAAATGCTTCATCAATGAGGTCTCTTAAATACGTGAAGTAGTCTTAAATAAGCTTTAGTCTGTTTCCTATCAAAGCTACACTGTTCACCAGAGTGAGCTTGAAACAGAGGCAACTTCTTCAACGTAGAATCCATTTGCCTTTCGTATAACAGGGAGTCTTATAGAATTACATGACGGCTTCCACAGAGTGGTCTAACCATAGTCTGTTGTATGCTTTGACTGAAGACCAGAGTGTTGACCAAACAGAATGTGGTCTCAATAGAGTGTTGTCTACCAGAGCATTGACTGACCAAACAGAGTTGACTAAGTCAAGAGCTAGTCTTGCCAGAGCTTGGTTTACCAATAGAGTTGACTGGCCAAACAGAGTTGACCAAGTCATGTATGGTCTCACCAGAGCGTTGACCACCAACAGAGTTGACCAACTTCAGAGCAAGGCTTTCACATTATGTCAGCATCAAAACAGAGGATCAATGCCAGATTTAAATGTGTGAAATTCAAGATTTCACTAAGTCTTCTAAGATATCTTCTTCTGATGAATAGTGATTTCTGCACACTAACAAACACATTAGAGAATAAATTGTTCTCTTAATCATTTGTTATCATCAAAACAAATAAGGGTCATTGTTTCTGAATCCACTTGATTCCAACAATCTCCCCCTTTTTGATGATGACAAATACATATATTAATGAACAATTTATCTTTAGAAAAATATTTATTTCAAATAATTTCAGAGGCTCCCCCTGAATTAAGCATATATAAATATTTTCCAAGTGTAAATATCAAATCACATTCAATATAGTATCAGAGCATTTGATGCAGTATCAGAACTTGCCAAACAAATATATGCAACTTTCAGAGCACATAACTTTATTTCAAGTTAATATATCAGAGTTAATAGTGCAAGAAATGCAATGCATGATGACACTTGGTTGATACATTAGGTTCATCAATTACTCTATCTATATTTTCTTCTCCCCTTTTTGTCATCAGACAAAAAGGTTAAGATAGAAATAAAGAGCATCATAGTCAAAACAGTTTAAGAAAGATAAAGTGAAAATTGTAAGTGCCAAAAATTGATTTCATTATAATTTAAAGTCAAAGTACAAAAGATGTAAAAAAAGATAAGAGGCTGAAACAACAAAAAATGGAAAAGGCCTAAGGTTTTCTATGGCTTGTCCAATCGGGCTAGAATAGCCTACAGTAACTCAGTCATCTGGTCCTGCCTTCTGTCAGATTCTTCAAAATGCTTCTCAGTTGCTTCCATGAACTTGGTGAACTTCTTGTTTTCTTCAACAAGTTTATCGAAAACATCCTAAGGAACCACCACAGAATGACATTCAGTAGCAGAGGTAGAAGCTGTCCCTAAAGAGGATGGTTGAGCAACCATTGCAGTAAAGGCAGGAGGAGGTGTAACAGGTTCTTGTTGAGGTGGAGGTACACGAGGAGGAGGAGGAGGTAGAAGAATTGGAGCAGGTTCAGGTTCCCAAACAATAGGAGTTGTGTCCTTTGGAGGAACTTTCCATTTAAGAGCAGTGTGCCATCTCCTATTTCTTTTAAGTTGATCTTGTTTGTGCTTATCAAACCAGTTACGCACAATTACCCAATTTTCATAGCGATCCTCTTGAGCTAGTTCAGAAAGAACTTCATCAACTCTCTCTTCTCCAAGGAATTTCCAGAAGCGAGACTCTCGGTATCACTCAGCCTTAAGAGATTCAAAAGTGGCAATCAAATGGGGATAGCATTCAGGCACAGCTTTTGGTGAGGGTTCACACTCACTCTGAGCATCTGGACCAGGGGTTGTAGGAAGAGCCAGAGTTGGAGGATCAATGATGGTAACATCATCATCAGATTCCAAAGGTTCTGCATTAGACGCAGGTTCTGCCAATATGGGTGAATGGGGTGGAGAAATGGATTGAGGCAGGAAAGGGACAAGAATAGGGAGTCTAAATGTGGGGTCAGGCACGGGTTGAAGTATGGTGAGGGGTAGTGCTTCACAAACAGTATCAGAGCCAGGTAAGGGGATTAAGGTTTCCTGGACAAAGGGCTCAGGTTCTGTTTCAGTAACAGGTTCGGATTGTGAAGGTATGTTGAGGTCAGGTTGAATTAAAGGAGGTGAGGGAGGTCTAGGTGGTGATTTGGGGCTAAGTGGAGGAGTAGTAGGTTTAGGTTGTGGTGAAGGTGTTTTGGTTGTTTGTGGTTGAGATGATGGAATGCGAGTGGTTTGTGGTGAAGGTGATGCAGAAGTAGAGGTTGAAGGGTGAATAGCTGAAATGAGTTCAATATGAGGAATTTGAACATGGGGTAGTGGTCTCTGTCTCTGTCTCAGAGGGACATAATCACTTTCCTCTTCATTAGATGAAGATGAGTCAGAGGGTAAAGAAAGCAAAGGCTTTTTAGGAGGAGAGGGTTTCTTAGAGGGTTTGGGTTGAGAAGGTTTTGATGGAGGAATAGGTTTAGTGGGTTGTGGAGGAGGGATTGGTTTAGACATAACAGGTTTTGTAGAATGTTCAGACCCAACAGATGCAGAACCATAAACAGAATCATACAAGCGTACTGCATCATCTAGTACTATGGTTTTCTTAGCTACTGGGAGATCACCCAACTTGTTCATCCGCTTCAACTTTGAAGTAGCAGGTGGAGCAGTAGTAGCAGGAACAACAATGTTGATGGTTGTAGGAGTAGAAGTGGTTATTGCAGTAGCAGTAATGCTGGAGGCAACAACAATAGCAGTGGAGGAAGGAGCAGTAGCTGTAACAGAGGCTTCTCCCCTTAGCCTTTCTTCTTTTAGGTGTAGGTAATATTGATAGCTGTCTTCCTTGCATTTGGCTATCATCTCAACAAACTCAACTTTCTTCTCCTCAATTTCTCCTGGCATCACTGAGGGTATGAATGCAGGTCTCACTGGTTGAACCAAGTGATTGGGCTCAGCAATGTGGATGTCAGTGCTCCTAGTTACTCTCCTGGTTGGCTCAGCAGTAACTTCACTTATCTTCCTCTTTCCCTTCCATACAGGTTTTCTCCCACCTTCTTCTTCTTTTTGCATCTCAACAATAACCTCTTCGGATAGAAGCTTCATTCTCCTCAAGTTCTCACTGGAGAAGGTTGGTACACTCATGGTTTTGAGTGCAACTCCAGCTTCTTCAGTGTGAAGCTCTTGAAACCGAATCAAGCCTTGAGTTTCCATTTTATAGCAGAGAGCATCCTTCCATAAGGGATGGTCAAGTTTTTTCCCTTTTCTGGAGAACATAATGTGTCTGCGCAGATGATCAAAAATAAGGCTTGGCATGTTGACTTTGGCCTTGGTCTCATAGTTCCACATAATGAACTTGTGGTCATTGCTCACAGTGTCCACGGATCCAAACATCGGAGCAATGCAGTGCATTATGATCTTGAAGAGCACTCTGAACCTGTTCTTCATATCCACAGTCTTAGAACTACCAAGTTTCTCATAGATGAAGTCGTTGACTGTTTCCCAGCCACAAAAATCATTTTCCCAGTCTTCTTTAATAACAGCTCCAGAATTAGGGCATTTGATATCATCAGCAATGATGTCCCAAGTGATCAGAATATTCTTCTTCTAAATGTAGTTATGAATGGTGTTGTCCTTGTACCGAGCATACATCCAAAATTCCTTTACCAGTTCCTCATATACTGGGTAGATTTCCATACAAAAGAAATCCATTATACCCATATCAATGAAGTCAGTTCGGAAGGGGTACCCTTTATCAGCTAAGTCTTGGAAGTTAACTTGGTGTTCCACCATCACCTTCAGTTGGTGTTGCTCAGCATTCACCAAAGTAGGTTGAGGTTCTTCCTCAGGACCATAAGCAAACAGTTGTGGAGCGGCCATTGCAGGTACAGAGAATTCCAGAGAGAAGATAGAAGACGAAAGGGGTTTAGGGTTACAAACAGTGAGGCTTCTCAGAGAGATAGTGTGAGTAGTGGGTGTAGTGAGTAAGTGAGTGGGTAATAAAACGTGTTGACGAAGGCTAACCACCTTTTTCAATTTTCAAAATAGATGTAATAAATAATTTGTCATTTCAAAACTGAAACGTGTCACACACTAAGTAAACGAGGAGCAGTAAAACTGTCCTCGGGAAGTAAAAGATAATAATGACTCAGTGAGAATAACTCTCATCCACTAATGCATCAACCAGTCTAATAGAGACACGTGTACACAAAGATTCCCATAGGCACCTTTGTGATAAATGCAACAGACTCATATGAACAATCATCAAAACAGATGATACAAAAATTAAATAATAATAAGATAATAAATTATAAACAAATGATTAATAATTAAGCAATAATCAGAGCTAACATATAAACAGAGGCACATATCAGACAGACTCACATATGCAAATAGAGGCACGTGTAACCAATAGAGGCATGTGTGAACAACAGAGACAGCAAGAAAACAGATACAAATAAGCAATCAGACGCAGACATTTCAGAGACACACAAAACTAAGGCAACTATATTCAAATTAAACACTTAATCCTTTATAAGATGAAAATTCAAATTCTTTCTTATAAAGTTGAATTTATCTTCAGCAAGAGGTTTTGTAAAGATATCTGCCCATTGATAGTTAGTATCAATAAATTTAATTTCAAGTATCCCTTTCTGAACATAGTCTCTAATGGAGTGATGTTTAATTTCAATATGTTTAGCACGTGAATGCAAAATAGGATTTTTAGTCAAACATATTGTAGAGGTATTATCACAGTATATAGGAATGTTAATCTCTTTAATCTGATAGTCCTCAAGCTGATACTTCATCCATAGTAGTTGTGAGCTACTGCTTGCAGCAGATATATACTCGCCTGCGATTGATAGTGCAATTGTGCTTTGCCTTTTGCTGGACCAAGAGATAAGGTTTGCTCCAAGAAATTGGCAGCCACCACTTGTGCTCTTTCTTTCAATTCTATCTCCAGCAAAGTCAGCATCACAGAAACCTACTAACTTGTAATTTTTTGAGTTCTTATAAAGCAAGCCAAGGTTAGTAGTTCCTTTGAGATACCTAAAGATTCTTTTAATAGCAGTTAACTGAGATTCTCTAGGATCAGATTGGAATCTTGCACATAAGCAGACAATAAACATAATATCAGGCCTTGAGGCAATAAGATAAAGGAGTGAACCGATCAAACCTCTATAAACCTTTTAATCTACGTTTTTACTAGTTTCATCTTTGCCAAGAGCACATGTTGGATGCATTGCGGTGCTCATAGGTTTGGTTTCCTCAAGCTTGAACTTCTTTAATAGTTCTTTCACATATTTAGCCTGATGGATATAGGTTCCATCTTGACATTGCCTGATTTGAATACCAAGGAAGAATTTTAATTCTCCCATCATGCTCTTTTCAAACTCATTCTGCATAAGCTTAGAGAATTCCTCACAAAGAAATTCATTAGTAGCACCAAAGATAATATCGTCAACTTATATTTGAACTATAATAAAATGCTTTTTACATGATTTTCTAAAGAGTGTAGTGTCCACCTGTCCTCTTTCAAAACCATTTGACATTAAAAAAGAACTTAATCTGTCATACCAAGCTCTTGGAGCTTATTTAAGACCATAAACCTTTTTAAGTTTGAAGACATGTTCTGGATAAGCAATATCCTCAAATCCAGGTGGTTGTTTTACAAACACTTCCTCACTTATAAAACCATTAAAAATGCACTCTTTACATCCATTTGATATAAAGTAATGCCATGAAGTGCAGCAAATGATAATAGGATTCTAATTGCTTTAAGTCTAGCTACAGGAGCGAAGGTTTCAGTATAGTCAATACCTTCCTCTTATGAGTACCCTTGAGCAACAAGTCTTGCCTTGTTTCTTACCACTTTGCCATCTTCATCAAGTTTGTTTCTGAAAACCCACTTGGTTCTAATGGCTTGCTTATCCTCTGGAGGAGGCACAAGCTTCCAAACATCATTCCTCTGAAATTGATTAAGCTCTTCTTGCATAGCAAGTATCCATCCATCATTTGTTAGTGCTTCATCAATTGTTTTTGGTTCTATTTCTGACAGCAATGCAAAGTCAGAGTGTTCCCTGAGAGATGATCTTGTTCTAGCTCTATCACTTGGTTCACCAATAATGTGGTCCTTTGGATGATAACGTTTGAACTTCCAGTCTGTTATCGATTCTGCTTGGGTTTTATCACTGCACACGTAACTGCATACGGGATCGAGTCGCACTGTGACACCTTCATCTGTTTCTTTGCTTATCTGTAAATCTGAAAATATTTCATCTAGCTCTAACATTTCATTGTCAGGCTTCTTGTCATCAAATCTCACATGCAAAGATTCATCAACAATTAATGTTTCTTTGTTGTATACTCTGTAAGCTTTAGAGCGTTCAGAATATCCTAAAAAGATAGCTTTGTGAGATCTTGAATCAAATTTTCCAAGACTGTCCTTTATATTAAAAACAAAGCAGTCACATCCAAATTGGTGAGAGTATGAAATGTTGGGTTTTCTTCCTTTCCACAATTCATAAGGAGTCTTACTCAAGATAGGTCTGATATAGATTATATTTTGAATATAACATGCAGTGTTTACTGCTTCTGCCCAAAATTGTTTTGCAATATTAGTTTCGTGAATCATGGTTCTGGCCATTTCTTGTAATACGCGTATTTTCACGATGCGTTAATTAGCACTATTTAGTGTATTTTGTCGTAATTATGCTATAATAAGCAATTTCTTGTTCTCTAAGTAACTGATTTAATTACATCAAGAGCAAATATAATTGAGAATTAATATTTTTATATTAATTCATTGTTTGAATATCGTCGAAAAATTCTAACGAAGTTTCGTCGCATTTCAAATCGCCAGGCAATTTCTGTTGCAGATAAAATTTTAAATGAACCTCGATTTCGATGAAAATCAAATCGTAACTTATCGTGATTATTTTTGAGTGAGTGATATTGTTTTTATTATTTATAAAATAATATTATCACGCGAAGAATTAATTTCTCGCGAATTAATTTTTCGGGATTTATCGGCGAGAAATAAATCGGTAACGCGGTTTTTTGTCGCCGTGTTTTAGAACCTTAAAACTCTAGAATTAGAGGGTAATCATGAGTGAGGTGAGATTAGATGGGATTGATTAAGTGATGGGATTAGCATCTCATAAAAAGTGATTAGGTGTCAACCTTTATGTGATTTTTTTTAACACTTTATTAGACTAGTTTTTAGGCAAGTGTTTCAATAGTTAATTAAATTTGTGATCCTCTTATTTTTGCTCAATCCAGCATGACCCACCCTTTCATCACCCTCACACTCTCAATTACTCATTTATTAATTAGTTACTTATTTTCCAATTGAGGTATTAACCTTTGTGCATATTGTTTAGTGTTGGTTTATAAAAAAAAAGAAAGAAATAAGTAAACCCACCCTTATTTTGTGATCACCTGCAGCGACCATTCATACCCACCCTCACTTTCATTTTGTTTTCCCTTTCCTCTCCTCTTGCAAGCAGCAGCGACACCCCCTCCCCTTCATCTATCCCACCATTTTTGCTCCTTTCCTAAGCTTTAGTGGAAGAAAAGAAAGGAAGCCAAGTCCTACTCCCTCCCCTTTTTGCCTTCCCAGCCGAGCTCCCCCACTCTCATCTCCATTCTCATTTTATTCTCCAAGTTCTTGAGAGTGAAAGCAAGAGCTTCCATGGCTTCCCCCTTCTCCTTCTTGGCGTGAACTACCTTCATTTGCTCAACCTCCATCACTTCTATTTTCTTCTCCTAATTGTCATCTTCATCCAAGCTTTGTAAGTATGATGGGAAACCAAAATCCTCCCCTTTTTATTAGCTCAGAACCGTGACCTCTTATAGGTTGTAGGATGTGATCTTTTTACTCATTCCTTGTTTTAATGCTTTATTTTTTTGCTTGATTATGATCTTGGAGGAAATGGACACTTAAATCCCCAATTTCTTTGAACCCTAGGATGCAAGACCTAAGGGAAAAGGGGTTGTGTGACCCTCTTTGTGAATCATCAAATTAACTTGTGTTTCTTGTTCCATAATAATAATTTTTGTTGTTGTAATAGTTATTTTTTATTTGAAACTTGGATTAAGAGATTTTTGTGAAAACCCTTGTTCTTGAGGAAAGGAGATTAGTGGTAATTATGTTAGGAATCATGTAATTAGTTGTTTATTTGAATTATTTGAAGTTATTTGATACTTGTTAGAGTAAGGGTTCTTGATTTGGCATGCTTGATGAATTTAAATTGCTCTAGGAGTTAATTTTTGAAAATGAAAATTGATTTGGAAGAAATTGTCTTAGAGTATTGTTTTAAAATGTAGGTTTTGGTTGTTGAATCATGTATTTAATTGAAAGAATTTCCTTGAAAACCTTACTCTTGAAGTGTTTTGGAAAATATTTTTAGAACTTGGTTGAGTTTATTTTGAAGTGTGGTTTGTTGTTTTAAAATAAAAGCTAAGTGATGTTTAAGTATTGGGATAGGCTTGTTGTTATGTAAATTAGTCATTGGGATAGAGCATGAACTTAGATTTTGGCATGAAATTAGAATTGTTTTGTAGGTTTTATTTCTTGAAAATTTCTCTTGTAGTTATAGTTGTTAGTTTTGATTGAAACAAGGTTTTTAGAAGAAACTCATGAAAACCCTTGATTTTTGATGAGGTTGTGACTTGTTCTTAGATTTGATTCATGGTTGTTTGGAAAGCAGTATGTATTTTGGGTTTACGCCTATTCTTGAAACTATAGGAAAAAAAAAGTATAATCTTGTGTTTGATTGTTTAATTATATGTCTTGGTTAATTTTAAGGTTTTAAGATGGATTGCATGAATTAAATTAGGTGTTAGTTTATGCTTTGGTGTAAGTTGGATTCTTGAAGGGCTAGATTAACATGTAAGAATTGAATTGGAAGGTTTCTTGAATTTTAGAATTTATCATGGTTATGATTTTAGAGACATGTGTTCATTGAAGTTGTTGGTTGTAAGTATTTGGAAAGAATGGTTTTGACACTTGACTTGAAATATTTGTGTGAACTAAGTGTCATGGATATGAAAAGGAGTTGCAAACATTTTTGGAGAAAAAAAAGAGTAGAGGCCGTGAGGCCTAGATGGTGTTGGAAAGGGATTTTTTTTTGTGGACTTGTTTTAAAGCTTAGTTGAATATGTGTTTTAGGCCTTAGAAGTCTTATGTAAAGTGGTTAGTAGTTTATGCTTTATGCTTAAGGTTTTAAGTAAGGAAGTGTGTTATATTGATATGTGTTAAGATTTTGAAAAAAAAAACTTGAGAAAATGATTTATTATTTGGCATTGCTTGAATTGCAAGAAAGCTTTTTAGTTTCAAAAATTTTATCTTTTTCAACTAAGTTAAGATTTCTAAATTGTTATGTGTTATGCTACCCTTTCAAAAAGTATTTGATTTTTAAACCTTATTTATTTTCTAGTAGCTAATTATTTAAAATGCTTAAATGAGTTTGGTTAGAAAAAGGGCTAAGTTGAGGGCTTAAGTTAGTTAGAACTTATAGATTGTGCTAAGTTGTTCGTTGTGATAGGAATCGTGATTCCGAAGACCGAGCGACGCGGACTTGAGGATTTCGGAGCGACGTTAGCGACTGTTCGTGGTAAGGGCAACTTTAGATATTTTTAGGCTTTTTGTTATTTAAATGCTTATTTAAATACGAAGAAGTCTGAGGACTCTCCGAGTTCGAGGTTAGGGTTTTCGAATCCCTTCGTTATTTATTGTTGTGCGGTCGTCCATTTTCCAAGTCATTCGTGGGTGAAAACTTTGTGGTTTGTCTCCTGAACCCAACCCCCCACATTTGTGTACCTCTCTGTCAACTCCATCGAGTTGCAGAAGGATAGATTCCTTGATTTACGTGTCAAGTATGTGATGTTGCCGATATTATTGAGTTATGCAAATATTTAATATGTGATTGAATATATGCGGCGAATTGCTTATGCTTGTTGAATTGCGTCTCTCCATGCGAATTGCTTATGCTTGTTGAATTGTGTTTCACCATGCAAATTGCTTATGTTGCTTAAGTTGTTGAATTGCGTTTCTTCATATTAAGCTTGCTCTAAATTATTTGATATGCGGTCGAATAATGTTGCGTACCGCTCTTTGAATATCGTATGCGGTGAACTGTTCATCGAGTGTGACAGCTAGTCGTGTCGTTTTTGAACTTTGACTTGAATATCCTAGAGTAGTGGAAGAGCTCAAGGCTTCGGCCGGATGTTCAAGGACGTTGTCCATCGTCGTGTAGTGGGTGACTTCGACTCGAATATCCTAGAGTAGTGGAAGAGCTCAAAGCTTCGGCTGGATGTTCAGGGGCGAGGTCCATTGTTGTGGCGTTGGGTAACTTCGACTTGAATCTATTAGAGTAGTGGAAGAGCTCAAGGCTAAGGCCAGAATTCAAGGGCGTTGTTCGTTGTTCCGGAAGTTGTCGAAGTGTCGAGAGAGAATGAGTCGTGAGATGAGTCGTGAGGTGAGTCGTGAGAGAGTCTGGAGTTGCGCCTTGAGAAATGTGCATGCTGTTGTTTGTTTATCGCTTTGTGATTTGTTATATCTTGTTGCGATGAGAAGTTGACCCTTGCCAGTGGTTCCTTCAATTAATGATGGCAACCCAGGCAATGACAGACATGGTGGAGATTCCGGCGACGACGACATCACCGAAGGTGGCTTCTGACTACCCGAGCATGGAGATTCCCTCGGCTTGGAGTTAAACCCCCACTCTCGGCCGATATGTTTGTATAGAAGGCATGTTAGAAACCTTCACGTGGAGGAACTGACGAGGATGCGAATGACCAGACGGAGGAGGACTGCCAGGAAATTAGTGTAGTTGTGTAGTTAAGAATGTTTAACTATTTTATTTATGGTTTTGGGTTGGTGACCAGTCTGTCATTTTGTTTGGCTTTGTGACAGTTGTTGTTTAGGTGTCAAGGTTTTGCTTTTGGAGCAGCCCCCTGCGTGGGTAACTGCCGAGAGTACCTCAGGTAGTAATATTGTAGGGTTTTCATACTTAGGGTATATTCTTGCTTATGCATATTCATTTACTGCTTCCGGTGTGTAAAACTCTTCAACTGATTATCTTTTGGTAGCATGTGTGTATGTCTTTATTTAGTTGTAGTATGCATTTATAATTCCATCATGTTTCGAAAACGTTGCTCGTACTCTGAATATGTGTTACAAAAGACGCTTGTTTATAAAAAGAAAAAAATTTACTGCATTTTCCAAAAGACACAAAGAGTACTATTTCGAAAACCTACTTGCATTCAGAATTGTTCTAGCTTAGTAGTGGTCCGGAAACGGGTCGTTACATTTCTTGTAAAGATCTGTTTTTCCTTTCTACAACACCATTTTACTATGGTGTTCTAGGGGATGAAAAATTGTGAGAGATGCTATGCTCTTCACAAAAGTTTTGGAATGATTCATTTTCAAATTCTCCACCATGATCACTTCTAATGGTTATAATACAAAAACCTTTTTCATTTTGCACTTGTTTGCAGAACACAGAAAATATTACAAATGACTCATCCTTGTGAGCTAGGAATTTTATCCATGTCCATCTAGTATAGTCATCAACAATAACAAGCCCATAATTCTTTCCAGACAAAGATGCGGTTCTAGTTGTACCAAATAAATCTAAATACAAAAGCTCAAGTGGCCTTGAGGTAGAAACAATATTTTTGGATTCAAAAGAAGATTTTGTTTGTTTCTCTTTTTGGCATGCTTCACAAAGAGCATCAGATTGATACCTAAGATTTGGTAGGCCTCTAACAAGTTCTTGCTTGTTAAGCTTTGAGATTAACCTCAAGCTGGCATGACCCAATCTTTTGTGCCAAGTCCATTGCACTTCATCAACTGACAAAAAGCATTTTATATTTTGATTTGCCAACTCAGAAAGTTTTATTTTATAAATATTCTTCTTTCTCTTTGCTTTAAAGAAAATGGATCCATCCTTTTTGCTTTCGACTATACAGGCATTATCACTAAAGCCAACATCATAACCACTATCGTATAATTGACTTACCTTTTTGGTTTCCACCGAAACCTATTGTTCCAATTTCTTTAAGTTGGAGTTCTTGGAACATACGCCTTTCTCCCGTCATGTGACGTGAGCATCCACTGTCCATGTACCAGGACTGGTGTTGAAACTCTGTTGCTAAGCAGATCTGCAACATATACAATTTTGTCCTTAGGTACCCAAATTTTTTTTGGGTCCTCTTTTGTTAGTTTTAGAAGAAAACTTGTCCTTCTTATTTTTTAATTCATAACAAGTACTTTAATGTGTCATTTCTTATTGCAAAAGGTACAAAGCAGATAGTCATTATGATTGTTGGTATCTTTGGGTTTCAAATTTGTGTTTTGAAAGGTGGGTTCCTCTGGTTTGTAACCAAGACCCCTTTTACCATTTTGGTTTACGTCCCAAATCATAGATGCTTGTTTGCTTCGTGTAACACATTCAGCAAGGAATTTTTGAAATCCCTCTTCATATTTTGAAGAGTTACATTCAACGTTTTCCTCAGTCTTAAAGCTGTCATTCACCAAATGGTGATTTTCAGCTTTGAGCTTCTCATTCTCCTCATTGAGTATTTGAAATTCTTTTGAAAGTTTTGAGAATTTCTTTTTCAAAGCTTTATACTCAGTGTTGAGTTTAGAAGACTCATCTAATAGTTCATGAAAAGCTATTTCAATATCAGAAGATGAATCAGAATCTACCACTTTATCTTCTTCTTCACTGTCTGACCCTATGGTAGCCATTAGAGCCATGTTTGCTTGTTCCTCATCATCATAAGATGAAGATGACTCAGAATCGTCCCATGCTGCCATGAGACCTTTCTTCTTCTTGCTTTTAAAACCACCTTTCCTTGGTTCCTCAAGTTGTGGACATTCAGATTTGAAATGTCCTGGCTTTTTGCACTTGTAGCAAGTAACTTGGCTTTTGTCCTTGTAGTCCTTGTTATCCCTTGAGTCTTGCATTTTCCTTGAATCCTTCTTGTGGAGCTGCTTTCTGAACCTTCCTTTATTTTTCCACATAAGTTGAATTTTCCTTGATATTAAGGAAATTTCTTCGTATGTGTCTCCATCGCTCTCATCAGATGATGCTTCATCTATTTCAAGTTCAGCTTGTAGAGCTTTGGAGGAAGATGCTTTGTTTGTAGATTTCAAAGCAGTAGACATTGATTTCTTAGGAGGTTCTTCTTCATCTAGCTCAAGCTCATGAGCTCCCAAGGAACTCAGAAGATCTTCATGTCGCAAGGCATTCAGGTCCTTTGCTTCCTGAATAGCAGTGACCTTGGGTCTCCACTTCTTTGGCAGGCTTCGTAAGATTTTTTTAACATGATCGGCAGTGGTATAGCTTTTCTTAAGAACCTTTAGACCATGAACTAGTGTTTGGAATCTTCCAAACATAGTTTCAATGCTTTCACCCTCTTCCATTTTGAAGAGTTCATATTGTCTAACCAAGATATTAGTTTTGGTTTCTTACACTTGGGAAGTACCCTCATAAGCCAAGGCCAATGAGTCCCAAATCTCATTGGCAGTATCATTCTTTCCGTATTTCTTGTATTCCTTCTCAGAGATAGCACAGATAAAGAAATATCTTGCTTTCTGATGTAGTTGATAAGCTTTCTTATGCTCTTCTGTCCATTTATCCCTAGGAATGGGATTTTCTTTGGAATCAACTGGTTCGATGTATTGTTTTTGAACCATATCCCAGAGTTCGAGTTGTTGAGACTCGAAGAAGGATTTAACTTTATCTTTCCAGTAGTCGAAGTTTGTTCCAGTGAACAAAGGAGGACGGTTAACGTGACCACCGGCTTCGTTGCTTGCCATGAATAAAGAATAAGATCTTTTCCTCTTACATTGTTAAGTGCTCAACCAAGAGCCCGAGCTCTGATACTAATTGAACGTGGCAAAAACACAAGAAAGGGGGGTTTGAATTGAGTTTTAGAAATCTTTTCGCAAAGCTTGTGTGTTTATGAGATCCTTTTCAAAACAACTCATTAATAAAATAAGGTAGTACGTAAGTAAAGAGAATAGAGAAGAGAGTGACACAGTGATTTATACTAGTTCATTATCACCTGATAGCTACGTCTAGTCCCTTCACACACTTGAAGGATTTCTCCACTATAATTAACCTGATTACACTTGAGAGTATAATACTGCCAAACTGGCTATACTCACAACTTCTTAGAACGACTTAGTACAGTCAAACCTCTAAGGAATACATCCACTACTGGGCTAAAATACAATGTTCAAAAATGTTTTGAAGTAATATCAAATAAATCTCACAGAGAGGATATACAATGAAAAACTTAAGCACAATGAATAACTTTTAAAGCGAAAGAATAAAAACGATTAAGTGGTTTGTTCTATGTGATCTCAGATACTTGGAATGATTCTTGGTTGCTCACTTTGTATCACAGCGTTAACCTACTTCAGTGGATGAAGTAAGGTATATATAGCTAGGGTTGTGAATAGTGCCGTTGTGACCTAATAGCTCTTTTCACCTAGGTCAAAAGACTTCAAATCCCCTTTTTGTGGCTTTAGCAAGTCACGTCATTTTTCACTCTGCTCAAAGCATGCTGACATAATAGACACAATCAGAGTGTTTGTCTCTTGTGAGCTTTTAGAATATTAGACCCTTCGAGAGCAAGTTTCCTGATGATTATATCCATTGTCATTCCCTTTTGCCTTTGATACCTCGTACATTAAAATGCTTCATCAATGAGGTCTCTTAAATACGTGAAGTAGTCTTAAATAAGCTTCAGTCTGTTTCCTAACAGAGCTACACTGTTCACTAGAGTGAGCTTGTAACAAAGACAACTTCTTCAGCGTAGAATTCATTTTCCTTTCTTATAACAGAGAGTCTTGTAGAATTACATGAAGGCTTCCACAGAGTGGTCTAACCATAGTCTGTTGTATGTGTTGACTGAAGACCAGAGCGTTGACCAAACAGAATGTGGTCTCAATAGAGTGTTGTCTACCAGATTATTGCCTGACCAAACAGAGTTGACCAAGTCAAGAGCTAGTCTTGCCAGAGCTTGGTTTACCAACAGAGTTGACTGGTCAAACAGAGTTGACTAAGTCATGTATGGTCTCACCAGAGCGTTGACCACCAACAGAGTTGACCAACTTCAGAGCAAGACTTTCACATTATGTCAGCATCAAAACAGAGGATCAATACCAGACTTAGATGTGTGAAATTCAAGATTTCACTAAGTCTTCTGAGATATCTTCTTCGATGAATAGTGATTTCTTCACACTAACAAACACATCAGAGAATAAATTGTTCTCTTAATCATTTTCTATCATCAAAACAATTTAGGGTCATTGTTTCTGAATCCACTTGATTCCAACAGACTGATGTTCAGTTTGTTTTTGTTTTAAATCTTTAATCTCAATTTTCAGATTATTGATTTTGAATTGGAGATCTTGGATAGTAATAGGCTTGGCGCTAGGTTTTTCTAGTCTTTTGAAAGTGTCTTTGAGATTGAACTTGTTAGTAACTAAAGGGCTCTTAGGAAGCTTAGTTACTAAAGAAGATTTTAGTTTCTCAAGATATTTCAATTTTTCTTGAGGGTCAGGAATAGCATTAATGGCTTCGAAAAGGAGATCTTGCTCCTTGGTTAAGACATTAACCTGACAAGAGGATTGAGACAAATTGTCATCTTTGATTTGATTTAGATCTTCAGTAAATTGATCAAAACATTCATCAGTGGAACCTTCTTCGTGAGATGATTCAATTAACAAGTTGTTAATCTTATCCTCAACATCTTGATCTAAGTTTAGGGCTTTGATTTTTCCCTTTAACCTACAGTATCTACTAATATGGCCAAGTTTACCACATTTATAACAGATAATTTTGTCTTTAGGATTGGTATGAGAACTGTGTTTCTCATAGGTTTTTTAGTAGATTGATCTCCAGGTTCTGGCTTCGGTTTACCAAAACGTTTTTTTCTGTAATATTGGGGTCTAGGAGGACCATAATGGTGTTTTAGCTTGGACTTAGACCTAGGTTTCTTAGCACAAGGTAAGCCAAATTGTTCACAAAAAGTCCCTAAGTCCTTACGGGTTTGGGCTTTCTCTTTTGCTAATTGTTACTGGATTTTGTCATCTTGACAGATCTTAAGGTGTAACACCCCGCTTTTTGGAGCATTACTGATCTAATATAACCTAAGAGTATTGAAATAATTTTGGAGGCAATACTCTGTTGCATGGGTTTTAGAAAATATGGGTCTAAAATTTTCTCTTTTCTTTTCAAACTTCTTGAAAATAGCACTCAGAGTTTTGCAGCATTTTCTCCCAACGCACGATTTTGAAAATAGACGCTTTCCTTCCAACGCACGATTTTGCTCTACAAGTTTACTTTCTCACACCTTCAACCAATCAAGTTATTTAGCTAAGTTAGAAACCCAACCTAGTGTCCTAATCCCTACCCTATGGCCACGATTCTACAAGGAAAGAGCAAGGAGAGTTTGTTTCTCAAAAAAAAGTGTAGGATCACTTAACTATAAAAAAACATTATTCTTTATTATCAAGAAAACAAGGAATCAAATAAAGAATTTGTCTTCTTCTCCAAGTGGAGCTCATGGCCTCAAGGCCATAAAATGCCTAGATCATTCTTTCATATTTTAATATTCATTCCCTTTATCAACAAATTATGATAAGAGAATGAAAGTAGTAAGAAACTTGTCATGGGTTACATCCTTTCATCAAGTAGATGTTTCACCCATTCAAAGTGAGGCTCTCTTTTAGATCATAGCCCAAACAATGGAGTTTTAAAATATACATATTTTTCTCTACTCATGGTATTAAAGAAGGTAAGGAGGAAATTTTTTGATTCTTACCCCCAAAAATGGAGAAAGAGGCGGTCAACAAGAAGCAACAAGAAAATATTTTGTTGGTTCAAAAACCTTTTTATTACTATATTACAAATGATGTAGTAGAGTTCTTTTCTCCAAGGTTCAAAATTTTATTTGCTCATTTACACAACTTTGATAGTAATATTAACTAATATGTTAGTTTTTAGAACTACAAAAGCTAAGTCACAACTTCAAGAAATGCTCTCAAGCCTTTACATAGACCATTCATGACACATATATATATATGTATCCATCTATGTTCTTGGCTTCTCATCAAGCTTGAAATGAAAAGAAAACACATGCTTAAGTAACTAGAACTATGGAAGGAAAATGGCAACACAAGTAGTGTAAAATCTTTCTTTTGCTTTGGAAGAACTTAAGTAGGGATCATGGCCAACTACTAGTGATATAAAGTGAGCTTAAGAAGGAAGAAGAATGGTATTTCTCACCCAAGGAAGCTGCTGGTTGCTGTTTGTAAAAAGGGAAGCAAGTGCAGAATTTTTGTGAACAAAACAACTTCAATACTCTCTCCAACTACCTCACTTCTTCCACTATTTTTTTTCTCAACTTAATGAAGCGAATGAGCTGAATTTGTTGACCTTATATAGGCCTTGAGGGCACGCCAAACTGAAGTGAAAATGGGCAGAATTTTACTTGCTCAAGTGGTTAAAAACTAGTCAAAAGATTTCTTGGTTATTACCCTTGAGTTCCTCATTTTGTGCTTAGTGAATGACACAAGAAAAGTGATGGATTTGATCAATTAGAGAAGCTGATTTCCAGCCAGCAATCAAGGAGATTTTGATGTTTAAAACGGAGGAGATTTGGTGTTGAAGTGATCTTAGGAGATGGTAGGAAAAGCTAGGAAAAGATAGGAAAAGGTAGGAAATCATCATGCATGAAATCACGATTTTGGTGAATGATTTAGGAGTGAAATTCTCCTCCAATTCAGCTGCATGATGCGACCTATATGAGCTGAAAAGGAGATGAGGAAATCTTGGCCAAAACCATGGGTGCAAGCTAGCACAAAGACCTTACTAACTCTTACCATAAATGGAACTAAACTTTAACATTTTTGGTAGGTTAATCACATCACTATCTCTTTGTGTCATGACTTAAAATCTACCACAATCTAATCCCTTTTTATTTCTGATTTTCGCCCCTCTCTCAAGGTTCTCTCAGCTCCCAGTTTCGTCGCACGTTCGGTTTCACGTGTCTCGCGTCTCCGGCGCGTAGAAAATACAGTATTATAAAAAATTAAGTAAAATTGCCAAAAAAATTCTAATAAATCAGAAATATTATAAAACATCAAATTCCCAAATATTTAAATATTCGGGTCGAATTAGAGTTTCTAATCGGGCAAAAACTTACCCGGGTAGTTCAAAACGCGACCGGAAAACGGTGGAATTTTGAACTGAAAATTTAACTGTGACTTAATATAATATATTAAGTCCCAAATATAATTTTTTTTATTTTTGTTAAATTCACCCACTTTCTTAGTCAACAAAAATACGCGTCACCGCGTCAAACAGAAAACTCACCGAATACTCGGTTGATGAATTCACATTAAAAGCAGCATACGTCTACGCTGTCTATTAATTTGGAATTGACATCATAAATAATAGTTATCTAAAATAAATCAATTTATTCAAAATAATTCAAAATAGTTCCTCGTACTCTCTGTAAATCATTGAGGTGATCAGTCTCCATGACTTACCTTCGAGTATTCGAGATTTTATTGTTAAAACAATTTTTCTCAAAAATTGGGATGTTACATTACCACCCCCCTTACAATAGTTTCGTCCTCGAAACTAAGCTGATATTAAAATACGAAAATTTACTTTACTCAATTCCATAAAATAATTTGCACACATAACCATTTATAGTACATATTAATATGAGTAGTACTATAATATTCATATCTACAAACTCATCACAACATAGCATGTAACCATAACACTCATATTCAATAACACTAACTGTATATATAGTACACCGTAATATAAGCGTAGTTAGTGGACGGAGATATCCTTACGATCGACTGATGCTTTATTCCAGAGCCACGCTTTCTGCTTATTCACGATCACGAACACGGATTCGACTACAGCTACGCATCATTACTAAGAAAATAGTACTAATCTATTTACATGCAACCACGGTTACACATATAAAGAATACAAAAACTACTTAAAACTTCAAAAGATTAAAATTCTTTTCTCCAAGCAAACTTCTTTCAAAAAAATCAATCTCTTAAGAACAATACCAACACAAAGAACTAATCTTCATTTTCCTCAAGACTCAACCATTTTCATGGACAATAAAATTGCTTTGAGATTAGGTTATTGTCTTAAAATCATTAATCACACTAAAAAAAAAATCTAAATTTTCAATGGAGTAATAAAATATTCTTTTAGATCGAAATATCCCGAAAATAATTTTACGCACCAATCAATGACACAATTGCTAACCACGAAGTATAAAAATTTGAAAATCTCTTTTTGTAATAGTTCTTACTTAAGAGATGCTAAATCAAAGTTAGGACAATGTCTCTAAAAAACACTAAGGAATTATTTCCTTTGAAAACTTAGCACAAATGTTGAGCTTCTGAAATAACTAACTAACAAGTATTACATCTTAATCGAGTAAATCTTAGAATAAAGATCAAAATTACTAATTGCCTTCACGGGTTCAATAAATTTTATCGCGCAATAAAAGGTTTTGCACTCAAATTTTCAAATTCTTTCTAACAGCCAACCCAAATTTAAAGGTTCCAAAACTAAAACATTTTCCAACATTTTACTACTAAATCATGATTTATCGGAATCATTTTAAAGTTGAAAACTATCTTTAACGATATTATTAACAACAATACGAAAAAAACAAACAAACAAAAGAATTAAGCTATCTGCCAAGAGCTCCTCCAAGAACTCGCGGTGTTAATACATAGAAAGAAACGAAAACTCGCACAATCATTAGCCCCACAATCACAAACGACAACACTCACCAAAGCTAAGGGTAGGATGGATTCTCATCTAACCCCATCTCAACCTTCGGTTCAGTCTAGGGGAAATGGTAGGGGAAGTAACTCTCCAGACTCTCCGAACTTCATAAGGTTCCTCGCATGCTCAAGTCACCACAGGAATTGGTATCCCTAAGGGAGGAATGGAAGAAGAATTGGGTCTCTTAAGAAGAACTCGTCCGCGGCGTGTAACAGGAGGAAAAGAATGAACTAGATTCTCTCAACACCCGCACCAGTAATACACTATTCTATCTCACCGTCTCCCTTTTTTTTTTTTAAGTAACCGGTCAAGGAGGATAAAAGGGAGGGCAATGTTTCCTTCAAGTTTGTCTGGTTAGTCTGAACTCAAGGAAAGTTATTTCTTAAGGTAAGGTGTAGTTAAGACTTGGTATAATTTTGGGTACTAACCCAGACTAGTTCAGCTTCTAATCACACACCAACCACACCATACCCCTTGCGGACCTCTCTCACTGACTTTCCAGCTTCCCTTCGACTGAGCCGAACGGTTCTCGCGTAGATTGAAGTGTCACAAGACATTTAATCGGCGCTTGCTGGGAAAGTAATTGCGTTCAATATTTTCGTTGGAAAATATGAATACGCCCACACAGATAACAAACACACACTAAGTCACATACAATCACAGCAGTATAAAATAGACCATTGCGACACAGATGTTAGTGGCATGCGTGTCACATTCAGAAAATCATGAAATATTTTTGATTTTCAAATATAATATATATCAAATTACTTCAAACTTCAATCATTTACGTGATCTATATCTATGATCACTAACGCATCAAAGATCATATAATAATAATAATAATATTAATAATAACAGCGTCTCCTGCAAATAAATTTCAGAATCTCATTTCTTATTTCCCAAAGGACTTAAAAGAGTCGTGGTGATAAAGGTCAACCAATCCTTTGGCCTCTGCAGCTTGCTTCTCTCCCTATTGTCCTAGCAGTTCACACTGATCCTTCAGAGTTACCCGTTGAGCAACAACAGCTGTCATCTCTGCCACCGCTTAACCATCTGAAGTCTCTAATCCTTTTCTTGAACTATCCGCTTCGGTAGAAAGAATCGCTCGTCTCTAGGGTATTGGACTCCCACAAGGTTGTTTAACCCAGTCAGAATCCCACAACAATTTTGTATGTCTCAGTACACATTGTTTCAATTAAGAAACACTTTCAACCAATTACAAGTAGAGTTACTCTACTTGAGGAACAAACAAAACACAAATCACAATCTGACCCCTCACAGTCTATTCCCTACACAACCCGACACTTGACCAGCTATAGTTACCCAACTCACAGTCCAGTTAGAACCGAACCGCTCTGATACCACTATGTAACACCCCGCTTTTTGGAGCATTACTGATCTAATATAACCTAAGAGTATTGAAATAATTTTGGAGGCAATACTCTGTTGCATGGGTTTTAGAAAATATGGGTCTAAAATTTTCTCTTTTCTTTTCAAACTTCTTGAAAATAGCACTCAGAGTTTTGCAGCATTTTCGAAAGGTGGTGAATAAATAAACACCCTAATCAAATTTATAGCAACCATGCAATTTACCTCATTTACTCAATTCACACAAATGATTCAATTCTTTGATAACATAGTATATTTAGTACAATATTGAAATTAATACATTAAACCCCCTATAGCTGGTCATCACACTACTGCACTTACTAGACCCTCTAGTAAGCTTACCATAAAGCTACACAAGCAGACAACCACAAAGGACTGTCCTTAGCTACCCTCGTCAGCAGTCTCGAATACTTCGCAGTTGTAACACCTGAGGACGAGATCGACATCGTCTTAGGACGACGTATCGAGACCTCGCGTCGAGATCTTGTGTCGAGATCCCGTGCCAAGATCGCGTGCCGAGGTCATTTGCCGAGCTGAGGAGACCGCGTGCACTAGCTGCTGAGCTGAGGAGGTCGGGTGTCGAGTTGATGAAGTCGCATGCCGAACTGAGGAGGCCGCGTGCACGAACTCGTGTTAGAGCCTTGTGCGCTTGCACGAGCACCCTTGTCGACATCGTGTCGAGATGATAACTCGTATTCTTTCAAACGTTATTCAGCGTTATTATTATATTGTTTGTAATAATTATATTGTCGGCTTGCCGTTCTCGTCGCGTGTCTAGATCGTTGACCGACAGAGTAGAAGGTAATTATGAGAGAGTAGCGATTAGACGGGTAGATTGATTGATGGGATTGGCATCTTATAGCTGGAGTTACGATTATACCCCTTCTCTCACCAGCTGTATTCACGATCGGTTTTCCCTCAGATACTCATTTCTCTTTTCTTCTTTCTTTTTTTTTTCCTTCCTTCTGCTCTGAGTTCCTTGTTTTTCTCCAAAATTTCCATCGACGAAACCTTGAGTTCCATCGAGATTCTGCACAAATTTTCTTCATCAATCTTGTTCATCATCATCTTCTCGACCTATATCTCACCATCTCGACCACCATCTGAGGTAAGGAAAAACAGATTTTCTCTTCTTCGTGTTACTGTTTAGCGCTACTTCTTCCTTCCATTTTTAGCTAGTTTTATGCTTCCAAATCATGTCAAATTGATGGGTTTTCTTCTTCACGATATTACCTATCTTTCTAACCGATTAATTGGGCTTGTAAAACAAATTTTCTTCCTCTCGCTTTTTCTCGCACCCAGCGCCGGTAAACCCTTCATTTTCGGTTTATTTCGATTTCTTGTTTTCGTTTGTTGCTTCTGGTTGTTGTTGTTGTCGATCTATCTGTTGAAGCATCAGATAACCTTTTTCATGAACTTTTGATCGAAAACCCTAACTTTGTGTTAGAGGAAAAATATATTCAAGTTCTTGAGTTTTATATTTTCTGGGTTGTGGTTAAGTTTGGGATGAGAGCTAAGTGTATTAGAACCCATAGATCGAACTGAGTTGTGCTTGTTTTAGGAAGTCTGATTCCCGAGATCGTGTGATTTCCGAATCGAGGTGTACGGGAAAGCGAATCCAAGGACGTGGAAGCAGCGGAATCCAGATCGAGAACTGTACGTGTCGAGGTCGACTGAGAAGCGTACGTGTCGAGGTCGATTGAAGACGGTACGTGTCGAAGTCGTTGTCGAGCTCGTTGAAGACAGCCGTGTCGAGATTGAGTAAGAGAAGTCGTTGTCGAGCTCGTTTGAAGACAGCCGTGTCGAGGTCGTTGTCGAACAGCATTAGCTTGGAGTTCGGTAAGGGCAACTCTTAGACATTATTAAGACTTTATTTTTTATTGTTATATTTATGTATGGACTCCTTGATTGGTGTCGAGATTGGAATGTTGTGATATGATTGGGTTTTTGCATGTATTTGATATGTGATTGAATATATGTTGTGAATGGTGTATTGCTGTCGAATTTCGTTTCTTCATGCAGAATGTTTTATTGCTTAAATGTCGAATTGCGTTTTCTTCATGTTAAGCATGCTCTCTTTATTTGATATGTGATCAAGTAAGTTGTGTTACTCTTTGACATGCGGCGAGCTAATCATCGAGTGAGAGAGCTAGGGAGTCGTATGACGCTTTTGAGCCTGACCCGGATAATCGAGGGTGCTAGGTCCCCTTTTTGTTTATGGTGGATTGGCTAGCGTTGTAGCATTATCGGTTTGGGGATGGACCTGCCGATTAATGTATGGAATTCGGTTTGGGGATGGACTGCCGTTTACCTATTACGTCGGTTTGGGGATGGACTCGCCGACGATATTCCTAATAAGAGTCGAGTCGAGTCTAGAGTGAGATGGTCGAGTCACGTGTGGTGATTGAGATACGATTGTGTTGCTTATTTCTTTATGCCGTGCTTATCTTGTATTGTTGAGAAGTTGAGCCTTTCCCGGGGTGGCTTCAATCCATGACAGTTACCCAGGCGAGGGCGAGGGGGCAGGAACTCGACAAAGAGATGATGCCGAGGAGGAGCTCGACGAGGACCCGAGTGACGACCTCTACTTGTCGTGATTGTTTATGTTTGTTGGATGTTTGTTTTTCTGATGACTGTACTTCGTTTTTCTTTGTGTTCGAGGTCGTGACCAGTTTGGGCGGTTATGTTTTGTTGCTACAACAGAGACTGGTGGTCTTACTTTTGGAGCAACCTGCGTGGGAGTTCGCCGGTACCCCCAGGTATGATTGCTCTTTTGAAGTCGTCGTGCCTTAGGTGTATTTTCTTTGCACATTTGCTACTCAGATTTTGTATACATTATTATTTCGAGTGATATATATATGTATGTTATGCATGTATGTTTTTTTAGAATTTAAGCCTTGTGTCTTAGTTGCACCATGTTTCGAAAAGCTATAATTACTCTGATGTGCACGAGTTGGTTTTATAAAAAAAAAATAGACCGTACTTTTCAAAAGGCACAAGAGTTTCGCTTTAAAACACATCTCATAGTGTTTAGTTGAGCTCGGTGTGTTGAGTTTCAGAACTCGAGCTCGGTATATTGAGCTCGGTAGCGGTCCTAAACGGGTCGTTACATTGTTGGTATCGAGCGCTTCGGTTCGACCGAGCCGCGTGCATAGGAGATTTGACCGTCAATCGGGTTATGTGTGTGGGTACCTAATTGTAATATGTTGATTCTTTGTTTGATTAAGTGAAGCACTTATTGCTTGAAAAATTGTTTGAACTGTTTCTTGATTGAAGCGGTGTGTTTTAACACATCCTTGTTGTGAGATTCGATGTGGTTTTGAACTTTGTGGAATCTAATGCCACCAGTAGGAATACGACAAATGCAACCGAGAACGCCGACATGGAACGAGCAATTCAAGCTATGACCGAGATGGCGGCAGCCATGGCTCAACAATCACCGCCAGAACTCAACAGGCTAACGCGATGGCTCAACAGACGGCAGCGTTAACTCAAGCAGAACTTGCGAACAAAGAACGAGCGTAACGAAATGTCAAGCGAGAGGATTGGCGCACTTCAGAAGCATGATCCAAGTTCTACGGTGAGCCAAATCCAGATAAAGTCGATCTTTGGATGCAAGAGATCGAGAAGATCTTCGAGGCACTCCATTGCGGACAACGTGAAGGTCGACTATGCCACCTACTTACCGCTAGGAGACGCATAGTATTGGTGGAGAGGAGTGAAGCAAACGTTTATAAGCGAACGTCAGCGAGATGACCTGGGAGCTTTTTCGTGAAAGGTTCTTGGACAAGTACTTCCCAGATCTTGCACGAGCCGAGAAGGAGCAAGAGTTTCTTCAATCAAAGAAGGCAACTCGACAAATGTCCGAGTATGCGCCAAGTTCGAAGTCGTTGGCGAGGTATTTCAGTCCATTTCGTGATCGAAATGACCAAAGATGGTTAAGTGAGAGATTCCAACTGGATTGAGATTCGACATTCGAAGTCGCGGTGTCGCTGAGGATCCAAACCTCCAAGAGCTGATTGATCGTTGTGTCGAGGTAGAAGGAGTGAGAGCCACAAGAAGAAGACTGCTGTAGGCGGACCGATGAGACCCCGCAGTGCGGGCGTAGATTTGCACGTAAAGGAAAACAACCGCAGAAGAAGCCTTACGACCGACCTCGGGGAACGACAACAAAGCGATGATGTCGTCCGATGACCCAGTACCGAGAAGCGGAGGACGCACTGTCGTCGAGGTGACTTGTTTCCGCTGTGGAAAGACGGGACATTACGCCAATAATCAGACTCGTAAGGAGAGGTGTGCTACAACCGTAAGAAGCCAGGGCATTTTGCCAAGGATTGTCCTACACTTAAAGTCGAACCGATGATGCTTGCGGCAAAGGCCAAAGGGAAGCGTCAAGTGGCTAAAGGCGTAGTTTTCTCGCATGAGTGGCGAGGAAGCGGTCGAGTGAAGATCTTATCCAAGGTGAATGTGAGATCGAGGGTAAATCCTTATCCGTTTTTTGATTCGTGCAACCCATTCCTTTATTTCTTCTCGATTGTGTGAACCATTTGAACTTGACTGTGATCGCTTTACCGCTTAAATTAGTAGTTACAACCCCACCGCTAAAACCTTAGTCACAAACACCGCATGTCTTAATTGTGTAGTGGTTATTCAGAGTAGAAAGTTTGTGGTCAATTTGGTTTGTTTGCCTCTTGGGGCCTAGATGTCATTCTCGGGATGGATTGGTTGTCACACCACCATGTCCTCTTGACTGTGCCAGTAAAGCGTAATTTTTCCGGACCTTGGAGTCTCCAATTATCTTTCTCGCCGAACGTATTGGAGTTTCTTTGAAAGAAGGAACTAGGGAATACATGTATCCGCTAGTTCGGAAGTTTTCCAAATAGATCGACGTGAAGAATGTATCGATGGTGTGTGACTTTGAGGACGTTTTCAAGACGCGTGCCAGGGTTACCACCAAGACGAGAGGTCGAAGTTCTCCATCGACCGATTCCAGGGACAGGACCGATCTCCAAAGCGCCATACGTGATGTCTCCCGCCGAGATGAAAGAGTGAAGTCCCGTGATCGAACACTTGGAGTCGAAGCAATTCATACGACCGAGCGTGTCACCGTGGGGAGCTCCAGTGTTGTTGGTTAAGAAGAAGGATGGACGATCAAGGCTGTGCGTGGACTATCGCGAGCTCAACAAGGTTACTGTGAAGAACCGTTATCCGTTACCACGTATTGACGACTTGATGGATCAACTTCGTGGAGCGGCGATCTTTTCCAAGATAGACTTGAAGTTGAGTGTCGAAGTTTCACCGGGGAAGCTGAGATTTGGTATGCTTACCATTTCTAACAGATTGTTGGACGAGATCCGAGACCAGCAAGTTCATGACGAGCTTCTGCAAGAGAAGGTTCAGTTGATAGCACAAGGAAAGGCGACAGAATTCCAAGTCGGAGCGGACGACATCTTGAGGTGCAATGGCCGAGTATGCGTACCTAACGTATCCGAGCTGAGAAAGTTGATTCTCGACGAAGCGCATAAGAGCAACTTTAGTATTCACCCAGGAGTTACGAAGATGTATCAAGACTTGAAGAAGCATTTTTGGTGGTCCGGAATGAAGAAGCAAGTGGCCGAGTACGTAGCTTCGTGTTTAACGTGTCAGAAAGCGAAGGTGGAGCACCAACGACCTGCGGGAATGCTACAATCGCTTGACGTACCAGTATGGAAATGGGATAGTATTTCCATGGATTTCGTTGTAGGTTTGCCGAAGACGCAGAAGAAGAATGATTCGATTTGGGTGATCGTCGACCGATTGACCAAATCTGCTCATTTCTTGCCAGTGAGGTCGACATACAACGTGGAAAAGCCGATCGAGATCTACATCGCGAGATAGTACGACTTCATGGTATACCCTCTTCGATCGTGTCGGACCGAGATCCAAGTTCACGCCTCACTTTTGGAGGGAATTACAAGGAGCGATGGGAACCGAGCTCAGCTTAGCTCGGCATATCATCCACGCATCGACGGTCAGACTGAGAGAACGATCCAATCACTTGAAGATTTGTTGCGAGCTTGTACGTTAGATCACCGAGGAAGTTGGGACGACGTCTTACCATTGGTGGAGTTCACCTACAATAACAGTTTCCATGCGAGCCTTGGAATGGGACCTCTTGAAGCGTCAGATGGACGGAAATGTCGACGCCTCTTTGTTGGTACCAGACGGCGAGCCGCTCGTCAGAGGACCAGATATGATCCAGCGGACTCATCGAGAAGATCCGCTTGATCGTAGATCGGATGCGAACGCCTCAAAGTCGGCGTAAGAGTTATGCACTCAACGACGCCGACCACTCGAGTTCGAGGAAGGAGAACATGTATTTCTTAGAGTCACCCCACTCATCGGAGTTGGTCGAGCGATCAAATCCAAGAAACTTACCCCTAAATTTATTGGACCTTATCGATTCTTAAATCGTCAGATTGGTCCAATGGCATATCGATTGCCTTGCCACCATTCTTGTCGAACATCCACGACGCCTTCCACGCCTCACGCCATGAAGTATGTTTCCGACCCCTCTCATGTCATCGAACCGGATGTGATTCAACTGAAGGACGACCTATCTTTCGAAGCATCACCAGCAAGAATCATTGATCGGAAAGCCAAACAGCTGCGGATCAAAGAGATTCAACTTGTCAAAGTTGTGTGGGATCAGAAGACGGGAGATGCGACTTGGGAGCTGGAGGAAAAGATGAAGACTCAGTACCCTGAACTTTTCCGAGGTAAGAAACTTATTTCCAATTTCGAGGACGAAATTTTTTTTTAGAGGGAGAGATTGTAACACCTGAGGACGAGATCGACATCGTCTTAGGACGACGTATCGAGACCTCGCGTCGAGATCTTGTGTCGAGATCCCGTGCCAAGATCGCGTGCCGAGGTCATTTGCCGAGCTGAGGAGACCGCGTGCACTAGCTGCTGAGCTGAGGAGGTCGGGTGTCGAGTTGATGAAGTCGCATGCCGAACTGAGGAGGCCGCGTGCACGAACTCGTGTTAGAGCCTTGTGCGCTTGCACGAGCACCCTTGTCGACATCGTGTCGAGATGATAACTCGTATTCTTTCAAACGTTATTCAGCGTTATTATTATATTGTTTGTAATAATTATATTGTCGGCTTGCCGTTCTCGTCGCGTGTCTAGATCGTTGACCGACAGAGTAGAGGGTAATTATGAGAGAGTAGCGATTAGACGGGTAGATTGATTGATGGGATTGGCATCTTATAGCTGGAGTTACGATTATACCCCTTCTCTCACCAGCTGTATTCACGATCGGTTTTCCCTCAGATACTCATTTCTCTTTTCTTCTTTCTCTTTTTCCTTCCTTCTGCTCTGAGTTCCTTGTTTTTCTCCAAAATTTCCATCGATTTAAACCTTGAGTTCCATCGAGATTCTGCACAAATTTTCTTCATCAATCTTGTTCATCATCATCTTCTCGACCTATATCTCACCATCTCGACCACCATCTGAGGTAAGGAAAAACAGATTTTCTCTTCTTCGTGTTATTGTTTAGCGCTACTTCTTCCTTCCATTTTTAGCTAGTTTTATGCTTCCAAATCATGTCAAATTGATGGGTTTTCTTCTTCACGATATTACCTATCTTTCTAACCGATTAATTGGGCTTGTAAAACAAATTTTCTTCCTCTGCTTTTTCTCGCACCGGCAGCGCCCGTAAACCCTTCATTTTTGGTTTGTTTCGATTTCTTGTTTTCGCTTGTTGCTTCTGGTTGTTGTTGTTGTCGATCTATCCGCTTGAAGCATCGATAACCTTTTTCATGAACTTTTGATCGAAAACCCTAACTTTGTGTTAGAGGAAAAATATATTCAAGTTCTTGAGTTTTATATTTTCCGGGTCAGGTTAAGTTTGGGATGAGAGCTAAGTGTATTAGAACCCATAGATCGAATCGAGTTGTGCTTGTTTTAGGAAGTCCGATTCCGAGATCGTGTGATTTCGAATCGAGGTGTACGGGAAAGCGAATCCAAGGACGTGGAAGCAGCGGAATCCAGATCGAGAACTGTAGGTGTCGAGGTCGACTGAGAAGCGTACGTGTCGAGGTCGATTGAAGACGGTACGTGTCGAAGTCGTTGTCGAGCTCGTTGAAGACAGCCGTGTCGAGATTGAGTAAGAGAAGTCGTTGTCGAGCTCGTTTGAAGACAAATGTCGTCGGTCGTTGTCGAACAGCATTAGCTTGGAGTTCGGTAAGGGCAACTCTTAGACATTATTAAGACTTTATTTTTTATTGTTATATTTATGTATGGACTCCTTGATTGGTGTCGAGATTGGAATGTTGTGATATGATTGGGTTTTTGCATGTATTTGATATGTGATTGAATATATGTTGTGAATGGTGTATTGCTGTCGAATTTCGTTTCTTCATGCAGAATGTTTTATTGCTTAAATGTCGAATTCGTTTTCTTCATGTTAAGCATGCTCTCTTTATTTGATATGTGATCAAGTAAGTTGTGTTACTCTTTGACATGCGGCGAGCTAATCATCGAGTGAGAGAGCTAGTGAGTCGTATGACGCTTTGAGCCGGACCCAGATAATCGAGGGTGCTAGGTCCCCTTTTTGTTTATGGTGGATTGGCTAGGCGTTGTAGCATTATCGCTTGGGGATGGACTCGCCGATTAATGTATGGAATTGCCTGGGGATGGACTGCCGTTTACCTATTACGCCGGTTTGGGGATGGACTCGCCGACGATATTCCTAATAAGAGTCGAGTCGAGTCTAGAGTGAGATGGTCGAGTCACGTGTGGTGATTGAGATACAAGATTGTGTTGCTTATTTCTTTATGCCGTGCTTATCTTGTATTGTTGAGAAGTTGACCCTTTCCCGTGGTGCCTTCAATCCATGACGGTTACCCAGCGAGGTCGAGGGCGCAGGAACTCGGCGATGAGATGATGCCGAGGAGGAGCTCGACGAGGACCCGAGTGACGACCTCTACTTGTCGTGATTGTTTATGTTTGTTGGATGTTTGTTTTTCCGATGACTGCATTTTTGTTTTTCTTTGTGTTCGAGGTCGTGACCAGTTTGGGCCGGTTATGTTTTGTTGCTACAGCGTAGACTGGTGGTCTTACTTTTGGAGCAGCCCCCTGCGTGGGAGTCTGCCGGAAGGGCCGCCAGGGTATGATTGCTCTTTGAAGTCGCTGCATCTTAGGTGTATTTTCTTTGCACATTTGCTACTCTGTATTTTGTATACATTATTATTTCGAGTGATATATATATATATATATATGTATGTTATGCATGTATGTTTTATTAGAATTTAAGTCTTGTGTCTTAGTTGCACCATGTTTCGAAAAGCTGTAATTACTCTGATGTGCACGAGTTGGTTTTATAAAAAAAAAAATAGACCGTACTTTTCAAAAGGCACAAGAGTTTCGTTTTAAAACACATCTCATACAGGTTTAGTTGAGCTCGGTGTGTTGAGCTCGGTAACTCGAGCTCGGTATATTGAGCTCGGTAGCGGTCCGGAAACGGGTCGTTACAGCAGTCTTCATTGTCTGGGTTACATTAATTAATTGAAAGAACCACGGGCAAGGGTCAACTTCTTAAAATAAAACATATATAACAGCAATATGTATATACAAAGCATAACACAATATCACAACAAATAATCCACAAGATAAAGTGCACCACAAATCCCTATTTGTTAGTCTATATGCCAATGCACATGATTCCGGAATATCACCCTCACAAGGGCCTTAGGAGCTCTGGAGTCCGCTACCAGGCTTCTCAAACGCTATTCCCCGCAGGGATTTGTGCCCAGAGCAATCCCCCTGATGACACAACGCCCGTTTTCCCTCTTGATTGTCAGTACGTGCTCGCACCTAGGTCTGGGCGACTCTACGACACCTCGCTTCTGGCATCGATGTATGCATGAACAAGCAACTCTATCATCATAGTTAATTTATCTCGACGGGATCACTCACACGGAGTGTCCGAGATCATCTATTCTTGTACTAACTCCCTTAATTAGAACCCCATATTTTCGGCTCAAGATCTCCCTTTATAGTCCTAAGTCTCTTTTCTTTAGAAAATCTCCTATTAGTTATGAAATGATTTATGTTGGAAATCCACTAATAGTTCAAAATAATTAATTTAATTATTCTAACTCTCACTTATTTCTTTTAAATGAAAAGGTGGTTAGTCCATTACTAATTAAGGTTTTAGAAAGATCTATTTTTAAGTGTCTCTTTGATTTTAATAAAATGCCTCTTAGTTTTTATTTCAAAATCCAAGATTTATTTGACGTTGATGCGACGGTAACCCAACTCACGTGCTCTCGGCACTTCCCCAAATTATCACAGTCAATATATTCTCAAATATAGTCAATGATCACAACACAATAATCATAATCACAAGGCATCATTCAAGAAAATCATTCCATCACATTGTTCTTCATCTTGTCACATACTTAATTTAGGCATTCACATATTACTAATATACACGCTTAAAGATATTCTTACACATAAGCACATGGAACATAAGCATGTAAAATACAAGCATATAAAGCATATGAACATAAGCATGTAAAATACAAGCATATAAAGCATAATTGTTGACAAGTGACTCCAAACACAAGAGGGGGGTGAATTGTGTGTGAACTGTGCTTTCAAAAACTTTTGGAGAAATAAGTGCTAATTATGAGTTGCGGAAATATTAATGTGAAATAGATAAATCACTTGAAGAATAAATTGCAAACGAGTTAAAAATAAAGTAAATAGTAAAATATAAATAACAATAAAATAAAGTACAGAAATTTAATTGACTGAAAAGTAGAGAGATAAGGAGTAAAAAAGCACACAACAAATTATCCAGGTTCGGCCACCTAACACTCCTGTGGCCTACGTCCTGTCCCCAAAGCAAACCACTATGGGATTTTCACTAAGACACTAGCTTTTAAATCGAGTTCACTAGAAACCTTTACAACTCTAAACTGAGCAATACGTTCAAGAGATACCACCTCTCTATGAACACCTTGGGATTCCTACCCAAAAATAAATCATTTTCACAAATAAAATGAGACCAGAAAGCTACACCCAATAGTGCAGATATAACAACTTGAAGCTCAAATACTACAACTCAAATTTTGTAGAATAAAAAGACTCTCAGAAAATTGTGCTCAAATAAGTGTGAGTGATGAAAAATATTTGTGAGTTTTTGGCACAAAAATTAAGCACTGCGTTGTTGTTTTAAAACAAAGCTCACGAAATGTGTTTATATAGGCAATGGAGGAGCGTCACTTTAAGAAGATTTGTCCGTTGAGGATTTGCCCGCTATGGCAGGATCTGTCCGTTGGAATTTGTCCGCTATGCTGAACATGAAAGAATTGAAAACACGGAGACGGCTCGGCATACGACCTCTGAAGACGGCTCGGTGGCGACCTCTGAAGACGGCTCGGCCAGACGACCTCGCCACACGGCTCGGACAGGCGACCTCGACAAAGCTCGACATACGACCTCTGAACAGCTCGGCAAAGACCTCGGCACCACGACCTCGGCCGCCGACAAGAGCTCATCACGCCGACCTCGATGCACGCGACCATAAGCTTCGACACGCGACCTCGATGCGTGACCTCATCACTCGACACGCCGACTTCCTCCTCGCTCGACATACGACTTCCTCAGAGCTCGACACGCGACTTCCTCCTCACCGACATCCGACTTCCTCATTTCGACATCCGACACGAGATATGCATGTCAAAATATTTTGTGCGTGTGTGATTTAATTTTAATTGAGAGCTTTTTATTACTACTTACAAATTGTCTTAATAAAGATAAATAAATACCCGTAACCCAAAGACTTGAAAAACTATCATTCTTGATACGCTGCCTTGGTATTCTTTTTCACTTTTGCACGGTTGACTATTTGCAAGACTCCCTTTTGTCAATCATCAAAATCATCCTGTCAAGGCATGTATTCACAGACTCCCCCTTTTTGATGATGACAAACATCTCATGGAGGGTTTTTTTAGTAAAAATATAATCATGATATAGCAATGAGATATAAGCAAGGTTTTTCAATAAAAGATATCAGAGTTTAAGCACGTATTTTAGAAAAACTCCCCCTCACAATATTAAAAAAAAAGATATCAGAGTTTAGGCGCATTTTGGCATTTTGGTGAAGAACTCCCCCTCACAATATGCATGGAATAAACCACTCCCCCTGAATCATGCATTCATGTAACTCTCCCCCTTTTGGCAACATCAAAAAACGGGAAAGACAAATAAAGCAAGGCATATATTCACGATTAAACAAACATATTTTGATAGTTACGTGATACCAAGCTTGGTGTGTGACAGATGAGCTGGTTGGACATGATTAGCTAGTTGCATAAGACAAATGCGTCACCCACTCATTATTCCGTACTTAAAGAAAATGGAAGGGGAAAAGACCTGCATAAACTCGTTAGCACACTCAAACGCCCAAGTTAGAATTTATTCAAAAAGAAAATGCAATCACAGGCAGTCACTCAATGCATGATTGATCTAAAATTCCTAACTCGGTTCTTATAAAAAAGAAGTTTTCTTTAGGCAAAGGTTTAGTAAAAATATCTGCGAGTTGTTTAGATGTTTCCACAAACTCAATCACACAATCTCCTTTTTGAACATGATCTCTAATAAAATGGTGCCTAATCTCTATGTGTTTAGTCCGAGAGTGATAAACCGGATTTTTAGTGAGGTTTATGGCACTAGTATTGTCACACTTTATTGGAACAGTTTTCAAATTAATCCCATAATCATTCAACTGTTGTTTCATCCAAATAATCTGTGCGCAACAACTACCTGCCGCAACATATTCCGCTTCGGCAGTGGACAAAGCCACACTCGCTTGTTTCTTACTATGCCATGAAACCAAGGCATTCCCAAGTAAGTGACATGTCCCACTAGTGCTTTTTCGGTCCAATTTACAACCCGCAAAATCAGAATCCGAGTACCCAATCAAAGTGCATTCGGCACCTTTGGGGTACCATAAACCCGTGTTTTGTGTGCCAATGAGGTATCTCATAATGCATTTTACAGCAGAGAGATGTGATTCCTTAGGACTAGCTTGAAAACGTGCACACATACAAACACTAAACATAATATCAGGACGACTAGCAGTGAGATAGAGAAGAGATCCTATCATACCTCTATACTTACTTACTTCGACCGACTTACCACCTTCATCTTTGTCAAGATAGCATGAAGTGCTCATTGGAGTTGAGATTTCTTTTGCATCGGTCATTCCAAATTTCTTGAGTAAATCCTTGCAATATTTGGATTGATTGATGAATATTCCTTCCTTTGTTTGTTTGATTTGAAGTCCAAGGAAGTAACTTAGCTCTCCCATCATTGACATTTCAAATTCACTTTGCATGATATCAGAAAATTCCTTGCACAAGGATTCATTAGTAGCACCAAAGATGATATCGTCAACATAAATTTGAACAAGTAAAATGTCATGATTTTTGTGTTTAATGAAAAGAGTGGTATCAACTTTTCCTCTTTCAAAACCTTTTTCAAGTAAATATTTGCTCAACCTCTCGTACCAAGCTCGGAGCTTGTTTTAAACCATATAAAGCCTTTTTCAATTTGAAAACATGATTTGGAAATTCAAAATTTTCAAAACCGGGAGGTTGATCAACATATACTTCTTCTTGAATAAAGCCATTAAGAAATGCACTTTTAACATCCATTTGAAAAAGTTTGAAATCCATGATGCATGCAAATGCGAGAAGCATGCGAATAGCTTCTAATCTAGCCACGGGTGCATAGGTTTCATCGAAATCTATGCCCTCTTGTTGGTTATAGCCTTTTGCAACAAGTCTAGCTTTATTTCTAACAATGATACTGTTTTCATCAAGCTTATTGCGAAAGACCCATTTGGTCCCAATGACTAGGTGATCTTTAGGCCTAGGGAAAAGTTCCCAAACATCATTTCTCTCAAATTGATTTAATTCCTCTCAAATTGACATGCATGATTAAGAGAGTTTCGAGTCGTTACCCCTTTTGAGATATCACCTATTATGTTGTCAAGAGGATGGTTCTTTGAGACTCTCCATTCCTTTGGAAATTTGAGTGAGAGAGTTCTTGAGAGGGTTGAGGCAAGGACTCTTGATCCTCCTTTTGAACTTTTGATCTCTCTTGTTCCTCTAAATAGGTATCTCCAAATACTTCTGCAAGATCATCAACACTTTCTTCTACTGAAGATTTGGGGTTAGATTCATCAAAAGAAACATGCACAGATTCTTCAATACCCAAGTTCTTTTATTAAAAATTCAAAAGCTTTACTAGAAGTGGAATATCCAAGAAATAAACCTTCATCGACTTTTTAGCATCAAATTTACCAAGGTTATTCTTACCATTGTTTAGGACAAAACACTTGCATCCGAAAACGTGAAGGTGGGAAATGTTGGGCTTCCTTCCTTTGTAGAGTTCATACGGTGTTTGCTTAAGGATCGGCCTTATAAGAACTCGATTCATCACACAGCAAGCGTGCTCACGGCATCTGCCCAAAAGTCCTTAGGAAGGTTAGTCTCATTGAGCATCGCCCTCGCTAGCTCTTCAAGAGACCGATTTTTCCTTTCAACCACTCTATTTTGTTGCGGTGTCCTTGGAGCGTAAAAGTTGTGATCAATGCCATTTTCGTGCAAAATGCTTCAAATGCTTCATTCTCAAATTCCCACCATGATCACTTGAATGGAAGCAATGTTAAGTCCCTTCTCATTTTGTATAACCTTTGCAAGTTTTCAAAAGCATTAAAAGCATCATTTTTGTGAGAAATAAATAAAGTCCATGTATAGCGAGAATAGTCGCCCACAATAACAAGAGCATAGTAATTGCCACCAAAGCTTTTAGTTCTAGAAGGGCCAAATAAATCCATATGTAAAAGTTGTAAAGGCGGTTTGTAGAAACAATATTTTTAGATTTGAAAGATGCCTTTACTTGTTTTCCTTTTTGACATGCATCACAAAGTTTATCTTTTTCAAAACGAAGCTTTGGTAAGCCAATTACTAAGTCCTTTCGAACTAACTTATTAAGATGATCCATGTGAATATGAGCCATTCTCCTATGCCATAGCCAAGATTCATCCTCTTTACTAATAAGACAACATGCATCATTTGAAGGTATTTTATCTAAATCAAGCATATAGATATTTCCAATTCTAGGTCCAATTACAATAACATTTTCATTTATAGAATCCATGACCATGCATTTTGAAGAATCGAAAACCACTTTGTTTCCTTTATCACAAAGTTGACTAATGCTTAGCAAATTATGCTTCAAACCATCCACATACAAAACATTTTCAATAGTGGGATTAGGACTCTTACCAATAGAACCAATCCCAAGAATTTTACCTTTGTTGTTGTCACCATACCTTACATAACCACTATTTTTAGGTACCAATGAGGAGACCTTGCTTTTGTCTCCTGTCATGTCCTTTGACCACCAGCTATCAAGATACCAATTTAAGTCCTTGGCTTTCAAGCACACCTACAACAACAAATCATATTTTAACCTTTGGTACCCAAACCATCTTGGGTCCATATGAGTTAGTCTTGGGCAAGGTGCCCTTTGGAATCCACATCTTTTTGCCAACTACATTTTTATTCTTTCTAATATTGCAAATACAGGCGGTGTGACCATTTCTACCACATAGTGAAAGCATTTAATGAAAGGACTACTTGAGGGTTTGTTGTGATTGAAGAGTTTAAAAGATTTTTCATGAATTTTTGGATGATAACCTAAACCAGCTTTTCTAAAAGTACCTTTTTGGTTTCCTAAAATAATGTTTAGATTATCTCTTCCCATTGTAAATTTTGCAAGAGTGTTATTTAAATCCTCAACCTTATTTTTCAAAACACTACACTCATTGCATTTTAAAACTTCATCTTTTTTATTTTCACAAGATATGGGAGGAGAAGTTTCAATCACAGCAACTTGTTTTTCTTTAAGAATCACTATCTCTTTGTTTAAAATTTCAATTTTTGATTCAAGAGAAGAGATGGTTTTCTTAGAAGAAAGAACAATTTTTCCAAGTTTAATCGTTTCATTATTTAATTCTTCACAAGCAATGAGACAGTTGGACCATTTTCCACAGCATCCCAAAGTGATCTTGGTTTGTCTACCACTGCATCATTAATTGATTGAGTGGGGACAAATGGACCATTTTCCACAGCATCCCAAATATCAAGATCAACACCCTCAAGAAAGATTTGCATTCTATCCTTCCAATAACCATACCCCTCACCATTGAAAAATGGGGGTCTATTCATGAAAGTTCCCTCGTAATTGTTTGAAGTCATTCTCTTGAGACAGTTAAGTCCTTTATACAAGAGTCTAGCTCTGATGCCACTTGTTGACAAGTGACTCCAAACACAAGAGGGGGGTGAATTGTGTGTGAACTGTGCTTTCAAAAACTTTTGGAGAAATAAGTGCTAATTATGAGTTGCGGAAATATTAATGTGAAATAGATAAATCACTTGAAGAATAAATTGCAAACGAGTTAAAAATAAAGTAAATAGTAAAATATAAATAACAATAAAATAAAGTACGTAAATTTAATTGATCAAAAGTAGAGATAAGGAGTAAAAAAGCACACAACAAATTATCCAGGTTCGCCACCTAACACCCTGTGGCCTACGCCCCGTCCCCAAAGCAAACCACTATGGGATTTTCACTAAGACACTAGCTTTTAAATCAGGTTCAGCTAGAAACCTTTACAACTCTAAACCAGAGCAATACGTTCAAGAGATATCACCTCTCTATGAACACCTTGGGATTCCTACCCAAAAATAAATGATTTTCACAAATAAAATGAGACGAGAAAGATACACTCAATAGTGCAGATATAACAAATTGAAGCTCAAATAATACAACTCAAATTTTGTAGAATAAAAAGACTCTCAGAAAATTGTGCTCAAATAAGTGTGAGTGATGAAAAATATTTGACAGAGTTTTTGGCACAAAAATTAAGCACTGCGTTGTTGTTTTAAAACAAAGCTCACGAGCTGTGTTTATATAGGCAATGGAGGAGCGTCACTTTAAGAAGATTTGTCCGTTGAGGATCTGCCCGTTGCGGCAGGGATCTGTCCGTTGGAATTTGTCCGTTGCGTTGAACATGAAAGAATTGAAAACACGGAGACGGCTCGGCATACGACCTCTGAAGACAGCTCGGCAGACGACCTCTGAAGACAGCTCGGCAGACGACCTCGCCACACAGCTCGACAGACGACCTCGACAAAGCTCGGCATACGACCTCTGAACAGCTCGGCAAAAGACCTCGGCACACGACCTCGGCCGCGCGACCTCATCGGCTCGGCCGCGGATCATCGGCTCGATGCAGCGACAAGAGCTCATCACGCGCGACCTCGATGCAGCGACCTCATAAGCTCGACACGCCGACCTCGATGCGTGACCTCATCACTCGACACGCCGACTTCCTCCTCGCCCGACATACGACTTCCTCGAGCTCGACACGCCGACTTCCTTCTCACCGACATCCCACTTCCTCAGCTCGACATCCGACACGAGATATGCATGTCAAAATATTTTGTGCGTGTGTGATTTAATTTTAATTGAGAGCTTTTTATTACTACTTACAAATTGTCTTAATAAAGATAAATAAATACCCAGAACCCAAAGACTTGAAAAACTATCATTCTTGATACGCGTCTTGGTATTCTTTTCACTTTTTGCACGGTTGACTATTTGCAAGACTCCCTTTTGTCAATCATCAAAATCATCCTGTCAAGGCATGTATTCACAATAATCCTTAACAATATCTAAGAGTTGCCCTCACCATAGACGCTTTCCTTCCAACGCACGATTTTGCTCTACAAGTTTACTTTCTCACACCTTTAACCAATCAAGTTATTTAGCTAAGTTAGAAACCCAACCTAGTGTCCTAATCCCTACCCTATGGCCACGGTTCTACAAGGAAAGAGCAAGGAGAGTTTGTTTCTCAAAAAAAAGTGTAGGATCACTTAACTATAAAAAAACATTATTCTTTATTATCAAGAAAACAAGGAATCAAATGAAGAATTTGTCTCCTTCTCCAAGTGGAGCTCACGGCCTCAAGGCCATAAAATGCCTAGATCATTCTTTCTTATTTTAATATCCATTCCCTTTATCAACAAATTATGATAAGAGAATGAAAGTAGTAAGAAACTTGTCATGGGTTACATCCTTTCATCAAGTAGATGTTTCACCCATTCAAAGTGAGGCTCTCTTTTAGATCATAGCCCAAACAATGGAGTTTTAAAATATACATATTTTTCTCTACTCATGGTATTAAAGAAGGTAAGGAGGAAATTTTTTGATTCTTACCACCAAAAATGGAGAAAGAGGCGGTCAACAAGAAGCAACAAGAAAATATTTTGTTGGTTCAAAAACCTTTTTATTACTATATTACAAATGATGTAGTAGAGTTCTTTTCTCCAAGGTTCAAAATTTTATTAACTCATTTACACAACTTTGATAGTAATATTAACTAATATGTTAGTTTTTAGAACTACAAAACCTAAGTCACAACTTCAAGAAATGCTCTCAAGCCTTTACATAGACCATTCATGACACATATATATATATGTATCCATCTATGTTCTTGGCTTCTCATCAAGCTTGAAATGAAAAGAAAACACATGCTTAAGTAACTAGAACTATGGAAGGAAAATGGCAACACAAGTAGTGTAAAATCTTTCTTTTGCTTTGGAAGAACTTAAGTAGGGATCATGGCCAACTACTAGTGATATAAAGTGAGCTTAAGAAGGAAGAAGGATGGTATTTCTCACCCAAGGAAGCTGCTGGTTGCTGTTTGTAAAAAGGGAAGCAAGTGCAGAATTTTTGTGAACAAAACAACTTCAATACTCTCTCCAACTACCTCACTTCTTCCACTATTTTTTTTCTCAACTTAATGAAGTGAACGAGTTGAAGTTGTTGACCTTATATAGGCCTTGAGGGCACGCCAAACTGAAGTGAAAATGGGCAGAATTTTACTTGCTCAAGTGGTTAAAAACTAGTCAGAAGATTTCATGGTTATTACCCTTGAGTTCCTCATTTTGTGCTTAGTGAATGACACAAGAAAAGTGATGGATTTGATCAATTAGAGAAGCTGATTTCCAGCCAGCAATCAAGGAGATTTTGATGTTTAAAACGGAGGAGATTTGGTGTTGAAGTGATCTTAGGAGATGGTAGGAAAAGCTAGGAAAAGATAGGAAAAGGTAGGAAATCATCATGCATGAAATCAAGATTTTGGTGAATGATTTAGGAGTGAAATTCTCCTCCAATTCAGCTGCATGATGCGACCTATATGAACTGAAAAGGAGATGAGGAAATCTTGGCCAAAACCATGGGTGCAAGCTAGCACAAAGACCTTACTAACTCTTACCATAAATGGAACTAAACTTTAATATTTTTGGTAGGTTAATCACATCACTATCTCTTTGTGTCATGACTTAAAATCTACCACAATCTAATCCCTTTTTATTTCTGATTTTCGCCCCTCCCTCAAGGTTCTCTCAGCTCCCAGTTTCGTCGCACGTTCGGTTTCACGTGTCTCGCGTCTCCGGCGCATAGAAAATACAGTATTATAAAAAATTAAGTAAAATTGCCAAAAAAATTCTAATAAATCAGAAATATTATAAAACATCAAATTCCCAAATATTTAAATATTCGGGTCGAATTAGAGATTCTAATCGGACAAAAACTTACCGTAGTTCAAAACGCGACCGAAAGCGGTGGAATTTTGAACTGAAAATTTAACTGTGACTTAATATAATATATTAAGTCCCAAATATAATTTTTTTTATTTTTGTTAAATTCACCCACTTTCTTAGTCAACAAAAATACGCGTCACCGCGTCAAACAGAAAACTCACCGAATACTCGGTTGATGAATTCACATTAAAAGCAGCATACGTCTACGCTGTCTATTAATTTGGAATTGACATCATAAATAATAGTTATCTAAAATAAATCAATTTATTCAAAATAATTCAAAATAGTTCCTCGTACTCTCTGTAAATCATTGAGGTGATCAGTCTCCACGACTTACCTTCGAGTATTGGAGATTTTATTGTTAAAACAATTTTTCTCAAAAATTGGGATGTTACATAAGGGCAACCTTTTGGATTATGGCAATTAATTGTCCATAGCTTAATTTCTTATAAGGAATTTCTGAGTTGGGGTTTTGGCTCTAAGTTTTTCTCTAACTTTGTCGCCAAGGGATTTGGGAAGACCAGCTAAAAATTTTTCTTTCCAAAAAGCTTATTGGTTGTCTTCTCTAGTGTAAACCCTAGTTAGGAAGGTATCTTTATACCATCTAAAATCTCCTAGAGATTTACATCTAAGATTGATACTAGCTCTCCAGATCGATCTTTAATTAAAGAAGGATCTCCAATAACATGTTGAGCTATTGTAAAGATTAAGGTATTGACAGCATTAGGAATGCTAGCATCATTTTCTAAGATTGGGGTACCATCAGAATCTAACTTGATAGCACTAAGAATTGAATGTTTTTCATCTTCAATGAGATAGTTATCCCACCATCTTTTGAGTTGGCCACAGAAACCTGCAACTAGGATTTCAACAATCATTGTCTCTGGACAATCATTGGAAGTTTCATAGGCAGTGGCTACCATGGTCATATTTTGAAGAATTTTGGTTATGCCATACTCATTTTCTCCATCTATGTTCCATTCAGAGACGTTATTGGCACTAAAACTCTTAAATTTGGATTCTTTCTCTTCTAAGAGAAGATCTGGAGCTGTAGCTCTAGGATAATAAAGTTTGGTTGGATTTTCCAATTGAGCTTTAGGCCAGTTATGACCGGATTAATATTAATCTCTTGATTAACATTAGAATTGATTTCTTCTGGGCAAACAGAAGGAGAATTGCCTAACATATTGATGGATTGATTCCTGGATGAACCTAGGGGAGGTGGAGTTATAGGTGAATTAGGAATAACTAACTTGTAAAGTTTCAATTGCTGATTGATCTAAGTAAGAAGCTCATCACTGGCTTGTTCAATTTCCTTCTTAATATGCTTTCTAGGATTGGAAAGTTGTAAGGTTTTCTTGAATTGTTTTCAAATCCTATAAGGATTAAACAAAGGCTTTTCGATTTGGGTGGAAGATGATGACTTATCATCTTTGGAGGAGTCTAGAGGGGCTTTTTCCTTTTGCTTTTCTTTCCCTCTGGTTTCCCCTAAGGCTTGAAGATACTTATTGGTGTAATTGGATTGTTCCATGAGGTCTTTGATATCTTTGGCTAATATGGGACCATCTTCATTTCTAGTTTTGAAAGAAGAAGCCATAACAGGATTGTCTTGATCTTTACTCTTAAGAGTAAAAGGTGCTTTGGGAGGAAGATCAGACTGGATTACTTGTCTATTTTTTAAATGCCATGCTGTAATAACATCTAAAGTCTTACTACCTATCAATTGATTTTTGAAAGGATAATGGATTTTCTTCCTAATAGCATAGGTGTTGAACCAATCAAAGAATGGGACGTTGAATTGGACTTGCTCTAGGAAAAAATAAAATTTTTCTAGAATTTCTTTTCTTTTGGTTCCTTGATAATGTTGGAATAATCATTTTCTATGGAGGACCATTTTTCAGAATTGAATTCTTTTTTGATAGAATCTTTGTCAATTACAAACTCAGATGATACTGCCATAATATCATAAGGTTTATTTAGAGTAGGTGATTGGTTTTCTTCATTCTTTTGGTATGAAGTTTTGACGGGAGTAAAATTGTACAATAATTAAATTTTTAGTCTTCTGACAGAATGATTTATTCCCGACAGATCACCGTTCATCAACGGAATTGACGGGAGAAGGATAGATTCCGAAACAGTCATCCTCATGTTGCCAAAATGGGTCTTCTATTGTAGATTCTTCTGAAGAAGGTTGAAGAGTTGCAGGCTGAAGGACCTGTTTCTTCTTGCTTTTCTTTTTTGCTAGTTTAGACGAGGATGAAAGTTGATCAGGATTTCCTTGTTCCTTGTCCGAAGATTGTTTTTGTAGTAATTGGACAATATTCTAGAGATTATGGAGAACATCTTCTTCTGATGATGAGGCTGCAAGGGCAGCTGCGATTTGAGCCTTTTGATTTTGAAGAAGACATACACTTGCCTCTGCATATTTTAAGAATTTTGGGTTTGATTTGAACCAAATTTTGATACTTTCATGAGAAGCCTTGGAACCATCAAAAATGGTCCACCATTTAACAAATGCTTGCTTCTGGATAAAAGGAAGGATATTTGGGATTGAACTTTCGGTGAGCTTGTACTACCAAGAAAAAACCCATGAAAGAGAGAAATTGATAAAGAAGTTTAGTTAAATGGGAAGATTATCAAATTCTTCATTAAATTTTCTGGAAAAGAATTGGAATCCTTCAAGGACATCAGGGGGAAGGATTTCAGGAATAGGACCAAAGAAATCCCACCAACGGAGGAATCAATTAGGAAAATTGTATTTGACTCCTGTCTTGAAATAAATTAGCCAGGAATGTTTAAAAAACTTATTTTGCAGACCTAGAATCAGATAATCCTAGGATTTGATGTAGTCCCAGTAAGTGTAACCTGTTGGGTCAAAATTACCAGAAATTTTTTTAGGTTTATTGGGATTTTGTCCCCAGGCTAAAGGTGTCAAGACCTTTAGGATCTGGAGAGTGGAATGGGTGTTGATTGCATCATCTTTAGGATCTTTATAATGCTTGATTTTGACAGATTCGGTATCTAGAAGAATGTACTCATAGAATAATTGGGTTTTATTGTGAGTCATTGGTATAAAATGGAATCCTGAAGGGAATATTTTGGAAGGTATTCTGTTGATGTCTTTGTCCCAAAATTCTGGTTCTAAATCTCTTACAGGCCAATATTTGGGTTTAGGAATTTATTGGGAACAGGAAGATTGGGCAGAAATGGATGAGATTGGCTTTCGATTTTCTTAGGTTATTTGTGCTTTTTGATTTTGGATAATAAGGTCTAATGATAGAAGATCATCATCAGACTCTTCTCCTACTGTGCCGGCCCAAGTCTTTTTTGGTAAATGGGTTAGGCCTTGTTGCTGAAGGGCTTGAAGTGTTTGGATAGGGAAGGCATAGACTTCCTTGGTTTGATTGGGGGTTTGTTTTGAATATTGATTTGGGATTTTCTGGGTAAATGACCCAGGTTGGTTTTGGGTGGATGACCCAGTTAATTGTTGGTTCTGGGTGGATGACCCAGTTAATTGTTTTTGGGCTGATGACCCAGATTGAGTGGACAGTAGATCAGTTTGCTTCCTTTCTATAGCTAAATTGGTACCTCCTTTTCCTCTTCCCCTGGAGGAAGAAGATCTGGTAGACATCTTTTTCCTGTAGATATTCACGAGTGAGATAGTCAGGGAGAGCATTTGTTGAGCCTCTAAGATATTCAATGTCGAAATAAAAAATGCTCAAGATTGCTTGCCATCTTGCAAAAATTGTTTTGATGCAAGGTTTTTTACATCTTTTTGTAAAATATCTTTTGCAGATTTACAATCAACTAGTACCAAAAATTTTTGGTTTAATAAATCATATTGAAATTGATAAAACAATTGTTAAAACTTCTTTTTTAACAGTGGAATACTTTTGTTGTGTTGGATACCAATGTTTGGAAGTAAAGGCAATAACTTGCTCTTTACCAGAAGTTTTCTGTTTGAGAATGCCACCATAACCTATGTCAGAGGCATCAGTTTCAACAATCTTGAAAGCTTGTGGATTGGGAAAGTAAAGACATGGAAGATTCTTTACTTGAGATTTAATTTGTTTGATGACATTATGAACTTCTGTCCAAGGAGGAGGATCCTTTCTAAGACGATCGTGAAGTGGTTTAATAAGATTACTAAGTTGAGGAAAGAAATCTGCGACATAATTAAGGCATCCCAAAAATCTTTGTAATTGAGTTTTGTCAATGATTTGGTTAGGAAACTTGTCTGTGAACTCAATTGCCTGATTGATAGGAACAATTGTCCCTTGATGAATATTGTGACCAAGAAATCTAATCTTAGTCTGTAACAAATTAATTTTTATTTAGAAACAGCAAGACCATTTCTTTTTATAATAGATATAAAAATATTCATGTGTCTGAAATGTTGATCAATAGATTGGGAAAATATTAATACATCATCGATGTATACAATAGCAAATTTAGAATAAGGATTGAAGATTTCATTCATTATTGTTTGAAATTCTGAAGGGGCATTTTTTAGTCCGAATGGCATGACATTCCATTCATATTGACCAAAAGGGACAGTAAAAGCAGTTTTATATCTGTCATCTTTTTTAATCTGAATCTGCCAAAATCCAGATTCAATATCAAATTTAGAAAAGATCTTTGCATTATGTAATTTGTTTAAAAGATCTTTTTTATTGGGGATTGGATACCTAATCCAGCAAAGTGCTTGATTAAGGAGTTTGTAATTGATAACAAGCCTAGGTGTTCCTCTTTCAATTTCAGCTTGTTTATTGACAGAAAAAGCAGAACAAGACCAAGGACTTTTACTCTTACGAATTAGACCTTTGTCTAACAAATCCTTGATTTCCTTCTAGCAAAATTGAAGAAGTTCTTCATTCATTTGAATTGGCCTAGCTTTTGTTGGGATCTGTTTTTCTTGAATATCTTTTTCATAAGGAAGATCAACAATTTATTGTTTCCTTTCCCAAAAAGCATAAGGTAAATCCGAACAAATAGAAGATTGAATTTGACTCAAAAGATTTTGAATCTTTTGTTGAGTATTTGACTACTGTAATTGATTTTCTATATTTCTGAAAGAAATCTCTTCTTTAAGAAAATTGATTTGATTTTGTTTGTAAGAAATTGGATTCAAATTTCTAATGATGGGTTTTTCCAAAAACTTAAAAATAACAGATTGTCTCAAATGTTGGGTAATAATCCCATCTTTAGTAGTTTGATATGGAAAAAGTAATCTGATGAACGATGTTCCCAAAATTACTCTGTTCCTCAAATTTTTGACCAAAAGAAAAGATGTTTCAACCTTTAGACTTTGGTTTTCAATTATAGCAGAAAATAATTTGTAATTGATTTTCAACTTAGAACAATTAGTAGCACTAAGTCGTTCTGATGTTTTTAATAAATACTTAGTGGGAATTAACCCTTCTAAGATACAATTAGAATCAGCTCCGGTGTCAAATAGAGCTATGGTTTCAAGAACAAATTCATTAATGATAATTTTGATATTTATAAAAAAAAATTGAATTTTAACATAATTGATTAATCCTAAGAAATCATCAACTATGTCAAACTTATTTTCTTCTTTTTTAGAAGTAGAAGCCGAAGCTTCAGACTGAGCTATTTCAGAGGATGACCCATCTTCATCCCAACTGTTTTTCCAATGATCTAGGATTGACTGATGTTCAGTTTGTTTTTGTTTTAAATCTCTAATCTCAATTTTTAGATTGTTGATTTCGAATTGGAGATCTTGGATAGTAACAGGCTTGGTACTAGTCTTTTCTACTCTTTTGAAAGTATCTTTGAGATTGAATTTACTATTAACTAAAGGATTTTTAGTCACTAAAGAAGATTTTAATTTTTCAAGATATTTCATTTTTTCTTAAGGATCAGGAATAGCTTTAATGGCTTTAAAATGGAGATTTTGCTCCTTAGTTAAGACATTCACCTGACAGGAAGATTCAGACAAATCGTCATCTTGAATTTGATTGAGGTTTTCAAAAAATTGATCAGAGGATTCTTCAGAAGAATCTTCTTCTTGAGAGGATTCAATTAATAGATTATTAATCTTATCCTTAATATCTTGATCTAGGTTTAGGGCTTTGATTTTCCCTTTTAACCTGCAGTATCTACTAATGTGGTCGGGTTTACCACATTTGTAAAAAACAATTTTGTCTTTGGGTTTGTTATAAGAATTGTATTTCTCAATTTTGGTAGATTGTTCTCTAGGTTCTGGCTTCGGTTTACCAAAACGCTTTTTTCTGTAATATTGGGGTCTGGGAGGACCAAAATGGTGTTTTGGCTTGGGCTTAGACCTAGGTTTCCTAGCACAAGGTAAGCCAAATTGTTCACAAAAAGTCCCTAAGTTCATACGGGTTTGGGCTTTCTCTTTTACTAATTGTTGCTGGATCTTGTCATCTTGACAGATCTTAAGAGCAACCTGTTGGATTATGGCAATTAATTGTCCATAACTTAATTGCTCATAAGGAATCTGAATTGGGGTTTTGGCTCCTAAGTTTTTCTCTAACTTTGTCGCCAAGGGATTTGGGAAGACCAGCTAAGAATTTTTCTTTCCAAAAAGCTTGTTGGCTGTGTAAACCCTAGTCAAGAAGGTATCTTTATACCATCTAAAATCTCTTAGAGATTATCATCTAAGATTGGATAATAGCTCTGCAGATTAATCTTTAATTAAAGAGGGATCTCCAATAAAATATTGAGCTATTGTAAAAATTAAGGCATTGACAGCATCTTGGATGCTAACATCATTTTCTAAGATTGGGGTACCATCAGAATCTAATTTGATAGCACTAAAAATTGAATATTTTTCATCTTCAATGAGATAGTTATCCCACCATCCTTTGAGTTGGCCACAGAAACCTGCAACTAGGATTTCAACAATCATTGGAAGTTTCATAGGCAGTGGCTACCATGGTCATATTTTGAAGAATTTTGATTATGCCATACTCATTTTCTCCATCTATATTCCATTCATAGATGTTGTTGGCCCTAAAACTCTTAAAATTGGATTCTTTCTCTTCTAAGAGAAGATCTGTGTAGCTCTAGGATAATAAAGTTTGGTTAGATTTTTCCAATTGAGCTTTGGGCCAGCTATGACTAGATTAATATTAATCTCTTGATTAATATCAGAATGGATTTCTTCTGGGCAAACAGAAGGAGAATTGCCTAACATTTTGATGGATTGATTCCTGGATGAACCTATGGGAGGTGGAGTTATAGGTGATTCAGGAATAACTAACTTGTAAAGTTTCAATTGCTGATTGATCTTGGTAAGAAGCTCATCACTGGCTTCTTCAATTTCATTCTTAATATGCTTTCTAGGATTGGAAAGCTATAAGGTTTTCTTGAGTTGTTTTGAAATCCTATAAGGATTAAACAAAGGCTTTTCTATTTGGGTGAAAGATGATGGCTTATCATCTTTGGAGGTGTCTAGAGGGGCTTTTTCCTTTTGCTTTTCTTTCCCTCTGGTTTCCCCTAAGGCTTAAAGATACTTATTGGTGTAATTGGATTGTTCCATGAGGTCTTTGATATCTTTGGCTAATATGGGACCTTCTTCATTTCTGGTTTTGAAAGGAGAAGCCATAACAGGATTGTCTTGATCTTTACTCTCAAGAGTAAAAGGTGCTTTGGGAGGAAGATCAAACTGGACTACTTGTCCATTTTTTTAAATGCCATGCTGTAATAACATCTAAAGTCTTACTACCTATCAATTGATTTTTGATAGGATAATGGATTTTCTTCCTAATAGCATAGACGTTGAACCAATCAAAGAATGGGACGTTGAATTGGACTTGCTCTAGAAAAAATAAAATTTTTCTTGAATTTCTTTTCTTTTGGTTCCTTGATAATGTTAGAAAAACCATTTCCTATGAAGGGACCATTTTTCAGAATTGAATTCTTTTTTGATAGAAACTCTTTCAATTACAAACTCAGATGATATTGCCATAATATCATAAGGTTTATTTAGAGTAGGTGATTGGTTTTCTTCATTCTTTTGGTATGAAGTTTTGACAGGGGTTGAGGTTTTAAATCCCTGTAAATGGATTGTTGATCCTTCATGCGAAGGTTCAGAGTGTGTGTTGGCGATGGAATTGGAGACTAAAAAACGATTATCTTTTTTGTCTCTTGAGCAGAGAAGTGCTGTTATAATTTGATTTTTAAATTGATTTTCATTAAAGGAGGAGAATGAGGGTTGGGAAGACATAGAAGAAAAGCTAGAGGAAAATGATCGAAGCATACAGAAATAAACAAGCCTTCCTCACCCATTAGTATCATTACCATCACCTGGTTCGTTAGAAATATAAATATTGAACTTGAATTAACAATTATTTTCTAATTTACTCGTATAGGTTTAATCATACATATTTATTCCAGAGAAATTGAAACTTTACAAGTTAGTTATTCCTGAATCACTTAAAGCTCCACCTCTCATAGGTTCATCCAGGAATCAATTCATCAATATGTTAGGCAATTCTCCTTCTGTTTGCTCAGAAGAAATCAATTTTGATATTAATCAAGAGACTAATATTAATCCGGTCATAACTGGCCCAAAGCTTAATTGGAAAAATCTAACCAAACTTTATTATCCTAGAGCTACAGCTCCAGATCTTCTCTTAGAAGAGAAAGAATCCAATTTTAAGAGTTTTAGTGCCAACAATGTCTATGAATGGAACATAGATGGAGAAAATGAGTATGGCATAACCAAAATTCTTCAAAATACGACCATGGTAGCTACTGCCTATGAAACATCCAATGATTATCCAGAGACAATGATTGTTGAAATCTTAGTTACAGATTTCTGTGGCCAACTCAAAGGATGGTGAGATAACTATCTCACTGAAGATGAAAAACATTCAATTCTTAATGCTATCAAATTAGATTCTGATGGTACTCCAATCTTAGAGAATGATACTAGCATCCCAGATGCTGTCAATACCTTAATCTTTACAATAGCTCAACATTTTATTGGAGATCCCTCTTTAATTAAATACCGATCTGCCAAGCTATTATCCAATCTTATATGTAAATCTCTAGGAGACTTTAGATGGTATAAAGATACCATGTTGACTAGGGCTTACACTAGAGAAGACAACCAACAAGCTTTTTGGAAAGAAAAATTCTTAGCTGGTCTTCCCAAATCCCTTGACGACAAAGTTAGAGAAAAACTTAGGAGCCAAAATCCCAATTCAGAAATTCCTTATGAGCAATTAAGTTATGGACTATTAATTTCCATAATCCAAAAGGTTGCTCTTAAAATCTGTCAAGATGACAAGTTCCAGCAACAATTAGCAAAAGAGAAAGCCCAAACCTGTAAGAACTTAGGGACTTTTTATGAACAATTTGGCTTACCTTGTGCTAAGAAACCTAGGTCTAAGCCCAAGCCAAAACACCATTATAGTCCTCCCAGACCCCAATATTATAGAAAAAAGCGTTTTGGTAAACCGAAGCCAAAACCTAGAGAACAATCTACCAAAATTGAGAAATACAACTCTCAAAACAAACCCAAAGACAAAGTTGTTTGTTACAAATGTGGTAAACCCGACCACATTAGTAGATATTGTAGGTTTAAAGGGAAAATCAAAGCCCTAAACCTAATTAAGACATTGTGGACAAGATTAATAATCTATTAATTGAATCCTCTCAAGAAGAAGATTCTTCTGAAGAATCCTCTGATTAATTTTTTGAAAACCTCAATCAAATTCAAGTTGACGATTCGTCTGAATCTTCCTGTTAGGTCAATGTCTTAACTAAGGAGCAAGATCTCCTTTTTGAAGCCATTAATGCTATTCCTGACCCTCAAGAAAAAATAAAATATCTTGAAAAATTAAAATCTTCTTTATTGACTAAACCTCCTAAAAATCCTTTAGTTACTAGTAAATTCAATCTCAAAGATACTTTCAAAAGACTAGAAAAGACTAGTACCAAGCCTGTTACTATCCAAGATCTCCAATTCGAAATCAACAATCTAAAAATTGAGATTAGAGATTTAAAACAAAAACAAACTGAACATCAGTCAATCCTGGATCATTGGAAAAACAGTTGGGATGAAGATGAGTCATAGTTGATGATTTCTTAGGATTAATCAATTATGTTAAAATTCAAAAGTTTTTTATAAATATCAAAATTATCATTAATGAATTTGTTCTTGAAACCACATCTCTATTTGACACCGAAGCTGATTCTAATTGTATCTTAGAAGGGTTAATTCCCACTAAGTATTTTGAAAAAACCTCAGAACGACTTAGTGCTGCTAATGGTTCTAAGTTGAAAATCACTTACAAATTATCTTCTGCTATAATTGAAAACCAAAGTCTAAAGGTTGAAACATCTTTTCTTTTGGTCAAAATTTTGAGGAACAAAGTAATTTTGGGAACACCGTTCATCAGATTACTTTTCCCTTATCAAACTACTGAAGATGGGATTATTACCCAACATTTGGGACAATCTGTTATTTCAAGTTTTTGAAAAAACCCATCATCAGAAATTTGAATCCAATTTCTTACAAACAAAATCAAATCAATTTTCTTAAAGAAGAGATTTCTTTCAGAAATATAGAAAATCAATTACAGCAATCAAATACTCAACAAAAGATTCAAAATCTTTTGAGTCAAATTCAATCTTCTATTTGTTCGGATTTACCTAATGCTTTTTGGGAAAGGAAACAACATATTGTTGATCTTCCTTATGAAAAAGATATTCAAGAAAAACAATCCCAACAAAAGCTAGGCCAATTCAAATGAATGAAGAACTTCTTCAATTTTGCAAGAAGGAAATCAAGGATTTATTAGACAACGGTCTAATTCGTAAGAGTAAAAGTCATTGGTCTTGTTCTGTATTTTATGTTTGTAAACAAGCTGAAATTGAAAGAGGAACACCTTAGCTTGTTATCAACTACAAACCCCTAATCAAGAACTTTGCTAGATTAGGCATCCAATCCCCAATAAAAAAGATCTTTTAAACAGATTACATAATGCAAAGATCTTTTCTAAATTTGATATGAAATCTAGATTCTGGCAGATTCAGATTAAAAAATAGGACAGATATAAAATTGTTTTTACGGTCCCTTTTGGTCAATATGAATGGAATGTCATGCCATTCGAACTAAAAAATGCCCCTTCAGAATTTCAAACAATATTGAATGAAATCTTCAATCCTTATTCTAAATTTGCTATTGCATACATCGATGATGTATTAATATTTTCCCAATCTACTGACCAACATTTCAAACACATTAATATTTTTATATCCATTATAAAAAGAAATGGTCTTGCTGTTTCTAAAACAAAAATTAATTTGTTTCAGACTAAGATCAGATTTCTTGGTCACAATATTCATCAAGGGACAATTGTTCCTAACGAGCGGGCAATTGAGTTCACAGACAAGTTTCCTAACCAAATCATTAACAAAACTCAATTACAAAGATTTTTGGGATGTCTTAATTATGTCTCAGATTTCTTTCCTCAACTTAGTAATCTTATCAAACTACTTCATGATCGTCTTAAAAAGGATCCTCCTCCTTGGACAGATGTTCATATAAATGTCGTCAAACAAATTAAATCTCAAGTAAAGGATCTTCCATGTCTTTACTTGCCCAATCCACAAGCTTTCAAGATTGTTGAAACTGATGCCTCTGACATAGGTTATGGTGGCATTCTCAAATAGAAAATTTCTGGTAAAGAGCAAGTTATTGTCTTTACTTCCAAACATTGAAATCCAACACAACAAAAGTATTCCACTGTTAAAAAAGAAGTTTTAACAATTGTTTTATCAATTTCAAAATTTAAATCTGATTTATTAGACCAAAAATTATTGGTACGAGTTGATTGCAAATCTGTAAAAGACATTTTATGAAAAGATGTAAAAAACCTTGCATCAAAACAAATTTTTGCCAGATGGCAAGCAATCTTGAGCATTTTTTATTTCGACATTGAATATCTTAGAGGCTCAGCAAATGCTCTCCCTGACTATCTCCCTCGTGAATATCTATAGGAAAAAGATGTCCACTAGATCTTTTTCCTCCAAGGGAAGAGGAAAAGGAGGTACAAATTTAGCAATAGAAAGGAAGCAAGCTGATCTACTGTCCACTTAATCTGGGTGATCAGCCCAAAAACAATTAACTGGGTCATCCACCCAGAACCAACAATTAACTGGGTCTTCCACCCAAACACTTTAAGCCCTTCAGCAACAAGGCCTAACCCATTCACCCAAAAAGACTTGACCGACACAGTAGGAGAAGAGTCTGATGATGATCTTCTATCATTAGACCTCATTATCCAAAATCAAAAAACACAAATAACCCAAGCAAATCCATCATCCATTTCTACCCAATCTTCCCGTTCCCAATATATTCCTAAACCCAAATATTGGCCTGTAATAGGTTTAGAACTAGAATTTTGGGACAAAGACATCAACAGAATACCTTCCAAAATATTTCCTTCAGGATTCCATTTTGTACCAATGACTCACAATAAAACCCAATTATTCTATGAGTACATTCTTGTAGATACCAAATTTGTCAAAATCAAGCATTATAAAGATCCTAAAGATGAATTCCACTCTCCAGATCCTAAAGATCTTGACACCTTTAGCCTGGGGACAAAATCCCAATAAACCTAAAAAAATTTCTGGTAATTTTGACCCAATAGGTTACACTTACTGGGACTACATCAAAGCCTGGGATTATCTGATTCTAGGTCTGCAAAACAAGTTTTTTAAACATTCCTAGCTAATTTATTTCAAGACAGGAGTCAAATACAATTTTCCTAATTGGTTCCTCCGTTGGTGGGATTTCTTTGGTCTTATTCCTGAAATCCTTCCCCCTGATGTCCTTGATGGATTCCAATTCTTTTCTAGAAAATTTAATGAAGAATTTGATAATCTTCCCATTTAACTAAACTTCTTTATCAATTTCTCTCTTTCATGGGTTTTTTCTTGGCAGTACAAGCTCACTGAAAGTTTAATCTCAAATATCCTTCCTTTTCTCCAGAAGCAAGCATTTGTTAAATGGTGGACCATTTTTTATGGTTCCAAGGCTTCTCGTGAAAGTATCAAAATTTGGTTCAAATCCAACCCAAAATTCTTAAAATATGCAGAGGCAAGTGTATGTCTTCTTCAAAATCAAAAGGCTCAAATCGCAAATTTCTTGCAAATTTCATCATCAGAAGAAGATGTTCTCCATAATCTCTAGAATATTGTCCAATTGCTACAAAAACAATCTTCGGACAAGGAACAAGGAAATCCTGATCAACCTCCATCCTCGTCTAAACCAGCAAAAATGAAAAGCAAGAAGAAACAGGTCCTTCAACCTGCGACTCTTCAACCTTCTTCAGAAGAATCTGCAACAGAAGACCCATTTTACCAAAATGAGGATGACTGTTTCGGAATCTATCCTTCTCCCATCAATTCCACTGATGAACAGTGATCTGTCGGGAATCAATCATTCTGTCAGAAGACTAAAAATTCAATTATTGTACAATTTTTACTGTAGCCAATAGTTCCAATTTGGATCGGTAACTTACCGCAACTGTAGAAACAATACAATTTCAATTTCTTAAAATAGGGTGATAAGATGCCATTGTCAGGCACGCTTGGAATCAGACCTTTAAATTTACTTTTTCGAATTACCTTTCAATAGGCAGTTTAGAGAGAAGTCGGAGAAAGTTGCTCTGAGCTTGTAAGCTTCTTTCTTCTTACTTTTCTGCACTTTAGTTAGTTCTTCAATCTTTGTAACTTCAATCTAATGTTTATATAAACAATATTTTGTTTCATTTCTAGTTTATGGTCGGCTTTACCACCTAATCTTGTTTGCATTTATTTTCTGTATTTAATTTTCTGTCTTTAACTTTACTTATGTGATGTGCAGTCTATCTGCTTCCTACTTTCCATCCTCCCTTTCCCAATTAAGCTCTTACTTTTGCTTTCGACCCCCTATATATATATTGCTAAAATATTCGTTCATTATAAAATACCCAAAAAGATATGAAAAAGAGACCTTAATAACGCTCATACATCATGGAATAACACAAAGAACTAAAAAAAATGACAATGCACATCACAAAGTCTGCCCAAATTTGTGTCAGCCATCAAGTTGTATTCAATAAACACAATAACTATCGAACCAATCCAATTGAGCAACTGAACACTAAAATAAGAATTGTTACTTATCTTACAAATTATATGTAATTTATTTTACAACATATTTTTTAGACATGAAAATATAGATAAGTGAGTCTTACCTATCTCGGATTTTGAAAGACTTCTTTGTAAACTACTTTTGTTGTCTTATCTGTACATCACAACATGCAAAAGAATCATATCTTGAAAAAGTGACAGATTCTATCGGGAAAAACCAACCTGCCATCAAGATCTAGCATTTCAATTTGAAAACAGTTTGATGGAATTTGGTTGAAAAAGAATGAAAGTCGATCGGAGGTTTGAGGCTCTGAATGTATGTGGGAGCATGTCTCACAGGTGATAATTGGGTCATAGCTTCTGCTCCGGAGAGAAAAAGATAGATAAAGAATAAAAGAGAGAAATGATTACATACTTATTTAGCTGCATATTATACTAAACTTGGGTAGAGTAGTGATTCTGCGTTGAATGATGATACTAAAAAAGAGGATATTTTGATTTGTGAGATATATCAATTCCGAGAGATAAATTGGCTTCAAATCATGTGAGGTATTAATTATGGAAACATGGGACCTGGTCAACAATTTTATGTGTAAATAATATTGATTTTTTTATTGGTGTCATATATGGATGATTGAATGTTATGTTATTCAATGAAAATATAAAATATGATGATGAATAGTATTGAATATTCCTGTAGAAAAAAATTGAATATATTATTTAAATAAAAAATTATTTTTATTAATAAATTTAATATGAAATCATATTCTGTGATTTTTCCGAATATATCATACTTTTTTCTTCTAAAACACCATATATTTGTTTAGTAATAAAAATTTTTATTAAAAAATTTAACTAAATAAATGTAAAAATTTTATGAAATTTATATTTAAAATTAAATTTAAATTATCAATAGATATCTATGACGATTGGTTCAAACATTTCTTTATTCTCAAATAAAATACACCTATTTAATTCGTTATATTTATTAGGGGTGAGCACGGGACAGTTTCGGGTGAAAAAAACCAAAACCGAATAAGAATCGAAGTGACTTTTTATGGACCATTTCCGTTCTTGCCATGCCGACGGATACATCGGGTGCGGTTTACGGTGGAGAACGGATTCACGGGTGGGTGCACATGGGTGGAATAGAGAGATGTGGGAGCGAGAGAAGAAAGCCCTTTTGGCCGCCGTGGTGCCACCATGGCACGGTCTTTGGCTAGTCGCATGGTCAGCCCCTCTTTCATGTAGTGTCATCGCCACTCCGACGTCTTCATACAGAGCCACCTTCATGCGAGGCGCGAGGCCATCTCCATGCAAAAATGATCCAGACAACCATCGCACCCACACTACGCACTGCCGCTAGTTTCGTGTCTGGCTATTCATGACACTGCGATAAGCTAAGGCATGCTTATTTGGGGTCTTGCAGCTTGCACAACTTTACACAATGTCTTTCGAATTTTGATGGGGATGAGAGATTCACTATTTACTTTGTGCTCTTCAGTTATTTTTATTTTTGTTACAAGAGAAGTAAAGCAAGTAAATGATGGGTGAAAGTCAAATCAGCTCTTACGGAAGAAACACAAAAACTCCACCCTGGCAATTCACGACTCAAGGAATCCACCAATTAAAAACAAGCACACATATTACAATTAATATTTTAATAAAATCCTATTACCATTCATCTTCAAATTCCTCTCTGTTTGTACTTTGTAGATAAATATTTTTTATAGATTTATTGATACTTTAGTGGAAGTATGTCATGTCAAATCCCATCCCACAGCTGTGCACAACTGTAACAAAACAAAAAGTTTGTATCACAATGCAAATCGCTTAGAGTTGTGTGTCTACAGTCTACATTCTACACAAGTTTCATAGATTACAATACTCCTCCCACACACTGCACATCATCTCTGTTTGGGATTCCTGCAACATCTCTCTTCTTTACATGTTCGGTCGGATTCGGTCACCGTTGGTCTGAATTTTACGGAACCGAATCCGACCAGTTGCAACCGTGTTTAACTCCCTTTTTAAATCTGAATACCCGTCAACCCAAATGAAACCGCCCGTTACACCAAATTTATAAACGGATAACATGGGTTCGAACGGGTCAGCAATTGTTGCTCACCCCTAATATTTATTTCAATTAAATTAAAATTTTAACATAACATTGCCTAAAATTATTAATTCTTTAACAATTGTATATTAATAATTATAAATTAGGAATTTTTAGTTTTAGAGTTATAATTTGAATGTAGACTAAATTGTGTAATTGATTTAGATACAATTTTTATGAATTCATATAAAAAAAATTCGAAATTATATTTTCATGAATGCTATTGTCATTTATTAGGTTTGTGTGGTCAATTATCAATTATTAAATGAGATTGATTCAAATACCATTTATATATGATGTAAAAAAAACCATTTATATAAATTTTCATCAATTGTATTAATAATTCATTCTATATATTATATTAAAATGATTAATGATATAAGGTGAGTAGAGGGCCCCATTGCCAAGCATTATGGATTATCATTTTATTTTCACGATGTGTGTCAGAATCGAATGATAAAAGGTAATGTAAACTAATTTCGTTTTCAATTTGCACCAGTTTTGTTTTCATTGACCCTGTGACAAATTTTTTAATTAGTTCCGTTTTCATGGCAATTAAAAATTAATACGAAATGAATTTTCATTGACATACCAATTAGCTAATTGGATTGTAGAGAAAATGATTAAATGTGCATTAATTCAATTTAAAACTTACGTTCAAAATTACTATCAATTGTTTTAAACGAAATTACCAATTTAAAAAAGAATGAAATTATAAGATCAATAACAATAATGTTGATTGCTTCAAAAAAGGTATTGATCGTATGATATTCCCCTATCTTTGCTATTAAACTTGAGTGGCAAAATTTCAATTTTCTTTCCAAAAAGTAATATATTAATAAGTTGCATCACAATGTGTTTTGTACCAAATCACATTTTTTTTGGAAAAAAGTAATAGTATTATCAATTATAAAAAGACTTTTATGAGTTCAATACGAATGACAATGTGATTTTGACAAAAATCATGTCACATAATTATCAATTATAAAAGGACTTTTATAAGTTCAATACGAATGACAATGTGATATTGACAAAAATTGCGTCACATAATGATTAAAAATAATTTTTTTTATAAAAATGAGTAATGTATATTTCTCATTAGGGTATTTGGTTTATAATATAGACTAAATACATGAGTTATTCAATGAACTAAGTTTTAGCTTTTTCTCTTATAAATAGGAACAGAGGTAGTAAGAGATTTTTTTAATTTTTTCATATAATAATAAATATATTCACTCAAAAAATATAATAAATAAATATAAAAACTTAAGTTTTATTATAATTTATTAAAATATGTTTTTATTCACAAAATTTCTAAGTTGAAGGCTATTGTCTGATAACGTTGAAATAATAACGTTTAAAATATGTATGGTGTTAAGTTAGACTCATCGATTCATTAACCTATTAGTAACAGCTCCTTCAAATAAAATCCTATTAGGAACAGCATGTGTCATGAAATTCAAATAGTCATTGACAAATAAAACGGATAAGATGAGATGAAAATACTTTTTTCACGAGAGATGAAAAATACTTATTCTTCCTATATTGATTATTAAATATTTAATAATAAAGTAGAAAAACATAACAATAAAACAGTCCAATTTACTCCCTCCGTTTCACAAAGAAGACGTTAAAGATTTATTCGCCAGGGTTAAGAAATGCAATAAATAAGGTAATGATTAGAATAACTTTACCAAATCACTCTTATCATTTATTCCCTTTTTTAGTTTTTATAAATAAATTAATCAATGCACATCATGGTGTAAATGATTAATGCTCCTTCCACAATGCACCGAAAATTTAAAATTATACGTCATTATATACGTCATTATAAGTTTAAAATTGTATAAAAAAACAGAGGGAAAAAAAGAGAGAAAAGTAATGTGAGTATATGTTTTGACACAAAAAGCTGTAGAAAGTAAAGTTCTTGATGGAAGGGATTACCTTGCAGTTGGCAGCAGCATGCTTTTCAAGGACAGAAGCCTGGGACTTTAGACATTCTTAGACATCACATCCTTCCTCTCCATACCCTCTTTTCTTGGGAATCCACCAACCATCACTGCAATATTGACTCCAGTGCTTGCCTCAACCACATCAGTCGTAGCAACAACACCTGAAACAAATAATTTCACATGACATCAAACTCTTGTAGATCATACATACAAGCGAATTACACAAACCCATATAATGTCTAAGATTGCAATCCATCATGTTAATGAAACATTTAACAAGAAGGGTAAGCCAAACCTTTAGGAAGTGGAAATGCAGCATCCACCAACTCCATTTTAACTCCATTCAATGACTCAGCTGCAGGAGGAATATCAAGCATGTGGAGGATCACAGCCTAGTCAGGACCCAGCATCACTCCGCTAGCAATCATAGGAACAAGAGCATAACCAATTTGCCCTGCAATTGACAAAACATTATGTCAGTACAACAAAATTATGACAAGCAAATTTCTTATGCATCCACATGCAGAGTGATGCAGCCACATAACAACTAATCACTCCACTATAAACCCCACTTCTCATGTGATAGAGAACCCCCCCTCAACAAATGGGGTTGTAAAAGCTTATGAAATCAACTGAGAAAGCTTCGTACATCAATTTAAAAAAAAAATACTAGCTACATTAGAATCACCAGCCAATCATCAAAAAATAAATCATGATAATACAAATTAAAGAACACATCCCCATCCCCAATTCCAATACATCATCTAATACAAATTAAAAAGGGGGGATCAAACAATATCATCTAGTTAATTTTCACTCTAGTTTTCCAGCTACATATTCGCTCTGATAATAGCAGCTAAAGTATTCTCCTTGTCATTTACTGGTTCCTCAAAATTAATACAAAATGCAATACCTGATGAATGTTGCGCCTAATACTCCAGAGCTATTTGATTATGAATGCATCCTAATTATATCTAGGGTTTAGAAATTAGGGGAAAGAGGAAATCTGAAACAGGGTTTAGAAATTAGGGGAAAATGGAAACAGGGTTTACAAATAACAGTGTTGGCGCCGACGAGGAAGGCGTGCGGCCAGCGGGAGGAATCAGTGATTGACGACAGAGAGGAGCAGAGGTGTCGCTGCGAATGGAGAAGAGCAGAGGCGTCGCGATCGCAAGAGACAGACGCGTCAAAGAGCAGAGACGTCGCAGGTCGCGAACTCGCGACGGAGAAGAGCAGAGCTTAGCGCGGCATGGTGGTCGGTCAGAGAAGAGCAGAGCAGCAGAGATAGCGTAATGAAGAGCAGAGCGGTGGTGAGCTGCGAGTCGCGTGTTTGAGAGAGAAGGAGCTTCAGAGTGGGACAGTGATTGAATGAGATAGTGTGGGTCAGGTCAGGGGTCAAAATTGGGGGTCAAAAAAATTTTAATGGGGGTATAAGTAGAAATTTTAAAATTTTAAAGGGTTCAGCTGCACACCCTGGCTGCTATATGGGTCCGCCACTGTACCACTATAATCAACATGCAATGTTTTTTTGGCTGAATGAATGCACATACACATCTATCAAATGAAACTTGTGCCAAAAAGTCTTACGCTGCCAAAAACTTTGTGAAATAGAGGGAGTAAAATTTTTTAGTTGCCAAGGTGAGCCTAAGAGATATTTGAGGGAATTTTCAGAAAATAAAAATAAAAATAGCATAGAAATATGTAAACGATAGTCTTTGTCAAAAAAAAATTTCTCTAAAACATCATTCTTTGTGAAATGGAGGGAGTACATTTTAAAGTAAACAGTCCGGACAACTTAAATGCAAATTAAATCACCGAGTCATAAAAGAATAGCTTGTGTGGTACACACAACTTAATAAATTTTAGTTAATTCACAAGGATGAATATTCTCCATACAAATTTTAGCTAATTTTTATTTTAAGGATATTCATTGATTACCGCGTAGATGACATGAGTCAATTGTGCACTAATTTCTTAAGATATTCATTCTTGTAATTTTTTTTTTGGGTCAGCTAGTAAAAATGGTAAACAACAAACACACACACGTCTAAACGGCAACACCCGGCTTCGATCCTTGGTCTCGCGTCCCCATGTCGCTGAAATTGCCAAAGCAACCAACAGTGGGGGACATATTCATTCTTGCACCAGAGCTAGTGTATGCTGGGTTGGGGCCATGTGGTCAGTGGGTCGGGTAGCTGGGGTGCATGCACCAGAGCTAGTGTATGCTGGGCTGGGGCCATGTGGTCAGTGGGTCGGGTAGCTGTGGTATGGCCCAATATGGGTGGCGGCCCATACTGTTACAATAAAAGGCGCCTTTTATTGTAGCGATGCTGGGTCGCCACCAGCTATTGCCTGCACCACATGACCACGTAACCCAGCCAACATCTCTAAGTCATGCACCCGATGTCGATTTACTCACAGACTTCTGACCCCGCTTTGGATTTAATCCAAATTAATGGTGTTTTTGCCTTCCCTAGAAATCAAGCCATGTACCTAGGGGTTAAATACAATGGTTTTTGATTCCTAGTACCAACCATTGAGCAAAAACACCATTAATTTGGATTAAATCCAAAGGGGGGTGGTGAAGTCCTGTGAGTAAACCGGACACTGGGATGCATGGACCAGAGCTAGTGTATCTTTGGTCAGCCATGTAGTCGATGGAGTCGTGCAGCAGGTACGCCAATAGGGTGGCGGCCCAGACTATTACACTAAGGGTTTTCAAGACAATCCTGAGATGTTCCTCATGTTCCTGTTGGCTCTTGGAATAAATCAAGATATCATCTACGAATACCACCACAAATTTGTCTGAGAAAGATTTAAAAATCTTGTTCATGCAGTCCATGAACACTGCTGGAGTATTGGTTAGACCGAACGATATAACTAAGTACTCGTAGTGGCCATATCAGGTTCTAAAAGCTATTTTGGGGATGTCTCTGGCTTTTATTCTGATTTGGTGACAACCTGATCTTAAATCAATCTTAGAGAAAACTGAAGTTCCCCTAAGTTGATCCAAGAGGTCATCTATCCGAGGGAGAAGATATTTGTTCTTGATGGTGACCTTATTGATTTGTCTATAATCCATGCATTGTCTCATACTGCCATCCATCTTTTTAACTAACAAGACTAGGGCTCCCCTGGGGGAAGCACTAGGCCTAATGAACTGTTTGGCTATAAGGTCTTCTAATTGGAGTTTAAGCTCCCTAAGTTCCACAGGTGACATCCTATAAGGGGCTATAGATATTGGTCTCATCCCTGGGACTAAATCTATAGAGAACTCGACTTCCCTTTCCGGAGGTAAGGAGGTCACTTCCTCGGGAAACACAACTAAGAATTTGATGACCACAGGAATAAATTTTAAAACCTCTGATGATGAAGATAGTAATAGGATGTAACTCGAAGGTCCCTCCATTAGGCCTTGGTCAGGCTGACACATTAGGCATTGGTTAAGCTGAAACAAACTAGCCAAGACAATAGGAGGAAAGTCTCTTTGAGAGAACTGGACGACTGAAAACTCAATGGTTTTACAGTAACAATTTAGGACAACTTGGTTTTCTGAAAGCCAATCCATACCAAGGATAACGTCTATCCCCTCCAAGGGCAGACAAATTAGATCAACCATGAACACTCTTCCTTGTATTTCGAGAGAATGATTCTCGCATACTAAGCAGTGGATATACTGCCATCGGCAGGCGTGTGAACATTTAAGGGAACAGATAAAGAAGTAAGAGGTAACTCTAGTTTTAAAGCACACTTGCACGAAATGAAGGAATGAGTAGTGCCAGAGTCATAAAGAACGACTACAGGTTTATCATATAAGAGACACGTACCTTTAATCGGACTAATCGCCCCTTTTGCCCTTTTGGCGTCTAAGGAAAAGACACGTCCCTGAGTTAGGTCATTAGGTTTGGATGCCTCCCCCTTCTTGATTTTTGGGCAATCTTATCGAATATGGCCGGACTCATGACAATAGAAGCAGTAGTTCTTCCCTACCATACACTCCCCCTTGTGAGCCTTGCCACAAGTGGAGCACTTGGGCGATTTATCAGCTTCGGGTTGTTGAACTTGCTTTCCCTTACCTGAGTTTCCTTTCTGCTTGGGGTTTTGATTGGCTTTACATTCCTCATTCTTCTTTTTCCATTTTTCTTATCGTTCCTCCATCCCTTCCTTCAAACTTGCTTCAGCTACATAGCTTTGATGCACTAAATTGGCATACTCGGTAAACTTAACCTGAGATAAGTTATTCCGAATTTCGGCCCTTAAGCCCCATCTAAACTGATCAATCTTCCATTCATCGTCAGGAGCATACTGAGTCCATGGGGCATTTCGAGCTAGTCCTTCAAATTTGATCACATACTCCCCCACCATCAAGTCACCTTGCTTAAACTCTTGGAATTCTCTATGCTTCTGCTTTCTGATAGTTTCCGTAACATACTTGTCGATAAAAGCCTTATAGAAGTTAGTCCTAGTAAGGGGTACTGTAGTGGCTTGGAGATGAGTCTTCTCCCCTCTCCACCGTTCTCTACTTCCTCTTTTAACATATGAGTGGCATTTGCCACTTTCTGCTTTTCGATACATTGTACCACCTGAAAACTCCTTTCCATTTCATCTAACCAGTACTGAGCCTTGACAGGATTTGACCCACCATTGAAAGTTGAGGGCTTTAACTTAAGGAATTTGAAGAAATTCCAGCCAGGGTCTTCTTGTGGTTGAGGTGGAGGTGGTGGAACCTCTAGAGCTTCTTCTTGTTGTTGTTGTTGGGCCATGAGGTTCACAAGGATGTTGGTTGTCGTGGCCTAAACTTGAATCGCTTGAGGATCCCTTGCAACAAAACGTTATCTTGTCCCGGTGAATCTACGGAACTCGTAGTGTTTCTAGTTTTTCTCTTGTGTCGTTCGGACCCTGAAGCCATAGTTCTGCATAAAATGCACAAAACATTGAGTTGATCAAGCACAATATCTCATAGCATGTTAAGTAGCAAAACAACAACAGATTCCTAGTGACACGCTAAGTCAATCCTAACTACTCCACAGTCTGATAGGATCAGCTTGGCTCTGATACCATAACGTAACACTCTTAATTCAATTTGCATCGAATCTTAGCCATTAGCATTTAATGATACAGAAAAATGCGGATAAATTAAAACTTGGATATCAACAAGTCATAATCCATAAGAGTTTACATATTCTTGGGGAATACAACTCATAAAAGTGTATCCCAAAATACAAATTTACATAAGGTCCTTGACCTCAAAATGACACTACAAGCAATATATATATATATATATATGAGCTTTTCTTCTACTACTTTGGCTCCAAGCCTGATTCAATCATCCTGTACCTGCTTATCTGAAAACATGAAATGGAATAGAATGAGATTTAAAAATCCCAGCGAGCCCTTCACAGAACCCTCGCCATCATTTGAATGAAAATAACAGTACATTATAGCAATATGTTTGAATGTATTCCCAAGGCCCAATTGAAATTGAGTTCAGGTCATAAAGTTCGAAGCTTCCAAGGGAATCCCCAACGCCGGTGAGCCGGATCTCGGGCCTACAGTCCGGTGAGCCGGATCGAGGTGAGCCGGATCGACAAACACCAGTAATCAAAAGATTTCTGTACATCTTTGCATTACTCATACTTCCATGCAATTATACAAACTTAAGCAATTTGAATGATTGGTCAATGTACCATAACTAGAGTTGAGACTTGATTAATCGAAGATAAAAAATCATAGATCAAACATGAATTTCTAACTTTTAGGACCCCTAAAGCATTTAGAGTTAAGCCCTAGAAGCATTAGAAACAAAAATAAAAATAAATAAAATTTTCAGACTGGGCGCGCGTCGCGCGCATATGTGCACGCGTCAGGCGCATTCTGCGTCCTTCATTCTATTTGTTAGCGCGCAGTGCGCGTCCTGATGCCTTGATGGCCTGTTCTAGTGTGTGCCACGCGCATTTATTCATTTCCTTTCTGTTTTGGTGCGCGTGGCGCGCGCCTCTGAGGCGCATCACGCGCACACGTGCAGAATTTTGCATAAATGCAATTTTTCTTCTTTCAACCACTTCCAATCTCATTTCCCTTCAATTCCAATCAACAACAGAAGCAATATGGCTTAAAAATCAAGGGTTCAAACATGCAAATTTGAAGAGCAATACATTTCCTATGCTAATATCAAACAACATCAAGATTCACATGTCAACAATCCCAATCAACCATTGAAAACCTAACTAACCACTTTTCATCATATGAAACCCAAACATCCATAAATAGACATCAAGAAATCATTTAATCAAAGGAAATAGAAACCGTAAGGTGGGTCTTATGAGTGCCCACCACCTAAGTGAGAAGAACTCACATCTACTCGAAGAAATGAGCTAGAAGCTTTGCTAATCTCTCCTTCTTCTCCTAGGTCTCGAGTTCCCTTCTTCTTGGAAGATTAGGGTAGCTCTTATCCTTCCTAACAAGTGGTCATCTTCACCTCAAGCTTCCTTCTTGACAACAAGGGTAGATAATCTTCAAGCGTTGCCCCTTTTTCCTTACTAACTCAAGAACCCTAGCTTTCCTCTTTTTCTCTTCTCCTTCTTCTTCCCTTTTTCAGAAAAATCGAGAAAGAGAGAGAAGTGAGGGGCTAAGATCGAGAGTGAGAGGTAAGAGGAAAAGAAAGAATTAGTCATTGATTCATTTACACTTATTATTTAATCTAACTCTCAAATTTCCATTACTATCTACACCCTTAACTTTAACCCAGTACACCTCCTAACTTCTAAATTTCCATAAATTTGAAGCATGCAAGTCCTAAATTATTTGTGCCGATGAATTAAATTAGGCGGGATGTTACATTACTCTCCTCCTTTTTGGATTTTTGTCCTAAAAAATTAGACATACATACCTATTGAAACAACTATGGATACTCGTTTTGCATCTCTTCCTCCACTTCCCAAGTAGCTTCTCCCCGGGTGGATCCTTCCCAAATGACCTTAACTATAGGAATATTCTTGTTCCTTAGCGTCTTGACATTGCAGTCAATAATTTGAACCGGAATGGGCTGGAACATTAGGTCGAATCTCAATTGTACTGACTCCTGAGTTAGGGGTTGGAAAGGATCGGGAATGTACTTTCGGAGTTGGGACACATGGAAGACATTATGTAAATTCGACAAGGAAGGAGGAAGTGCAAGTTGATATGCGACTGACCCAACATGACTAGGGATTTGAAAAGGACCAATGTACTTAGGGTGCAACTTTTTGACCTTTAGTGCCTTTCCAACACCTAGGGTAGGAGACACTTTGAGAAAAACATGCTCACCCGCTTCAAATTCAAGAGGTATGGACTTCAAGTCGGCATAACTCTTTTGCCGACTTTGTGCTGTTTTAAGTTTGTCCCTAATCATACGAATTTCATCTGTGGTCTCCTGAACAAGATCAGAGCCTAATAGTTTTCTTTATCTAACCTCGTACTAACACAAAGGTGTCCTACACTTTTGCCCATACGGGGCTTCATATGGTGCCATTCCTATACTCGAGTGGTAGCTGTTGTTATAAGAAAATTCCACTAGGGATAAATATTCATTCCAACTTCCACCATCTTCTAAAACACACGCTCTAAGCATGTCCTCTAGTGTTTGAATAGTTCTTTCCATTTGCCCATCAGTTAGGGGATGGTAGGCGATGCTAAGGTTCAACCTAATACCTAAAGCTTGATGGAGAACTTTCCAAAATCTAGAGGAGAATTTGGGATCTCTATCCGAGACTATGCTCATAGGGGCCCCGTGAAGCTTAACTATTTCCTGAATATAAAGCTTAGCCAGCTTAGAGGTGGGGTAAGTGGTCTTAACGGGAATAAAGTGAGCTGATTTTGTCAATCGGTCCACAATCACCCAGATAGAGTCATATTCTAACTGAGTACGAGGTAACCCCGTAACAAAATCCATGGATATTCCTTCCCACTTCCACTCAGGGATTTCTAAGGGTTGCAGTAGGCCGTAAGGTTTTTGATGTTCTATCTTGGTCTTTTGGCATACTAAGTGCTAGGCTATAAACTTAGCTATGTCAGTCCGCATCCCAGGCCACCAATACCGGTGCTTAAGATCGTGATACATTTTAGTTGTGCTAGGATGAACAGTGAACCCACTCCTATGAGCTTCTTCTAAAATTTGCTTTCTAGACTCTTCATTCTTAGGGACACAAATCCTTTGTTGAAAAAGAATGGTCCCATCACCATTTACTGAAAAATCAGGATGGTGTTTCCTAGCCTGCAATTCATCATCCACACACTGGGCTTGTCTAATCTGTGCTCTCAAGCTACAAACTATCTCTAAAGGTGAACTATGAGGCTATCCCCTATAGAAAAAGAGTCTAAGTTTAAATCCCTAAAAGATTCTAGCAATTCTAATTCCTTGACCATCATGGAGGGTACACGAAGGGATTTCCTACTCAGTGCATCGGCAACTACATTCGCCTTGCCTAGATGATATTTCAGTTCAAAATCATAATCCTTGAGGAGTTCTACCCACCTCCTTTGTCTCATGTTGAGTTCTTTTTTATCAAAGAGCTATTTCAAACTCTTATGATCACTAAAGACTTCAAATCGGACACCATATAAATAGTGCCTCCATATTTTCAAAGCAAAAACAATTGCTGTAAGTTCTAAATCATGAGTTGGGTGGTTCTCTTCATGTGGTGTCAGTTGCCTAGAGGTGTAGGCTACCACTTGTTTATTTTGCATCAACACACAATTCGAATCCTAAAGTTGGATCCGGAATTACCAGAACTGGGATGCTGGTTAACCTAAGCTTGAGTTCTATGAAACTATTTTCACAACTCTTACCCCAGACAAACGGCTGTCCCCTATGGGTTAGTCTAGTCAGAGGAAGTACTAACAGGGAGAACCTTGAATAAACCGACGATAATACCCCGCTAATCCTAAGAAACTCCTGACTTCAGTAATGGTGGTCGGTCTTTCCCTGTCCAGTACTGCTTGCACATTGCTAGGGTCAACTGACACTCTTGCTCGGGATATTACGTGACCTAGAAACTTCAATTCATCCAACCAGAATTAACATTTCTCTGGTTTAGCGAACAACCTATTATCCCTAAGGGTTTTCAAGACAATCCTGGGATGTTCCTCGTGTTCCTGTTGGCTCTTGGAATAAATCAAGATATCATATATGAATACCACCACAAATTTGTCTAAGAAAGATTTAAAAATCATGTTCATGCAGTCCATGAACACTGCTGGAGCATTGGTTAGACTGAACGGCATAACTAAGTACTCGTAGTGGCCATATTGGGTTCTAAAAGCTGTTTTTGGGATGTCTCTGACTTTTATTCTGATTTGGTGACAACCTGATCTTAAATCAATCTTAGAGAAAACTGAAGTTCCCCTAAGTTGATCTAAGAGGTCATCTATCTGAGGGAGCGGATATTTGTTCTTCATGGTGAACTTATTGATTTGTCTATAATCCACGCACAGTCTCATATTGCCATCCTTCTTATTAACCAACAAGACTGGGGCTCCCCAGGGGGAAGCACTAGGCCTAATGAACTATTTGGCTATAAGGTCTTCTAATTGGAGTTTAGGCTCCCTAAGTTCCACTGGTGACATCGTATAAGGGGCTATAGATATTGGTCCCGTCTCTAGGACTAAATCTATAGAGAACTCGACTTCCCTTTCCGGGGGTAAAGAGGTCACTTCCTCGGGAAACACATCTAAAATTTGTTGACCACGGGAACAACTTTTATGTCTATTCCAACCTCTGATGATGAAGATAGTAATAGGATGTTACTCGAAGGTCCCTCCATTAGGCCTTGGTCAGGCTGTCACATTAGGCATTGGTTAAGCTGAAACACACTAGCCAAGACATTAAGAGGAAAGTCTCTTTGAGAGGACTGGACGGCTGGAAACTCAATGGTTTTACAGTAACAATTTAGGACAACTTGGTTACCTGAAAGCCAATCTATACCATGGATAACGTCTATCCCCTCCAAGGGTAGACAAATTAGATCAACCATGAACATTCTTCCTTGTGTTTCGAGAGAACGATTCTCGCATACTAAAGAAGTGGATATACTACCATCGGCAGGCGTGTGAACATTTAAGGGAACAGATAAAGAAGTAAGAGGTAACTTTAGTTATAAAGCACACTTACACGAAATGAAGGAATGATTAGCGCCAGAGTCATAAATTACGACTACAGGTTTGTCATATAAGAGACACGTACATTTAATCAGACCATCCTGCTTTTGCCCTTTTTGCATCTAAGGAAAAGACATGTCCCTGAGTTAGGTCATTAGGTTTGAATGCCTCCCTCTTCTTGATTTTTGGGCAATCTTGTCGAATATGGCCGGACTCGTGACAATAGAAGCAGTAGTTCTTCGCCGTCATACACTCCCTTTTGTGAGCCTTGCCACAAGTGGGGTACTTGGTCGATTTATCAGCTTCGGGTTGTTGAACTTGTTTTCCCATACTTGAGTTTCCTTTTTGCTTGGGGTTTTGATTGGCTTTACGATCCTCATTCTTCTTTTTCCATTTTTCTTGTCGTTCCTCCATCCCTTCCTTTAAACCTGCTTCAGCTACATAGCTTTGACGCACTAAAGTGGCGTACTCGGTAAACTTAACTTGAGATAAGTTATTCAAAAATTCTGCCCTTAAGCCCCATCTAAACTGATCAATCTTCTGTTCATCATCAGCAGCATAGTGAGTCCATTGGGCATATCGAGCTAGTCCTTCAAATTTGATCACATACTCCCCCACCGTCAAGTCACCTTACTTGCACTCTTGGAATTCTCTATGCTTCTGCTTTCTGATAGTTTTTGGAACATACTTGCCGAGAAAATCCTTATGGAAGTTGGTCCAAGTAAGGGGTACTGCAGTGGCATGGAGATGAGCCTTCTCCCCTCTCCACCAGTTCTCTGCTTCCTCTTTTAACATATGAGTGCCATTTACCACTTTCTGCTCTTCGGTACATTGTACCACCTGAAAACCCCTTTCCATTTCATCTAACCAGTACTGAGCCTTGATAGGATTTGACCCATCATCGAAAGTTGAGGGCTTTAGCTCAATGAATTTGAAGAAATTCTGGTCAGGGTCTTCTTGTGGTTGAGGAGGAGGTGGTGGAACCTTAGGAGCTTATTGTTGTTGCTGTTGAGTTCGTTGTTGTTGTTGTTGGCCACGAGGTTTGCATGGTTGTTAGTTGTCGTGGCCTGAACTTGAATCGCTTGGAGGATCCCATGCAACAAAATGTTATCTTGTCCCGGTGGATCTACGGAACTCGTAGTGTTTCTAGTTTTTCTCCCGCGTCGTTCGGACAATAGATTCCTAGTGATACGCTAAGTTAATCCAAACTACTCCACAGTCAGATAGGTTTAACCTGGCTCTGATACCATAATATAACACCTTTAATTCAATTTGCATCGAATCTTAGCCATTAACATTTAATGACACAGAAAAATGCGGATAAATTAAAACTTGGATATCAACAAGTCATAAACCATAAGAGTTTACATATTCTTGGGGAATACAACTCATAAAAGTGTATTTCAAAATACAAATTTATATATATATATATATGTGTGTGTGTGTGTGTGTGTGTGTGTGTGTGAGGTTTGCTTCTACTACTTTGGCTCCAAGCCAGATTCAATCATCTGGTACCTGCTTATCTGAAAACATGAAATGGAATAGAATGAGATTTAAAATTCCCAGCGAGCCCTTCATAGACCCCTCGCCATCACTTGAATGAAAATAACAATACATTATAGCAATATGTTAAAATGGATTCCCAAGGCCCAATTGAAATTGAGTTCAGGTCATAAAGTTCGAAGCTTCCAAGGGAATCCCCGAAGCCGGTGAGCCGGATCGTCGGGTCTGCCATCCGGTGAACCGGATCGACAAACACCAGTAATCAAAAGATTTCAATACATCTTTACATTACTCATACTACCATGCAATTATATAAACTTAAGCAATTTGAGTGGTTGGTCAATGTACCATAACTAGAGTTAAGACTTGATTAATCGATGATCAAAAATCATAGATCAAACATGAATTTCTAACTTTTAGGACCCCTAAAGCATTTAGAGTTAAGCCCTAGAAGCATTAGAAACAAAAAAAAAATTCAGACTGGGCCCACGTCGCACACTCTTGGGCATGCGTCACGCGCATTTTGCATCCTGCATTCTGTTTGTTAGTGCACGGTGCGCGTCCCAGCGCGCGTCACAGGCGTCCTGATGCCCTAATGACCTGTTCTAGCGCACGCCATGCGCGTTTCAGCGTGCATCACGTGCAATTATTCATTTCCTTTCTGTTTTGGTGCGCGTCGCTCGCGCCTGTGAGGTGCGTCACGCGCGCACACCTGCAGAATTTTGCAGAAATGCAATTTTTCTGCTTTCAACCACTTCCAATCTCATTTCCCTTCAATTCCAATCAACAACAGAGGCAATATGGCTTAAAAATCAAGGGTTCAAACATGCAAATTTGAAGGGCAATACATTTCCTATGATAATATTAAACAACATCAAGATTCACATGTCAACAATCCCAATCAACCATTGAAAACCTAACTAATCACTTTCCATCATATGAAACCCAAACATCCATAAATAGACATCATGAAATTATTTAATCAGAGGAAATAGAAACCCTAAGGTGGGTCTTATGAGTGCCCACCACCTAAGTGAGAAGAACTCACATTTACTCAAAGAAATGAGCTAGAAGCTTTGCTAATCTTTCCTTCTTCTCCTAGGTCTCGAGTTCCCTTCTTCTTGGAAGATTAGGGCAACTCTTATCCTTCCTAACAAGTGACCATCTTCACCTCAAGCTTCCTTCTTGACAACAAGGGTAGATAATCTTCAAGCCTTGCCCCTTTTTCCTTCAAATCACTTTGTATCACAGCGTTAACTCACCTAGGTCAAAAGACTTCAGATCCCCTTTTTGTGGCTTTAGCACGTCACATCGTTTTCCACTCTGCTCAAAGCGTACTGACGCAGCAGACAATATCAGAGTATTTGTCCCTTGTGAGCTTTTTGAATATTAGACCCTTCGAGAGCAAGTTTCCTGATGATTATATTCGTTGACATTCCCTTTGGCATTTGACACCTCGTACATTAAAATGTTTTATCAATGAGGTCTCTTAAATACGTGAAGTAGCCTTAAATATGCTTTAGTCTGTTTCCTATCAGAGCTACACTGTTCATCAGAGTGAGCTTGAAACAGAGGCAACTTTTTTAGCGTAGAATTCATTTGCCTTTCATATAACAGAGAGTCTTGTAGAATTACATGAAGGCTTCCACAGAGTGGTCTAACTATAGTCTGTTGTATGCGTTGACTGAAGACCAGAGCGTTGACCAAGTAGAATGTGGTCTCAATAGAATATTGTCTACCAGAATGTTGACTGACCAAACAGAGTTGACCAAGTCAAGAGCTAGTCTTGCCAGAGCTTGGTTTACCAATAGAGTTGACCGATCAAATAGAGTTGACTAAGTCATGTATGGTCTCACCAGAGCGTTGACCACCAACAAAGTTGACTAACTTCAGAGTAAGGCTTTCACATCATGTCAGCATCAAAACAGAGGATCAAGGCCAGACTTAGATGTGTGAAATTCAAGATTTTACTAAGTCTTCTGAGATATCTTCGTCAGATGAATAGTGATTTTTGCACACTAACAAACACATCAGAGAATAAATTATTCTCTTAATCATTTGTTATCATCAAACAATTAAGGGTCATTGTTTCTAAATCCACTTGATTCCAACAATCTCCCCCATTTTGATGATGACAAATGCATATATTGTTGAACAATTTATCTTTAGAAAAATATTTATTTCAAATAATTTCAGAGGCTCCACCTGAATTAAGCATATATAAATATTTTTCAAGTGTAAATGTCAGATCACATTCAATACAGTATCAGAGCATTGGATGCAGTATCAGAACTTGCCAAACAAATATATGCAACTTTCAGAGCACATAACTTTATTCCATGTTAATGTATCAGAGTTAATTAGTGCAAGAAATGCAATGCATGATGACATTTGGTTGATACATTAGGTTCACCAATCACTCTATCTATATTTTCTTCTCCCCCTTTTGTCGTCAGACAAAAAGGTTAAGACAGAAATAAAGAGCATCACAGTCAAGACAGTTTAAGAAAGATAAAGTGAAAACTGTAAGTGCCAAAAAATTGATTTTATTATAATATAAAGTCAAAGTTCAAAAGATGTAACAAAACAAAAAAAATAAGAGGCTGAAACAGAAAAAAATGGAAAAGGCCTAAGGTTTTCTATGGCTTGTCCAATCGGGTTAGAATAGCTTGCAGTAACTCTGTCTTCTGGTCCTGCCTTCTGTCAGATTCTTCAAAATGCTTCTCAGTTGCTTCCATGAACTTGGTGAACTTCTTGTTTTCTTCAACTAGTTTATCGAAAACATCTCGAGGAACCACCACAGAATGGCTTTCAGTAGCAGAAGTAGAAGCAGTCCCTGGAGAGGATGGTTAAGCAACCATTGCAGTAAAGGCAGGAGAAGGTGTAACAGGTTCTTGTTGAGGTGGTGGTACATGAGGAGGAGGAGGAAGAAGAATTGGAGCAAGTTCAGGTTCCCAAACAACAGGAGTTGTGTCCTTTGGAGGAACTTTCCATTTAAGAGCAGCGTGCCATCTCCTATTTCTTTCAAGTTGATCTTGTTTGTGCCTATCAAACCAGTTACGCACAATTACCTAATTTTCATAGCGGTCCTCTTGAGCTAGTTCAGAAAGAACTTCATCAACTCTCTCTTCTCCAAGGAATTTCCAGAAGCGAGACTCTCGGTATCTCTCATCCTTAAGAGATTCAAAGATGGCAATCAAATGGGGATAGCATTCAGGCACAGCTTTTGGTGAGGATTCACACTCACTCTGAGCTTCTGGACCAGGAGCTGCAGGAAGAGCCAGAGTTGGAGGATCAATGATGGTAACCTCATCATCAGATTCCAAAGGTTCTGTATTAGATGCAGGTTCTGCCAATATGGGTGAATGGGGTGGAGAAATAGATTGAGGCAGGAAAGGGACAAGAATAGGGAGGCTAAATGTGGGGTCAGGCACAGGTTGAAGTATGGTGAGGGGTAGTGCTTCACAAACAATATCAGAGTCAGGTAAGGAGATTAAGGTTTCCTGGACAAGGGGCTCAGGCTCTGTTTCAGTAACAGGTTTAGATTGTGAAGGTATATTGAGATCATGTTAAATTAAAGAGGTGAGGGAGGTCTAGGTGGTGATTTGGGGCTAAGTGGAGGAGTAATAGGTTTAGGTTGTGGTGAAGGTATTGCAGAAGTAGAGGTTGAAGGGTGGATAGCAGAGATGGGTTCAATATAAGGAAATTGAACTTGGGGTTGAGGTCTTTGTCTCTGTCTCAGAGGGACATAATCAGCTTCCTCTTCATCAGATGAAGATGAGTCAGAGGGTAAAGAAGGCAAAGGCTTTTTAGGAGGAGAGGGTTTCTTAGAAGGTTTGGGTTGGGAAGGTTTTGATGGGGGAATAGGTTTAGAGGATTGTGGAGGAGGGATTGTTTAGGCACAACAGATGCAGAACCATAAACAGAATCATACAAACATACTACATCATCTAGTACCTTGGTTTTCTTTGCAGCTGGGAGATCACCCAACTTGGTTATCCGCTTCAACTTTGAAGTAGCAGCTTCAACTTTGAAGTAGCAGGTGCAACAGTAGTACCAGGAACAACAGTGTTGATGGTTGCAGGAGTAGAAGTGCCAGAGGCAACAGCAGGAGCAGTGGAAGAAGGAGTAGCAGCTGTAATAGAAGCTTGTCCCTTTAGCCTTTCTTCTTTGAGGTGTAGGTAATATTGATAGCTATCTTCCTTGCATTTGGCTTTCATCTCATCAACTTAAATTTTCTTCTCCTCAATTTCTTCTGGCATCACTGAGGGCATGAGTGCAGGTCTCACTGGTTTAACCAAGTGATTGGGCTCAGCAATGTGGATGCCAATGCTCCTAGTTACTCTCCTGGTTGGCTCAGCAGTAACTTCACTTATCTTCCTCTTTCCCTTCCTTATAGGTTTTCTCAAACCTTCTTCTTCTTTTTGCATCTCAGCAATAACCTCTTCGAATAGAAGCTTCATTCTCCCCAAGTTCTCACTGGAGAAGGTTGGTACACTCATGGTTTTGAGTGCAACTCCAGCTTCTTCAGTGTGAAGCTCTTGAAGATGCCGAATCAAGCCTTGAGTTTCCATTATAGCAGAGAGCATTCGTCTATAAGAGATGTTCAAGTTTTTTTCTTTTCTGGAGAACATAATGTTTCTGCGCAGATGATCAAAAATGAGGCTTAGCATGTTGAGTTTGGCCTTGGTCTCATAGTTTCACATAATGAACTTGTGGTCACTGCTCAAAGTGTCCACGGATCCAAACTTTGGAACAATGCAGTGCATTATAATCTTGAAGAGCACTCTGAACCTGTTCTTCATGTCCACAGCCTTAGAACTACCGGGTTTCTCATAGATGGAGTCGTTGATTGTTTCCCAGCTACAAAAATCCTTTTCCCAACCTTCTTTGATAACAGCTCCATAATTAGGGCATTTGATAACATCAGCAATGATGTCCCGAGTGATCAAAATATTCTTCTTCTGAATGTAGCTGTGAATGGTGTTGTCCTTGTATCGAGCATACATCCAAAATTCCTTTACCAGTTCCTCATATACTGGATACTTTTCCATACAAAAGAAATTTATCATACCCATATCAATTAAATCATTTCGGAAGGGGTACCCTTTATCAGCTAGGTCTTGGAAGTAGACTTGGTGTTCCACCATCACCTTCAGTTGGTGTTGCTCAGCGTTCACCAAGGTAGGTTGAGGTTCTTCCTCAGGACCATAAGCAAACAGTTGTGGAGCGGCCATTGCAAGTACAGAGAGTTGCAGAGAGAAGATAGAAGACGAAAGGGGTTTAGAGTTACAACCAGTGAGGCTTCTCAGAGAGATGGTTTGAGTATTGGGTGTATTGAGTGAGTGAGTGGGTAATAAAACATGTTAAAGAAGGCAAACCGCCTTTTTCAATGTTCAAAAATAAATGAAATAAATAATCTGTCGTTTCAAAACTGAAACATGTCATACACTAAGTAAACGAGGCACAGTAAAACTGTCCTCGGGTAGTAAAAGATAATAATGACTCAGGGAAAGTAACTCTCAGTCACTAACGCATCAACCAGTCTCATAGAGACACATGTACACAAAGATTCCCAGAGGCACCTTTGTGATAAATGCAACAGACTCATATGAACAGTCATCAAAACAGATGATACAAAAATTAAATAATAATAAGATAATAAACTATAAACAAATGATTAATAATTAAGCAATAATCAGAGCTAACATATAAACAGAGGCATATGTGACCAACAGAGGCACGTGTGACAAACAGAGGCAAATCAATCAGACACAGATATTTCAGAGGCACACACAACAGAGGCAACCATTTTCAAATTAAACATTTAATCCTTTATAATATGAAAATTCAAATTCTTTCTTATAAAGTTGAATCTATCTTCAACAAGAGGTTTTGAAAAGATATCTGCCCATTGATGGTCAGTATCAATAAATTTAATTTCATGTATCTCTTTCTGAACATAGTCTCTAATGAAGTGATGTTTAATTTCAATATGTTTAGCACGTGAATGCAAAATAGGATTTTTAGTCAAACATATTGTAGGGGGATTATCACAGTATATAGGAATGTTACTCTCTTTAATATGATAATCCTCAATCTGATACTTCATCCATAGTAATTGTGAGCTACTGCTTGCAGCAGATATATACTCAACTTCTGCAGTTGATAGTGCAATTGTGCTTTGCCTTTTGCTGGACCAAGAGATAAGGTTTGCTCCAAGAAATTGGTAGCCACCACCTGTGCTCTTTCTTTCAATTCTATCTCCAGCAAAGTCAGCATCACAGAAACCTACTAGCTTGTAATTTTCTGAGTTCTTATAAAGCAAACCAAGGTTAGTAGTTCCTTTGAGACACCTAAAGATTCTCTTAACAGCAGTTAAGTGAGATTCTCTAGGATCAGATTGGAATCTTGCACATAAGCAGACACTAAACATAATATCAGGCCTTAAGTAGTAAGATAAAGGAGTGAACCGATCATACCTCTATATACCTTTTGGTCTACCTTTTTACTCGATTCATCTTTGCCGAGAGCACATGTTGGATGCATTATTGTGCTCATAGGTTTGGTTTCCTCAAGCTTGAACTTTTTTAGGAGTTCTCTCACATATTTAGTTTGATGGATATAGGTTCCATCTTGACATTGCTTGATTTGAATACCAAGGAAGAATTTTAATTCTCTCATCATACTCATTTCAAACTCATTCTGTATAAGCTTAGAAAATTCCTCACAAAGAGATTCATTAGTAGCACCAAAGATAATATCATCAACATATATTTGAACTATAATAAAATGCTTTTTAGATGATTTTCTAAAGAGTGTAGTGTCCACCTGTCCTCTTTCAAAACCATTTGACATTAAAAAGGAATTTAATCTGTCATACCAAGCTCTTAGAGTTCGTTTAAGACCATAAAGAGCCTTTTTAAGTTTGAAAACATGTTCTGGATAAGTAATGTCTTCAAATCCAGGTGGTTGTTTTACAAACATTTCCTCACTTATAAAACCATTTAAAAATGCACTCTTAACATCCTTTGATATAAAGTAGTGCCATGATGTGCAGCAAAAGATAATAAGATTCTAATTGCTTCAAGTCTAGCTACAGGAGCAAAGGTTTCAGTATAATCAATACCTTCCTCTTGTGAGTACCCTTGAGCAACAAGTCTTGCCTTGTTTCGTACCACTTTGCCATCTTCATCAAGTTTGTTTCTGAAAACCCACTTCGTTCTAATGGTTGCTTATCCTCTGGAGGAGGCACAAGCTTCCAAACATTATTCCTCTGAAATTGATTGAGCTCTTCTTGCATAGGAAGTATCCATCCATCGTCTGTTAGTGCTTCATCAATTGTTTTGGGTTCTATTTCTGACAACAAAGCAAAGTCAGAGTGTTCCCTAAGAGATAATCTTGTTCTAACTCTATCACTTGGTTCACCAATAATCTAATCCTTTGGGTGATGAGGTTTGAACTTTCAGTCAGTTATTGGTTCTTCTTGGGTCTTATCACCAGACGTAGAACCAGACACAGAATCAAAGTCAGCACCTGTGACACCTTCATCTGTTTCTTTGCTTATTTGTAAATCTTCAAAGACTTTATCTAGCTCTGGCGTTTCATTGTCAGGCTTCCTGTCATCAAATCTCACATGCATAGATTTATCAACAATTAATGTTTCTTTGTTGAATACTCCATAAGCTTTAGAACGTTCAGAATATCCTAAAAAGATAGCTTTGTGTGATTTTGAATCAAATTTTCCAAGACTGTCCTTTGTATTAAGAACAAAACAGTCACATCCAAATTGGTGAAAGTATGAAATGTTGGGTTTCCTTCCTTTCCACAATTCATAAGGAGTCTTATTCAAGATAGGTCTGATATAGATTCTATTTTGAAAATAACATGCAATGTTTACTGCTTTTGCCCAAAAGTTCTTTGCAATATTAGTTTCGTGAATCATAGTTCTGGCCATTTCTTGTAAAGATCTATTTTTCCATTCTACAACACCATTTTGCTGTAGTGTTCTAGGGGATGAAAAATTGTGAGAGATGTCATGCTCTTCACAAAAGTTTTGAAATGATTCATTTTCAAATTCTCCACCATGATCACTTCTAATGGTTGTAATACAAAAGCCTTCTTCATTTTGCACTTGTTTGCAGAACACAGAAAATATTACAAATGACTCATCCTTGTGAGCTAGGAATTTTACCCATGTCCATCTAGTATAGTCATCAACAATAACAAGCCCATATTTCTTTCCAGACAAAGATGCGGTTCTAGTTGGACCAAATAAATCTAAATGCAACAGCTCAAGTGGCCTTGAGGTGGAAACAATATTTTTGGATTCAAAAAGAAGATTTTGTTTGTTTCCCTTTTTGGCATGCTTCACAAAGAGCATCAGATTGATACCTAAGATTTGGTAGGCCTCTAACAAGTTCTTTCTTGTTAAGCTTTGAGATTAACCTCAAGCTGGCATGCCCCAATCTTTTGTGCCAAGTCCATTGCTCTTCATCAACTGACAAAAAGTATTTTACATTTTGATTTGCCAACTCAGAAAGTTTTATTTTATAAATATTATTCTTTCTCTTTGCTTTAAAGAAAATGGATCCATCCTTTTTGCTTTTGACTATACAGGCATTATCATTAAAGCCAACATCATAACCACTACCGCATAATTGACTTACACTTATTAGGTTATGCTTCAGGCCATCAACCAATAAGACATTATCAATAGAAGGTAGGAATTTCTCACCAACTTTTCCACTTCCAATGATTTTACCTTTTTGGTTTCCTACGAAACCTACTATTCCACTTTCTTTAAGTTGGAGTTCTTGGAACATACGCCTTTCTCCTGTCATGTGATGTGAGCATCCACTGTCAAAGTACCAAGACCGGTGTTGTAACTCTGTTGCTAAGCAGATCTGCAATATATACAATTTTATCCTTAGGTACCCAAATCTTTTTGGGTCCTCTTTTGTTAGTTCTAGAAGGAAACTTGTCCTTCTTATTTTTCAATTCATAACAAGTACTTTTAATGTGTCCTTTCTTATTGCAAAAGGTACAAAGCAGACAGTCACTATGATTGTTGGTATCTTTGGTTTTCAAATTTGTGTTTTGAAAGGTGGGTTCCTCTGGTTTGTAACCAAAACCCTTTTTACCATTTTGGCTTACGCCCCAAATCATAGATGCTTGTTTGCTTGGCATAACACATTCAGCAAGAAATCTTTGAAATCCCTCTTCATATTTTGAAGAGTTACATTCAACCTTTTCCTCAGTCTTAGAGCTGTCATTCACCAAACGGTGATTTTCAGCTTTGAGCTTCTCATTCTCCTCATTGAGTATTTGAAATTCTTTTGAAAGTTTTGCGAATTTCTTTTTCAAAGCTTTATACTCAGTGTTGAGTTTAGAAACTCATCTAATAGTTCATCAAAAGCTATTTCAATATTAGAAGATGGATTAGAATCTACCTCTTCATCTTCTACTTCACTGTCTGACCCTGTGGTAGCCATTAGAGCCATGTTTGCGTGTTCGTCATCATCATCAGATGAAGATGAATCAGAATCATCTCATGTTGCCATGAGACCTTTCTTCTTCTTGCTTTTAAACCGCCTTTCCTTGGTTTCTCAAGTTGTGGACATTCAGACTTGAAATATCCTGGCTTTTTGCACTCGTAGCATGTAACTTGGCTTTTGTCCTTGTAGTCCGTCTTATCCCTTGAGTCTTGCCTTTCCCTTGGGTCCTTCTTGTGAAACTGCTTTCAGAACCTTCATTTGTTTTTCCACATGCGTTGAATTTTCCTTGATATTGAGGAAATTTCTTCGTCTGTGTCTCCATCGTTCTCATCAGACGATGCTTCGTCTATTTCAAGTTCAGCTTGTAGAGCTTTGGAGGAAGATGCTTTGTTTATAGATTTCAAAGCAATAGACTTTGATTTCTTGGGAGGTTCTTTTTCATCTAGCTCAAGCTCATGAGCTCTCAAGGAACTCAGAAGATCTTCAAGTCGTAAGGCATTCAGGTCCTTTGCTTCCTGAATAGTAGTGACCTTAGGTCTCCATTTCTTTAGCAGGCTTCTTAAGATTTTCTTAACGTGATCAGCAGTGGTATAGCTTTTCTTAAGAACCTTTAGACCATGAACTAGTGTTTGGAATCTTCCAAACATAGTTTCAATGCTTTCACCCTCTTTCATTTTGAAGAGTTCATATTGTCTAACCAAGATATTAGCTTTGGTTTCTTGCACTTGGAAGTACCCTCATAAGCCAAGGCTAATGAGTCCCAAATCTCCTTGGCAGTATCATTCTTTCCTCATTTCTCGTATTCCTTCTCAGAGATAGCACATATAAGGAAATATCTTGCTTTTGGATGTAGTTGATAAGCTTTCTTATGCTCTTCTGTCCATTTATCCCTAGGAATGGGATTTTCTTTGGAATCAACTGGCTTGGTGTATTGTTTTTGAACCATATCCCAGAGTTCGAGTTATTGAGACTCGAAGAAGGATTTAACTTTATTTTTCCAGTAATCGAAGTTTGTTCCAGTGAACAAAGGAGCACGGTTAACGTGACCACCAGCTTCTTTGCTTGCCATGAATAAATAATAAGATCTTTTCCTCTTACACTGTTAAGTGCTCAACTAAGAGGCCGAGCTCTGGTACCAATTGAACGTGGCAAAAACACAAGAAAGGGGGGGTTTGAATTGGGTTGTAGAAAACTTTTCGCAAAACTTGTGTGTTGATGAAAACCTTTTTCAAAACAACTCGTTAATAAAATAAGGCAGTGCATAAGTAAAAAGAAGAGGGAAAAGAGTGACACAGTGATTTATACTTGTTCACTATCACCTGATAGCTACGTCTAGTCCCTTCACACTCTTGAAGGATTTCTCCACTATAATCAACCTGATTACACTTGAGAGTATAATACTGCCAAACTAGCTATACTCACAACTTCTTAGAACGACTTAGTACAATCAAGCCTCTAAGGAATGCAGCCACTACTGGGCTAAATACAATGTTCAAAAATGTTTTGAAGCAATATCAAATAACTCTCATAGAGAGGATATACAATGAAAAACTTAAGCACAATGAATAACTTTCAAACTGAAAGAATAAAAACGATTAAGTGCTTTATTCAATGTGATCTCAGATACTTGGAATGATTCTTGGTTGCTCACTTTGTATCACAGCGTTAACCTACTTCAGTGGATAAAGTAAGGTATATATAGCTAGGGTTGTGAATAGTATCGTTGTGACCTAACAACTCTTTTCACTTAGGTCAAAAGACTTCAGATCCCCTTTTTATGGCTTTAGCACGTCACGTCGTTTTCCACTCTGCTCAAAGCATACTGACATAGTAGATAAAATCAGAGTGTTTGTCTCTTGTGAGCTTTTTGAATATTAGACCCTTCGAGAGCAAGTTTCCTGATGATTATATTCGTTGACATTCTCTTTGGCCTTTGATACCTCGTACATTAAAATGCTTCATCAATGAGGTCTCTTAATTACGTGAAGTAGCCTTAAATAAGCTTTAGTCTGTTTCCTATCAGAGCTACACCATTCATCAGAGTGAGCTTGAAATAGAGGCAACTTCTTCAGCGTGGAATTCATTTGCCTTTTATATAACAGAGAGTCTTGTAGAATTACATGAAGGCTTCCATAGAGTGGTCTAACCATAGTCTGTTATATGCGTTGACTAAAGACCAGAGCGTTGACCAAACAGAATGTGATCTCAATAGAATGTTGTCTACCAGAGCGTTGATTGACTAAACAGAGTTGACCAAGTCAAGAGCTAGTCTTGCCAGAGTTTGGTTTACCAACAGAGTTGACTGGTCTGACAAAGTTGACTAAGTCATGTATGGTCTCACTAGAGCATTGACCACCAACAGAGTTGACCAACTTCAGAGCAAGGCTTTCACATCATGTCAGCATCAAAACAGATGATCAAAGCCAGACTTAGATGTGTGAAATTCAAGATTTCACTAAGTCTTCTGAGATATCTTCTTTTGATGAATAGTGATTTCTGCACACTAACAAACACATCAGAGAATAAATTGTTCTCTTAATCATTTGTTATCATCAAAACAATTAAGGGTCATTGTTTCTGAATCCACTTGATTCCAACAAACCTAAGTGTAAAAATACATCACACAGAAGAATATTTTATATGAAAATATATTAATTTCTCTAAAGAAATCTATTGATACTTTAATTATACAATAAAAAAAAATTACAAGGACATTGAATATTTTAGATTAAAGAACATTATTGTTATATTTACTAGGGATGAACACTTTAATAGAAATAATACATTGATATATTTTTTTATATAAAAATTTATAATTTTTAAGTATATACTGTGCGTAGAACGAGACATAATACTATAGATTTATTGTAAAAAAATTATCAAATACTTTTTTAATCTAAGATAACTTGTGTATAATATATAAAGCGTAAGACACAAGGATGATCATTTTACAACAAAATATATAAGGGAAAATTACATTCAATGCAACATTTTACACGAAAAAAAATATTATTATTTATATTTAAATTGATCAATATAAAAATTATAGATAAAATATTAAATACAAGAATAAAATTTTACATGAATGCAATGAGAGAATTTACGCTTAGAGATAAGTTTTCGTTCATACACGAGGATGAACATTCTTCATTTCTTTCTTATTATCTTTACATTTAACTAATTTATTAATGATTTTATGTTTTTTTTTCATGTTCTCAGTGTTAATTTAAAATCTTAATAATTTTAGGTAAATCATTATTATTTTTAATTTATTATTTTCTCCCCATATTTGTTAAATATTATTTTTATATGAGCAATTTTTTTAAAAGCCAAATTCGTTGATAACAAGATAAAAAAAATTGAGTAAAAGATGTGCTCAAACCAATAAACAAAGTCCGATGCGGATCAAGGTTAAACAAGGCTAAACACAAGGACGGACTTACCTCGAAGACATTGAGGGCAAATTGCCCCGGTTCCCTCTTCATTTTGCAGCCCAATACTAGCACTTTGTGACCCAATTTCTTTATTTTCGGTCCCTTCACTAAACAATGTGCGTATCATTAAAGAGGTTCTTGATAGTTACCCATTTTTTATGAACTCAGGGGCTGTTTGTACCCATTTCGTTTTGGTCAGTGTAAACAACTCTTCTGTTTTGGGCTCTAGGTAGAGAGTATCTTGTGTGTTTTCGCTAGCTAGTCCCATCTTTGAGATTAATGAAATCATTTGTCTTCTGAAAAAAAAAAAAAAAAACCCTTACACCCCATACTAGTGTTGTGGAATTGTCCCTTACAATTGGTTCACAATTCAGAAAGTTATTTATGTTTTCCGTCAAAAAAAAAAAAAGAAAGCTATTTATGTTTTCTTACTTGTAAGAGATACACCTATGGCCGCCATGTGGCAAGCACTTTATGGTTGTCATTATGATCATAGCTTGTCATAGTTGAACTCATCACTATAACCTGAGCCAATTTTATATAAAAAACATAAAAATCATAATTCCCCGATACCATGCACTAACATGAAATTTTAATTTGCCTAAATAATTGAGGAATGAAAAGCTTGATGTATGATTGCTTAAGATACCAACCTACCTTGATGGTTGAATTTCTGTCACCATGATTGAAACCCAACAAAACCATCCATCGGTGTCTTCCTCGTGGCCTTGTCACGTGGTAAGACAGTGATGTATAGTGATGTTTCGATTCCATAGAAAACAAAAACAATTCAATTAGTGCACTATATAATAAGGAAAACAAAGACGCAATACTAAACCGTGTTATACTGGGTTGCAGACTTGGAGTTTCCAAGTAAACAGGTTTATCCGCAGTATTGCTTATTATAATTAGTTGTATTAATTGACATACATACATACTACATAAATTAATTATCATGGGTCGGTTTAAAATGAGTGGCCAAAAATTTGATAGCTTTTTTTTTTTGTCCTTAGTACAAATTGTCATAGGGTACTGGGGGGATGGGAAGAAGAGAAGTGGAGCGTTGCGAGTTCGAACCCGAGCTTTAAAATGTCCCGCATCACTTTATTACTTTTGGTTGCGTTATATGGGACAAAAAATTTGATAGCTTATCCAAAAGGAACAAGGTGTCCCAATTTATGTGAATTTCATGTCTCTGTCTCTCTTGTACGCGTATTAAACTTTTTGAAATTGAGTGGCCAAAATATAGCTTATTTCAAAGGATCAAGGTATATGAATTTATGTGAATTTTATGCTATACTCCTTCCGGTTTCGAATATAAATAAAAAAAAATTATCTCACACACTTTAAGAAAATTAGTTAATATCATTTAAATTTTTTAATATAATAAAAAAAGTAATTACATTTTTCAAGCTATTATTCATGAGAACGTGTTCTATGGAAATAAAAGTATTACTGGAAAATAAAATTAATTAAAAGGTACTTTAGGAATAATGTTATTAAATGAAGTAAATTAGTTAATACTCCCTCCGGTCCTAAATATAAGAAATAAAACTCTAATTCACACAGACTAAGGAATTACATTGAAATCTGTTTTTTCTAATTAATACTCTTAAATATTGTGTTTTTCCTTCAAAATTATTCATTTTATGAATCAACCCATTTGCATAGAAAATCGATGTATCTCATTAATATGTTTCACTAAGTAAGAGTATAAATGAAAGTTAATCATTTAATACTTTTGAAAATTGATGTTGTTTTTTATATACAAGACTAAGAAAATAGACCATTTTGTTTCTTATAAAAAGATTACTTATATTTTGAATCACAGAAGATGTGATTTTTATTGATGATTCTAGTGTATTTACTCGTGCTCACACGGGTTATCTAAATTTTATGATGCGCAAAGTAAAATAAATCATTTATTTTTTTATGGAATAATAAATTATTTATAAAAAATTATAAAATTAAAAGTAACCAAATTTGTATAGTAAAATAATTATGAATAGTGATTGATAATTGACATAATTAACAAATAAAAATATGTTAGTCATTTACAGGAAAATATTAATGATTTACACTATGAAATTATTGTTTGAAATGAGGTAATAATGGTTGTTATAATTAAAACAATAACTAAAAAATTAAATTGATTTAGGCAAAAAAGTTAATGATTCTTATGTTGTCACATGTCTTAAATAATATTTTGATTCAATGATAAATGTTCAGATATGAGAATTAATTGATTGATATGCTTTGTTTATTTACATTTTGAATTTGATTTAATTCAAATTTGATTAAATAGTAGTAAAAATCTAGATATGAGTATTAATTGATTCATTGATTGATATGTCTTAATTAATGAAATAACATGAATTAAAAAATAAAATAATTATTATTTTGGCGGGAAAAGAATGAATGTGGAGCTGTCACATAACATGAGTCTACGTGGTAAAACTCTATTTTATAAAATATAGTAGATTCGAAACCGGAGTTTGTATATAATATTACTAAAATGCGTATGTATTCAACTGTGACAGTTACTTATCGAAAAAAAAAAATCAACTCTGACAGTTGAAATTGAGTGGCCAAATTTTCAAAAAAAAATAAAAATTGAGTGGCCAAAATTTGATAGCTTATCTCAAATAAACAAGATATACGAATTTGTGCGAATTTTATGCCTCTGTCTCTATCTATATAATATTAAAAGAAAATGCATGTGTATTCAACATTTGTCATTGTGAAGTATTTCCAACAAAACTTTCATTCAGTATATTTTGTTTCCTTTAACATCCAGTAACGTGCTCTCAACCGAGATTATGGGAAAGTTTTCCAAGTGTTCCAGGCCAAATTGGGACACCAGGCAAATGTGACCGCCTATTTCCGTTAGGAGTCGTTAAATCGTGACAAGTCACCGTTTTGAATGAGTGAACGATAGCAAGCGAATGGGACAGTGTGACGTGAATTATGAACAGTGTCACGACATTTCGGATGACCTGAGAAATCGATGAGGTATATACTAATTATCAAAAAGATGTAACCTTCAGCAACTATTTATAGAAGGCTTAGAGTGAGGATTTACCAAATTCAGGATTTATAATTTAAAAACAAGTTAGACCCACAACTATAATATATATACACACACATATACTCTTCTTCAATCAATTATAAGTAAAAAAATACCTAAACTTATTGGACCCAAATATAATCAAATTTTAACTAATCAACCCTATATAATGTCATTTTTTCAAATATATCCTTATTTAATTCTAGTTTTATTTTTCAAGGGCATTGTAAGAAAACAAGTTAGTGAATTAAGGGTATATTAGTAAATCTAGTTTATTTTTATATGAAATCAAGGTTATTAAATGAACATAACTAACTTTCTTAATTTATGTGAAGTTAGATTATTTTGCATATAAATAAGTCCGAAAAGAGTACTAAGTAAAAAAATTTGGTACCCTAAAAAAGTGAGGCCATGTGCGGTTGCACACTCCGCATACCCTCAAGACGCCACCGATTATGAGTTTCTAATTATTATATTTGTTAATCTAAAGATGAATTATACGTGAATTTAAAACAATAAAAACATCGCAAAAATGCGAGCACGATATAAAGTATGAAACCATAAATAGTCATTACAAAAAGAGTAATGATAAATGAACACCCAATTTTAGACACCCCGTATGGACATCGTATGTTCGTACAGTTTTTTTTTTGTAAATTTTTTTAATCACTTTTTACAAAATTATTACCAAAGTGGTTAATGCAGTTCACTAACTGGTTAATACAGACACAGAGTAGTCGTTAACCACTTACTTGCACTGCATTAACCACTTACTTGCATAGTATTAACCACTTTTGCAATTGGTTAACAAGGTTGATATTAATGGTTCATTTAGTATTAAAAGCGGTTAATACAATATTTCAAGTGGTTAATGGGTGCAAGTGCACTCGTTGATATAAGTGGTTAACAAAATTAATATTAATGGTTAATACAGTATTGAAAGTGGTTAATAAGTGCAGTTTGACAAATTAGCATTAGAGTAGTATATTAACCAGTTAGTGAACTGTATTAACCACTTACATGAACTGCATTAACCACTTTGGTAATAATTTTGTAAAAAGTGATTAAGAAAAATTTGAAAAAAAAAATCTATACGGATTCCGTATAGTTCTGTACATGTCCGTACCATACAGATATACGGTGTCCATACAGGGTGTCCCAAATTGGGTGTTCATTTATCATTTCTCTTACAAAAATAGTACTACAGTACAAAAAATGTACATAACAAAATAAAAACCTAAACTAAACTATTGTGTGCCCTTATCACTCTTCCGACAGACATATTTCTACTAACACATGCGAGGGGACTTGCAAATCTCATCAGCTCCTGCACCAAGCACCAACTGTCAATGTCAGGATGTAAATGGTGCCCATCCATCATCTTTTATGCGATCTCAAAGTACCCTCGTCCTAAACGCCCTCTGAAACAACAACAAATAATATTAGTGTATAATACAAATATTCTAAAAAATGAAACACAAACATTTAATTGAAATATACCTCTGAGTCCTCTACATCGTCAATCGACTCTGTTGGTGCCCGTGGTGCTTGAACAACTTCTAGAGTCGGTGCTGCTGTCGGTACATTTTATGGGTAGATGTACGGGTGGGAGATCCTGTGGAACCACTCCATATACCTAGGCTCCACGTCTGTCGGCTGCGCCATATGAGGACCAACGACAATCAAATTAATGTTGGTCAAAAGCATACCTCCTCTTGTCCATCTCCTCTAGACTGATCGACTGAACTCTGATGTCATTCAATGGCCCAGGTATGCATTGCACGTGTCCAAATTGTCGTAATACCCTATCCAACAAGTAGGGTTACGTGTCCTCCTTAAGTTCCCATGTAGCCTCTTCCAGAGTCAAACCTCCCCAAATGACTTTCACCAACAAGATTGTCTTGTTTCTCAATGTCTTGGTGCTCTTCTCAATGATCTGAACATGCTTGGGCTTAAAGATCAACTTACCTTTAGGATTGACTCTCAAGATTACATGTCCCCTTTCCTTGAATTCTAAAGGCTTCCTTTGCTTGTCAGCATAATTCTTTTGCTTGCTCTATGCAGTGCACATCCTCTCTCTAATCATTTGATCTTATTAGTGATCTCCTACAACAAATCAGGTCCCAACGATGACTTATCACCTTCCTCACACTAACATAAAAGGGACTGCACTTCCTTCCATAGAGAGCCTCATAAGGTGTCATACCTATGCTAGCACGATAACTATTTCTATATGCAAACTCTATAAGAGGCAAAAACTTGTCCCAACTCCCACCTTTATCTAAAATACATGCTCTAAGAATCTCTTCAGGGGTTCGAATGGTCCCATCTGATTGACCACCTATTTTGGGATGATAGGATGTGATAAAACTTAACTTAGAACTAAAAGCCTGTTGCAATGCCCTCCAAATCCTAGAGGTAAACCTTGAGTCGCTATCTAACACTATAGAGGTGGGTTGACATGAAGCTTAACTATTTTCTTAATGAATAAGTCTGCCAACTCGTTCAAGTTGTAAGTTGCCTTAATTGGCAAAAAGTTAGCAGACTTGGTTAACCTATACATAATTACCCATATGGTGTCTAACCCTAAACGAGTCCTAGGTAACCTATCACAATATCCATGGACATCCTCTCCCACTACTACTCAGGAATTTCTAAAAGTTGTAACAAACCTGAAGGTCTCTGATGCTCTGCCTTAACCTTCTGGCACACTAAACACTTAGCCACAAATTAAAACTAGCCACATCTTTTTTCATTCCTAGCCACCAACATATCTTCTTTAAATCCTGATACATCTTGGTTATCCCTAGATGTATGGTGAACTTACCCTTATGGGTTTCCTCTAAAACTTTCGCTCTTGGACTCCACTCCTCAGGAACTATGATCATTTTCTTAAACAACACTAGACTATGTTGAGGCAAAATCCCTTAGCTCGAGTTTTGATTGATGATCAAACCTTTGGATCACAGTGTGTGTTTTATGATCACTGTTTACTAATGTCTCTACTTGAGTTTAATTTTGTAAGATAGGTTTGTGAGACATCAAGCAAAAAGAAAGTTCAAATTAATATGGCAAAAGCTAGTTAGCAAAGAAAAACCTCTGGCTGACTTGAGAAAGTTTATTAAGCATAAGAGAAAGTTGAAGATACTTTCTCTTATCTAATAAAGAGTATTGTCTCAGGAAGAGATAGTTGAAGAAACTTTCTCTCAACAAGCATAGATCATTCACTCAGAAAGAAAAGTTTAAAGCACTTTTCAGCAATCACGTGGAAACACTGTTAAATTTCAGTACGAGGAAGATTGTACCTATGATTGCCACTGAGTTATTCTTGAGAAAGTTCACAAAGTAGAAAGTTGGATTCACCCGTTGAAGACTGACACGTTGAGCCTGCAGGACAGCACAATAGTTGACTTTACTGACTTAAGAGCAGACCTACGATCAGAAGCCTAGAGTAACCTTCTCCAACGGTCATAAATGAAGGAAAGCCTTTAAATAGTCTTCAGAAACACGACTTGAAAAAGTGAGAGCTTACTGGAAACACTAAAAGCCTATCAAATCCAGTCACGAACTTTCTCTCATTTTCACTCAGTTTCGACGCTAACATTTTCTGGGATACATCTTACTAAGTGTGTTGTAGCTTGCATTTTACATTGTAAACTCCTTGTATTCAAAGCCATTCTTAATCCCACAAACATTCTATTGTAACCAGTAATCTTATTTTTCGCTTTTACCAAACTACCAAGGAGGTGAGTCTTGGTGAGAAGGTTAAGCAAGTAACTTTCTAAGACTGTGTAAGTTTCTAAAGTGAGACAGTTGATAGTGTTGTAGAAGAAAACTATCTTGTAAAGCTTTTGGGTCTTGGAGGGACTTGAAAAGCTGTGTAACTATTTATAAAAATAATGGAAACACTCACTAGATGTGAGGAGCGAAAGTAGCCTAAGTTGGGTGAACCACTATAACTCTTGTGTGTCCTTTCTATCTCTTATCTCTTATAGTTTCTGTCTTGATCATTTAAGGAAGTTTGTTATACTCTGATCAAGATAAAATTAGTTTCAACTTTTTCACAGAAAAACTTTATTAAATCAAATAACTGAACTCCACTAGTTCAAATCATTACATTATTTGTCAAAGTCTTTTTAATCACATTCAGTCCTTTTTCACTCAAGAGAAAGTTTATACATTACTGTTACATTAACCTTCTCTACTCCAAGTGAACACTTGAGATGAAGTTAGAAAAGTTTTCAGGAGTAAAATCTTTTCAATTCACAGTACAACCCCCTTCTCTGTGACACTAAATCACTTCAGACCATAAACAGATAAGGTATGATCCTCTTTGTCCACAACAGACTGTAATTCCTTATCTAAAAGTTGTTCGCTCTTAATAAGATTTCTAAGGTCACTATCGAACACCAACATATTCAATTTCAAGCTCAAGGCACTAAGGGACACTTCCAAATTCTTATTTCTAAACTTCTCCATTTGGCTCACCTTTTGCAACATCATACAAGACACATGTAATGACTTTATACTTAAAGCATTGGCCACTACATTAGCTTTCCCTGAGTGGTACTTCAACTCAAAATCATAATCCTTATAGAACTTCATCCACCTTCTTTGCCTCATATTTAATTCCTTTTGATCAAACAAATCTTTGAGGATCTTATGGTCACCAAAAACCTCAAAATTTGCCCCATACAAGTAATGCCTCCAAATCTTAAAGGCAAAAACCACAGTTGCTAACCCAAGATCATGGGTAGAATAATTCCCCTCATCTGGCCTAAGTTGTCTAGACACATAAGCTACTGCCTTCCCTTCTTGCATCAAAAACCATCCTAAACCATTTTTAGAAGTGTCACAGTACACCACAAAGCTTACTAAAGGATCTGAAACGGTTAAGATAGGTGATGACTCTAATCTTCTCTTAAGCTCTTGAAAATTTTCTTCACATTCCTTATCTTACTTAAAAGATTTTTCTTTCCTAGTCAACTTAGTAAGAGGTAAAGCTAGACTTGAGAAGCCCTCTATGAACTTCCTCTACGGATCAATCTTAGTGTCGCATAGGCGACCCACTACTCAGCATGTAATCAGACAAGCACATATATCATCAGGCAAGCATCTATAAATAGACAGTCACATTCAACCAAAAGTCATTTATCCTAGGGTTGTCATGCATCCATGCATCCATGAATACCAATATATTAATCCTATGGTTGATAGACTTACGACAACTGTAACACCCGTATTTTTTACGATACGTTATTTAGCGTTATTATAATAGATTTTTGTCGTATTTACGCTATAATAAAGCAATTTCTTGTTCTCTAAGAAAGTGTATTAATTAAATCAAGATCAAACTATATTTGAGAATTAATATTTTATATTAATTAACGGTTTGAATATCGTCGAAAAAATTCTAACGAAGTTTCGTCGCGTTTCAAATCGTCGGGCAGTTTCTGCCGCAGATAAAATTTAAAATGAGCCCCGACTTCGATGAAAATCGAAATCGTAACTTGTTTTAAGTGTTTTGAGTGATTATTGTATTTTTATTATTTATAAAATAATATTATCACGCGAAGAATTAATTCCTCGCGAATTAATTTTCTGGGAATTTTCAGACGAGAAAGTGTTCGGTTTTTCGGTTTCTCGTCACCGCGTTTTTAAATTTTAAGACTCTAGATTAGAGGGTAGCATTGAGGGAAGTGAGATTAGGTGAGTTGAGGGAGTGATGGGATTGGTACCTAATAAAGTTTTTTTTTTAGTCACATGTGTGTGGTTTTTAATTAAAAACTATTACTTAAAATGTTTTTATTACTTACTAGTATTTTTAATAGATTACTTAAGTGAAAAAGAGGTGAAGAACCCCCCACATTCTGAACTCCCAGCGTGAACCCCCACCTCTTTTGCTCTCTTGATTTCCTTTCTTCTTCTCCAAGAGTTTATGACTTCCATGGCCAAAAACCTCCACTTCCATTGAGTTTTTCAACTAACTTCCTTCATCAAACTTGTTGCAAATCACCACCTCAACTTAGATCTTCATTCTCATCATCATCCAAGTAAGAAAAACTTTTTTTTTCCCTCTGTTTTGCTGCTGGAATTCGCGACAGTCCCCTCCCCTTTTGAGCTTGATTGTTGTTTCCAAACTTTGTCAAATTGCTAGGTTTTCCTCTCTATTATATTACCTATGTATCTAACCATCTAAATGAGCCTAAAATCAGAATTTTCTCACCCTCCTTGAACCCTAAAACCAGCGCTAAACAGCCCCATTGTTATGTTGATCTAGTTGTTGTTTTTAATGTTAATTAGTTGTGATTAGGTGGTTGTTTGTTGGTGTTGATGGTGAATATAAGGACATGAGCACTTCTAATGTCTCTTTGGTACATATGGGTGAAAACCCTAAGTATGAAGAAGAGGGTCATGGTGTGATCTTTGATGAGTCAACTAATTAAGTAGTTAAATGTGTTGTTAGGGATTGTTTGATGCTCGTTTAAGTTATAGTTTTTATTAGGCATGAATGAATTGTTGCTTTTGGAAATTTGCCTATTCTTGAATCCTAAGACATAAGTGGCTTTGATGTTAAATCTTGAGCTTAAGTATTTGATAACATGTTTAGGATAGTTTTGGAGCTATTGGAATTGTTTTGATGTTAGTTGAATGTGTAGTTTAAATCAAATAAGCTTAACATGGTAGTTTAATTATATTTTTTTCCATTCTTGAAGCATGAAAATAAGAGGCTATGATCATTTGGTTATGTGTTAGTTGTTTATTAAGTGTTTAGAAGCATTTTAAGGTTGTTAGAATATGTATGCTTAAATTAGTATAGAACCTAGTTTATGTTTTGAGTAAATTAGACTTTGGTGAAAAACCTCTACTTGAAAGTATGAAAATGGGACTTGAAATACTTTTGAATTGTGACTTAGAATGTGTTTTGTAACGACCCGTTTCCGGACCGCTACCGAGCTCAATATACCGAGCTCGAGTTACCGAGCTCAACACACCGAGCTCAACTAAACCTGTATGCGACGCGTTTTAAAAACGGTACTCTTGTGCCTTTTAAAAAGTACGGTCTATTTTTTTTTTTAAAACCAGCTCGTGCACATCAGAGTAATTACAGCTTTTCGAAACATGGTGCAACTAAGACACAAGACTTAAATTCTAATAAAACATACATGCATAACATACATATATATATCACTCGAAATAATAATGTATACAAAATACAGAGTAGCAAATGTGCAAAGAAAATACACCTAAGGTACGACGACTTCAAAAGAGCAATCATACCCTGGGGGTACTTCCGGCAGACTCCCACGCAGGGGGCTGCTCCAAAAGTAAGACCACCAGTCTACCCTCAGAACGACAAAACATAATCGCCCAAATCGGTCACGACCTCGAACACAAAAGGAAAACGGCACAGCCATCGTAAAAACAAACATCCAACAAACATAAACAATCACGACAAGTAGAGGTCGTCACTCGGGTCCTCGTCGAGCTCCTCCTCGGCATCATCTGCTGTCGAGTTCCCTGCGCCCTCGACATCGCCTGGGTAACCGTCATGGATTGAAGGCACCACGGGAAAGGGTCAACTTCTCAACAATTCAAGATAAGCACGACATAAAGGATATAAGCAAACAGCAAAGTATAACATTCACCAACGTGACTCGACCATCTCACTCTAACTCGACACAACTCGCAATCCATTTTCTCTCGACTTGACAATTTTTCCGGAATGCACACGCTGCATCAGATGCGAAAAGTCCAGAAACCTTGGGATCCTCGCTCTCCCTAGGGCGGTCGGCTTCAGTCCCATAGCGTGGCGACGTCTAGTCAATCTCCCGTAAACAAAAGGGGACCTAGCACCCTTAGTTATCCGGGTCACGGCTCAAAAACGTCATACGACTCACCTAGCTCGCTCACTCGATGAACAATTCGCCGCATACGATATTCAAAGAGTTAAACACAAGATATTCAACCGCATGTCAAATAAAAGAGCAAGCTCGACATGAAGAAACGCAATTCAACATGCAATACACAATTCACAACATATATTCAATCACATATTAAATACATGCAAAAACCCAATCATATCACAACATTTCAAGCTCGACACAAATCAGGGAATTCATTCACAATAACATATAAAATAAAGTCTTAATAATGTCTAAAAGTTGCCCTTACGCTAGCATACTATGAAAGTATTAATGTGAAGCGCCCTTACCGAACTCCAAGCTAATGCTGCTCGACAACGACCTCGACACGGCTGTCTTCAAAGAGCTCGACAACGACTTCGACACGTACCGTCCTCAATCGACCTCGACACGTACACTTCTCAGTCGACCTCGACACGTACAGTTCTCGATCTGGATTCCGCTGCTTCCACGTCCTTGGATTCGCTTTCCCGTACACCTCGATTCGGAAATCACACGATCTCGGGAATCAGACTTCCTAAAACAAGCACAACTCAGTTCGATCTCTGGGTTCTAATAACACTTAGCTCTCATCCCAATCTTAACCACAACCCAGAAAATATTAAAACTCAAGAACTGAAATATATTTTTCCTCTAACACAAAGTTAGGGTTTTTGATCAAAAGTTCATGAAAAAGGCTATCTGATGCCACAACAGATAGATCGACAACAACAACAACCAGAAGTAACAAACGAAAAATAAGAAATCGAAATAAACCAAAAATGAAGGGTTTCTGGGCACTGCCGATTGCAGAAAAACAGAGGAAGAAATTTGTTTTTCAAGCTCAAATAATCGGTTAGAAAGATAGGTAATATCGTGAAGAAGAAAACCCATCAATTTGACATGATTTGGAAGCATAAAACTAGCTAAAAATGGAAGGAAGAAGTAGCGCTAAACAGTAACACAAAGAAAAGAAAATCTGTTTTTCCATACCTCAGATGGTGGTCGAGATGGTGAGATATAGGTCGAGAAGATGATGATGAACAAGATTGATGAAGAAAATTTACGCAGAAGCTCGATGGAACTCATGGTTCTTCGATGGAGATTTTGGAGAAAAACAAGGAACTCAGAGCAGAAGGAAGGAAGAAGAAAGAAGAAAAGAGAAATGAGTATCTGAGGGAACTGGTCGTGGTATACAGCTGGTGAGGGAAGGGGTATAATCGTAACTCCAGCTATAAGATGCCAATCCCATCAATCATTCTACCCATCTAATCGTTCCTCTCTCATAATTACCCTCTACTTTGTCGATCAACGATCTAGACACAGCGACGAGAACGGCAAGCCGACAATGTAATTATTACAAACAATATAATAATAACGCTGAATAACGTTCGAAAGAATACGAGTTATCATCTCGACACGATGTCGACAAGGGTGCTCGTGCAAGCGCACAAGGTTCTAACACGAGTTCGTGCACGCGGCCTCCTCAGTTCGACATGCGATTTCATCAACTCGACACCCGACCTCCTCAGCTCAGCAGCTAGTGCACGCGGTCTCCTCAGCTCGGCAAATGACCTCGACAAACGATCTTGGCACGGGATCTCGACACAAGGTCTTGGTCGAGGTCTCGATCCGACGTCCTAATACGATGTCGATCTCGTCCTCAGGTGTTACATGTTTCATAATGTGTTTAAGTCATGTTTGATATTGCTTGATGCCTTGATACTTGAAGCATGTTGAAAATAACTTGGAAAATGGTTTGTTACATTTAAAAGGTATGAAAGGATGATTTTATTTATGAAGTTGTATGTAATGCCTGAAGGGATTTTTTTTTATGGTGAACTTAGATTAAATACTTGTATGTGATATGTTTAAGGACTTAGAAATTTTAGGGAAAGTGTTTAATTGATTTTGTGCTATGCTTAAGGTCTCAAGAAAAGAGTTCTTGAAAAATTAGCATTTTCTTGAATTAGGTGTTATGTATTAACTTTGCAAGAAAATGATTTTTGAGTCAAAATCTTATTCTTTCCAAGCAAGTTGAGGTTTATAAATTGTTATGTGATAAATTATCTTTCAAAAAGTATTTTGATTGTAAAACTTTATTTATTTTCAAGTAGCTAATAATTTAAATGCTTGAATGAGTTTGGTTGGAAAAAGGGTTAGGTTTTGAGAGCCTAAGTGTTAGAATTAAGCCTTTAAGAATTGTGCTAAGTTTCACTGTGGTATTAGGACTCGTAGATTCCGAGTTCGTGCGACGTGGAAATCGAGAAGCACGTGGACGCGTAGCTTGGAGTTCGGTAAGGGCACTTCTAGACATTCGTAGGTTTTATTTTTTTGTATGCCACTACGTAATGGCAACTTGGATATTGATAGAATTTAATTTCAAGCATTTATGCGAAGAAGTCTGAGAACCTAAGGGTTCGAAGTGAGGGTCTTGTACCCCTTCACTTTATTTTTATATATGTTGATTATTTAGTGGGCCTGTTTGCAAGTGGTTGGTAGCTGTCCCCAACCCCCCACACTTGTTTGTTCCTCTCTGTGAACTCCATAGAGTTACAGAGGGATGAATTCTATGAGTTGGTTGTTGTCGGTTGTTATTGAGCTGTGAATTGTTTATGCTGTTTGTATTGTTGAATTGCGTTTTTTCATGCAACTGCTTTTATTGCTTAAATTGTTGAATTGCGTTTCTTCATATTAAGCATGCTCTTATTATTTGATATGCGGTTGAATAATCTTGTGTATAACTCTTTGAATATCGTATGCAGCGAATTGTTCATCGAGTCTGAGAGTTTAGTCGAGTCGTCGAGTGTCATGACGCTTGGAGTTTCGATCTGAACAGCCAAGGGCGGTGTAGAAGTCCGAAGCTACGGCTGGGTGGTGAAGAAGCCCAAAGCCAAAGCTGGTGTTCAGTGGCCTGAACAACCAAGGGTGGTGTGGAAGCCCGTTGCCACGGCTGAGGTAGTGTAGAAGCCAGAAGCCACGGCTGGTGTTCAATTGCTCAGTTGGCATCTGGTGGTGTAGAATCCCGAAGCCACGACTGGTACTCAAATTGCGCAGTGGGCGTCTGCGTTGTCAAGGAACTTAACCTGAATAACCCAAGTGGTGATGAAACCCAAGGCTACGGCTGGTATTCAGTGGATGGATCGATGTTGCTTTCCGGAATTGTCGAGAGTGTCTTAGGATATATGAGTGGCATTTTGAGAATTGAGCATCTTGTTATCTTTGTGTTACGATTTGCTATTTCTATGATTATTTGAGAAGTTGACCCTTTCCCGTGGTGCCTTCAATCTATGATGGTTACCCAGGCGATGGCGAGGATGCGGAGGACCCGATGGCGGACGATGAGGAGGAGGACCCCTTCGAGGATCCGGGCAATGACTTTTAATTATCGTGATTGGATATTGCACGCTTGTATTTCGGATGGCTGTAGGATTTTGATTAGAGTATACAGTTGTTGTGGTGACCAGTCGAGTTTTTAGTGTTGTTCCATGTGTATTGCAGGGTAGACTGGTGGTATACTTTTGGAGCAACCCCCTGTGTGGGTGTCTGCTAGGAGTACCCGAGGGTATGATTGTCTTCACAAGGATTCTCATACTTTAGGTGTATTTTCTAGCACATAGTTATGCACCGCTTTTATTTTGTATGCACTAAATATGTTTTGTATGCACTGTTAAGGTTGTCGTGCTTATATATATATATATTGTGTATGTGTTCCAGTACATAGTCTTGTGTCTTTATTTCGTTGTAGTAGTCATTGCATTTATAATTCCATCATGTTTCGAAAACGTTGCTCGTACTCTGAATGTGTGTTACAAAAGACGCTTGTTTATAAAAGAAATTTTTTTTTTACTGCATTTTCCAAAAGACACAAAGAGTACTATTTCGAAAATTTACTTGCATTTAGAATTGTTCTAGCTTAGTAGCGGTCCGGAAACGGGTCGTTACAATAACTATCCTTACCTATCGTAGGTCACAATACCTCTCCTAAGTTGTTGCTGATATCAACCCCTAATAGGGCTTAGGTCACCCTACGCATACACATATATGCTACTCTACTCTAACCTTCCCAGTGAATAAAGATTTTATCTCCCACCTAGTAACTCCTAATGTATGCTCCTACTCGAACCACGAACATCCCTGACCCTCGCACTCACAAACACAACAATGTGAATAGAATCACATGACCATAGACATGAATGTGTCCCTTACGCAATCAGCCACATCTACACTTGGAAAATATCACCGAACGCGTCAACGAGACCAATAAGCTGAGCACAACACAAAAACGATGGCGTGAACCAAGTTAAGGATCACAATTAACAACATTTCAATAATTAATCAAAGTGAAATAGATCTGGTTCTGGGTCTATAAGAATAGTCTCATAGGTTCTGGAAGCAAGAATGATAATCTGAAAGCTTCACGAGCTCGTACGATCCCCGAATCACCCGCAAGGATCTAAATTGTCAAGTTAACAACATTAGGGACCCAATTGAATAATAATCCACTAGTTAACAATGGGGAACAAAACTGAAATTAGACTTCTACCAATAATTTCAAGGAGAACCAAAAGCAAACTCAAGCACCAAACAGAATCCTCACGCGTACAGTATCGTAACTACTTAGATGAATCTAAAATATTGCGATAACGAGATTAGGACCAATTAATGGAAGGATTATCTAAAATCAGAATCGAAAGAGTGAAACCTACAACTAATAATTTGTTAGAATGACAATAGAACGAGATGCTAAAAGAATCATTGAGATCTAAGGAAAATGGATATCTAAACCTAGCTTTTGCGTGAGCTCAATATCTCATGTTCTAGAACTCTGTTCATTGATTCAAGCATTGAAATCAAAGAACCATGTGTCTTGAAGCCGCTGACTAATTTTAAAAACAATCCAACAGTGAATGAATCTCCAAAGAGAATTTTACAACGACATGTATCAGATGACTATCTCACACTTTTGGCTACGGTGTGGACTTAATATCTCATAATCCATATCTTGAAACGAAGCTCCAACTGTTGGAAACAAAGAACTATATTCCTTTAACCTTCCCACCAATTTGGGGCAAGTGTCATCCCACTGAATATGTCTAGGTCTAAACACGTGATTAGGAGTTAGGTCAGTAAGACAAGAACTTAGGAGTCTAGATTTGGGTTCAGAACGACGTTAGAACTGTCCGGAACATGAAATTAGGATTTCCATCCTAGCCTTGCTCACGATGTTATGGGGTATGTGAGAGGGGATCATCGCGATGCGATGGTACCTTGACACAATCATTGTTTGAATTGTGACGCATGTAACAGCCAAGTTCTATCCACCCTTGCACTGTACTTATGATCTTCTCCACCCCCATGTGGAGTTTTTGCCTTCTGTAAGATTCGAACCCGGGACTCTGGGGCTTAAGTAACCCGGAAGCACTTTGCCATTACCAACTGAGCTAAGATCGTGAGTACCGTGTGACGGTGGATAGAACCTCGATTGTTATAACGCGTGTAAAGGTGAAGGTACCATCACGACGGGACGGAGTTTACACAAGGGACTGTTGCGACGCGATGTAGTCGAAAACCACTATAAATAGGTGTCCCTACCTCATTTGATCTTGCACCAAACTCTCTCCGGAACACCCTGTTTCCGGAGTGCTACTAAGTGAACATTCTGACAAAAGTTGACATGTTTCCGAAAGGTGAAATACTCTGTTCATAGGGTTTTCGAGAAATGTGGTCCTATTTTTTTTTAAAAGGTTCTTTAAAGAAGCAGTCAGAGCATCACAACGACTTTTAGAAACATGGCGAAAAATAATTTAAGACACCACATAGACCACATTCATTTATTACATCAACTCACACATAACAGCATGTGCCTTGAAACATAATCGACATTTATTACAATACAGAAATAAATTCAAGCGTCCTATAGCTGGTCGACACAACAAGCTCCTCGTAAGACTACTAGTAGGTTCCGCAACCACAACACAAGTGGAAAGCTAAACAACCATCCCCAGCTGCTCCTCCTTGCAGTTTCAAATCCTCTGCTTGCTCCGCCATCTGGGTTACAATCATTTATTGACAGAACCACTGGCAAGGGTCAACTTCTCAATAGATCATGATAAACCATTACATAAAGCAGTAAGCAAACAACAACGTATATCATTCACAGAGCGTGACTCAACTCTCTCACTCTAGACTCGACTCGACTCACGACTCATTTTCTCTCGACTCGACAATTTTTCCGGAAAGCAGACGCAGATCCATCAACTGACATACCAGCCGTAGCCTTGGGATCTTTCGCTTCTCCCTTGGTAAGCAGCCCCGGTTCCTACGCTGCGACGCCTAGCTAATCCACCATGAACAAAGGGGACCTATCACCCTCAGTTATCCGGCTCACAGCTCAAAAACGTCTCGACGACTCGATAATGCTCTCAGACTCGATGAACAATTCGCCGCATACGATATTCAAAGAGTTATACGCAAGACTATTCGACCGCATATCAAATAATAAGAGCATGCTTAATATGAAGAAACGCAATTCAACAACTTAAGCAATAAAAGCAGTTTGCATGAAGAAATGCAATTCAACAATACAAACAGTATAGACAATTCACAGCATTATTCAACCGCATATTAAATAATTGCACAGCTCAACAACAACAAACGACAATCAAATCATAGAATCCATCCCTCTGTAACTCAATAGAGTTCATAGAGAGGTACAAACAAGTGGGGGGTTGGGGCCAGAAGACCAACCGCACAAATTTTCACCCACAATGACTCGGAATATGTTCGACCGCATGACAAAAATAAACGAAGGGGTTCGAAGACCCTAACTTCGAACTCGTAGAGTTCTCAGACTTCTTCGTATTTAAATAAGCATTTGAATAACAAAACAAGAACTTAAACATATCTAAAATTTGCCCTTACACAGGGACGTAAAAATAAAATCCTAAAAATGTCTAGAAGTGCCCTTACACTAGCATACTATAACAAGTATAAATGTGAAGCGCCCTTACCGAACTCCAAGCCACGCATCCACGTATTCCTCGATCCAACGCCGCACGATCTCGGATTACTCAAAGCCTAACACACGAAGCAAACTTAGCATAATCTAAAGTCTTAATTCTATAACCTTAGGCTATCAAACCTAAACCCCTTTTTCTAACCAAACACTTTCACTTAGGAACCTAGTTTAAAAAAAATACTAGTTTTTAATAAATTACATACACCTTGAAAATTCATTTTACTATTAAGGAATCAAACGTTAAGGACAAGGAATCTTTTTCTTGAAAACATAGAACATAAAACGTCACTATTTTTCATGAAAACTTAGAGCAAGAATCAACTTCAATTAACCACTACTTTTCTCAAATACTAAATCAAGGCTCCACTTGGTTTTCTTGGGTCTCAAGGAACCCAATTACTTTATGTGTTTCATTGCCTTTCATAATCAAAACAACTTCCAAACAAACCAAATTCTTTTCTAAAATTTTCCAACACTTACACATAATTTAATACTACTAATATCAACTAAGAACACAAAATAATTATCCCTTACACTTAGACTTAATTCTAATTCCTATGTTCTCAAATCCCAAAAACATCTCCTAATAAGAAATTACCTACACTTAAGCATTTACAAATTTGGGGTTCATATATTTCAAAATTTAAAGTTTTCTTGAAATATACACAAGTTGGAAAATAAAGTTCTACTTACTAAGTTCAAGTCCTTCAAAAATTTGAAACACAAATCAATACCAAAATCAACTTCATTTTATCCAAAAGCTTAAGTTAAATCCACTAGGTTCTTAGGATCTCAAAGAGTCCAATTTACCTATTGTGTTTCATCGCCTTAAGGATCCAAAACAACTTCAATTCTCAATCCAATCACTTTCATAACTTTTCAAACTTATACAACAATCACAAACAACTAATTTAAATGCTAAGATTGCAATTATTTTTGCCTCCCAGGCCTTACAATGGTCGCAGCCAACAACCCCTTTTCCCCAAAAAAAAAAGTCTTGCAAGTTTCCAAACTACTTAAACAACATCATTCCTATTCCAAATTCTTTCACAACAACAATTAGTCTCTAAAACAAGAACACTAATCAAGACCAATCCTAAATCAAGTCATATATAAATAAATAAGCAAGTAAATTAGACAAGAACATAAAAATAATTTCTCACCCAAAAAGATTCTAGGGTCTATGGTTTTGGAGACTAAAGAAAGAGGAGAAAAACTTGTTTCCAAACCTTACCCAAAAGCTCAAAGATTCAGCACCAAAAATGAGGGAAAAAAATGAAGGTGATGGTGGTGTTTTTGCTTGAGAAAGCCACGGTTTTTAGGGCCAAAAAGGAGGGGAAGATTTCTACATCACAACTCACCAACACTATGGTTTCTCCAGTATAAATGATTGGTAAAAAGGGCAAGAAATTTGATGCCCAAATTGAGGTGGTGCACACGGTTGGAAGAAAAAGGAAAGAAGGGAAGAAAACTTGCTCTTCAAACACTCACACTTGATAACTTAATACAGAAGGAGAAAAAAAATTAAGGGAATGAGAATGAGGGGATGCGCTGCTGCTAAAGGAGGAGGAAAAGAAAATTAACATGGGACAGAGAGAGATGCCACGATTAAGAAAACAGAGGAAGGAGGGGAAAAATCTTTTTCCTCCAACAACAGCTATACCTAGCCACTTTTGAGAAAATGAAAGAATGAAACAAAAGAAATGTGGGTAGTTAGGAGGGTTTCGGCTGACTAGTGAATAAAAGAAGGAAATGAAATATATATATATATATATATATATATATATATATAAATCCAAAACAATTTACTTGGTCAAAAATGATTTAGAGGATGTGTCTCCTAATTAACCACCACATCAAGGACACCTAGCATCTAAAGTAAGACTTTAATCCCATCAACTAGTCTAAACATCTAATCTCTCATCCCTCATAATTACCCTCTAATCCTAGAGTCTAAAGCGTGCTAAAAACACTGCGTCAACTAACCGCGTTACCGATTAATTCATTGCCGATTAATTCGCGAAAATTAATTTACCGAGAAATTAATTCACTGCGTGATAAAATATTATAATAAATATTAAAAACAATTTAAAATACTCAAAAATAATCACAACAAGTTACGATTTGATTTCATCGAAATCGGGTTTCATTTAAAATTTTAATGCGGATAAAATTTACCCGGCGATTCAAAACGCGACGAAACTTCGTTAGAGTTTTTCGACGATTTTTGAACCATGAATTAATATTAAATATTAAATATTAATTCTTAATTTTAGTTTTATCTTGATTTAATTCAATCAATTTCTTAGTCAACAAAAATACGTGTTACCGCGTCATGCAGAAAACTTATATAAAGTTTAAATTGATGAATCCACATTAACGCAGCATACGTCTACACTGTCTATTAATTTGAATTGACATCATGAATAATAATTATTTATAATAAATAAATCATTCAAAACAACTCAAAATAATTCTCGTACTCTCAGTAAATCATTGAGGTGATCAATCTCTATGACTTATTTTTCGAGTATTCAGGATTTTATTGCTACAATCACTTTTCTTAAAAATTCTGATGCTACAATACCACCCCCTTAAAATAGTTTCGTCCTCGAAACTACACGGATAGTAAAATACGAAAAATTATTTTACTCAAATCCATAAAATAATTTGCACACGTAAGCATTCACAACACTTAGTATATATGTAGTATTCCAATATTTATAGCTACATAGTATAGCATGCAATAATAGCAATCACAAGGCATAAGCATATAGCACACCACAACATAAACGTAGTTAGTGGACAAAGAATCTCTTCCTGCTGGCTGATGCTTCTTTCCCGCTCACGGCATCTGCTTATCCACGATTACACTCACGAACATGGATGTGAATACAAGCTCGTCTGCAGTTAGACGCCATTACTACGAAAATGATACTAACCTATTCGCAGGTAATCGTGGTTACACATACCAAGAATACAAAAATCTTTTAAAACTTCAAAAGATTAAACTTCTCTTCTTGTGTCAAACATTTTTCTAAAAAAAAAAATCAATTCTTAAGACATTACCAACATAAAGAACTAGTAAAACACAACCTCCTTGTTCTCAAGACTCAACCATTCTCTTGGACATTAGAGTTCCTTTGAGATTAGGTTCTCATTGTCTCAAATTCATTACATACACTTGCTCAAAATTCCATAACTTGCCTTTTAACTCTAAGCAATAGGAAATTATTCTCTTTTTGAAATTCACAAAATTATTAAACTTCTAAAACGTCCAATTATAAGTATTATCAGTTACACAAGTAAAATTTTCAAGTATTACGAAGACATCAGTTTTCCCTAGGTTTCACAAAATAAAATAGAATTCCTAGAGTTTTTCTTCTGTCAAAATTTTTGAAGTTATAAAACTTACCCAAAGAATCAAGAATTTTAAACGCGCAATTCCTTAAGACTCCACCTTGTTTATGAATACCAGGATTTCCTTTTAACATTAGGTGTTTCATTGTCTTGAAATACTAAAATAACATTTTACAAAACTTCTAACTTAATCAAACTTTTTCTACTAATTTATGATTTAATAAAATTCTCTAAAATTTGGAAATATTTTCAATAAAACCATTGTTAGCAAATATGCCAAAATCACTTATAATTTCTCCAAGACAACAAACAAGGCCTAATGAATTTAAGGTTTTCTAGTACTCTTCTCTAAAAATCTTTTTCAAAGCCATACTTACCCATAAATGGACTTATAGTAAAAGGGTTTAATCATCAAAACTACTATCTTTTTCACAAAAGAGAACAAAATCATTTTCAAGTTTCATTACAAAATCAGGATTTAACAAGAATCATAAAAACTTAAAACTACTATCAATTATCGTCCACAATGGTACAAGCATTGAAAACAAAAGAACTAAAGCACTCACCTAAAACCTTCCGGGGACTCACAACCTGAAAACAGGAATGGACAAGAGGATTACTACGATCACCAACCATAAAATCGCCCACAACATCACCCAAGGGTAAAGAGGATATAGGGAACAGTCCTCACTTGACATCTCTTAAAACATCGGCTTAACTAAGGAATGAAAGGAAACAAATCCCAAGTTTCTCACACACTTCAAACGCCACACAGTTTAGTACTACTTAAGGGAATGATTGGATAACACGGGGGGTCTCTTAATAGGATTTGTCCAAAGCGCATAAAAGAAAAGGAATCGGGGGTTGTCTCTTTCTCTTTAAATTTTTGCAAGTTTCTCTCCTAATTGTCAACACTAAAAGGCTTGCCTTGAGGAAAAATCGGACGAGAATGAAAATTCCTAGAGTAAAAAGAGGTGCACGATGCATAAGGGAAAGAAAAGGAAAGAGAACTAGGTTCTCTCGCCCCACCACTAAGGTTAATCATACAACTAGCTATTCTTCATTATAGGTGAGTGGTCAGCCAGGTAAGTACACGAAAGGATAAGGGTAAACTATTCCCATTTACTAGGCTTCTACTCTTAAAGGAAATTCTGTAATCTAAAATTCAAGGTAAGGTCTGGTAAAAGGATTTTGGATACTACCCAATGCTAGCTAGGCAACTTGTCATGTACTAAAACTTCTACCCACAACTCTAACTAATTTTCCAGCTCCCATTCAACTGAGTCAAATGGTTCCCACGTAAATTAAGTTATCACAAGACAATTAATCTGCGTTTGCTGGAAAGTAGTTGCGTTTAATATTTCCTTTGGAGAATATTAATACGCTCACACAAATAACAAACACACAATCAATTACATACATTCACAGCAGTACTAAAGTAGACTATTGTGAACACAGATGTTAGTAGCAAACATGTAGCATTCAGAAAATCATGAAACAATTTTCATTTTCAGATTTAGTACGTATCAAAATAGTTCAAACGACAAACATTGTGGTTTATACTTAGAACCACCGATACTTCAAGGATCACATATATGCAATAATGCTAATAACGTCCCCTATGAACTATCTCTATTCTAAATTTCTGCCTAAGCATAACGCCTTATTGCTGTGCTCCCTGAGATAAATTCTTCAGCTGCCAAGCACTCTCCTTTGCTTAATGGAGAGACACGTCCCTGTGTCTGGAATCTGGGTCATCTGAATCCACTGATCCATCTCTGACTTATCTGCTAAAACAGGGACAATCATTCATTTCGGAGATACTGGATTTCCACGAGGTTTTTCAACCTAATAAATATCCCATAATAGGTTTGGTGTGTCTTAGCACACGTTGTTTCAATTAAGGAACAATTTCAAACAATTACAAGTGGAATTACTCCACTTGGGGAACAAGCACACAAGCATGGTTTGACTCACCACAAGACTCAGTTTAACCTCTAACAATTGTTTTCTACAAAACCCGACACATGACCAGCTACAGTTTCCCAACTCACAGTCCGGTAGAACCGAACTGCTCTGATACCACTATTGTAACACCCTGTTTCCGGAGTGCTACTAAGTGAACATTCTGACAAAAGTTGACATGTTTCCAAAAGGTGAAATACTCTGTTCATAGGGTTTTCGAGAAATGTGGTCCTATTTTTTTTTAAAAGGTTCTTTAAAGAAGCAGTCAGAGCATCACAGCAACTTTTAGAAACATGGCGGAAAATAATTTAAAACACCACATAGACCACATTCATTTATTACATCAACTCACACATAACAGCATGTAACTTGAAACATAATCGACATTTATTACAATACAGAAATAAATCCAAGCGTCCTATAGCTGGTCGACACAACAAGCTCCTCGCAAGACTACTAGTAGGTTCCGCAACCACAACACAAGTGGAAAGCTAAACAACCATCCCCAGCTGCTCCTCCTTGCAGTTTCAAATCCTCTGCTTGCTCCGCCATCTGGGTTACAATCATTTATTGACAGAACCACTGGCAAGGGTCAACTTCTCAACAGATCATGATAAACCATTACATAAAGCAGTAAGCAAACAACAACGTATATCATTCACAGAGCGTGACTCAACTCTCTCACTCTAGACTTAACTCGACTCACGACTCATTTTCTCTCGACTCGACAAATTTTCTGGAAAGCAGACGCAGATCCATCAACTGACATACCAGCCATAGCCTTGGGATCTTTTGCTTCTCCCTAGGTAAGCAGCCCCGGTTCCTACGCTGCGACGCCTAGCTAATCCACCAAGAACAAAGGGGACCTAGCACCCTAAGTTGTCCGGCTCACAGCTCAAAAACGTCTCGACGACTCGATAATGCTCTCAGACTCGATGAACAATTCGCCGCATACGATATTCAAAGAGTTATACGCAAGATTATTCGACCGCATATCAAATAATAAGAGCATGCTTAATATGAAGAAACGCAATTCAACAACTTAAGCAATAAAAGCAGTTTGCATGAAGAAACGCAATTCAACAATACAAACAGTATAGACGATTCACAACATTATTCAACCGCATATTAAATAATTGCACAGCTCAACAATAACAAACGACAATCAAATCATAGAATCCATCCCTCTGTAACTCAATGGAGTTCATAAAGAGGTACAAACAAGTGGGGGGTTGGGGCCAGAAGACCAACCGCACAATTTTTCACCCACAATGACTCAGAATATGTTCGACCGCACGACAAAAATAAACGAAGGGGTTCGAAGACCCTAACTTCGAACTCGTAGAGTTCTCAGACTTCTTCGTATTTAAATAAGCATTTGAATAACAAAACAAGAACTTAAACATATCTAAAATTTGCCCTTACACAGGGACGTAAAAATAAAATCCTAAAAATGTCTAGAAGTGCCCTTACACTAGCATACTATAACAAGTATAAATGTGAAGCGCCCTTACCGAACTCCAAGCCACGCATCCACGTATTCCTCGATCCAACGCCACACGATCTCGGATTACTCAAAGCCTAACACACGAAGCAAACTTAGCATAATCTAAAGTCTTAATTCTATAACCTTAGGCTCTCAAACCTAAACCCCTTTTCCTAACCAAACACTTTCACTTAGGAACCTAGTTTAAAAAAATACTAGTTTTTAATAAATTACATACACCTTGAAAATTCATTTTACTATTAAGGAATCAAACTTTAAGGACAAGGAATCTTTTTCTTGAAAACATAGAACATAAAACATCACTATTTTTCTTGAAAACTTAGAGCAAGAATCAACTTCAATTGACCACTACTTTTCTCAAATATTAAATCAAGGCTCCACTTGGTTTTCTTGGGTCTCAAGGAACCCAATTACCTTATGTGTTTCATTGCCTTTCACAATCAAAACAACTTCCAAACAAACCAAATTCTTTTCTAAAATTTTCCAACACTTACACATAATTTAATACTACTAATATCAACTAAGAACACAAAATAATTATCCCTTACACTTAGACTTAATTCTAATTCCTATGTTCTCAAATCCCAAAAACATCTCCTAATAAGAAATTACCTACACTTAAGCATTTACAAATTTGGGGTTCATATATTTCAAAATTTAAAGTTTTCTTGAAATATACACAAGTTGGAAAATAAAGTTCTACTTACTAAGTTCAAGTCCTTCAAAAATTTGAAACACAAATCAATACCAAAATCAACTTCATTTTATCCAAAAGCTTAAGTTAAGGCTCCACTAGGTTCTTAGGATCTCAAAGAGTCCAATTTACCTATTGTGTTTCATCGCCTTAAGGATCTAAAACAACTTCAATTCTCAATCCAATCACTTTCATAACTTTTCAAACTTATACAACAATCACAAACAACTAATTTAAATGCTAAGATTGCAATTATTTTTGCCTCCCAGGCCTTACAATGGTCGCAGCCAACAACCCCTTTTCCCCAAAAAAAAAAGTCTTGCAAGTTTCCAAACTACTTAAACAACATCATTCCTATTCCAAATTCTTTCACAACAACAATTAGTCTCTAAAACAAGAACACTAATCAAGACCAATCCTAAATCAAGTCATATATAAATAAATAAGCAAGTAAATTAGACAAGAACATAAAAATAATTTCTCTCCCAAAAAGATTCTAGGGTCTACGGTTTTGGAGACTAAAGAAAGAGGAGAAAAACTTGTTTCCAAACCTTACCCAAAAGCTCAAAGATTCAGCACCAAAAATGAGGGAAAAAAAATGAAGGTGATGGTGGTGTTTTTGCTTGAGAAAGCCACGGTTTTTAGGGCCAAAAAGGAGGGGAAGAATTCTACATCACAACTCACCAACACTATGGTTTCTCCAGTATAAATGATTGGTAAAAAGGGCAAGAAATTTGATGCCCAAATTGAGGTGGTGCTCACGGTTGGAAGAAAAAGGAAAGAAGGGAAGAAAACTTGCTCTTCAAAGACTCACACTTGATAACTTAATACAGAAGGAGAAGAAAAATTAAGGGAATGAGAATGAGGGGATGCGCTGCTGCTAAAGGAGGAGGAAAAGAAAATTAACATGGGACAGAGAGAGATGCCACGATTAAGAAAACAGAGGAAGGAGGGGAAAAATCTTTTTCCTCCAACAACACCTATACCTAGCCACTTTTGAGAAAATGAAAGAATGAAACAAAAGAAATGTGGGTAGTTGGGAGGGTTTCGGCTGACTAGTGAATAAAAGAAGGAAATGAAATATATATATATATATATATATATATATATATATATATATATATATATATAAATCCAAAACAATTTACTTGGTCAAAAATGATTTAGAGGATGTGTCTCCTAATTAATCACCACATCAAGGACACCTAGCATCTAAAGTAAGACTCTAATCCCATCAACTAGTCTAAACATCTAATCTCTCATCCCTCATAATTACCCTCTAATCCTAGAGTCTAAAGCGTGCTAAAAACACTGCGTCAACTAACCGCGTTACCGATTAATTCTTTGCCGATTAATTCGCGAAAATTAATTTACCGAGAAATTAATTCACCGCGTGATAAAGTATTATAATAAATATTAAAAACAATTTAAAATACTCAAAAATAATCACAACAAGTTACGATTTGATTTTCATCGAAATCGGGTTTCATTTAAAATTTTAATGCGGATAAAATTTACCCGGCGATTCAAAACGCGACGAAACTTCGTTAGAGTTTTTCGACGATTTTTGAACCATGAATTAATATTAAATATTAAATATTAATTCTTAATTTTAATTTTATCTTGATTTAATTCAATCAATTTCTTAGTCAACAAAAATACGCGTTACCGCGTCACGCAGAAAACTTATATAAAGTTTAAATTGATGAATCCACATTAACGCAGCATACGTCTACACTGTCTATTAATTTGAATTGACATCATGAATAATAATTATTTATAATAAATAAATCATTCAAAACAACTCAAAATAATTCCCGTACTCTCAGTAAATCATTGAGGTGATCAATCTCTATGACTTATTTTTCGAGTATTCAGGATTTTATTGCTACAATCACTTTTCTTAAAAATTGGGAAACTACACTCTCTTCTCTTTTTCTCTATCTAGACTTTCTCTCTCTAGAGTTCCTTCTAAGAAATAAGTATGCTCTACACTTTCCTCAAGTGAGGATGATGTGCACTTGAAACCTCTTAGTAGGCAATTTTCGAGGGGGGATGTGAGTATTAGTTGCTCGGGGTTTGAGTATGAGCTGCTCGGGGGTGCGAGAAAAAGAAAAAGGAGGTGCGAGTAGCAGAAGACTTGTTGACCTAGTGAACTTGCAGACCAAGATACTTGGAGAGCGTGTTAGCCCCTCTCATTCTCATTTTTCCTCACACCTTTCTCAATTCCCCTTCTCTCTACAATATTTTCTCTCTCTTGAAATTTTAGATCGTGAATCTCCACATCGAGGATTTCGACACCGTGGGTCTACTAATGGTTGAGAGTCGGAGGCTCGAGAAGTGGTCTGACAGTCAAAGGGAGGGATGCGACTAGTAGGGTGTGGATAGCAGTTCTTCAACCAAAGTTGATCGTTTAGAGGTATAAACCCTAATCTAACTCCGGTTTGCTATAATTCTAGTCTGTTATTCTAATTCTAGTCCCTATAATTGATCTTTAATTATTTCCTCGTTTCTTATGAATCTTGGTATACGATATTAGTCCTCAGTGATCATGGGGCAACATTAGTGATCGTTGGGGGATGCAAATAATAGGAAGGCGGTGCTAAAGTTGGTCGTACGAGCATCCGTGACCAGTGGGGGAAAAAGAGACCCTATCCACTGGGATTGGGAGATTAGAATATGTGTGCAAATAAGTGTAGGGTGACCTAAGCCCTACTAGCAGTTGTTAACAACAACACCTCAGGAGAGGGGTTGTGACCCACGATAGCTGATGGTAATATAAAATAACCCTAGGATAGACGACTTATGATATTTTATGATTGCATATGATTGCTTGTGTATTGTTTGATAACATGCCAATAGCGGGTCGCCTGAGCGACACTAGGGTTGATCCATATGTTGATCGAGGATGGTTGATGATTGATGATGTGTTGTGTATGCTGGCAGTTATGATTATGCTGATAACGATGATGTCGTACGATAAATGTTAGACCTTAGCCCCTATGTTATTGGTATTTAGATAGTTGACCTTGGTACGCTTGGTTGGTTGGTATATGTAGATGTTGAGTTGATCTGATGGTTGATCTTAATGATGGTTTAGCAAGTACTCAATCTTTATTGGTATTATATGATACAATGAAGTGGATAGAGCTGTTAGAAGAAGTGATATGACTAATACGTTGAGTGGTATGCTATGTTAAGGTTGAGTCACTTGGCTTTGATCTGGGATATTTGGTGAGGTTCATATGCATGCTGAAATCCACTGTCATATGCATAGGCTGGCACACGAGCTCAGGTACTTGAGTTCGGTATGAAATAGTCAGTATAGGACACGCTGCTCCTTGAGGGTAGTCTGGGTCCAACAAGTTCCATAGGTGACCAATGGTGTAGCTACCATTGTGTCATGACATCGAAGTGCCTGATCATCCTGATGGGTACTGAGGTTTCACAGTCCATAGTGATGATCCCGAGTGCAGCCCCGTTACCTACTCCTATATCTGAAGTTGGAGGGTAGGGATGCACTCTTAGTGGTTACAATGAGCAGGATATGTGGATGATGACTGACCTATCCGCCTTTACAAGCTGTCAAGGGATCACTGTTTACATTAGTAGAGGTGGGGCTAGATTTGCTGATTACGCTGTGTGGCCACGTAGGCATATAGAGTCATAGGTGCATGAGCGTGAGAGTTGGGCTTAACATATGGGTATGATCTCAGTAGTGTAGGCGATGATCCCTAGTATTGATGACTTTGGAGATGGATGGTTCTGACTATGTGGTGTTGTGCTATCTTCTAATCTTACTTTCCAAGTAATATGATGAGTATAGTGTGTTTCTTATCTTCCTTTTTCCTGTTGTTTTGTTTGTACCCATCTACATAACTTAACAGCGTCGAACGACGACAAGGACTTCATTTCTTCTGACGGGCAGATAGATTTAGAAGACTCGTAACCGGAGTGACCGACCACTCTGACCTTGGATGGTTATGTATATAATATAGCCAGCGAGTCAGAGTCTGTGTATGTCTCCTTTGGATTATCGTAAGGATTACTGTATATGTCACTTCACATACACTTTGTAGGCTGTGGGTCCTATGGATGGGTCTAGTTAAAGCACTTACTCACTCACTTATGCATGTGATGTTATTTTCTCGATCTACTAATAATATTTTGACTATATCATTACGATTTAAATTACGCATTTAAGATTTATACACATTGGATTTGGGATAATGAGACAGGGTCATCTTAGACTAGGATCCAACGATGAACAAAACTCCGACAGTGATTTTACAGAGACAGATAGGTGACTACAGTACCAAAACCAGACCTACTGTGTGAATCGGATATCTCGCACTCTGGACCTCATATCGATGATCCAACCGTTGAAAATGAAGAATTGCATGTCTTAAACTGTCTGACCAAGTTGGAGCCCGATCCAACAGTGAACAAATTACCGATAGCAATTTTACAACAACAGATTAGTGGTTATGTGGGTAGGCTCTTCATTTCCTCTTCTCTCCTCATGGTTGTTGTCCTCTCATTAAAATATCTCACTCCTCAAGCCTTAATTTGACCTCATCTCTATTTAAATAAGTGGGACACATAATTGACTTGTTTATTTGGGCATTTCTTCACCTGGGAAGACTTGGAAAGATGATTAAAGATGGGTTTGGATGTAAGGATACATGATGTCCAAGTGGCTTGCTTACATGCACAAAATTTGTGTAACCAAGTGTCAAATTATGCATTTCTTGTACTCCATGTGTCACAAACAATACATAAAATGGATGGGGATTAAAACTCTCTCTTAGGAAGGCCATGTGGATGAGTTAAATTGGAGAAGCATGATGCGGTGTAGGGAGAGAAATACAAGTATCGTGTAACATAATCGATTCTCAGAAAAAGAAATTATTTGTGGGTGACCTAGATGGAACTTCATCAACTCCTAAGGGTCTTAATCAAGCACCCAAACAAGCAAATACACAATCACATACACATATGTAGGAATTAGGATTTCGGAAACGAAGATGTTACACAACTGGTCAAAAAGGTCATCTATCATAGGAAAATGGTACTTATTCTTGATGTAACTTTATTCAATTTCCTATAATCTACAAATAACCTCATACTCTCATCTTTCTTCTTTACTAAGAGTACAAGGGCTCCCCAAAATGACACACTAGGCCTAATGAACCCAACAACTCTTCTAATTGCTACTATAAGGCACAACTGACACTGGTCCACTTCCAGGCACAAGATCAATGTTAAACTGAACTTCCCTATTTGGAGGTAAGCTAGAGACCTGGTTAGGAAAAACATCCTGGAATTCACACACTTCAGGTAAAGCCACCAAATCTCTTTCAACATCTATCTCAGCAAAGAACAAGAGCATGTATCCTTAAGGTCCCTCAATTAAACACCAATGACAAGCAACAGTAAACACAATAGAATTGGGCAGGGAAGAATCAATTGACATTGGTTGTGTAGCAATAGAAATAGTTTTATCAGAACAATTTATGACATCATGATTTCAAGACAACAAGTCCATACCAAGCTTCTGGAACTTACCAAAATAAGCTCCAAGTTGCTAGATGCTTGCGATGACAAACTCGTGGTGTCATGCTGATCGAAACTACTATACTGGGATTAGGGTTTATGTTTGGATTTGAGTGAAAATTATCAAGGGATCGAAGGGACACCATTGGAGTACATTTCTCACAAGAATGGAAGGCTGGGAGATGAAGAAAGGGATCAAATTCTCAAATGAACTCGAATTTATAACATTTTAAAGCTAAGGCCAACGCTTAAGCATCCCACTATTGATGGTTAAGCATTGGCATGCTTTGAGGCGGAGGTCTTCCACACTTAAGCGTGCTGGTCATGACGGATGTGTCGCGCTGCACTTTTGTGTTGACACGTGGTGTCACCCGTCGAATAGGTTCCGTGTGAGTGGACACGTGGAGAGGTGAGTCACCTCATGCAATGCCTAAGCGTTGGCCATCCCATGCTCAAGCATGGGCCCTAAAACCTAGGCTTTCAGGTTTTGCATTTTGGGTCATTCGGAGTTCGTTCGAGCTGTGTATTTGGGTTTTAAACAAGCATACAACCAAGAAACATGTAATTACACAAAAATATATAACCACTTAATGGTTTAGAGTTTTTAAAGAAGATCATAGCTTCTATGGCTATGACAATGAGAGGTAGAGACTAGGGGTTAACTGTTTGACAGTGCAAAGGAGTCAGGTTATTAAGGTTTGGTTCAAGCATGTTCTAGATTATGTATTAATAGAAGGTTATGAAAACTAGGATGTGACATTGGACATGCGCAATATCTATGAATCAAGCCATACATATGGAACCTGGTGTGCTTGTCACTATGGAATCCTTTCACTTGTTTCCTCTTATTGATGGTGGACACAAGTCATATATGCTTCTGAAACTTGCCATCTTGTTTTGGAACTTCTTTCCATCAAAACTAGCATTCTTGTTAGACTTCTTCACAAGAAGGGGGTTGAATTGTGTTTTCAAAAATGTATTCACAAGGCCCTTTTCAAAACACTGATTAAGACACACATTGAATTGTAAGACTTAATCTGCGTTTTCATTAGTGCATACACACGATTTCACTTACACACAGTTATAACGTGATCTTCTAAAGGTTTTATAAATCTTTCATAAGACAATAAGAAATAACTTTTGGAAAAAAACAATTTGCAAACTTCTTCTCACACCATTCTATTTAAAGAGTAAGTATGAACTAGTATGTTTCGAAGAGTATTTGTGTTGATGTAGAAATACTAACTCCAACCAAACATAAGATGCCTTGTCGTCTAAAGGTTTTAAATACTTTCATACAATAATATTAAAAACCTTTCTAAAGAATACAAATCCCGGTTGGTTGGATAAATTATGAAGACAATATAAAGAGTATATGGAAAGAGAGAATGACATAGAGAATTTTTATACTAGTTCACTATCATCCTGATAGCTACATCTAGTCATTTCAACCTTGAAAATATTTTCACTATAACTGAACTCGATTACAAACTTGTGTGTATCTTCTGCTAATCATGGCTATACAACACAATATTTTAAAATGACACAATCATATGCCCCTCTTAAGGAACAACCTTCACTCGACTATGTAACACCCCGCATTTCTCGTACATTTTATATTTTTAAAATGTATTTATTTCATTAATTATGACGATTTGTAAATGTAGTTATTCTGATTTTCCTAGGTGTGTTTAAATTGTTGAAAATTGTTAAAGTTGTATTTATTTGTATTTTTAGAAAATATTAGTAATTTGTTATTTAATCATTTTACCTTTATAAAATGTTAGTATTTGAAAGGTCAATTATTTGGAAAAAATATTTTGACTTAAAGAAGTGTTAAAAATGAGTTAGATGGGTTAAAAGGTTTTAAAGGTATATAAAAATGAGTTTTACTGATTTACTGTGTACACCCGTTCCTTCTTGATACGCCCTCATTCTCATAGACTATCTCATTCTCATTTTTATTTATTATGTGTTAATTAAATTTTAATTATGTGTTATATGTGTGAATATAATTACAGGAGTCTAGAAATGATTCTAGTTGTTTTTCCTTAATTTCTATAATTATTTAATTAGATGCTTATGTGCAATGCCTCAATTAAATAAGTGATGATGTGATACCTTGTGTGACTTTGAATTTGTTACTGATTAATGCTCTTAGGCCTTAGTCTATGTGCCATGGGCTATTAAGAAATGATTTAAGATAGTTTAGAATTGTTATGTTGTTATTGGGCCTAGAGGATTAGTGCTTAAGTGATCCACTTACCTAAAAACCTAGCTAGAGAAAACCTAAGGAGTAAGACAAGCTCTCATTCTTGCCTCCACTAAAAAGTGGCGCCTCTTATCTCCCTCTCACCCTCTTATACGCTTTCTCTCTTTCTCTCCTTCACAAACACTCTCATCACCAAACACCCTCCCACCATTGAAGGAGCAAAGGGTTGAGAATGGAGGAGCCACCCAAGTGTCAACTCTAGGACCATGAAAGGAATCATAAGCATCTCTCTTGTTTGGTAAGGTTCCTAGGAAGCTCTCTCGTTGTCCCTCATTTTAAGTTTTTGAGAAGCAAACCTTTAATCCCATCTTCTACCCTTATCCTTGTTAGTGGGACCAAGAAGGAAGCCAAGGACACCCACCCTCTCTAAAGGTTGCAAATTCTACATTAAAGGTAAGGGGGGAGATTATTGAAGTTGGGGATATTTGAGGGAATAGGTGAAGGGGTTGCCCTTGAACCCCGTTGTTTGATAATTGATTGGAAAAAAATTCTGTTTTACATGTATATACACGCTGTAATTATTGTTTGAATAAATGATGTGGCTGCCATGGTTGTTCATAGATGTTTTAAGTGTTAGAAAAATTTCTGTTTTGATGCCTAGAATGTGGTTGAATTGTTAGAGCACTAAATTGACATGTTAAGTAAATTTTGGTGATGAATTTCAATGTTGGAATTGATGAATTGCGCTTGAGACTATATAAATGATTAAAATGGACGCTATTTTATGGATTTTGTTAACGGAAAATTTTAGAATAATTTTAACGTGCTTCGTTCATATTTTAATTCATATTTTTCTTTGTGGAAATGTTACCGTAACTATTTTGGAATTAGAGAACCGGATTAGAACCTTAAGAATTACTCCTAAATATTAATCAAGATTTTTCCCTAAGTGTTAGTCTTAATTGTGATGTTCCTAAATATTTAGAATCGAAGAAAAATAGGTGAAAACGTTTTTAAAACAACAACGTAGCGCTGCTGTCCAGTTTTCGTTGCTGTTTGTTGTTTTTGTTTTGCTGCAGATTTTTAATTTGCTGTTTCTGTACAGTTTCTGCTTGCTGTATTCTGTGCAGTTTCTGTTTCTGCTGTTTCTGTTTCTGTTTCTGCGAAAATTGTGTTTCTGCTGTTTCTGTTTCTGCTTCTGCGAAAATTCTGTTCCTGCTGTGCTGTTTCTGTTTCTGTTTTCTGTGCGTAATCTAATTGCATGACTAATTACATGTTGCTGTTTTGCCTCTGTTTTCTGCAGATTTGAATTATATGATTTAAAGATAAATATTTCTATGACAATTCATCGATTCCCTGTAATTATATTCTATAATCCATTTGTTATTTTGTGACAATAATTGTGAAAAGTCCACACTTGTGGCAATGACCTTGAAAGGATAAATGACATTTTGTGCAAGTCACCTAGCTATTAGTAGCCATAATGGGACTTGAGTCATTCCTTGTGAGATGATCCTAGCCATATGGGCCATGATGGATTGTCGATGAAAAATTGAACTATGACGTTCGGAGGAAACCCGACCTTGTGTGTTTGTTTGTCATACAACCCTTGTGACAGGATGGGGGGAAGCACCATTGAAATGAAAGGTGGAGGCCATTATGAGTGAGCCTGCGTGGCAATACCTCGGCCTAGAGGGTGAGAAGCCGAGTTTGTGATCCCTAATAGTTTGAGTGTCGCGCCTTGGACTGGGGACCACTTATCAGACTTAGCTACCCTGACCGTCACTGGACATTATCATCCCTAGTTGAGAGTATGCGGTAATAGAGTAAAACACCCGCGAGGTGATCTCTAATAAACCAAATATGTACTCCTAGGAGACTTCCCAGAGTAGTAGATGGTACCACATGCATAAGAAGTAGTGATGTTAGCATCTGCATTATTTTCTTTTGATAATTATGTGGCTATGAGAAATGATGAAATTTGTCTGCGTGCATTTGTAGATGATATGAGATGTTGTTACTACTTTATGTGAATAATGTGGTTACTACTTTATGTGAATAATGTTGTTACTACTTTATGTGAATAATGTGGTTACTACTTTATATGTGAATAATGTTGTTACTACTTGATGTGAATAATGTTGTTACTACTTTATGTGAATAATGTTGTTACTACTTTATGTGAATTGATTGTTATAGTGTGGTGTGTGTGTATATATATATATATAAATATATTATTTATTTATTCACCTTTTTCTCTCCAAATATCACTTTAACTCGATTTCAACGTACTCACCCCTCTATGGTTGTTTGTCTCTTGTCCTCCTATTTTCAATCGCAGACACTACTAATACCAGGACACGTAGCTAGTGGTGAAGGCCTCTTCTGCAGAATTACTTTATAGTTTTATTTCGAATATTTTTCTTATTGAGACGTTGAGTCATTCATGTATTTAGTCGCTCTTGTGTAAGTTGGGCTAAGTAAAGCTCTGAGACTATGTGACACGGGTTTTCTTTTTCTTTGGGGGTTCGTATATCGTTTGGTTTTATTTTTATTTCACTAGTTCAAATAAGATCTTTGAAAGAAAAATACTTACTATGCTTGTTATTACGAAATACTTTCAAACTGAATGATGTCTGAATTCGATTTATTCATCGATTTATCTGTTGATCCTTTTTATATTTAATTCAATTTTTTTTTATTTTATCTTTTATTTTTATCGCTACCTCCTCTGGAAAATAGATAACTTGTTTTCATTCCGCAATGACTAGTATATTTTTTAATTCAGTTTACCGAATCAAGAGCAAATTGATGTGTTTACCTTTTTCTTTTATTGAACGATTTTCGAAACGGGGTTTAGGGTGTCACATTAAGTGGTATCAGAGCAGTTCGGTCTTACCGGACTGTGTATGTGTCTATTATGCTTTTCTGTGTACTCTGTGACCTTGTTTGATTTGTTTTGTGTATTCTTTGATTTAATAGTGTTCCTTGTACTCGGACTTACTAAGTAGCTTTGCTTTCTGCTAGAGTAGGAGGTAATGGCTATTGGTAGGAACGATTGTGCGATTACTGATGCTCTCTGGACCACAGAGAGGAATCAGAGTTCGGTCGACTCGTCCGGCCATATATGTTATGTATTTTCTACATTGGTTGTGTACTCTATAACATGATGACACTTCTGTTTGTATTACATTATCTCTGTGATTTTATAACATGTTGATTATGTGGAAATTCTGTATCTGTGATTATAGGATTCATGCCTTGAGTGATCTGTGTAAGCATGTAGTATGCTGTTATTAAATTTTTTTTTTATGGTACAATCGATGCATATGCAACCTCTGAAATGTTTAATGAAGGGGTCCACGTGATTCTGAGTTTGCATGACTAATAAATTTGCATGATCTGTGTACCAATGTGACTCATATGCCTGTGGATCGAAACCGCATGATAGCATGATTAAATGGCTATGTGAGTACCTTACATTGAATATATGGCTTATGATGTGATATCAGTTAAGATGATGCTTGACTTATCTAAGCTTGCATGTGAATTACGATGACTTAAAACATGTAAAAGATAGAAACTTGTAATTTTTTGGATTTGTGTGTAGAAGGAGTTTCTGTTCAAAATATTTTTTTTTGAGAACGTTTGAGACAAGATTTTGACATAAGACCACTTGGAGACTGTTTGTATGTGTGTTAGGATCTTGCATATTTAATTTGGTGGATTTTCATTGTGTTTTAACTGTCCTATGATATTATGCATCACAGACAGTGTTTGCTGGAAAATTCTGGGTAGGATCCGAACCTTACATAATTTTTTTTTGTAATTTTTGGTAACGTATTTTGACCTAATAAAAATATATCAATGAACATATGCATGTCAAGGACCTACATACTAAATTTTGTTAAAACCCGATTCCGTTTGATATGGCACAAAAATCATTACTTTTAATAGTGTAATAACTGAGAAATTTCGCACTTTCTATGTATGTTTCGGTTTTGAATTTATTTGAGGACTGAATGAGTTGCTCCCGAGTTATAAAAATTATTTCTAAAGTCTTAACATGTTATATGTTGACCTGACATTTATTTAAAATTTTCTTAACCTTAGAGACATTTTTATAAATTCAGTAAATTTGCTACTACATATGCTTGTTCATGCTGTTTTTGGTAGATGTTTATATGAGTTTTGTAATATGTTCGGTAGAAATGTAGGACTTGATGATTATGCCATAAAAAGGAACTTTAATAGAGTTGTGAGAGTAATTATGTTGCGCGGACATAATTACATTCAAGTCTTTATCGAAGACCCTTATAGAGGCGTGTGTGCTTGATTTGTATAATTATTATTGTTTGATTACCAAATGGATGAGTAGGAGGGACTGATCACCCCAACAACTTGTCACTTTGGTAGGTGAAATAATAATAATCAAAAGTGTGCACGTGTACCCTGTTGATTAATTGCGAACTTGAGTAAGGATGCCTCTTTCATTTTGTCATCGACGTTTTCGCAAATTTTGTAGGCAAAATTTCTTTTAAGGGGGGTAGAATGTAACACCCCGCATTTCTCGTACATTTTATATTTTTAAAATGTATTTATTTCATTAATTATGACGATTTGTAAATGTAGTTATTCTGATTTTCCTAGGTGTGTTTAAATTGTTGAAAATTGTTAAAGTTGTATTTATTTGTATTTTTAGAAAATATTAGTAATTTGTTATTTAATCATTTTACCTTTATAAAATGTTAGTATTTGAAAGGTCAATTATTTGGAAAAAATATTTTGACTTAAAGAAGTGTTAAAAATGAGTTTGATGGGTTAAAAGGTTTTAAAGGTATATAAAAATGAGTTTTCTTGATTTCATGTGTACACCGTTCCTTCTTGTCGCCCCTCATTCTCATAGACTATCTCATTCTCATTTTTATTTATTATGTGTTAATTAAATTTTAATTATGTGTTATATGTGTGAATATAATTACAGGAGTCTAGAAATGATTCTAGTTGTTTTTCCTTAATTTCTATAATTATTTAATTAGATGCTTATGTGCAATGCCTCAATTAAATAAGTGATGATGTGATACCTTGTGTGACTTTGAATTTGTTCTTGATTAATGCTCTTAGGCCTTAGTCTATGTGCCATGGGCTATTAAGAAATGATTTAAGATAGTTTAGAATTGTTATGTTGTTATTGGGCCTAGAGGATTAGTGCTTAAGTGATCCACTTACCTAAAAACCTAGCTAGAGAAAACCTAAGGAGTAAGACAAGCTCTCATTCTTGCCTCCACTAAAAAGTGGCGCCTCTTATCTCCCTCTCACCCTCTCATACGCTTTCTCTCTTTCTCTCCTTCACAAACACTCTCATCACCAAACACCCTCCCACCATTGAAGGAGCAAAGGGTTGAGAATGGAGGAGCCACCCAAGTGTCAACTCTAGGACCATGAAAGGAATCATAAGCATCTCTCTTGTTTGGTAAGGTTCCTAGGAAGCTCTCTCGTTGTCCCTCATTTTAAGTTTTTGAGAAGCAAACCTTTAATCCCATCTTCTACCCTTATCCTTGTTAGTGGGACCAAGAAGGAAGCCAAGGACACCCACCCTCTCTAAAGGTTGCAAATTCTACATTAAAGGTAAGGGGGGGAGATTATTGAAGTTGGGGATATTTGAGGGAATAGGTGAAGGGGTTGCCCTTGAACCCCGTTGTTTGATAATTGATTGGAAAAAAATTCTGTTTTACATGTATATACACGCTGTAATTATTGTTTGAATAAATGATGTGGCTGCCATGGTTGTTCATAGATGTTTTAAGTGTTAGAAAAATTTCTGTTTTGATGCCTAGAATGTGGTTGAATTGTTAGAGCACTAAATTGACATGTTCGTAAATTTTGGTGATGAATTTCAATGTTGGAATTGATGAATTGCGCTTGAGACTATATAAATGATTAAAATGGACGCTATTTTATGGATTTTGTTAACGGAAAATTTTAGAATAATTTTAACGTGCTTCGTTCATATTTTAATTCATATTTTTCTTTGTGGAAATGTTACCGTAACTATTTTGGAATTAGAGAACCGGATTAGAACCTTAATAATTACTCCTAAATATTAATCAAGATTTTTCCCTAAGTGTTAGTCTTAATTGTGATGTTCCTAAATATTTAGAATCGAAGAAAAATAGGTGAAAACGTTTTTAAAACAACAACGTAGCGTTGCTGTCCAGTTTTCGTTGCTGTTTTTGTTTTTGTTTTGCTGCAGATTTTTAATTTGCTGTTTCTGTCCAGTTTCTGCTTGCTGTATTCTGTGCAGTTTCTCTTTCTGCTGTTCCTGTTTCTGTTTCTGCGAAAATTGTGTTTCTGCTGTTTCTGTTTCTGCTTCTGCGAAAATTCTGTTCCTGCTGTGCTGTTTCTGTTTCTGTTTTCTGTGCGTAATCTAATTACATGACTAATTACATGTTGCTGTTTTGCCTCTGTTTTCTGCAGATTTGAATTATATGATTTAAAGATAAATATTTCTATGACAATTCATCGATTCCCTGTAATTATATTCTATAATCCATTTGTTATTTTGTGACAATAATTGTGAAAAGTCCACACTTGTGGCAATGACCTTGAAAGGATAAATGACATTTTGTGCAAGTCACCTAGCTATTAGTAGCCATAATGGGACTTGAGTCATTCCTTGTGAGATGATCCTAGCCATATGGGCCATGATGGATTGTCGATGAAAAATTGAACTATGACGTTCGGAGGAAACCCGACCTTGTGTGTTTGTTTGTCATACAACCCTTGTGACAGGATGGGGAAGCACCATTGAAATGAAAGGTGGAGGCCATTATGAGTGAGCTGCGTGGCAATACCTCGGCCTAGAGGGTGAGAAGCCGAGTTTGTGATCCCTAATAGTTTGAGTGTCGCGCCTTGGGTGGGGACCACTTATCGGACTTAGCTACCCGACCGTCACGGACATTATCATCCCTAGTTGAGAGTATGCGGTAATAGAGTAAAACACCGCGAGGTGATCTCTAATAAACCAAATATGTACTCCTAGGAGACTTCCCCGAGTAGTAGATGGTACCACATGCATAAGAAGTAGTGATGTTAGCATCTGCATTATTTTCTTTTGATAATTATGTGGCTATGAGAAATGATGAAATTTGTCTGCGTGCATTTGTAGATGATATGAGATGTTGTTACTACTTTATGTGAATAATGTGGTTACTACTTTATGTGAATAATGTTGTTACTACTTTATGTGAATAATGTGGTTACTACTTTATATGTGAATAATGTTGTTACTACTTGATGTGAATAATGTTGTTACTACTTTATGTGAATAATGTTGTTACTACTTTATGTGAATTGATTGTTATAGTGTGGTGTGTGTGTATATATATATATATATATAAATATATTATTTATTTATTCACCTTTTTCTCTCCAAATATCACTTTAACTCGATTTCAACGTACTCACCCCTCTATGGTTGTTTGTCTCTTGTCCTCCTATTTTCAATCGCAGACACTACTAATACCAGGACACGTAGCTAGTGGTGAAGGCCTCTTCTGCAGAATTACTTTATAGTTTTATTTCGAATATTTTTCTTATTGAGACGTTGAGTCATTCATGTATTTAGTCGCTCTTGTGTAAGTTGGGCTAAGTAAAGCTCTGAGACTATGTGACACGGGTTTTCTTTTTCTTTGGGGGTTCGTATATCGTTTGGTTTTATTTTTATTTCACCAGTTCAAATAAGATCTTTGAAAGAAAAATACTTACTATGCTTGTTATTACGAAATACTTTCAAACTGAATGATGTCTGAATTCGATTTATTCATCGATTTATCTGTTGATCCTTTTTATATTTAATTCAATTTTTTTTTATTTTATCTTTTATTTTTATCGCTACCTCCTCTGGAAAATAGATAACTTGTTTTCATTCCGCAATGACTAGTATATTTTTTAATTCAATTTACCGAATCAAGAGCAAATTGATGTGTTTACCTTTTTCTTTTATTGAACGATTTTCGAAACGGGGTTTAGGGTGTCACAGACTAACCTTGTGAGTACCTTCTAGCCTCACCCGGCTATAGTATACAAGCATCTTAATTAGCCACAAGATCTTTATGCCTTTCAGGAAAAGGCTTACCCAGCCATTCTTATGTGTATCTACTACCAACATGGCTATACACACAAGTATCCTAAACACCACACAACAAACTGTCATGCTGCTGAGGATCAACCTTTACTCAACTTCACGGTGATTACAAAGAAGAGTCATAGATATCTACACAAATTCACAAATTCTCACTAGCCACAACAAATTGGTGCTTACACATAACTCTTTTACAAATAGAATATTGAAATCTCGGTCATGTTCTTCTGGATGACTTTCATTGAGAGTATGTGTATGATAAGCTCATGATGGAGTGGTGAGTATATGATTTAAGCAGAGCTTCTGTTTCTTGAATTTTTTGTACCACACCCACATTACTTCTTCTTTAGTTTTTTGGAATATATATAGTCAAAAATATGTTCGTTCATGTTTGATTTCTTCCCATTGTGAGACAGGTTCTAATCTTCAACAATATTGTAAAAGACGATTTATTGGTTAGCCTTGTCTTCTTCCCGATGAGAGATGATATTTTCAACGCATAGGGTTGAACAACAATATTTCCATAGACTTGTCAGAGTAGTGGTAGCCTTCGCATATGTAGGCTGCTTTGTAGAGTAGCTGGACTGATTTTGAATAGATGTATAGTTCTATACACTACTTTCTTTTAAGCTTTCCTCTTTGTTCTTTGGACAAGTTTCATGAATATAAAATTATTTTGTATCTTGCCAAAAAGAAGGAAGTTGTATACCTCGAAATGCTCAATATTAAAAGAGACATTGATCTTTTATTTGGTTGACTCTTTTGTATTTCTCAATTCCAGTGTAAACAAACGTAAATATGCCTTTAATGCGTTGTACACTTGGACACGTTATTCTTAAAATTTACGAAATCAGTCTATCAGAGCAAGCTTGTTCTCAAGAGACTAGATGCAGATGAAGTCTTGTTACCAGTATTGTTGCTTTGATTCCGCATTGCTTCATTCTTATTATCTTCTCGTAATCTTTCAATATGAGGATATATTCAAGAGTGTACCAACTCTTGATATATTCTTCAACAAATGTATTCCATGATTAACTACCAACAAAAGCTTTTATATGACTTTAATCTTTTGTGGTGTTGTGGATGATCTTTTCTGGATGCCCTTCTTATGCTTTGGATGCAGAAAATAGCTTTACTCTTTTACTTATGACAGTATAACATTGGGATATTATCTGCCAGATGTAACATCTCTAGTAGGTAGAAATTTTATGTGGTGGTCCTGGAGTTTGAATCAGCACGTCATAAGAGACATATAGATGTATCACGACATATAGCATAGTCGGACACATTTTTTCCTTTGATCAGACACAACAATTTATTTGATAATAAGCATGTGTTGCTTCTAACCTAGGCTTCAAGCTTTCTTCCTTCTTTACTAGTAACTCTCTTTCATGGTTGACACTTGATGATCAAGCCTTTTCCAACAGTCTTAAGAGTGTAGCTCAGACTTTTTTATGATCTTTGTCTTTGTACATAATGGCATGCATGCAATATTCAGATGCACTTTTGGGTCAACCTTTAGACATATCTTCATAAGGTCTAGATATGTTATTATTGAGTGCTCGTATATCCTTTTCAGACACTTAAGAGCATATTTTTCTTTTAGTGCTTTAGCTTTTTCTTCCAGTTTGTTTATGCCAACATGACTTCCCTGCACCCTTAACAAACTTGATAAATATTCATAAGATTAATTGTTCATTCTTATGGTATCTTTGTTATCGTCAAAACTATAAAAGTGTCATACGCATTTGTTTTTATTGCTCTAACACTCTGCTATTGGCGCTTGCATCTTCTAATCTGCTACCCAACACTTATTTATCAAGGTGTGGTAGTCTCTGATCTCTATGATGCCAACAAAATTCTATAACTCTGGTTTCAAGCCCTGCTCAAATTTGATAGCTTTCTAGTCATCCTTATCCCTCAAATAATGAGAAAACTTTTCCAAACTCTCAAACTTAACAACATAATTAGCTACAGTCATCTCTCCCTGATGGAGATGGAGGAACTTAGTCTTCCTCTAAATACAGACACTATGGGGAAAATATTTCTCAAAGAAGACTTCCTTGAACCTCTCACAAGTGATGGGAATTCCCTGAGCTAGCAAACCACCTCTAGCATAGTTTCACTAGTGCTCAGCATCGGAATCCAACATGTAAGTGGAAAAGTCCACCTTTTGTGCATCATCACACCTCATAACTCTAAAAATCTTCTCTAACTTCTGAAGTCACTCATCAGCCTCAATAGGATCTAAGCTATCACAGAAAGACGTTGAATTGTTCTTATGGAACTCAGATAACCCCATATACTGAGGGTTCTGAGGTGCTATCGCCCCAACGACAACTCTATGTCCATTTCCCTCATCTGATGGATAGCCTCCATCTTCTCTTGCATAACTCTTGCCATTCAATCCAAAGCTGCAACAAGTGAATTGTTTGCATTTTTTTTCTTTGCCTATTAGCTACCATAAATCTGCACACTACCAATCAAACACTGGGGGTGATCAAACTCAATATCTAAAAGAATAGCATGCAACATTTATAACTCTAATTAGCAATCCTATGCACCCATATTTTGATTTAGAAAAACCCCTCTATCGTAATCCAATTTAGGATTGAACTGCTCTGATACAAAAAAAAAATGTAATGTTCTTCATTATGTTAGTAACTCATAATAGATCATAATTTAAAATACAACGAAAACAAAATTTTGCAAAAATAACATGGTCTAAAATACTACCTCAATAATAGTAAAATAACAATATTAATGAATACTACCTCAAACCCGAGCGTTTTCTAATAAAACTGAATGGTAAATAAATGAATACGTCTGGCCACGAACGACTCTTTCATTCGCAAAATTACTGACCAAGTTAAATAATAATGTTAACTAATGAAATGCACCAAGTCTTCAAGCCTTCTCGGACTCGGTGACGTCTTCCTTGTACTATGAAAACAACACTTTTAATGAGATATAATCTCAGTTAATAAAGACAAGTATTAATTTTTTTTTTTTGCAAACAATGTTGTTCGCAATCAGCGGAGTAACTGGAAAAACTCAACCATGGTATCCTTTCATGGTCAACCTGGTAAAGGTAAAGCTAGTCTTGAGAACCCCTCTATGAACTTCCTATAATAACCCGTTAATCCTAAGAAACTCCTCACTTCATCACTGACTTAGGTTGCTCCCATCCTAGCACCACACCAACCTTACTAGAGTTAACCGCCACACCACTCCTAGAGATTGTATGTCCTAAAAACTTCAACTCATCAAGCCAAAATTCAAACTTTTCTAGCTTGGCATACAAATCCCCTTCCCTTAAAATTTGTAATACTAACCTCAAATGCTCCTCATGGTCCACTAGTGTTTTAGAGTATATAAGATATCATCTATGAAAAAACTGTCCAAGAATGGCCTAAAGATCCGATTCATACGGTCCATGAAAACTGTTGGAGCATTGGTCACTACAAAGGACATCACTACATAGTCATAATGCTCGTAAAGGCTGTCTTAGGAATGTCCTCATTCTTGATTCTAATCTAATGATATCGCGACTTTAAGTCTATTGTAGAGAACACTGACACACCCCGCAATTGGTGATATGATCCAAACTGGAAGCATATAGTTTTTAACGGATCTTCCTCGAATTGACTCTTGTTATAAGGATTAAGATAGAATAAAAATGAGAACTTTAGGAATTAGAGTCCTTAATCCTCAAAACTGGCGCCCATTTCTATTGAAGAAGGAAGAACAAATACAAGCTTTGCTCTTAAATTAATAATGGCGCATACAAACAGGTAAACAAAAAGAATGAAATGCTAAAGGTGTAAGCTTTAAGAATGATGGCGCATAAGTAAAAGAACGCAGCAAACAGAACAAAATAAAAAGATGGAAAATAAGACAGAAAATGGAAGAAGATGCCACACTCTCAAGAGAGTGATAAGTCCGGTGAAGATTCGCCACAAGAGAAAAGAAGCTCTTGATAAGAATCAGAAATGGTTCATCCAAGAACCTAAGAGGCTTAGCTTTCACAAACTCACAATGGAGTGCAAATAAATTCTGATTTTCAAAAGTGCTGAATTAGGAGAGTACAAAGGCTTTTTATAGCCATAATGGTAATCAATTCCCTCCCTCCTTTCCTAATAGAGTGTAGCGGCCAAACCTACTTGGAGGAGGCAGCAAGTTGGCGCTCCCCAAGTCTAAACCTAGCTCAAAGATACGGGCCAAGCCCAATTAGCAAAGCTGCAACACTTCCTAAGATCCTATGTACTTAGTTAGCCCAAAACAAGTAGGGTTTTATTACAAAATTATCCCAAATGGAAAATACAACCAAACTGAATTTAAAAATGTTCAAATACTTAATTTAAATAAATTAAAAGAACGACTAGGGTGATATCGTGTCCCCCCACATTGGGTTCTTCATCAACTAGGATTATTTGGATTATCTTGAGAGTTGGGCCTTCGCGAGTTGGTTTGAGAGATAGAAAATAGTTGACTTCTTTGTGCAAAGCCTCTTTAGCCTTCTTAGTCCTTGACCTCGTCATTGGGCCTCCAAGTCCTTGTAGAGCATCATTGGGACTTGCATCTATGGGATGGTCTCCATTTGAGCTTCCTTGGTCTTCATCATGCCCTCCCCCTTCAAAAGAATTCGTCCTCGAATTTGATCCTTCGTCACGTACATCAAAAGGAATTAAGTCAGCCACATTAAATGTCGCACTAACTCCGTACTCACTTGGTAGGTCAACTTTGTAGGCATTATCATTTATCTTTTTAATGATTTGGAAGGGACCATCTCCTCTAGGCGATAACTTTGATTTCCTCTGTGAAGGAAACCTTTCCTTCTTCATATGCACCCAGACCCAATCTCTAGGTTCAAAGACAACTCTTTTTCTTCCTTTGTTGGCTTTCCTAGCATATTGCTCCATTTTCTTTTCAATTTGGGACTTAATTTTCTCATGGAGCTTCCTCACATATTCTGCCTTTGCCTTCCCATTCCTATGATTCAAAGAATAAATATCAGGTAGAGGTAGTAAATCAAGGGGGGTGAGAGGATTAAATCCATACACAATTTCAAAAGGAGAAAAGCTAGTGGTAGAATGAACAACTCTATTATAAGAAAATTCAACAAGAGGTAAGCATTATTCCTATGTTTTGACGTTCCTCTTGATGATCGACCGCAGCAAGGTCGATAGGGTCCTATTCACCATTCAGTTTGCCATCAGTTTATGGGTGGCAAGTGGTAGAAAATAACAGCTTAGTCCCTAACTTGTTCCAAAGAGTCCTCCAAAAGTGACTAAGGAACTTAGAGTCCCTGGCAGAGACTATGCTCTTGGGCATCCCATGTAGTCTTACAATTTCCTTGAAGAACAAGTCTGCCACATGAGTGGCGTCATCCACCTTATGACAAGGAATAAAGTGGGCCATCTTGGAAAACCTGTCAATAACCACAAAAATTGATTCTCTCCCCCTCTTGGAGCAGGGAAGACCTAGCACAAAGTCCGTAGACAAGTCAATCCAAGGAGAATCCGGGATAGGTAAGGGGGTATAAAGTCCATGAGGCATTACCTTTGACTTGGCTTTTTTACAAATAATGCATCTATCACAAATTCTATGCACATCATGCTTCATGCCAAGCCAATAAAAATGCTCATGTAATATGTCCAAAGTCTTTTGGATCCCAAAATGACCCATTAGTCCCCCCCATGTGCTTCCCTAAGTAAGAGTTCACGCAACGAACATTTAGGCGCACATAAATATTTTTCCTTAAATAAAAACCCATCATGCCTAAAGAACCCATTATGCGCCCCCTTCTCACAAGCAGCATATACTTTGGAGAAATCATCATCATGCACATACAACTCCTTTATGTGTTCAAAACCAAGCATTTTTGTTTCAAGAGTGGAAAGTAAGGTATACCTTCTAGAGAGTGCATCTGCCACTATATTCACCTTACCTTGCTTGTGCTTCATCACATAGGGGAATTGCTCAAGAAATTCTACCCACTTAGCATGCTTTTTATTAAGCTTACCTTGCCCTTTCAAATATTTTAGTGACTCATGATCACTATGAATTACAAATTCTTTTGGCAAAAGATAGTGCTGCCAAGTGTGCAAAGCCCTTATAAGTGCATACAACTCTTTATCATAAGTGGAATAGTTCAAAACAGCACCATGCAATTTCTCACTAAAGTATGCAATTGGATGACCCCCTTGAAGTAAAACAGCCCCAATACCCACATTAGATGAATCACACTCAAGTTCAAATGACATAGAAAAATCAGGCAATGCAAGTATGGGCGCATGAGTAAGTTTTTCTTTAAGTGTGTTAAAGCTTCTCTCTTGTGCTTCCCCCCACTTAAAGCTCACATTCTTCTTCACGACCTCATTCAAAGGGGCAGCAATGGTGCTAAAGTCCTTTACGAACCTTCTATAGAAACTACCTAGCCCATGGAAGCTTCTCACCTCACTCACTGACTTAGGGGTAGGCCACTCCCTAATGGCTTTAATCTTTTCTTCATCCATTTGTACTCCTTTAGCACTTACAACAAAGCCTAAAAACACCACATGGTCGGTGCAAAAGACACACTTCTCTAAATTAGCATACAACTTTTCTTTCCTAAGCACACTCATCACAGCCCAAAGGTGTTCTAGGTGCTCATCTAAGGTTATGCTATAGATCAGAATGTCATCAAAGTACACCACTACAAACTTGCCTAGAAACTCTCTTAATACATGGTTCATTAACCTCATGAAGGTGTTGGGCGCATTTGTAAGTCCAAAAGGCATCACCAACCATTCATACAACCATTCATACAATCCATGCTTAGTCTTAAAGGCTGTCTTCCACTCATCCCCTTCCCTCATCCTAATTTGACGGTACCCACTCTTCAAATCAACTTTAGAAAAATAACAAGCACCATGCAATTCATCAAGCATATCATCTAGTCTAGGGATGGGATGTCTATATTTTACAGTGATATTATTTACAGCCCTACAATCAGTACACATGCGCCAAGTGCCGTCCATTTTAGGGACAAGAATAACGGGAACGGCACAAGGACTTAAGCTTTCTCTTACCCAACTTTTTTGGAGCAATTCCTCCACTTGCTTCTGAATTTCCTTTGTTTCATCAGGATTGGTCCTATAGGCGGGCCTATTAGGCAAAGATGCTCCCGGAATGAAATCCATTTGATGCTCAATACCCCTTAAAGGAGGTAGTCCGAAAGGAACACTCTTTGGGAAGACATCTTCAAAATCCTGCAAAAGAGACTCTACCTCACTAGGTAGAGGGTTAGAGTTATGATTCAAATATAAATCCTTGTACACACAAATGTACATCTCTTGCTTTGCAAAGCAAGCCCTCTTTATCTCACTCTCCCTGGCAATTAAACACTCAATATTCTTTTGATCTCCACTCAATTAAACTGGATGCATATAGTTTTTAACGGATTGTCCTCAAATTGACTCTTGTTATAAGGATTAAGACGGAATAAAAATGAGAACTTTAGGAATTAGAGTCCTTAATCCTCAAAACTGGCGCCCACTTCTATTGAAGAAGAAAGAACAAATACAAGCTTTGCTCTTAAATTAATAATGGCGCATACAAACAGGTAAACAAGAAGAATGAAATGCTAAAGGTGCAAGCTTTAAGAATGATGGCGCATAAGTAAAAGAACGCAACAAATAGAACAAAATAAAAAGATGGAAAATAAGACAGAAAATGGAAGAAGACGCCACACTCTCAAGAGAGTGATAAGTCCGGTGAAGATTTGCCACAAGAGAAAAGAAGCTCTTGATAAGAATCAGAAATGGTTCATCCAAGAAGCTAAGAGGCTTAGCTCTCACAAACTCACAATGGAGTGCAAATAAATTCTGATTTCAAAAGTGCTGAATTAGGAGAGTACAAAGGCTTTTTATAGCCATAATGGTAATCAATTCCCTCCCTCCTTTCCTAATAGTGTAGCGGCCAAACCTACTTGGAGGAGGCAGCAAGTTGGCGCTCCCCAAGTCTAAACCTAGCTCAAAGATATGGGCCAAGCCCAATTAGCAAAGCTGCAACACTTCCTAAGATCCTATGTGCTTAGTTAGCCCAAAACAAGTAGGATCTTATTACAAAATTATCCCAAATGGAAAATACAACCAAACTGAATTTAAAAATGTTCAAATACTTAATTTAAATAAATTAAAAGAACGACTAGGGTGATATCATGCCCCCACATTGGGTTCTTCATCAACTTGGATTATTTGGACTATCTTGAGAGTTGGGCCTTCGCGAGTTGGTTTGAGAGATAGAAAATAGTTGACTTCTTTGTCCAAAGCCTCTTTAGCCTTCTTAGTCCTTGACCTCGTCATTGGGCCTCCAAGTCCTTGTAGAGCATCATTGGGCCTTGCATTTATGGGATGGTTTCCATTTGAGCTTCCTTGGTCTTCATCAATTGGTCCAAAAGGTCATCTATCTTACGCAAATGATACTTTTTCTTGATGGTAACTTTATGGCTAAATGACCTTTTTGGTCTCTTAACATATTTTTTTAGGTTCTATTTGGTCCCATAACTTTTAAAAGTGTCAATTTGGTCCTTTAATTTAACTCTGTTAACTCAAGTTAGTCCTTTCTGTTAACTTTCTCTGATGTGGCATTCACATAGCAAACCATTGTCTTACGTGGACAAAAATGTATATTCTTTTAATACACGTAGCAAACCATTTTCTTAAAGGCATTTTGATTACCCATGACATTTCTTCAACACTGATTGCCCTGAAAAAATAATTACTTTGATTATCTCACATTCAAACAATTCTCAAGTTAGTCCTTTCTGTTAACTTTCTCTGATGTGGCGTACACGTAGCAAACCATTGTCTTAAAGGCATTTTCATTACCCAGGACATTTCTTCAACACTGATTGCCCAGAAAAATAATTATTTTGATTACCTTACATTCAAACAATTCTTCAATAGTGATTGCCTAGAAAAATTCTTTAATACAAGAACCCATTTCAAGTTTCCAATAACCATCAACCACAACACCCCTAACAAGTATGGAAATGAAGGGGCTTGATCTATAAAATGAACTAATTGGACACACAGGGGTACATTCAGTCACTGTAGAAAAAAAATACTTAAAAATCCCATAGCAGTACATCCATACACATGGTCTTTCTCTTCATATTCACCACTTCAACCAACAACATCAACAAAAAACAGAAACAGTAACAAAAACAAAAAAACACATACAGAAGCAGTGGGATGAGAGAAGAAAAACAGGGAAAAGGAAATCCGGGTGAGGGGGTGAACCCCCGCCCCTCTCTCAGTCTTTCCCTTCTCTCTTTCACTCACTTCTCGTTTTTTCCCTCTCCCTCTCTACTTCATCCCTTTTCTTATTTTTTCACCCAACCCCCTATGTGTGTGTGGTTGCCGATGGCAAATCCATGGTGGAGAGGGTGGCGAGTTGGTGAGTCCAGATCTGGCGGTGGCTAAAGGTAGGGTGGTGGTGTAAGGGAAGGGAGACGAAGAAGTGGCAGCCCTAGATTGGGAGAGAATTAGGGAGAATTAGGGTTTAAATGAAAGGAGAATTAAGCTTTGAATTATGGTCTTTTTAAGTTTAATTATTTTATTTTTAAAATTGATAAATGACATGTGGCATTTAAATAATATTATTTTTGTCCACGTCAGACAACCGTTTGCCATGAATATGCCACGCCAAGAAAGCTAACACCGTTAGTGTACATAGTGATGAGAAGGACTAATTTGGGTTAACAGAGTTAACTTTAAGGACCAAATTGACAACTTTAAAAGTTATGGGACCAAATTGAACTTCAAAAATAAGTTAAGGGACCAAAAAGGTAATTTAGCCAAACTTTATTCAATTTCCTATAATCTACACATAACATCATACTCCCATCCTTCTTCTCTATATCAGATTACTTTTTTATATTAAATTTTTAATCAATTTTTATAATTATATTAAATTATTTTGTAATTAACCTTAATTAACAAAAAAGTTTTATGAACATTACATAGACAACCCGTCAAAACTCCATTTATGCTCGCAGGCATATTCGGCATGAACTTTCTCACGGTCTCCTGTAAAAAAAAATGTGTATTTTCTTTTTAGTGAAATTATAGTATTTAAAGATAAATAAATCTATTCGAAACAAAAAATGTAACATTTTTTTTATGAACATTGCAGAGGCAACCCATCAAAACTCCATGTATGCTCGCAGATATATTCGACGTAAGCTTCCTTACTTCCTGTTCAAAAAAAATGTTAACAAATTTTTTCCCTTGAAATTACAGTTTTTAAGGATAAATAAATCGATTTCAAAACAAAAAATGCAGCCTTTTTTTATGAACATTGTAGAGGCAACCCGTCAAAACTCTATGCATGCTCGCATGCATATTCAGCATGAGCTTTCTAACAGTGTCATGTTCGAAAAATAGTTTGTTGTTTATATATAAAAATATAAAGATAAAGATATATCCATTTATATCTCACCATATAAAATATTGTGAAAATATTGAGGACAAAAAAAAATTGTGAAAATATTTTAAAAAGTAATTTAACAAAGTGATATCACTGTGATACGTGATTTTTTTTTATATTGCACTGTGATATATGATTTTTTTAATAATAATAATAACCAATTATTTAATTATACTATTTTTATTTTGTATCAAATATCCTGCATGGTATCAATCACTGAGATGCATATTGTGATTTGTCGTCAATATTAAAAAAGTATTTAAAATATATGAATAAATAAATTACAATCGTAGATCATTTAAGGTTAAAATATGTTTTTGGTCCCTCAAATTATATCAATGTTTGCTTTTGGTCCTCCAAAAAAAAATCGTAGCTTTTTAATCCCTAATATTTTGAAATTACTGTTCTGTTCGACCCTCACATAACTCTGTTTCCAGCTTAAGAAATAGGAGCAACGTGGCAATGAATCAGTAGCAATGTGGCAACAAATCAGCTCCAGCGTGGAAATGGGAAATAAAAAAGGAAACCGAAAAAAAGGAAAGGGATTAAGTCCCTCGATTTGAAGATACAGAGCAAAAGGAATCCTAATTTCTCAATCTGATTTCCTCGATCACCTCCATTGTGTACACGAGTCCGATGTGCTTCCCTACGTTCGCAAGAAGTTGTTGAAGCAAAACACCGATTGAAGAAGTGTTGTATCATATTGAAGGTATGTTGAGTGTAAACCCAATTTTCTTCATTGCCTTTTTATTGCTTTTCTATGCGTGTGAACTATAACATCCCAATTTTTGAGAAAAATTGTTTTAACAATAAAATCTTGAATACGTGAAGGTAAGTCGTAGAGACTGATCACCTCAATGATTTACTGAGAGTACGATGAACTTTTTTGATCTATTTAAAATAATTGATTTATTTTAGATAATTATTATTTATGATGTCAATTCAAATTAATAGACAGCGTAGATGTATGCTGCTTTTAATGGGAATTCATCATCTGAGTCTTCATTGAGTTTTTTGTTTGACGCGGTAACGCGTATTTTTGTTGGCTAAGAAAGTGATTGAATTTAATCAAGATAAAATTATATTTGAGTATCGATATTTATTATTAATTTATGGTTCAAATCTTGTCAAAAAACTCTTTGAAAGTTTCGTCGTGTTTTGAGCTGCCGGGTAAAATTTACCCGCGATAAAATTTGAAACGGACTCTGATTTCGATAAAAATCGAAACATGAGTATTTTATAATATTTATGATTGATTGTGAGTGTCTTTATAATTTTTTGATGAAATTATTATACGAGAATATTTTGTGGCACGCGTAAAAACTTTGCGATTTTTCGACATCGAGACCCTTTGTGCACGCGTTGAGCTTGTTTGGACAGCAACAAAATTTCTGAAAGGGCTTGGGTCATGCATGAACTAAAGGGAGTACATGCAATAAGCCAAGTGTTTGTCATGCAACAAAGTCAAGTGCCGCTTGTTATGTAAATCACATGCATCTTGCCATTTACATTACATGCGACAAGGCCATGTGTTATCACATGCAATAAGGCATGGTGTTAAGGGCTTGGGTCATGCATGGATTAAGGGAAAAGAAGTGATGAGACTAGCTAGAGTGGGTGGAAGGGGTTTTGATTGGGTGTAAGAGAGGTGGTGTAAGTGAGGAGTATGGTTTAAGACATAATCTTGTGTCATAGGATCCTACCAAAATCTTTTCTCCCTCCTTCCTTTTATTGGCTGCAGCGCACCCCACCCTCCCTTAGCCTATAAATATGTCACTTTGTCCTTCATTTTTACACCCTTGGAAGCTTGTCTTAGTGAAAGAAAAAAAATTGAGTGAGCGTGAGAGTTGGAGCAAACACTTCTCTTTTCTTCTTTCCTTGCCCTAAGCCATGACACTTGTGGGCTTTGGGGTAAGATTCTTGCTTCATTTTAAATGGTATTGCTGCTAGTGTTTCATTGTTGTTGGTGTTGTTGCATTGTCTTTCCTTTCTTGTAGTTTTGTTGTTGTTTCATGGTTTCAAAGAAAGAGATAATTAGTAAGTATTGTGGTGTTTTAGTTCTAGAATGTGATTTAAAACCTCTTGACAATGAGAATCTTCAACTTGAGAAAATCTATGTGTTTCCAAGAAAAAGATTGAGTCAAGAAAATGTGTTAGTTTAATTCTTGTTGAAAAACTGCACTGACATATGTTTAGTGTTTTTGACATAACGTTTTCCACACATAACCGTTTTTGTTGATTCTTAATTTTCTGGAAACTAGACACATTTCTCTACATTTTGCGCACAAAGTTTACTGAATTTGGTTGAGTATTGATAATTTAAAATGCGTTACAATTTGGAAGATAGAAGTTGTCCTTTTCTGTACATTCGAAAATGGTTTTGCAAAACTGCACCGAATGGCTTATGATTTGTTAAATTAAATTTCACTTTCAAAAACTAGACACTCCAAGCTTTCTAGGAAGTGATCATTTACTTAAATCCGACATCGTTTACTATATTAATAAAATCGGTGAAGTTGGAGGACAGATTTGATGTTTGCATGCGTTTGAGTCAATGCTAAAAGTTTTGATCATGTTGTTTTGAGTTTGGATCTTAATGATAAGGAACAAGTCCAGGGCTTGAATCCTTAGAAAGATAGATGGAGTTTCTTTTCAAAAAATTTAGTGTTTAAGTATTGAAAATTTTCTAAAATTGTTCAGTACCTTCAAACCTTGTTCTACATCTTTGAGTATCGGTAATAAGTTAGGACTTGAAGTGTTTTGATTAAGGGTAGGGTAGTGGAAACCGTGGCTGTTTCTAGGAATTTAAGGTTCTAATTTGTTTACTAAGCCCTAAGTGACTCTTGATTAGGATCGTATGCACGAGATCGTGATCGGATTCGTGGTAGAGATCGTGTGTGCTGTAACGACCCAATTTTCTGTAACGTGTTTCATACGTGCTGAGTTAATGTTAAGAATTTTTATTCAGGAAATCAGGATAATCTTTCCCTAATTGTTTTGTCATCTTCTTAAGTGACCTTAGATATATATTTCTCTAAATTTGATAATTGAATATCTTTCTTAAATGTTACCTTAGTGTTGTTGTGTTGTTATTATTATTATTATTATTATTATTATTATTATTATTATTGCTTCTAATAAAAGCTAGTATATGTTTATTAAAGGAGCTCAAGAATTTATATGAGTAATAACCATGTAGTCATGCATAAGTTTATATGTGTGTAGTAGGAACCATGTGCTATGCGATTGCTTAAAGAAGTGGCTGACATGCTTCTAGAGTTTTGTTTTTTTTTTCTTTCTTTCTTCTTAATAAAACAATTGCATAGAAGAAGCACACATTCTACTCCCATTTTCAGGTGCAGCCAACGTGATTATTACTTTTCAACTATTATTGCACCGCATGCAAACATAGTTGGCACCGTCTTTGAAAAATATTAGTAGCAGCCTTTCTCTTTTCTTTTCTCAAAAAAAAAAAAAAAATCTGCGCCATCTTTGATTTGTTGTAGCTTGACCTTGTTATAGGTGGTATATGTGATTGGTGGGAAGTCAAAAAGTTAGCTAGAATAAGAAGATTAGGCAGCAGGATTTTCTTTCATTTAGGCACGGCACTAAAGTTTTATAATTGTTTAAGGTAGAAAATGACAATCACATGCGCCACCTACTTCCTTCATTTATGCGCTGCACATCCATTTTGTTTTCATTTTTTCAAAGCCGCACAAGAAAAGTGGGCACCGTTTTGCTTTGTTGAAAAATGATGGTTACGTGTTTTTATGTTTCCATTGAATTGTCCAGTTGTGGCAATAATAAATTGTGGAGCCTTGTGTTGGCCACTACTTTAATCAAAAACATATATATAAACCTTCCACTTGCTTCTAATAATGCGATAGTCAATCCAAGGGCTGGACTTCTTGGCAATTAAAAAAACACATTCAGCCTCATCTTTGCTTACATTTTATATAGAATAATATATTCTTTAGTTATATAAACATATCACGTGGGTCTAGCCACACCTTTTGCTTACTTAGTATATTCTTTGTTGTAGACATATCAATTCACGTGGGCCTTGCTTGGTTTATTTTTTAAAGCCATTCACATAACATGCAAATTCCATCTGACATGCGAATTCCTTAGGCAACATAATAAATTAATACCCATTTGCTTCCAAATTTCGGCTGCATGTTTTGACAAAAAAAAGGAGGAAGTGTCCTACTTGCTTCTATTTATTTATGCGCTAAACACAAGGATGGAGGGATAAATTGAAAGTCAGTATTTCATTCCCTTTGAGTTAGTCCATCTCCTTGATATATATTGAGACATAACCGAAACACATGTTCCTGTACTCAATAAGCATATCCTACCTAAGTTTCTATTATTTTGCCCTCACATACTTAGTCTAGATAATAAGACCTTCCATTTATTAAAATTCCTTCACCCTTCCCTAATCCTTTTCCATCATCCAAATTCGACTAAAGAAAATAAAAGCAAGCTTGTAGAAGCAGCACAAAACAAGGAACCAGAGGAAATACAGAGCAAGAACCGGTAGGAGCTTGCGTAGGAAAATTCAGGTGGGAGAAAGAATGCATTTTCATTGGGTTCTGTATAGTAGAAATGTTTGTGTGACATGTGTAGGGTGACCTAAGCCCTACTAGAGGTTGATGTCAGTAACACCTAAGGATAGGGGTTACGGTGTGCCACATCTAAGGATAGACGTGGTAGACCCTTCAACCAACTTAGGAATATTTTATATGATTGTCTGATAATATGTTTGACTGTAAATTGTGATATATGTGCTCTATATGAATGACAACATGCTTAGGGTAATGTGATTAATTGTGTATTATGTGGAATATGTGTGTACGTTGTTTTAACATGCTATATGCCTGAGTATTTCTGCTAATATGCATTAATATGATAGAAAGGGTATTTTTGGGAATGTGTGCATAACATGATGTGAGGCATATGATTATGAAGTGTCGGATGCATGCATATGATATTGCATTAGTAACCACTCCATTCTTGACGGGAATGTGACGTGGAGAGAATCCCTAACGGGAAAGGGGATATCTCGCATAGCGAGTTAGATCCACTCCGTTCTCTGTCGGGAAAGGGAGAAAGCGGGCGTCCCTAACGGGAAAGGGGAGGAGGATTCCTATCGGAAAGGGCATACCTCGTGGACTAGGCTAGTGTCGCCTGCTCTGTCGGGAAAGTGGAGGCGGGAGTCCCTATCGGGAAAGGGGGACGGCAACCTAACGGAAAGGGGGTTCGCCATTAAGTATTCCTAACGGAAAAGGGGAGTACAGTGACAATAGTAAAAGAAAAGATGCCATGACGCACAAATCATTGAGAGACATGGGGTAAGTGGAAGAGGGTAATTAGATTCTATTTATTTATATGTGATTATTTGTTTGAACTGTCTAGCATTCATTCTACTTATGCTTTACCCGTTTTTTTTTGATGGATGTGTTATTCTTATCTCCCTGTGTTTGTATATTTTCTGTATATGTATCTCCGTTGTATTTGATTGTGTTGAGGAAGATGTAGCAGCTGTTGATGGAGCAGATCCTAGCGATACTGTCAATCTCGAGGTAGGCCCAGAAGAGTTCTCGAGTTGCAGTGCAAGTCGATTCCGTAGTAGGAACTCTCGGCATCTACCTCGCTAGTGGTCTTCGTCTTTTGGCCGTGAGTCTTTGTACTATTGTTTTGCTTAGTTTTTGGTGTGTTCAATGAGGCGCAACTTAGCCTCACAGGTTTACATTTTGGATGATCAGATTGTACTATTTGCACTACGCTACTTTTGCACTCGATAACTTAGGCCATACCGATGAGGCCATCTTTTGAGAAAACCTAAATATGTATTTTCGTGACGCTAGTTACTTCACCGTAATGACGTCGTCGTTTTATTTATGCCTTCGCTTTTGTTTCCCCGTAAATATTATTAACGCTAATTGAGCGAGTTAGGCTTATTATAAGAATAAAGCATGAATAGGACGGCGGGGTGTTACATTTGTGGTATCAGAGCAGTTCGGCCCTAACCGGACTGTGAGGTCATTTGGGATGTTAATTCTGGCTGAGTCTAGTCGTATTCCCATCGAATATGACTATTTTTAGAAGTTGGGTAGAATGTCCGTGTTACCTTTATTGTTTTAGGTAAAGGTGACCAATTGTCAATTCATAAGATATATCATACTTCTATGATTCTTTATATCTTATGGATCTCGAGCTAATGATTTCTTTCCAGGACTTCATGGCTCGTCATGCACTCCACGCGTGAGAGAGTGTACGAAGCAAGGAATGGAGAGACCTCGAGAGTCGGAGGAGGTCATGATTCAGATGAGACTTTGAGATCTGTCAGGGATTTAGCAACTGCTATGCTTTAGCAGGCACAATAGAATGCCCAGTTTCTGCAGGCTGCCCAGACTAGGAGGGAAGAGAGAAGTGATGACAATGGTATGACGGTTTTTCTGAAGGCAAATCTTCCACAGTTTGACGGGGAGTTTAACCCCGAAGGAGCTGAGAAGTGGATTCAGGAGATTGAGAAGATCTTTGTGGCTATGAACACTCGTGAGGAGAGAAAGGTATCTTTTGCCTCTTTTATGCTGATTGGTAATCTTGAGTCTTGGTGGAGAGGGGTAAGAAGAGGTTACCTGGAGGAGCAGAAGTGTAGTGAATTGGGAGTTGTTTAAAGAGAGTTTCCTAGAGAAGTTCTTTCCTAGGTTGAACCGCAAGGAGAAGGAAAAGGAGTTCGAGAGTTTAAAACTGGGTAATATGACTGTAGGTGACTATGCTACTCGATTTGAGGCTTTACTGAAGTATTCAGAGTTCTACCGCTTACATCCTAGTGAGCTGTGGATGTGTCAAAGGTTTCAGGACGGACTGATCAAGTATGAGATCTGCAGGACTGCTTTCACCGCTGAAGTTGACACGATTTCCAGATTTGGTGGAACAGAGTATGGAGCTTGAGAGTATGGACAAAGAGAGAGATCAACAGAGGAGTGGTGGTCCCATTAGGAGTGGAGGTAGCGGTGCCAGAGGTGGTGCATCGAAAGGAAATAGTGGGCATAGTGGAGGTAGGTTTCAGCGGGGCAGAGCCGGACCCTATTCTAGACCGGCACAGCCTGATACTACTGTAGGTGTGGGAGCTATGGTAAGAGCTCAGGGATGCTTTAGGTGCGGAGGTCCGCATCTGATAAAGGATTGTACAGTGCCAGCTAGTGGGGGAGAGTCAAAGCAATGCTATCAGTGTGGTAGGACGGGGCACTTGGCTAGAGACTGTTGGGGAGGGCAGAGAGTTGTAGGTAGGCCTGCTGCAGGTGGACGTGGAGGAAGAGGAAACGGAAATGGTGCAGGACGTGGTGGTGCAGGTCGTGGTGGAGCAGGACGAGGAGGAGCTAGTGCAGACAGACCTTTGGCTTCAGGGAGAGTATTTACTGTGAGGGGAGCTGAGTCCTCTCAATCGCGTGATCTAATACAAGGTATGTGCCTAGTCTCTGGTAAACTCTTATCCGTATTGTTTGACTGCAGGGCTACACATTCTTTCATTTCACTCGCATGTGTGGATCATTTAAGATTGCCTGTTTCTTCTTTACCTTGTAAACTGGTAGTTTCTACTCTTACTAGTGATCCTTTGACTACTACATCTATTTGCCTTAATTGTCCAATCACCATAGAGAATAGGAATTTCCTAGTAGACCTTGTTTGTTTACCTATGCAAGATTTAGATGTTATCCTAGGAATGGGTCAGCTATTGCTAACCATGTGTTCCTAGATTGTTCCCGTAAGACCCTTACCTTTGCTGAACAACCTTGTATGGTATCTGCCAATGAAAGTCAATTTACCACTAGCGGTACCTCTCAGAAATACATGATGTTATTTTCAATGGAAGCTAAGGAGACTCCTAGCTTTGACTCTTTGCCTGTAGTGAGAGAATTTCTAGAAGTGTTTCCAGATGACGTTCGGGATTACCCCAGGCAGAAATAGAATTTGCAATAGACCTTATCCCCGGAACTGGACCTATATCCATAGCACCTTATAGAATGTCCCCTGCAGAATTAGCAGAGTTGAAATCCCAGTTGGACGATTTAATCAAGAAAGGATTTATTAGACCTAGTGTCTCACCATGGGGAGCGCTTTGTTGTTTGTGAAGAAGAAGGATGGGACTGCAAGGATGTGCATTGATTATAGGCAACTTAATCGGGTAACGATTAAGAACAAGTACCCTTTGCCTAGAATTGATGATTTGATGGATCAATTGAAGGGAGCGATGATATTTTCTAAGATTGACCTTCGATCTGGTTATCATCAGATTAGGGTCAAGAAAGAAGATATTCCTAAGACTGCCTTTAGATCTAGATATGGATATTATGAGTATTTGGTTATGCCATTTGGTGTGACTAACGCTCCGGCAGTGTTCATGGACTACATGAATCGGATCTTTAGACCGTTCTTAGATAAATTTGTAGTCGTCTTCATTGACGACATACTGATTTATTCGCATACGGAAGGAGAACATGTGGAGCTAAACTGTCAAAGTGTGAGTTCTGGCTTGAAGAAGTGCAATTTCTTGGGCACGTGATCAACAGGGATGGAATTGCTGTAGATCCCTCAAAGGTGGAAGCTGTGACCAAGTGGGAAAGGCCTAAGTCGGTAAGTGAAATTAGGAGCTTTTTGGGCTTGGCAGGATACTATAGGAGATTCATTGAAGGATTTTCGAAGATAGCCTTACCAATGACCCAGTTGACAAGAAAGGAGAACCCGTTTGTGTGGTCTGATAAATGTGAAGAAAGTTTCCAAGAATTGAAGAAGCGGTTGACCACATCCCCTGTGTTAGTTTTACCCAATCCCTCAGAGAATTTGAAGTGTATTACGATGCCTCGTGCAAGGATTAGGTTGTGTTCTCATGCAAGAAAGAAAGGTAGTGGCGTATGCGTCAAGACAATTAAGGATTCACGAAAGGAACTACCCTACCCATGACCTTGAACTTGCAGCAATAGTATTTGCATTGAAGATTTGGAGGCATTATCTTTATGGAGCAAAGTTCACGGTATTCAGTGATCATAAGAGCCTGAAATACATTTGACTGTAAGGAGTGAATATGAGACAATGAGGTGGATGGAGTTTATTAAGGATTATGAATTCGAGTTGCAATATCACCCAGGAAAAGCTAATGTGGTAGCTGATGCTTTAAGTAGGAAATCTCTACATGTGTCAGCCTTGATGGTGAAGGAGTTGGAGTTAGTGGAGCAATTCAGAGACCTGAACTTAGGAGTGCAACTATATAAGAATAAGATGTGTTTGGGGCAAATTGTTGTGACCAAAGAATCGCTGCAGGAGTTGAAGGAGAGGCGAGGGCTTGATGGCGGTTGGTTAAGGTTAAGGGTTCAATAACAGATGGCGTAACTTCTGAATTCAATATCAAGACGGATGGAGTGATGAGATTTGGAGACCGAGTTTGTGTTCCTCACGACTTGGAACTTCGAAGAATGATTCTGGAAGAAGCTCATAGGAGTAAGCTTAGTTTTCATCCGGGTACTACTAAGATGTATCAGGATTTGAAGAAGATGTTTTGGTGGCCAGGAATGAAGAAAGATATAACAAACTTTGTCATGTCTTGCCTGGTGTGCCAGAAGGCAAAGATTGAACATAAGATGCCAGTAGGATTATTGCAATCATTGGATATTCCTGTGTGGAAGTGGGATGGAATAGCAATGGATTTTGTCGTAGGATTACCTAGGACGCCGAAGAAGTTTGATGCAATATGGGTGATTATAGATCGGTTGACCAAAAGTGCTCACTTTATTCCGATTGGAGAGAAATACCCTCTGGAGAGGTTGGCTCAGATATATATCAAGGAGATTGTGAGGTTGCATGGTGTTCCTTCGAGCATCATCAGTGATAGAGACCCAAGGTTTACATCTAGATTCTGGAATGAATTGCAACGAGCTTTAGGGACCAAGTTGAGATTGAGTTCAGCTTATCATCCTCAAACGGATGGTCAATCGTAATCTAACAATCCAATCCCTAGAAGATTTGTTAAGAGCTTGTGTGTTGGAGCATGTAGGAAGTTGGGATGAATTCTTGCCTTTAGTAGAATTTACCTATAACAATAGTTTTCACTCGAGTATAGGTATGGCGCCATTTGAGGCATTATATGGAAGGAAGGGTAGAACTCCTGTGTGTTGGTTTGAGACAGAGATACTCAAGTTTTAGGTTCAACTAGTGCAAAGAAACCACGGAACAAGTCGGGAAGATCGTAGAGAAGATGAAAGCAAAGACAAGATAGGCAGAGGAGTTATAGCAATCACAAGAGAAGACCTCTAGATTTCCAGGAAGGAGATCATGTTTTCTTGAGAGTGACACCTAGGACTGGAATTGGCAGAGCCATCAAATCTAGAAAGCTAACCCCTAGATTCATTGGACCTTTCCAAATTCTTCGTAAAATTGGCCAGTAGCTTATCATATAGCCTTACCACCTAACCTATCTAGACTTCATGATGTTTTTCATGTTTCACAACTTCGTAAATATTTTCCCGATCCATCACATGTGCTTGAACCTGAGTCAATACAATTGAAAGAGAACTTAGAGTACGGCGTTACTGTGCACGGATTTTAGATAGGAGGATGAAAGAACTTCGTGGTAAAACTATTCCTTTAGTCAAGGTTACGTGGGATGATGTGACCTGGTGACTTGACTTGGGAGCGTGAAGATGAGATTCGTCGCCAGTACCCTCATTTATTTTCAGGTGCGTGATTTCGGGACTAAATCTCTTTTAAGGGTGGTAATGTAACGACCCAATTTTACGTAACGTGTTTCATACGTCTTTGAGTTAATGTTAAGAATTTTTATTCAGGAAATCAGGATAATCTTTCCCTAATTGTTTTGTCATCTTCTTAAGTGACCTTAGATATATATTTCTCTAAATTTGATAATTGAATATCTTTCTTAAATGTTACCTTAGTGTTGTTGTGTTGTTATTATTATTATTATTATTATTATTATTATTGCTTCTAATAAAAGCCAGTATATGTTTATTAAAGGAGCTCAAGAATTTATATGAGTAATAACCATGTAGTCATGCGTAAGTTTATATGTGTGTAGTAGGAACCATGTGCTATGCAATTGCTTAAAGAAGTGGTTGACATGCTTCTAGAGTTTTGTTTTTTTTCTTTCTTTCTTCTTAATAAAACAATTGCATAGAAGAAGCACACATTCTACTCCCATTTTCAGGTGCAGCCAACGTGATTATTACTTTTCAACTATTATTGCACCGCATGCAAACATAGTTGGCACCGTCTTTGAAAAATATTAGTAGCAGCCTTTCTCTTTTTCTTTTCTCAAAAAAAAAAAAATCACGCCATCTTTGATTTGTTGTAGCAACCTTGTTATAGGTGGTATATGTGATTGGTGGGAAGTCAAAAAAGTTGCGCTAGAATAAGAAGATTAGCGTGAGGATTTTCTTTCATTTAGGCACGGCACTAAAGTTTTATAATTGTTTAAGGTAGAAAATGACAATCACATGCGCCACCTACTTCCTTCATTTATGCGCTGCACATCCATTTTGTTTTCATTTTTTCAAAGCCGGCACAAGAAAAGTGGGCACCGCTTTGCTTTGTTGAAAAATGATGGTTACGTGTTTTTATGTTTCCATTGAATTGTCCAGTTGTGGCAATAATAAATTGTGGAGCCTTGTGTTGGCCACTACTTTAATCAAAAACATATATATAAACCTTCCACTTGCTTCTAATAATGCGATAGTCAATCCAAGGGCTGGACTTCTTGGCAATTAAAAAAAAACACATTCAGCCACACCTTTGCTTACATTTTATATAGAATAATATATTCTTTAGTTATATAAACATATCACGTGGGTCTAGCCACACCTTTTGCTTACTTAGTATATTCTTTGTTGTAGACATATCAATTCACGTGGCCCTTGCTTGGTTTATTTTTTTAAAGCCATTCACATAACATGCAAATTCCATCTGACATGCGAATTCCATAGGCAACATAATAAATTAATACCCATTTGCTTCCAAATTTCGGCTGCATGTTTTGACAAAAAAAAGGAGGAAGTGTCCTACTTGCTTCTATTTATTTATGCACTAAACACAAGGATGGAGGGATAAATTGAAACTCAGTATTTCATTCCCTTTGAGTTAGTCCATCTCCTTGATATATATTGAGACATAACCGAAACACATGTTCCTGTACTCAATAAGCATATCCTACCTAAGTTTCTATTATTTTGCCCTCACATACTTAGTCTAGATAATAAGACCTTCCATTTATTAAAATTCCTTCTCCCTTCCCTAATCCTTTTCCATCATCCAAATTCGACTAAAGAAAATAAAAGCAAGCTTGTAGAAGCAGCACAAAACAAGGAACCAGAGGAAATACAGAGCAAGAACCGGTAGGAGCTTGCGTAGGAAAAATTCAGTGGGAGAAAGAATGCATTTTCATTGGGTTCTGTATAGTAGAAATGTTGTGTGACATGTGTAGGGTGACCTAAGCCCTACTAGAGGTTGATGTCGATGAACACATAAGGATAGGGTTACGGTGTGCCACATCTAAGGATAGGCGTGGTAGACCCTTCAACCAACTTAGGAATATTTTATATGATTGTCGATAATATGTTTGATCAGAATTGTGATATATGTGCTCTATATGAATGACAACATGCTTAGGGTAATGTGATTAATTGTGTATTATGTGGAATATGTGTGTACGTTGTTTTAACATGCTATATGCCCGAGTATTTACGCTAATATGCATTAATATGATAGAAAGGGTATTTTTGGGAATGTGTGCATAACATGATGTGAGGCATATGATTATGAAGTGTTGGATGCATGCATATGATATTGCATTAGTAACCACTCCATTCTTGACTGAATGTGACGTGGAGAGAATCCCTAACGGGAAAGGGGATATCTCGCATAGCGGTTAGATCCACTCCGCTCTCTATCGGAAAAGGAGAAGCGGGCGTCCACTAACGGGAAAGGGGAGGAGGATTCCTATCGGAAAGGGGCATACCTCGTGGACTAGGCTAGTGTCGCCCCGTGCTCTATCGGGAAAGGGAGACGGGAGTCCCTATCGGGAAAGGGGGACGGCAACCTAACGGAAAGGGGGTTCGCCATTAAGTATTCCTAACGGAAAAAGGGGAGTACAGCGACAATAGTAAAAGAAAAGATGCCATGACACACAATTCATTGAGAGACATGGGGTAAGTGGAAGAGGGTAATTAGATTCTATTTATTTATATGTGATTATTTGTTTGAACTGTCTAGCATTCATTCTACTTATGCTTTACCCGTTTTTTTTTTATGGATGTGTTATTCTTATCTCCCTGCGTTTGTATATTTTCTGTATATGTATCTCCGTTGTATTAGATTGTGTTGAGGAAGATGTAGCAGCTGTTGGTGGAGCAGATCCTAGCGATACTGTCAATCTCGAGGCAGGCCCCGAAGAGTTCTGAGTTGCAGGCAAGCTGGATTCCAGAGTAGGAACTCTCGGCATCTACCTCGCTAGTGGTCTTCAGTCTTTTGGCCAGGAGTCTTTGTACTATTGTTTTGCTTAGTTTTTGGTGTGTTCAGTCGAGGCGCAGCTTAGCCTCACAGGTTTACATTTTGGATGACTGTATTATACTATTTGCACTACGCTTACTTTTGCACTCTGATAACTTAGGCCATACTGATGAGGCCATCTTTTGAGAAAACCTAAATATGTATTTTCGTGACGCTAGTTACTTCACCGTGACGCGTCGTCGTTTTATTTATGCCTTCAGTTTTTTTGTTTCCCCGTAAATATTATTAACGCTAATTGAGCGAGTTAGGCTTATTATTAGAATAAAGCATGAATAGGATGGCGGGGTGTTACATGTGCGACTTTGACGTGGATGGAAAGCCTCTAGGTAAGGGCCTCTTCTAGATATGTGTTAAGATATGTTTGTCTATAAGGGCTTCTTCTAGATATATTATGTTGATATGTGTGATTGTGTGTATGGGCATCTTTTAAAAGCATATATTATTGGTGTGTGAATGCATAAATTAATTATGTAATATTTTGATGATATTGTTAAACTGATGAACATGCTTATGTTGTGAGATTATTTTCTTAAATAATACGGATTGTAATTCTCGTGTGAATAATGATACGTTGTGATTATAATCATTATATTGTCGATCATTAACATCATTAACTATATTTGTGAATATGTTTAATGACTGTGATGATTGGGAAGTGCCGAGAGCACGTGAGTTGGGATATCCGTCGCAACGCTGTTAAATAATTAATGATGAAAATTAAGAGGTATTTTATTAAAATCAAAGAGGCACTTAAAAGTGGATTTTTCTAAAAGCCCTAACTAGTAATGGATTCATCATCTTTTATTAAGAAGAAATAAAGTGAGTGTTAGAATAATTAAAATTAATTATTTTCGAACTAATAGTATATTTTCAAATACCATTGTTTTGCAACTACTAGGAGTTTTTGACAAAGAGGACTTTAAGGATAAAGGGTGAGGTTGAGACAATAAGGCGGGCCTCTAGGCTAGGTGAGTCTAGAGAGGGATCCTATTGTGATGATTAACTGTGGTGGTGTATTTATCCTGTTGTGGAAATTATCTGTGGTGCAGAATTGTTTATGCATACATGTATCCCTATGGGGAGATTAAGGAGAGGCTGACCTGTAGTCATCCTGTTGTGGACCAGTGTCTATGCCGATTGAAGCAATCCTGTTGTGGACCAGTGTTAAGGCTGACCTGAAGTAATCCTGTTGTGGACCAGGGTCAATGCTGACCTGTAGAAATCCTGTTGTGGACCAGGTTTACCCAGCAGGGAACCCTTGCGAGGGTGGTGTGGTGATATTCCGGAATCATGTGCATTGTGAACGTGAACACAAGAAAGAGGGGTCGAATTGTGTTCAAAACTTTTCACAAACTTTAAGTTAAAAACACTTTTCTTTGAAAACTATTTGTTATCGAATGCTGAAGAGTAACCGGACGCTGGAAATAAAACTTATGAAAACTTATTTTTATGCGCAAGATAAAAGTAAATGTAGAGCAGTAAAGCAAGAGACACAGAGATTTATACTAGTTCACCACCAACCTGGTAACTACGTCTAGTCCCTTCGTTCCTGAAGGATTTTTCACTATAATCAACTTATTACAAATTTCCTTAAGAGTATTCTACTGTCACAAACTTGACAATACTCTTAACTTCTCAAAGCAACTCAGTACGTTCGAGCCTTTGAGGAACTAAGCCTTTAACTAGGAGAATACAAAGTTCACAAAGTAATTTTCTTTTGAATACAATCAAATAACTCTCACAGAGAGGATTAAAAGATTAAGCTCAAAACAATAACTTTCTAAAAGAAAGAATATAAGACGCTGAAGTTCAGTTCTTGGTTTCCAGAAACTTGGCACGAAACTTGATTGCTCACTTGAGAATAGCTCTTTCAGAATGTAGTTTCTAGCAATCTTCTTCAATGAATACCTTGGGGTCTTTATAGGATTCCTTGAGGGTATTACCGTTGTAGTAATTTCAGCTCCAATTCATTAAGTGAGGAAATTTGAATTTCTGTCCTTTTCTTCCTTTCCAGAAAATATCAAAATAGTACACATTTCCGTTATGGTACTATCTTCTTTTCACAATTGCCTTGTACGAATTTTGTCTTATACTAAAGGTGTCACCTTTGATACCTCGTACATCAGAATGAGCGCACAAAATCAAATTCGAATTCTGTTCCAAAACAGCTGAGGTAAAAGAGCATAAACGTGTCCATCACGTGCCTCAATAATAAGACCAGATGCTTGCTCAGAAAGTAGGATGGAAGCTCGCAGCAATTGATTAATCCACGTGTCAAAAGATAACACTATCAGACGCTCACTATAAGCAAGATGCTGGAGTTAGCCGGATGCAGACACACATGGAAGGTATTCAATTCTCTTGTGAATCTCTTCTTCTTGCTTGAGTGAGTTATAAAACATAAACAATTTTAATACTTCAAGACTTATTAGAAGATAAATTGTTCACTTGTAAATACTTTGTTATCATCAAAACTATTGAGGGTCTAAACTTCTTAATCGTTTAGGTTCCAACAATCTCTCCCTTTTTGATGATGACAAATATCCAAGGTTGATGAACTATTTAGTTTCAAAAATAATTTCAAGGGTCTCCCCCTGAGTTCAACATACTCGGATATAATTAAATATTTTCAAGTATTAGAGTATTTTCAATTATCAGAGCATTTGTAAGATTGTATAATGCATACATGTATCAGAGCATATATTCACATAGTCGTTGAGACTGGATGCTGAGATTATTTTACCAATAAATTGAAGATCAGATGCCAAGATCATTGTACCAATAATAAAAATAAATGTGTCAATGAATATCAATGAGTATCAGAGCAACAAAAAAATGTTAAGTATGATGAATGATGCATGTAGTGTAAAGCTTAAGCGCGTTCATCAAACCTTACTTTTACTCCCCCTTTTGTCATCAGACAAAAAGAGTGTAAAACGCATCATAGTCAAAACGGAATAGAAATATTTGGATTGTACCATAAATTTGACCAAGTAAAGGTTAGAACATTCAATAAATAAGAGTACTAATGCAATAGTGAGAATTGTACCAAGTGGATAAAAATAATACAAAATATTTGAAATAAAAAGAGAATGTTTTTAAGGGTTTGGTGGAGGGGGAAAGATTTGGTTGAGACGTTCCATGAGGAGGTTCACATTGCTTTCCAACTGATTCACCTTCTGATTTGTAGCCATGATAGCTTCAAATTCAGCTCTTGGCAAGATGACAACTTCATCATCTTCAGCATGAGGAGCAAAAGCAGCTTCTAGAATTTGTTCAGCTTGTGCAATAACAGCCCGTTGGGATTCTAGCTTCTGATGCTCTGCAAGCACTTCCTGTGATAGTCTCAATTTCCTTTCCTTTCTTTCTTGAGCCTTCTGAAAGAAATCATCATTTGGTAAACTCCATTTGATGAGTCTTCCAAGCTTCTGTTTCTCAAACTCCATGTCCCTTTCCCATCTAAGCACTATTTCTTCTGGGTAAACAGAAAAATAGTTTCTTTGTGCTTGAACAGGGCATCAACATATTCATCAAACCTTTTCAGCTCTGCTTTTGACAATTCTCTTCTTATGATTTCTCCTGTCTCAGCAAGACACGTACTGAACGCTCATTTTCTTCTAAATAAATCCTTGTTAGATTTTCTTTGTCATCTTCATCTTCCGTGACAACCTTCAAACGAGGCAGAATAGCCTTGTCTTTCCAATCTATTCCCATTCTACTCCAACTGAAGGCAATATCTAGATGTTTGCTAATACCAGCCCATTGGTCTTGCAGTTTAGTGAGACTTGGAGGCCTAACAACAGTACACATGAATAGATCATCAAAGTGGAGAATGGCAAGGTTTGTGTTAGTTAACCTGCTGATAGAGCCGACAGTAGGAATGGTTGCTTTTTCTGCTTTACTACAACTAGATGAGCTGGTGCTCCAAGCATCTTTCTTGAGCAAGTTCAGATAGACTTGTCTAGCTTGGTTTTCAGATAGTTTTTTTAACCGGAAGCTGAGACAAAGCTTTTACATTGTATTTTCTGGGAGCTTCCTTGAGTTCCTTAATACCAATTGGCTTTGGAAGTTTTCCAGGAGCTGGTTCCTTCCTCTTCTCAGGAATGGACCATGGTAACCACCTTTGCCTATTTGGCACGGTTTTGACAAATGCTGATAAGGGATTTCTGCCCATGTAAGCTAACACAAGCTTCTTCATTTCAAGGCAGTGAGCCATGAAGGACATTTCATCATCTGAGATCCACCTTCCACACTCTTCCAAAGTGAGATGTTCATGCTATGGCAGATTGTGAAGAAGTTCAACTGAGAAAGGAATAATTCCTCTGTTTGGAGGAGGTCTCAGTCTTCCACCAAAGCAAGTATGCAGTTTCTCATTCTCGTCAGAGAGTGGGGCAATTTCCAATCTTGCAGCCCCTGAAGTGAAAGTCTTCAAGTGCCAGAGAGAAGGGTGATCATATATGGAATGATACTCTTCTTCTCTTACAAACCGTGGTTTGTTTACAGAGGACACAAACTTGTGGGCATCAAAGTGTGTGGTAGGTTTGATAGTGAGAGCAAGAGGTTTGGGAGAGGAAGTCACTTTGACTTTGTAGGTTTTGGGTTTATTTGGAGGGATTTTGAAAAGCTGATTGAAGGGGTGAGAGTGGAGTGAGGTAGAGGTTTGTGGTATAGGGAATGAAAGTGTTTTGGCTTTTGTCGTTAACTGGGAGGTTTGAGGTTTGGTGGATGGAGGTTGTTAAGTGACAATGGTAATGGCTTGTGTTTTGGATTTGGTAGTTTTCTTGGTCTGTGTGTTTGGTGGGTGTGGGTTGTGTGGAGTGTGTTTGTGGAGATGAAACAAAGAGTGGTGGTGTAAGAATGACATCATCAGTATCAAAAGTAGTAACTGAATCATCAATGGTAAAATCCAGTACCTTTGGGTCAAGTTCAGAGTGCCTAACCAATCTCTTTCTTTTTCCTTGAGAGGCAACAATAGGAGGTGGAGGTGGAGGAACTTGTTTCCTTAAGCCAGACACTAAAACAGGTTTTTTAGTTTCTGCCTTTCACTTCTTCTCCAGTATGTTTCTGATGGGGACCTGGTCCTCATCTTCTTCTGGTTCATGTTTTCCTTCTGGTGCAGGAGGCATCTTCTGCTTCTTGCTTCTTGTCTCCCTTGCTGGAGACTCACCAGTTCTCTTTACACCAGACACTGAGCTTCTGGTGGGTTTCTTCACAACTTCACCGACAGTATCATCAGCTAATTCTTCTTGTTCTTGTTTAACCTTCTTGATCATATTACCGGTGATCAATTTCATTCTAACCAAGCTATTGACCACAAAAGTTTCAGGATGCACAATAGCTCCTACTCCAAAATATTTTTGCCTTTCTTCTTCTGGCAAAGCTCCCAACTTTCTTGCAATACTATCCTTAATCATCATTGCAGTGAGAAGAATACCGTAAGGAATGGACTTATTAATGTTTTTCTTGTCAGTAACACCCTTCCTTGAATTAACCAATGCATTGATCAGATTGTTGTAAACCAATCTTGGCAAGTTTATCTTTTTCCCGGCCATGTAGTTCCTCATTATGAACTTCTGTTCATAGTTAACAATGTCACTCGATCCAGCCTTGAGCCAGACGCTCTTGACAATTATCTTGTGAAGCACTCTATAGTAATGTTACTCTCTTTCATCAAGTAGTCTTCAAGTTGATATTTCATCCACAAAAGTTGAGAACTGCAACTTGTTGCTGAGATGTATTCAACTTCTACTGTTGAGAGTACAATTGTGCTTTGTCTTTTGCTTGACCAAGATACAAGATTTGCTCCAAGGAATTAGCAGCCTCCACTTGTACTCTTTCTTTCAATTCGGTCTCCAGCAAAGTCAGCATCACAGAAACCTACTAACTTGTAATCTTTTGATTTCTTATAAAGCAAACCAAGATTAGTAGATCCTTGTATATATCTAAATATTATTTTGACAGCACTCAAGTGTGATTCTCTAGGATCAGATTGAAATCTAGCTCACAGGCAGACGCTGAACATAATACTAGGTCTTGAAGCAGTAAGATAAAGTAGAGATCCAATCATACCTCTGTACATTTTCTGATCTACCTTCTTACCAGTTTTATCTTTACCAAGAATACAAGTAAGATGCATAGGAGTACACATTGGCTTGCAATCCACCATCTTAAATTTCTTTATCAGTTCCTTCATATATTTGCTTTGATGTATATAAATACCATCACTGCATTGCTTGATTTGAATTCCAAGGAAAAACTTCAATTCTCCCATCATGCTCATCTCAAACTCAGTCTACATTAACTTAGAAAATTCTTTGAAAAGATTTTCATTAGCAGCTCCAAAAATGATATCATCAATGTAACGCCCCGTTTTCGAAGCGCTACTAAGCTAGCATCCTGACATAAGTTTACATATTTCCGAAAGGAGGAATACTCTGCTTTGCACGTTTCCCCAAAAATGTGGTTCTTTTTTTTTGAAAAAAAACAACTCCTTTAATAAGAAAGCGGTCAGAGTATTGAGCGACTTCTCAAAACATGGCAGTAAATAACTTAAGACACCAAGTAAAACACATTAACTATACACATTTATTCTCAATCCATAGATGGCAATACACATCTGGAAACATAATAAGCATTTTATTACAACACTGAAATACATAACAATATCCTATAGTTGGTCGACACGTTACACTCCTTACTAGACTGCTAGTAAGTACCACAACCAGAAAGCTGGACGACCATCCTCTACTGTGCCTCTCTACAAATCCATATTCTCCGGGTGCTCTGCCATCTGGGTTACAATCATTGATTGACAGAACCACTGGCAAGGGTCAACTTCTCATCGCAACAAGCTATAGCAATCAATAAGCAATAGCAAACAACAGTACACATATTCCAAGTCGCAACTTGAAACTCTCTCACGACTCATCTCACGCCTCATCTCACGACTCATCTCACGATTCATTTTCTCTCGACTCGACAAATTTTCCGGAAAGCAGACATCGATCCATCCACTGAATACCAGTCATAGCTTTGGGATCTTCGCTCTCCCTAGGTAAGCAGCTCCGGTTCCTTAACGTTGTGACGCTTAGAAGCCCCCGTAGACCAAGAGGACCTAGCACCCTCAGTTGTCCGGGTCACGACTCCTAGACGTCTCGACGACTCGCCTAGCTCTCTCACTTGATGAACAGTTCGCCGCATACGATATTCAAAGAGTGGTATGCAAGATTATTCGACCGCATATCAAATAATAAGAGCATGCTTAATATGAAGAAACGCAATTCAACAACTTAAGCAATAAAAGCAGTTTGCATGGAGAAACGCAATTCAACAAGCAATACACAATTCACAGCATGTATTCAATCTCATATTAAATAATTGCATAACTCAATAATATCAGCAGACATCACATGCTTGACATGCAAATCAAGGAATCCATCCCTCTGCAACTCGATGGAGTTGACAGAGAGGTACGACAAATGTGGGGGGTTGGGTTCAGGAGACCAACCGCAAAGTTTTCACCCAGGATGACTCGGAAAATGGATGACTGCACGACAATAAAATAAACGAAAGGGTTCGAAAACCCTAACCTCGAACTCGGAGAGTTCTCAGACTTCTTCGTATTTAAATAAGCATTTAAATAACAAAAAGCCTAGAAATATCTAAAGTCGCCCTTATCACTTGTCGTCGCTAACGTAGCTCCAACGTCCTCGGGTCCGCGTCGCTCGGTCTCCAGATACACGCTTCCTATCACCACGACAAATTAAATATAATTCTAGTATATCTAACCCTTAGCTCTCACTAACCCTTTTCCTAACCAAAACCCAAATAAGTATTTCACTTAATAGTCACTTAAAAATAATTGAGGTTTTTGAAACTAAAACTTTTCTGGCAGTCCAAGCAACACCAAACAATAAACCATTTTCATAAGTTTTCAAAACCTAATACATACTCAATCAAGCATTTATAAATCAAGTCCACAATTAAAATTCTCCCTCTACTTCCTTCTAGGCCTCTCGGCCACACCCTCTTTTTCTCACCAAAAATTTGCTAAAAACTCCTTTTCATAACTACCACAATTCCAAATCTTTTTTCAAATACACTTCAAGCATTCAAAACATCAAAACACACCAATCATAACTTAAGTACATTAGGGACATGTTATTCAGAGCATTTTCCAAGACATTTTTAAATACACTTAAAGGCAACAAAGCATCAAGTCTTATTTAAGCATAATTCATGCACTTTTTGGAAACATATTCTAAACATTTTTCAAATCAATTTCCATTTCAAAAATCAATTCCTAGAGTAATTAATCTCATCAAAGCATGCTATACATTAATAAACACATAATCTAACCATTAAGCCCTTTCAATTTCCAAGATCTTAACACCTATTCATCAAGAATTTAAGCAAGTTAACAACTAAATTCCTTTTTTCAAAAATACCCCTAGGCCTCACGGCCTCTACCTCTTTTTTTCCAAAATATTTGCAAGACTTTTCTTTCCATAACAATAACCATTCCAAATCAGCTTCAACATGTTACAAGTATTCTTACACATAGCATTTTCTACTTCAAAACACTAATCACAAATAACTAACCTAACTAAGTTTTCACAATTTGTTTTCAAAGCATTTTCAAGACAATTAGGCAATTACCATAACTAACATAGTTAAACCATAACTAAAAGCCTACCAAAACAAAGGTTTTTTTTTTTAAATTCTTTTCAATTCATTCTTTCCCAAAAAATTAAAGAACCACAACTAACTCATTTTCATCAATTCAAAAATCATCCCATCAAATTTTATATCCCTTTCTAGTCCTTCATAAACTAGTTTTTGCATAAAACATAACCTTCAATAAAGCTAGCTCATGCATACAAATTCTAATAACCTTAAAAATAATTCTAATCACTTTATTAAACATCTAACACATAATTAAACATCACACCCTCATGTTCTCATAGTTCAAGAATTGAAAAATTACTAAAACTATCATGTTACACCTAATTAATTTAAACAACAACTTCAATCAACACATATTCAATCCCAATAACACAATTAAGCATTTAATTAGTTGATTCCTCAAGGATCACACCATCTCCCTCTTTCTCATACTTAGGGTTTTCGCCCTCAGGTACCAAAGAGAGATTAGAGATGTTCATCTCCTCATATTCATCATCAACTATCCAAACAACATCACAAATCACCAATTAAGCTAGAACAACAATTTAAACAAACACAAAGGGGAGGGTTTGGGGTGCTGTTTTAGGGCTTCATTTGGGGTGGAAAATTCTGTTTTCCTTCTCATATAAATGCTAGGAAGAATAGCTAAGACAAAGGAGAGAATAACCTAGCAAGAAATCAAGTTTTGGAAGCAAAAATCAAGTGTACAAAAAGGGGGGTGGGTCGCGACTTTAAAACAGAAACTTGGGGGGAGAAAATTTAATTTTTCTCTTACCCAAATTATGTAGATGATGAAGAACTATGTTGGGGTGATGATCTAGAGCAAGTTTGATGAAGAAATCTAGCTCAAAAACTCAATGGAGGTGGAGGTAGCTTCAATGGAGCTTGTCTTGCTCAAGAAGGGAAATGAGAAGAAGATGAGGGTTTTTGGGAGAGGGGGTCGCGAATGGCATCAGGTGGGGGGGTCTCACCCTTCATTTTGCTTAAATAATCAATTTAATAGAATTAGTATTAATAAAAATAAATTAAAGTAATAGTTTTTAAAATAAAAACCACACACATGTGACACTTAAATCACTTTTAGAGATGCTAATCCCATCACTCACTCTAACCAATCTAATCTCACTTCTCTCAAGGTTACCCTCTAATCTAGAGTCTTAAGATTTAAAAACATGGCGACGAGAAACCGAAAAATCGATTTATTTCTCGCCGGAAAAATCCCGAAAAATTAATTCGCGAGGAATTAATTCTTCGCGTGATAATATTATTTCATAAATAATAAAAATAACAATAATCACTCAAAAATGATTAAAACAAGATACGATTCGATTTTCATCGAAATCGGCTCATTTTAAGTTTTATCTGCGGCAGAAACTGCCCGACGATTTGAAATGCGACGAAACTTCATTAGAGTTTTTCGACGATATTCAAACCACGAATCGATATAAAAATATTAATTCTCAATTATATTGGCTCTTGATTTAATTCACTCAATTTTCCAGTTAGCACAAAATACGCGTTACCGCGTCACGCAGAAAACTTATATAAAGTTTAAATTGACGAATTCGTATTAACGCAGCATACGTCTACGCTGTCTATTAATTTGAATTATCATCATGAATAATATTTATTTATAGTAAACAAATTTTTCAAAATAACTCAAAGTAATTTCCCATACTCTCGGTAAATCATCGAGGTGATCAATCTCTCTGACTTATTTTCGAGTATTCAGGATTTTATTGCTAAAATCACTTTTCTTAAAAATTGGTGTCACAATCAACATAAATTTGAACAAGTATAAAATGCTTGTTTGATGTTTTTCTAAATAGGTAAAACCATTTTCCATTAAAAAGAAACTCAATCTATCATACCAAGCTCTAGGAGCTTGCTTAAGACCATAAAGAGCCTTTTTAAGCTTAAAGACATGTTCAGTAAATTCAGTGTCTTCAAATCCAGGAGGTTGTTTCACATATACTTCTTCAGTTATAACGCCATTCAAGAAAGCACTTTTCACATCTATTTGATAAAGAATTATCTCATGGTGTGCAACAAATGAAAGTAAAATGCGAATAGCTTCTAACCTTGCAACAGGTGCAAAAGTTTCAGTAAAATCTATACCTTCTTCCTGTGAGTAACCTTGAGCAACTAATCTTGCTTTGTTTCTCACTACCTTACCATCTTCATCAAACTTGTTTCTAAATACCCATTTAGTGTCAATAGCTTGTTTATCTTCTGGTAGAGTGACTAACTTCCATACATCATTTCTTTGGAACTGATTCAACTCTTCTTGCATAGACAGAATCCAACATTCATCTTCCAATGCTTGATCAATCGTCTTAGGTTCCATTTCAAAGAGAAGTGCAATATCTGCATGCTCTTTGAAAGAGGATCTGGTTCTTACTCTATCTCCAGGTTCTCCTATGATTTGATCCTTAGGATGATTGGTTTTGTACTTCTAACTCTTTCTGACTTCAGCTTCTGCTTGAGTAGAATTTTGTATCTGGTTGTCACCACCGGACACTGAAGATGCAGGATCACTTCTTGTCATCAAACTTGATATTGAACGTGAACACAAGAAGGGGGTTGAATTGTGTTGAAAACTTTTCGCAAACTTTAAGTTAAAAACACTTAGAACACAGGTTTTTCAAAACAGTTTGTGTATCGGATGCTGGAAATAAACCGGACGCTGGAAAAGCAGTTTGTGAAAACTTGTTTTTAACAGAACAAGATAAAGATAAATAGAAAGCAGTAAAGTAAGAGACACAGAGATTTATACTAGTTCACTATCAAACTGGTAGCTACGTCTAGTCCCTTCGTTCCTGAAGGATTTTCCACTATAATCAACTGATTACAAAACCTTAAGAGTATTCTACTGTCACAACCTTGACAATACTCTCAACTTCTCAAAACGACTCAGTACGTTCGAGCCTTTGAGGGTACAGCCTTAACTAGGCCAAAACAACTTTTACAAGTAAGTTGAATATAAGCAGAAATAACTCTCACAGAGAGGATAAAAAATTAAGCTTAATACAGAAATGCTTTCTAAAAGAAAGTGTCGGACGTTGAGTTCAATTCTTGTAGTCCAGAGACTTGGCACGAAACTTGATTGCTCACAGAAGCAGTGCTTTCAGAGTATTGACTCTTTGTAGTGTATAGCAACAGTGCTTGTTCTCAGTAAGTGAAGCAATATTCTCTTGTAGAGTTTCAGCAGTTTCTTCAATGGATACCATGGGGTATTTATAGGAGTTCTAAAGGATATTACCGTTCATAAAGAAAATGGCTCCTTTCCATTGAGTGAGGTGATTTCAAAAAAAGCATCTCTTTCTTCCTTTCCAGAGAATATCTCAGTAGTACACATTACCGTTTTCGTACTACCTTGCTTTTCACAAATGCTTGTACGATTTTTGTCTTTAGCTAAAGGTGTCACCTTTGATACCGCATACAACAATTTGAGCGCATAAGATCAAATTCGAAATCCGTTCCAGAAGCTTCTGAGAGGAAGAGCAACTACATGACCATCACGTGATTTAAAATAAAGTTCAGACGCTCGCTCAGAACAGGAAGGTCGGACGCTCGTAGCAAATGGATAAGCCTTGTGTCACAAAAAGATAATTCCAGACGCTCACGGAGACAAAGATACTAGGATGGCCAGGATCTTTGACACATGGAGTGTATCCTTCTCTTGTGAACTTCTTCCTTCTTGCTTAAGTGGCTTAGAAGTATATGTAATATTAGTATCTGCACACTTCGAGAATTGTTAGAACATAAATTGTTCTCTTGTGAATACTTTGTTATCATCAAAATTAATGAGGGTCTAAACTTCTCAATCGTTTAGGTTCCAACAATCTCCCCCTTTTTGATGATGACAAATATCCAAGGTTGATGAACAATTTTAAGTTTCAAATAAGAGTTTTAAGGGTCTCCCCCTGAGTTCAACAACTTAGATAAGTATAGCAATAAAAGACGCTGAGATCGGATGCTGAAATGATGTTATGAATGATTGATTAGCATGTATATCTATCCTTAGCGTGTTTATCTTAGCGTTCATCAATCTTTTCTTTTACTCCCCCTTTTGTCATCAGACAAAAAGAGTGTAAAAACACATCATAGTCAAAAAGCAAAATAGAAGAAAAATTTGAGTAATAAATTCACAATATAATTGTACCAAAAATTAAGTAAAAAATTTAAAACAAAACAAAGTTTAAGGGTTTTGAGGTAGCAGGTTGATTCGTTCCATGATGAGTTTCAGCTGCATTTCAAGCTCAGGAACTTTCAAACAGGTTGCCTTCATGGTTTCAAATTCCTCCTTAGGAATTGTAACCATTTCCACTGAAGATGTGGAGGGAGCAGATTCAGCTTCTGACACACTAGCAACACCTGCAGCTTCTGAAATCATCTTCTTATGGATTTCAAGAACAGTTTGAGACAAATCAGATTTTATCTTCTTCCTATCCTTTGCTCATTGGAAATAATTATCTCCTGGTGGAAACCATTTGGTAATAGTTCCAAGTTTTCTTCTTTCAGACTCATATAGGGCTTCATTTCTTTGCTCAACAATATCAGGAAACAGAAGATAATTGAAGATCATTTCTCTGTGTTGAAGAATGTCTCTGGCATACCCATCAAATTTTTCAGCAGCAGCTTCTCCAAACACATTGCCTAAGAAGACACTTAGGGCATCAAAGGAGAAGTTGAGGCCTTCATTTTTAGCAATAAATAGTCTCCTCAAAATTTCTCTGTCATCTTTGTCAATAGTCAGGGGCTCAAAACAAGGCATAATTGCTTTGTCTTTCCAAGACGCAGACCATTGCATCCAGCCAAATCCAATGTAAAAGTGTTTCCAGACTAGATCCCTTGGAGCATATAGCTTCACCAAGTTGAGCGGTCTAATCACAGAACACATGAACATATCATCAAAATAAGCAGTTCCAAGATTGGATTCAGGTACCTTCTCGATGATACCAACAGTAGGGATTGTTGCCTTCTCTGCATTACAGCAGTTGGAAGATCCAGTTCTCCATTGATCTTTCTTCAGAGCACTCAGATAATACCTTCTGGCATGATCTTCAGAAATTTTCTTTACCGGAAGCTGGGTGAACTCCTTGACCTTGTAGTCTCTGGGAGCTTTCTCATATTCCTTAGGGCCTATCTTACTGAATGGCATTTTGCCAGGTGCAGCTTCCTTTCTTTTTCCAGGAATAGACCAAGGTAACCACCTTTGCCTATCTGGAACAATCTTTATAGAGACAGATGATGGGTCTCTATATTCGCCAATGACTTCAAGCCTTTTCTCGCCATAACAATGAGCCATCATACAAAGCCTACTTCGTGATCCACCTACCACATTCCTCTAATGTAAGAGGTTCATTCTGGGGCAGGAACCTTGGTACATCAACAGAAAAGGGAATAGCCTGCTGTTTGGTTTGGGTCTCAGCCTTCCTTTAAAGGACATCTCAACATTGTCTTTGCCATCCTTGAAGACAAAGATTCATTGGAGGGTATCTCCGCCTTGAAACTCCAGAGGTGAAGGTCTTCAAGTGCCATAAAGATGGGTGATTGTAGATAGAGTTATATGACTCATATCTAACAAATTTTGGTCTAATGTCAACAGGGACAGGTTTCTTTGGAATTAGGGCAGTAGTTTTTGGTGTCACTACTGTGATATTGTACTTGGGGGGAATGTAGGGTTTGAAAGGATTAAATGGAGGGACTTTGAAAAGGAGGTTAAAATGATGAGAATGAAGTTTGGAAATGTATGAAGTGAGGGAGGTATATCTGGAGGTTTGAGGTGAGGAGATGGTGAGTGTATTGGTCTGTGTTTGGGTAGGTTATTTGGGGGCTATGGGAGTGGTTGTGTTTCTGGCTTTCTGTGCACAGGTTTGAATGGTTGATGGTTGTGCAACAGATATAGGTGGAGTAGGAATGGTATCATCAGTTTCAAAAACAGATACAGAATCATCAGTAAAATTTAGTACTTTTGGTTCAAGCTCGATCGCTCGACCAATCTCTTCACTTCTAGGCGGCACTGGAGGCGGACGTTGAATTGCCTTCTTCTGTGCATCGGACGCTGAAACTTGTTTCTCAGCTTCTGGCTTGCTTCTTTTCCTCAGAATCTGACTATGGGAACGCGGTCCTCATCTTTTGATTCAGTCTTTCTTTTAGGTGCAGGAGCCACCTTCTGCTTCTTGCTTCTTGTCTCCTCTTCTGGAGAATCAGAAGTCCTTTTCACACCAGTTACTGAGCTTCTGGTGGTTTTATCAGTAGTAGACTTCTTGCTAAGAGAGGGACCAGATTCTACTCCCTGTTCCTTTTTCACCTTCTTTATCTGTTCACCAGTGATCAATTTCATTCTGACCAAGCTGTTAACTCCAAAGGTGTCAGGAATCACAACACTCTCAGTGCCAAAATACTTCACCTTTTCTTGATCTAGCAAAGCAGTCAGCTTGTTTACAACCAGATTCTTGGCCATCATCTCAGTGAGAAGAACACCATAAGGAATGCACTTGTAGGTGTTTTTCTTGTCAGTAACACCTTTCCTCGAATTAACCAGTGCATTAATCAGGTTGTTGTAGATCAATCTTGGCAGGTTTACCTTGTGACCAGCCATGTAGTGCCTCATAATGAACTTCTGTTCATAGTTGACTATGTCACTAGAACCAAATTTCTTTAACCAGGCGCTCTTAGTGATTATCTTGTGAAGAACTCAGAATGACTCTTCAAATGCTTTGCGATGAGGGTTTCACCAGATTCTTTCACCGCTTATAATTCTCAAACAAATCTTCATTGACCTTCTCAAGGCCATGAAATGCATCACCTCAACTGTAGTAAACGATACCTTCACAGGGACAACCAAGAATCTTTAAATGTTGGTAATGGTAAAAATGAACTTGTAGCCTCTCACAGTTCCTTCAAAGATACCACCTTGGTGTAAACGAGCATTACCCCAAAATTCGTTGATAGCAGTAACTAGAACCTTAACCTGTTTCCAAAAGAAATAGTGTTCCCAACCCATTGCCTTGAAACCACTGTAGAAATCGAAGCCATAGAGTTTGAAGTTCTTTAAATCAATTCGATTTTCCAACAGAACCTTTCCTTCAGCCATGGTGTCGTAAATAGCAGTATACTCAAAGGTTGTTACACCAAACATGATTGCAGTTGAGAGATAGAGAAATGGAGGTTTAGGGTTTCAGAACAGTCACGAAGAGAAGAGAAAGGAAAAAAAACTGTTTTTCAGACTGAAAACAGAGCGAGTGATTGTGGAGCGAAAAAGAAGGAGTAGTAGGAAGGTTTTGTAATTGGTACAGTTACTTTTCAAAAACCTCTTCATTATCCGAGTAATAAAAATAAATTTAAAAAGAAATAAAAATAAATATGCCTCTTTTCATTAAATGCAGTTGCCAAAATAAAGTAAAAGATTTTATTGAAAGCGTGAATAATCATGACTCAGATTAGGTGTGATGAGATGCTTAAGTTCCACACGAGCTTACCACGTGTGTGTTTCGGATGCTCATAGCTGATTCATCGGATGCTGAGTTATGATGTAGTTGGCATATAAAAATGCTTACTCGTATGATGATGATGTCATACCAGATACTCAAATGATATCTATCATAAGACGCTGAGATTAATCATTCTTTTATAAGATGGAAATTTAAATTTCTTCTTATAAAATTGAATCTATCTTCAGCAAGGGGTTTTGTAAGAATATCATGACCGTGATCGGTGTCTACAAATTTGATTTCAAGTGTCCCCTTCTGAACAAAGTCTCTTATAAAATGATGTTTAATCTCAATGTGCTTTGCTCTAGAATGCAATATAGGATTTTTAGTAAGACAAATGGCAGATGTATTATCACAAAAGATAGGAATGTTACTCTCTTTTATCAAGTAGTCTTCAAGTTGATACTTCATCCACGTAAGTTGAGAAGCGCAACTTCTTTCTTGAGATGTATTCACCTTCATTGAGAGTGCAATAGTGCTTTGTCTTTTGCTTGACCAAGACACAAGATTAGCTCCAAGGAACCGGCCTCCACTTGTGCTCTTTCTTTCAATTCGGTCTCCAAGAAAGTCAGCATCACGTAAACCTACTAATTTGTAATCTTTTGATTTCTTATAAAGCAAACCAAGATTAGTAGTTCCTTGCAAATATCTGAATATTCTTTTAACAAAGACTCAGGTGTGATTCTCTAGGATCCGATTGAAATCTAGCACACAGCAGACAATGAACATAATGTCAGGTCTTGAAGCCGTAAGATAAAGTAGAGATCCAATCATACCTCTGTACATTTTCTATCTACCTTCTTACCAATTTCATCTTTACTAAGAGTGCAGGTAGGATGCATAGGTGTACACATAGGCTTGCAATCCAAAGATCTTGAATTTCTTCAATAATTCTTTGATATATTTGCTTTGATGTATATAGATACCATCACTGCATTGCTTGATTTGTATTCCAAGGAAAAACTTTAATTCTCCCATCATGCTCATCTCAAATTCAGCCTGCATAAGCTTAGAAAATTCTTTGCAAAGGCTTTCATTAGTGGCTCCAAAAATGATATCATCAACATAGATTTGAACAAGTATGAAATGCTTGTTAGAAGATTTTCTGAAAAGAGTAGTGTCAACTAAACCTCTTGTAAATCCATTTTCCATTAAAAAGGAACTTAGTCTGTCATACCATGCTCTGGGAGCTTGCTTAAGACCATATAGAGCCTTTTTAAGTTTAAAAACATGTTCTGGAAATTCAATATCTTCAAAACCAGGAGGTTGTTTAACATAAACTTCCTCAGTTATAAAACCATTTAGAAAAGCACTTTTCACATCCATTTGATATAGAGTTATCTCATGATGTGCTGCAAATGAAGGTAAAATGCGAATAGCTTGTAGTCTTGCAACAGGTACAAAAGTTTCAGTGAAATCAATACCTTCTTCTTGTGAGTAACCTTGAGCAACTAACCTTGCTTTATTTCTCACAACTTTACCATCTTTATCAAGCTTATTTCTAAATACCCATTTAGTACCAATAGCTTGCTTATCTTCTGGTAGAGTGACTAGCTTCCATACATCATTTCTTTGGAACTGATTTAGCTAATCTTGCATTGCTAGAATCCACCCTTCATCTTCCAATGCTTGATCAATCGTCTTAGGTTCCATTTCAGAGAGAAGTGCAAAATCAGCACGCTCCTTGAAAGAGGATCTGGTTCGTACTTTATCACCAGGTTCTCCTATGATTTGATCTTTTGGATGATTGGTTTTGTACTTCCAGCTTTTTCTTGCTTCACCTTCTACTTGAGTAGAATTCTTCGTCTTGTCACCACCGGATGATGAAGATGCACGTTCACCATCTGACTTGTCACCGAGGTTTAATTCTGAAAATAACTCATCTAGCTCTGACATAGCAGTGTCAGGCTTCTTATCATCAAACTTGACATGAATGGACTCTTCAATTGTCAAAGTTTCTTTGTTGTATATTCTAAAAGCTTTAGATCTTTCAGAGTATCCCAAAAAGATTCCTTTGTCAGCCTTGGAATCAAACTTACCAAGCTGATCTTTAGTATTCAAAATATAACAAATACAACCAAAAGGATGAAAGTAAGAAATGTTTGGTTTTCTACCTTTCCACAATTCATAAGGAGTCTTATTCAAAATAGGTCTTATAAGAATTCTATTTTGAATATAACAAGCTGTGTTTACTGCTTCTGTCCAAAAATGTTTCGCAATATCAGCTTCATTGATCATGGTCGTGGCCATTTCCTGGAGGGACCTATTTTTCCTTTCTACAACACCATTTTGTTGAGGTGTTCTAGGAGAGGAGAAATTGTGGGAGATGTCATTTTCTTCACAAATTTTTTGAAAGTTTTCATTTTCAAATTCTCCCCCATGATCACTTCTAATAGAAGAAATACAGATGCCTTTTTCATTTTGAACTGATTTGTAAAATACAGTAAATACCTTAAAAGACTCATCCTTGTGGGCAAGGAATTTAACCCATGTCCATCTAGTAAAATCATCAACAATGACTAATCTATATTTCTTTCCAATTAAAGAGGCTGTCCTTGTGGGACCAAACAGATCAAGATGTAAAAGTTCAAGTGGTCTAGAGGTTGAAACAACATTTTTTAAATGAAAGGAAGTTTTAACTTGTTTTCCTCTTTGACAAACCTCACACAGGGCATCAGATTGGAACTTAAGATTTGGTAAGCCTCTAACAAGATTGTGCTTGTTTAATTTTGAGATTAACCTCAAATTGGCATGACCCAATCTTTTGTGCCAAATCCATTGCTCATCTTCAACAGACATAAGACACTTGACATCTTGTTTTGCAAGTTCAGAAAGATCAACTTTATAAATGTTTTGTTTCCTCTTTGCTGTAAAGAATATAGATCCATCATTTTTGCTTTTTACTGAACATCCATTTTCTGTAAAGACAACATTATAACCATTGTCACATAATTGACTTATGCTCAATAGATTATGTTTCAGTTCTTCAACATATAAAACATTATCAATAGAAGGAAGAGAGCCTTTACCTATGCGACCAATTCCAACTATTTTACTTTTCTGGTTTCCTCCGAAACCAACGAATCCAGCTTCTCTAGGTCTTAGTTCTTGGAACATATGCTTTTCTCCCGTCATGTGACGCGAGCATCTACTGTCTAAGTACCAAGATAGGTGTGTTGACTTTATTGCTAAGCAAGTCTGCAACATAGACTATTTTATCTTTAGGTACCCATATCTGTTTGGGTCCTTTCTTGTTAGTTCTTGAAGGATACTTGTCCTTCTTAGTTGTAAACACAGTACACGCATTTTTCAAATGACCAGATTTATTGCAGTAAGTACAATGCAAGCATTCACTATGATCATTGGTGTCATCAGATGCTAAATCATTTTCTAAAGGAGGTTTATCTAATATATAACCAAGACCATGAGTTGTCACTATACTGACACCCCAAATCATAGAAGCTTGCTTGCTTCGAGTTACACTCTCTGCAAGAAACTTTTGAAATGCATGTTCATAGTCATTTGATTTGCAGTTAGGATTGCCTGTAACTACAGAGCTTTTAACTTGACAGCTCTCAGCATCTGGTTGCTTGTTAGCTTCCAGACGCTGGTTATCCACCAGACGCTGATTTTCGCTTTAGCTTCCTTCTCTTCATTAGTACTGAGTTTTCATTGTATAAAGAATAAAAATCTTGTGATAGTTTTGAAAATTTCTTTTCAAATTCTTATACTCAATAGAGAGAGTGGCGTAGTCCTTTAACGGATCATCAAATGCAAGTTGAAGTTCGTAATAAGAATCGTATATTATTACCTCTTCAACTTCTTCTTCCGAATCAAGATCGATTATGCGCCATGAGGGCAATGTGAGCTTCTTCTTCTTTATCTTCCTCAGAGGAGGATAAGTCAAGATCTTCCCATGTTGCCATGAGACCTTTCTTCTTTTTTCTTGAAGGAGCTTCTTGTGGACTTTTCCTTAAGATTAGGACACTCGGACTTGAAATGTCCAGGCTTCTTACATTCATAGCAAATGACTTGGGCTTTGTCCTTGTCTTTGCTTTCCTTCTTATCCTTTGTATCTTTCTTCTGAAACCTCCTTCTGAAGTTTCTCTTCTTCCACATTCTCTGGATCTTCTTAGATATGAACGCTAGCTCATCGTCTGATCCATCATAATCTCCTTCTGAAGCTTCATCATCTGATTCTTCTTCTTCAGCCTGAAAAGCTTTAGAAGTACTAGGTTTATGTTGATTAACTTTTAAAGCAATAGACTTACTCTTCTTGGTAGGTTCTTCTTCATTTAGCTCAAGTTCATGAGCTTTCAAAGAACTCATAAGATCTTTGCGTCTCCACTGCTTAGTCAAACTTCTCAAGATCTTTCTCACATGGTCAGGTGTAGTATAACTTTTTTCAAGGGCCTGCAACCCATGAACAAGTGTTTGGAACCTTCCAAACATAGTTTCAATGTTTTCTCCATCTTCCATTTTGAATAGCTCATACTGGCGAACCATCATGCTAGCCATTGTTTCTCTTACTTGGGCAGAACCCTCATAAGACAAAACAAGAGAATCCCATATTTCTTTGGCAGTATCAAACTTACCACATTTATCATATTCTCTTTCTGTCATAGCACAGATGAGGATAAATCTAGCCTTCTGATTGGTTTGATATCTCTTTTTCTGATCATCAGTCCAGTTTTCCCTAGGTATTGCAACACCAAGGGCATCAGTGGGAAAAATGTATCCACTTTCAACTATATCCCACAAATCAAGATTTTGTCTCAAAGAATGCTTTTATCTTATCTTTCCAGTAATCAAATTTTTCTCCATTGAATAGAGGAGGACGGTTCATATGACCACCTTCAGCAGACATGTTCACAGTAGGATCTTTACTCTTAACACTGTTAAGTGCTCAACCAAGAGGCCGAGCTCTGATACCAACTGAACGTGAACACAAGAAGGGAGGGTTGAATTGTGTTGAAAATTTTTCGCAAACTTTAAGTTAAAAACACTTAGAACACAGGTTTTTCAAAACAGTTTGTGTATCGGACGCTGGAAATAAACCGGACGCTGGAAAAGCAGTTTGTGAAAACTTGTTTTTAACAGAACAAGATAAAGATAAATAGAAAGAAGTAAAGCAAGAGACACAGAGATTTATACTAGTTCACTACCAAACTGGTAGCTACGTCGAGTCCCTTCGTTCCTGAAGGATTTTCCACTATAATCAACTGATTACAAAACCTTTAGAGTATTCTACTGTCAAAACCTTGACAATACTCTCAACTTCTCAAAACGACTCAGTACGTTCGAGCCTTTGAGGGTACAGCCTTAACTAGGCCAAAATAACTTTTACAAGTAAGTTGAATACAAGCAGAAATAACTCTCACAGAGAGGATAAAAGATTAAGCTCAATACAGAAATGCTTTCTAAAAGAAAGTGTCGGACGCTGAGTTCAGTTCTTGTAGTCCAGAGACTTGGTACGAAACTTGATTGCTCACAGAAGCAGTGCTTTCAGAGTATTGACTATTTGTAGTGTATAGCAACAGTGCTTGTTCTCAGTAAGTGAAGCAATATTCTCTTGTAAAATTTCGGCAGTTTCTTCAATGGATACCATGGGGTATTTATAGGAGTTCTAAAGGATATTACCGTTACAGTAAAAATGGTTCCTTTCCATTGAGTGAGATGATTTCAAAAAAAAACTGTCTCTTTCTTCCTTTCCAGAGAATATCTCAGTAGTACACATTACCGTTTTCGTACTACCTTGCTTTTCACAAATGCTTGTACGATTTTTGTCTTTAGCTAAAGGTGTCACCTTTGATACCTCGTACAATAATTTGAGCGCATAAGATCAAATTCGAAATCCGTTCCAGAAGCTTCTGAGAGGAAGAGCAACTACGTGACCATCACGTGATTTAAAATGAAGTTCAGACGCTCGCTCAGAACAGGAAGGTCGGACGCTCATAGCAAATGGATAAGCCTTGTGTCACAAAAAGATAATTTCAGACGCTCACGAAGACAGTATACTAGGATGAGCCGGATGCTGACACATGGAGTGTATCCTTCTCTTGTGAACTTCTTCCTTCTTGCTTAAGTGGCTTAGAAGTATATGTAATATTAGTATCTGCACACTTCAAGAATTGTTAGAACATAAATTGTTCTCTTGTGAATACTTTGTTATCATCAAAATTAATGAGGGTCTAAACTTCTCAATCGTTTAGGTTTCAACAGATATGAATGGATTCTTCCACTATCAAAGTTTCTTTATTGTATATTCTAAAAGCTTAAAGCTTTAGATCTTTCAGAGTATCCCAAAAAGATATCTTTGTCAGCTTTAGAATCAAACTTACTAAGTTGATCCTTAGTATTCAGAATATAACATATGCAACCAAAGGGATGAAAATAAGAAATGTTGGGTTTTCTATCATTCCACAGTTCATATGGAGTCTTCTTCAAAATAGGTCTAATAAAGACTCTGTTTTGAATATAACGAGCTGTGTTTACTGCTTTTGCCCAAAAATGTTTTGCAATGTCAACTTCATTGATCATGGTCCTGGCCATTTGTTGGAGGGACCTATTTTTCCTTTCTACAACACATTTTGTTGTGGTGTTCTAGGATAGGAGAAATTGTGGGAGATGTCATTTTCTTCACAAAATTTTTGAAAACTTTCATTTTCAAATTCTCCCCCATGATCACTTCTAATTGAAGAAATACAAATTCCTTTTTCATTTTGAATTGATTTGCATAAAACAATAAATACCTTGAATGACTCATCCTTGTGGGCAAGGAATCTAACCCATGTCCATCTAGTAAAATCATCAACATTTACTAACCTATATTTCTTTCCAGTTAAAGAGGTTGTCCTTGTTGGACCAAAAAGATCAAGATGCAAAAGCTCAAGTGGTCTAGAGGTTGAAACAATATTTTTAGATTGAAAATAAGTTTTAACTAGTTTTCCTCTTTGACATGCCTCACATAGAGCATCAGATTGGAATCTAAGATTTGGTAAACATCTAATAAGAATGTGCTTGTTTAATTTTGAGATTAATCTCAAACTGGCATGACCCAATCTTTTATGCCAAGTCCATTGCTCATCTTCAACAGACATGAGACACTTGACATCTTGTTTTGCAAGTTCAGAAAGATCAATTTTATAAATATTTTGTTTCCTCTTTGCAGTAAAGAAAATAAAGTTGTCTTTCTTGCTTTTTACAGAACATCCAGTTTCTGTAAAGATGACATCATAACTATTGTCACATAGTTAACTTATGCTCAATAATTTATGCTTTAGTCCTTCAACACATAGTACATTATCAATAGAGGGAAGAGAGCCTTTACTAATGCGACCAATTCCAATTATTTTATCTTTTTAGTTTCCTCCGAAACCAACAAATCCTTCTTCTCTAGGTCTTAGCTCTTGTAACATATGCTTTTCTCCCGTCATGTGACGCGAGCATCCACTGTCTAAGTACCAAGATAGGTGAGTTGACCTTGTTGCTAAGCATGTCTGCAACATAGACTATTTTATCTTTAGGTACCCATATCTTTTTGGGTCTTTTCTTGTTAGTTCTTGAAGGATACTTGTCCTTCTTAATCTTAAAAACAGTACAGGCAATTTTCAAATGACCAGGTTTTTTGCAGTAAGTATAATGCAAGCATTCATTGTGATCATTGGATTTATCAGATGCTGGATTTTTGTAACGACCCGTTTCCAGACCGCTACTAAACTAGTACCAACTCTATATGCGGCGTACTTTTAAAATAGTACTCTTGTGTCCTTTGGGAAAATGTGGTCTATTTTTTATTTTATTCTAAAACAACAACTGCCCCCGCAAAGCACACACAGAGTCGCCATAGTGTTTAGAAACATGATGCAATATTAATACACAAGACTATGCACTGGAAACACATATACATAATATATACAAGCACGATATCCCTATCAGTACATACAAAACATAAGCAGTGCATACAAAATAAAAACGGTGCATAACTATGTACCAGAAATACACCTAAAGTATGAGAATCCTCGTGAGGACAATCACACCCCGGGGTACTCCCGGCAGACACCCACGCAGGGGGCTGCTCTGAAAGTATGCCACCAGTCTACCCTGCAATACACATAAAACAACAGTAAAAGCTTGACTGGTCACCACAACAACTGTACGCTATAAACAAAATCCTACAGCCATCCGAAATGCAAGCGTGCAACAGCCAATCACGACAAATAATAGTCGTTGCCCGGATCCTCGAAGGGGTCCTCCTCGTCGTCGTCCGTCAACGGGTCCTCCGCGTCCTCGCCATCGCCTGGGTAACCATCATTGATTGAAGGCACCACGGGAAAGAGTCAACTTCTCAAATAATCATAGAAATAGCAAATCATAAAGCAAAAGACAACAAGATGCACAATTTCTTAAAACGCAACTTAAAACTCTCCCTCGAAACACTCTCGACAATTCCGGAAAGTAACGACGATCCATCCACCGAATACCAGCCGTAGCCTTGGGCTTCATCACCACCCGGGTTATTCAGGTTAAGTTCCTTGACAACACAGACGCGTATTGTGCAATTTGAACACCAGCCGTGGCTTCAGGCTTCTACACCACCAGATGCCAACTGAGCAATTGAACACCAGCCGTGGCTTTGGGCTTCTACACCAGCTCAGCCGTGGCATCGGGCTTCCACACCATCCTTGGTTGTTCGGGCCACTGAACACCAGCTTTGGCTTCGGGCTTCTTCACCACCCAGCCGTAGCTTCGGACTTCTACACCGCCCTTGGTTGTTCAGATCGAAACTCCAAAAACGTCACGATGACTCCAAACGACACGACGCCTAACTAAGCTACCGAATTCCAACCATTAGCCTTGGGCTGAACGACCACCCTAGGATGTTCAGGATATAGTTCAAAGACGTCACGACTAAACTCTCGCACTCCGATGAATAAATCGCCACATACGATAATTCAAGAAGCAATTCGAATAATTATTCAACTCATATGAAAATTCAAGAAAGCAAACACGAATAATTATTCAATCGCATATTAAATAAATATTAACGCAAGCTCATATAGAAAACTCAGTCCAACAGTAATAAGTAATCAACGCAACCAATCATATCTCGACCATCAATCACAGAATCGATCCCGCTGCAACTCGATGGAGTTGACAGAGAGGAACAAACAAGTGTGGTGGGTTGGGGTCAGGCGACCAACCACTTTTCAGACAAGCCCACGAACGACTCGGAGCATACATTTGACAACAAAATCGAAGGGGTACGAGACCCTCACTTTGAACCCTGAGGTTCTCAGACTTCTTCGCATTACGACAGAAAATAAATATTAAACCTATCCATATCTAAGAGTTGCCCTTACCACAGTTGGTTGCTAGTGTGGTACCGCAAGCCTCGCGTCCACGTCGCACGATCTCCGGATTACTCAAATCCTAACACCACAAAATAAGCTTAGCACAATCCTAGACATAAACTAACTCTAACTCCCTAGGCTTAGATTTAATTCTAACCCCTAGGCTCTCAATCGCAAAAATCTTTTTCAAATAGACACATACGCTTGAAATAACAAGCAAGTTGAAAATTAAATATTTTAAAGACTAAAAATTCATTTTCTTTTAAATCTTAAAATCATAAAGTAAATACTAAAATCAAATGCTAAATTTTATACTTTTAATCATAACTTGAAATAAGACTCCACTTGGCCATTGGATCATGAGGAATCCCTTCGCCTTAAGGGTTTCATTGTCTTTAAAATTAAATAACTTCTTAATTAAATCAAACTACTAACCAAAACTTGTTCAACTATTCTAAACCACATCAATTATAACACACTCTTGATACAAAACAAAACATAACAATTTTTCCCTTCCTCAAGCTCTTAGAGCTCTCGGCATACACACTCAAAATTAGGGAACAATTACAAAATTTTCAATTAATCAAAACCATATCATTTAATCACCTAATTCCTTTCCAAAACAAAACCATTACACAGGTCAAATACCCAATTATAACTTTCCAAGAACTCAAGGGTTTTTCTCAAAATTTTCACAATTCTTAAACACTCTAAAGACAACTATTATAAACCAAAATTTATCAAAATCATGCCTCCCCAACTCCAAGGAGCTCGCGGCCTTGCTCCAAAAATCCATTAGAAAAACACAACACTTCCACCTTAAAGAAATAACAATTAATTAAGAGTAAGGTTTTCAAAACTAAGACTCATTCATTTTTCAAACTTAGAACATGAACAATGCTACAATCCAATTCTTTTTCTCAAAATGCTTAACTAAGGCTCCACTAGGTTCTTAGGATCTCAAAGAGTCCAATTTACCTTATGTGCTTCATAGCCTTAAAATTCCAAAACAAGTCCAAATGACATCAAACCTTTTCCTAAATTTTCCAAAGCCTAGAAACACATCAATACAAGCCTTATAATCAAGTTTGCAAAATAATTTTCCTTCCTTACACCCTATAGGGCTCTCGGCCTTCATCACAAAAATGAGGAACAATTGCAAAACTTCCAAAAAAAATTGACAACATCATTCCATAATTTAATCCTTACACAAAACAACAATTAGTTTCCAAAACACAAGCCTAATCCATAGCCAATCCTAATTTCAAGTTCCTTCAAGAATAAGGTTTTCCATAAAAATTTACTCAATCAAGGTTCTAGTCCAAAACTAATAATCAAAACAACAACAACAACAGAAAATAAGCTAAAAACATCAATTAATTACATTGATTCACTAAGGATCACACCATCCCTCTTTTTCCCCCTTAGGGTTTCACCTAGGGTTCCAAGATTTAGGGATTTAGGTGCTCATTCCCATCATTGATCATAATCAAGCAAAATACAAAGCATTAGAACAAGAATAAACAAGAAAACACAAGATCACACACACACACTCACCCCCACAGTTTTGGGGCTGAACAAGGGGGAGAAAATTTGATTTTCAAACTCACTTGGATGAGGGAATAGGTGGTAGGAAGATAAAGGAGAAACTAGGAGCAAGAAAATGGAGAAGATGAAGTAAAATGAAATGTAGAGATGGAGTGGGGGTTCGGCCTTGGGCTGAATAAGGAGGGGAGGATTTAATTAAAAAAAACCTTAAATAAACACTTGGTGGAAAATAGTCTAAGTATTAAAAATACTAATCACACAAAATATGACACCTCTCAAATAAAGCAAGATTCTAATCACATCAATAAGTCTAACCATCTAATCTTTCTTCTCTCATGATTACCCTCTAATTCTAGAGTCTAAGGGTTGCTAAAACACGGCGTCGAATAACCGCATTACTGATTAATTCTCCGCCGATTAATTCGCGAAAATTAATTTTTCGAGAAATTAATTCATCGCGTGATAAAATATTATCAAAAATAATAAAAACACTATCAAATATTCAAAAATAATTATGACAAGTTACGATTCGATTTTCATCGAAATCGGGGTTCATTTAAATTTTTATCTGCAGCAAAACTGCCCGGCGATTCGAAAAGCGACGAAATTTCGTTAGAATTTTTCGACGATATTCGAACCATGAATTAATATAAAATATTAATTCTAAATTTTAATTTGCTCTTGATTTATTTAAATCACTTACTTAGCGAATAAGAAATTGCTTATTATAGCATAAATACGATAGAAATACACTACAATAGCGCTAAATAACGTATCGTAAAAATACAGATGCTACAATTTTCATTTTCTAAAGAGGGTTCTTCTGATATGTAACCAAGACCTTGAGTTGTCGTTTTACTGATACCCCAAATCATTGAAGCTTGCTTGCTTCGAGTTACACTCTCTGCAAGAAACTTTTGAAAGGCATAATCATAATCATTTGATTTACACTTAGGATTGCCCTTAACTTCAGAGCTTTCAGCTTGAGAGCTCTCAGCTTCTGGTTGCTTGCTAGCTTTCAGACACTAGTTATCTACCAGACGCTGATTTTCAGTTTTCAGCTTTTGGTTCTCTTCATTTAGTTTTGAGTTTTTATTGTTCAAAACTTGAAAATCTTGTGATAATTTTGAAAATTTCTTTTTCAAATTCTTATACTTAATGGAGAGAGTGGCAGAATCCTTAAGAAGATCATCAAATGCAAGTTGAAGTTCAGAATAAGAATCATATATTATTATCTCTTCAACTTCTTCTTCAGAGTCTAAGTCAGTGTTTTCCATGAGGGCAAGATTTGCTTCTTCTTCATTATCTTCCTCAGAGGAGGATAAATCTAGATCTTCCCATGTAGCCATGAGAATCTTCTTCTTTCCCTTAAAAGACCTTCTTGTGGGCTTTTCCTTAAGATTAGGACATTCGGACTTGAAGTGTTCAGACATTTTACATTCATAGTAAATGACTTGACTTTTGTCTTTGCTTTCCTTCTTGTCCTTGACATCTTTCTTCTGGAATTTCTTTTTGAAGTTTCTTTTCTTCCACATTCTTTGGATCTTCTTGGATATGAACGTGAGCTCATCGTCTGACCCATCAACGTCTCCTTCTAAAGCTCATCTTCTGATTCTTCCTCAGCTTGAAGGGCTTTAGAAGAAGTGGCTTTGTGCTTGTTGACATTCAAAGCAATAGACTTGCTTTTCTTCACAGGTTCTTCTTCATTCAGCTCAAGTTCATGAGCTTTAAGAGAACTCAAAAGATCTTCAAGCCTCAAGACATTTAAATCTTTTGCTTCTTGAATAGCAGTGACTTTGGGTCTCGACTGCTTAGTCAAACTTCTCAGGATCTTTCTCACATGGTCAGGAGTGGTGTAGCTTTTTCCAAGTGCTTGTAATCCATGAACAAGTGTTTGGAATCTTCCAAAAATAGATTCAATGTTTTCACCATCTTCCATTTTAAACAACTCATATTGGTGAACCAACATGCTAGCTTTAGTCTTTCTTACTTGGGCAGATCCCTCATAAGACAAAACAAGAGAATCCCAAATTTCTTTGGCAGTATCAAATTTACCACATTTATCATATTTTTTTTCTGACATAGCACAGATAAAAATGAATCTAGCTTTTTGATTGAGTTGATATCTCTTTTTCTGATCATCATTCCAGCTTTCTCTGGCTATAGCAACACCAGCAGCATTAGTGGGAACAATGTATCCACTTTCAACTATATCCCACAACTCAAGTTGTTATGTTTCAAAGAAAGCTTTTATCTTATCTTTCCAGTAGTAAAATGTTTCTCCAGTAAATAGAGAAGGACGGGTCATATGACCACCTTCAGCAGACATATTCACAGTATAGGATCTTTTCTCTTAACTGGTACCAACTGAACGTGAACACAAGAAGGGGGGTTGAATTGTGTTCAAAACTTTTCGCAAACTTTAAGTTAAAAACACTTTTCTTTGAAAACTATTTGTTATCGGATGCTGAAGAGTAACCGGACGCTGGAAATAAACTTATGAAAACTTGTTTTTATGCGCAAGATAAAAGTAAATGTAGAGCAGTAAAGCAAGAGACACAGAGATTTATACTAGTTCACCACCAACCTGGTAGCTACGTCTAGTCCCTTCATTCCTGAAGGATTTTCCAATATAATCAACTGATTACAAATTTCCTTAAGAGTATTCTACTGTCACAAACTTGATAATACTTTTAACTTCTCAAAACGACTCAGTATGTTTGAGCCTTTGAGGAACTAAGCCTTTAACTAGGCAAATACAAAGTTCACAAAGTAATTTTCTTTTGAATACAATCAAATAACTCTCACAGAGAGGATGAAAAGATTAAGCTCAAAACAATAACTTTCTAAAAGAAAGAATATAAGACGCTGAAGTTCAGTTCTTGGTTTTCAGAAACTTGGCACGAAACTTGATTGCTCACTTGAGAATAGCTCTTTCAGAATGTAGTTTCTAGCAACCTTCTTCAATGAATACCTTGGGGCATTTATAGGAGTCCTTGAGGGTATTACCGTTGCAGTAATTTCAGCTCCAATTCATTGAGTGAGGTAATTTGAATTTCTGTCCTTTTCTTCCTTTTCAGAGAATATCAAAGTAGTACACATTTTCGTTATCGTACTATCTGCTTTTCACAATTGCCTTGTACGAATTTTGTCTTATACTAAAGGTGTCACCTTTGATACCTCGTACATCAGAATGAGCGCACAAAATCAAATTCGAATTCCGTTCCAAAACAGCTGAGGTAAAAGAGCATAAACGTGTCCATCACGTGCTTCAATAATAAGACCAGATGCTCGCTCAGAAAGTAGGATTGAAGCTCGCAGCAATTGATTAATCCACGTGTCAAAAGATAACACTACCGAACACTCGCTATAAGTAAGACACTGGAGTGAGCCGGATGCAGGCACACATGGAATGTATTCAATTCTCTTGTGAATCTCTTCTTCTTGCTTGAGTGAGTTATAAAACATAAACAATTTTAATACATGCACACTTCAAGACTTATTAGAAGATAAATTGTTCACTTGTAAATACTTTGTTATCCTCAAAATTAATGAGGGTCTAAACTTCTCAATCGTTTAGGTTCGAACACATTGGCATGTAGACTAACCAATAGAGATTTGTGGTGCATCTTTATTGTATTGATTATTTGCAGTGATATTATGTTATGTTCTGTATATACATATTTCCATATTTCCGTTATATATGTTTGTTTGAGAAGATGACTCTTGCCTATGGTTCTTTCAATTAATGAATGTAACCCAGATGATGAAGACTGTGGAGTGTTCGAGACTGCTGACGAGTGTAGCTGAGGATAGTCCTATATGGCTGTCTGCTTTGTGTAGCTATATGGTAAACTTACTAGGGGTCTAGTAAGTGTAGTAGTGTGATAACCAGCTATAGGGTGTTTAATGTATCAATTTCAATGTTATATTAAGTATACTATGTTTCCAAAGACTTGAATCGTTTTGCGTAAAATGAGTAAATAAGGTTATTTGCATGTTTGCTACAAATTTGATTGCAGTGTTTTATTTATTCACCACCTTTCGAAAATGTTGCAATACTCTGATTATGATTTTGAAAGAAGTTTGAAAAGAAAAGAGAAAATTTTAGTCCCATATTTTCTAAAAAACTACAAACAGAGTATTGTCTCCAAAATAATTTCAACATTTTTATGTTATATTAGATCAGTAGCGCTCCAAAAATCGGGGTGTTACATGAACCCTATGGGGAACCCAGAGGCATTTTACAATTTTTTAATGTAATGGGGAACATGTGGGGTGTGGTTGACCAAATGGGACCGTTTGATACTATCATTGTATGCTTTAGGGTTTATTTTAGTTGGAAATATTGTTATGTAATGGACCGATCTTTGAACTTTGGGAACATGTGGGGTATGGGGACCAAATGGGACAGTTGTATACTATATTGTGAGTTGTATATTTGTAATGTAGTATTTTTGTATTGTGGGACCACGGTAGCTATAAATTTGCTTGTTTTTTGTGCATTTGCTGAAAGGGACAAACTCCATGTGCTTCCCATTTTTTTATTGTTAATTTGTGTCTGTTTTTGTTATGTTAATTGTGTGTTTTTTAATGTTTTCAGCCATGAGCATCTCTGTAGTATTCTACCACATGGGTAGATATGAAAGGGAACCCACATTGCACTATAAATGAGAGGGAACTTGGTAGGTAATGAGAGGGAACAACCCTCAGCTAATGAGAGGGAACCCTCATTGCACCACATGTAATTTTTGGGAAGTATTCCTTGTAGACATGTTGTTACTGCCATAACTTATAAGCAACATAAACCTGAATGGTATGTTGACAAGTACTATCTAAGAGACACAAATACTCTGTTATGACCACACAATCACTCCCATTAATGGCCAGAACAAGTGGCCAGCAACTACTTATGACCAAATACTGCCACCAATTTCAAGCAAGGTCTGGGTAGGCCCAAGAAATTAAGGAGGAGGGAACTTGATGAGGATCCCAACCAAACAAAATATAAGAGAAGTAGAACAAGGAACAAGTGTAGAAGGTGTCAAAATTATGGACACAATAGTAGGAGATGTCCAAATAGGCCAAAGGATCCTGAACCTGAAACAAATGATGCTGATGAAAATGAAAACCAGGCACCAACTCAACAATTTGTTGTATCAGAGGTTGAAAATCTAGAAACTAACACTGGTGCTGAGAATGCAAGCCTGCCACATGTAGTGTCAGAAGTTGAAGTGGCAATTTTTCTATCTAATATTATTGGTTTATTCCTATTGAAATTGTAATGTTCATAACCAATATAATTTGTGTTTTTGTAGGAAAATGTAAGGACTATTAGGAGATATGTTTCTAACGGAAGTGTTGCAACTAATAAACATGTTGTTGCCAAAACTGCTCCTGCTACAAAATCCGTTCCTGCTCGAGCCAAATTTGCTTTTGGTAGATCTGTTCCTGCTCCTGCCAACTCTGCTCCTGCAAATCTGTTGCTGCCAAAATCTATTACTGCAAAAACTGGTGCTATCAACAATGAATTCATGGCAAAACTGGTCAGGATGAATGTTTTGCAGTTGATGGCAATTGTTTGCAAAGCCCATGTGGCTACTAAAAGAATTAGGATTAGGGAATACTGTTTTGTTTTTTGGATTCATGGGGTTCTACTATGTAATGCCACCACATTTTGTTGAAGCTTTGTATTATTGTTACCTTTTTGTTATACACTGTCTTATGTGGATGGGAATGACAGACAAGTTATCCTATTTTGGTGTTTTTATGCATTGTCTTAATGACAAGACTTTATGTAAACATGTGGCTAGACCACTTTATGTCAAATGGAATACAAATATCCAATTTATAATCTAGTTTATTCTGGTTTAATTACATTACTGACATGGACCAAAGTAAATGTGATTAAAGTAAATGGAATAAAAGTAAATGGAAACTAAAGAAACAAAATTTGATTAAACATTACTTCTCATTCACATATTTCCATGTTCATACATTCCAAAGTATATTACAACTAAATTGGAGCTTCGTACATTATATTGTCAAGACATTACGAAACGTTACAACACATCATCCTAAACTCTCAAATAGACCAATGGAGCTCCATGCATAATGGATTAGTTTCCTACACATTTGACACAAACAACCATTGCGATTGCCCAAGATATCACAACCATTAAAAAAGACATAAAATAATTCTTTTGTAAAAACCAATCTTTTTCTTCAACATAGTATTCTTTCTCATTGATCCCTCCAACAACTCCAAAATTTCTTCATTCACATTATCCATTCCCTTTTCTCTATTTGGTAGTTGTGCATTTGCATCATCCTCAATGTCATTAGTGTTCTCATCAACATTATCAACCCATTTAAACAACTTGCATGATTTGGGGGTTTACAATGGTGGATACAAAAATTAAAGGAATTAAACAACATCTAAAACTAGTATTAACATATGGAAAATTAAAGGAATTTAAACAAAATCTGAAACCAGAAATATAAAAATGAAAATTAAATGCTTACCCTCCATTGGCGGCATCCCCAAAAAATTTGACCATAACTCCATGGATTTCTAGAAGCGTAGAGAATACAAGGAAGTCCACATCCACAATATAGTCTCCCATTGCGGTAACTGTAGCTATGATTCATAGTCCGGGAGGAGGAAGAACCAGCAGACCTCGATGATTTGATTCTTCTACCTCCACGCATGGATGAGCTTGTGACCATTTCTTCTCTGCTCGGTGCGGTGCTCGGTCACTGCTGCGTCTTCTTCATCTTGCTAGGGTTTCTTTCAATTAAAACACAATGAGAAGGAGATGATGTGGGGTCCACAATTCGTGTGTCAACCCACAAAGGATTAGTGAATTATTTAGGGATGTTATGTGGAGGCCATAACACATCTGTGAGCCACATAGGATTAGTGAATGAGGTGTCATATGCCAAATCAGTTAAGCTTGAAACGAAGTTATGTGAGGGTTGAACGGAACAGTAATTTCAAAATATTAGGGACTAAAAAGTTACATTTTTTTTTTGGGACGAAAAGCGAACATTGATATAATTTGAGGGACCAAAAACATATTTTCGCCATCATTTAAAAATACTATTTTCATTATATATCAAATATCTGTCATAGTATCAATTATTGAGATCTATGTTATGATCAAATATTAATCAATATTACTGATATATCTATGCTGACAACATGTCGGATGTTTGATTTTGTAAACAAAATCAATTAACACCGAGATTTATATAATTATTTGGCTAAATTTCAATTTTGGTCCCCCTATTTTGCTCAATTTTTTATTTTAGTCCATTTATTTTTAATTTCGGACATTTAGTCCCCCTATTTTTAAAAATTCTGACATTTAGTCCAAATGTTAAATTGCCACCCAAATTTAGTGACGTGGCTCTCATTTAGCTTATGTGGCATTTGAGTTGTCATATTCTGAGGTGTCATTTCATCAAGATAGTCCATCTCATTAAATGCCAACAAATTTTCAATTTTTTTTAAAAAAAAGAAATCCCACAAACTAAAAAAAAAGGGATCTGATGCAAACCCTAATCGCAGATCCCAATCAGAACCAGAAAACCCAAATTCTTTTGAAACCAGTAAAATCTTCAATGGCTTCAACAAGGGCAGTTATTCCACCTTCTTCAACAATCGTAGAAGAAGAACAAAGAAGAAAAAACGAAGAACAACGAAGTAGAAGAAGAAACGAAGCAGAAGAAGAACAATGAAGCAGAAGAAGGAGAAACGAAGTAGAAGAAGAACAAGAAGTAGAAACGATGCAGAAGAATCAGAAACGATTTCTTGCTTCCGCCAACCCAAAAAAAAAACCTAAATCCCTAAAATCCCTCAAATCAGAAATCCCAGAATCCCATAATCATCCCCAACCTAAATCCTAGAATTTCACTAACCTAAATCAAGCTATTATGAGATCTTTTTGAACTGAGATCTGTTATTATGATTATTGGTTTGGTGGTGGTGGTGGTTAATGGAGGGGTTGTGAAGGCGCTTGAGTTTGTCGTCTTCAGTTACAGAGTTGGGGTGAGAGGAGTCGCAGTCGGGAAAGAAAGCGAGGTCGGTGTTGAAGGAAGAGTTAGAGGAGCTGTTGGAGGCGCTTCTATCGGTGGAGTCACAAGGTGCGGTGGAGGAGGTGCTGGAGGAGGAGAGGCGGAGGGTGCGGACCATGGAGATGCTGGGGGAGAGGTGGCGGGGTAAGAGTTGGCCCTTGTAGAAGAGCTCATCGACCGGGCAGAGAGTTGTGGAGGATTTGCGGGGTGAGATGTGGATGGTGAACTCGAAGTCTGAAGAAGAAGAGGATGAGAATGAGTGAGAGGGTGATGAAGGGATTTCTAGGTTTGATCCAGAAATTGGTTTTCAATTTGGGATTTAAGGTTTTCTTTTATTTTTTTAATTTGTGGGATTTGTTGTAAAATAAGCTGATGACATGGTTTTAGTGACTTGGATTATTTTGATGAAATGGCTCCTCAGCAGATGGAATATCAGATGCCACATAAGCTAAATGACAGTCGCGTCACTAAATTTGGGTGGTAATTTAACAGATGTACCAAATGTCATAATTTTTAAAAATAGGGGGACTAAATGTCCGAAATTAGAAATAGAGGGACTAAAATAAAAAATTGAGCAAAATAGGGAGACCAAAATTGCAATTTAGCCTAATTATTTTTTCCAGGATTTTGCTCTCTTTGATTTTGTATACGAAATCAATTAACATTGGGATTTATATAATTATATTTTTTTTAGGATTTTGCTCTCTCTTTCATTTAAAAAAGATCTTTATAATTATTAAATGCTAAAAGGTATTAATTAGTGTTTATTTAAGTGATTTAATTAATTTTTTAAGATTTCTCTCTTTCTTTCATTTAAAAAAATCTTTATAATTATTAAATGCCCACAAGCACTATTACTTTTATAATTATAAAGATTAATTCTATTTTTCATTATAAAATATTAATTATTTATAATTAAAGAGTACTTGATCACCACTTTGTCAGTATAACTTTTCACCCTTCGTCTTTGTAACATCCCTTTTTGGGGTACTCTAATTATGGCATGATTAAGGCGAATTTAGTAACTAAGGTCCTTGGGGATGATTAGGATTTGGAATTTAGATCTGAGCGGGGTTTAGGGTTAAAGAGGAAGAAATAATAATAAAATAATAATAGAAATAAGAACCACTACACGGGGAGATGACTTATACTAATTGATATATTAGTATTTATGGATGCATGATAACCCTATGGTAGATGACTTATACTGATTAATGTTGTTCTGATTGATTGTCTGCTGATATGATGACTTGGGTGCCTATCTGATAATATGCTAAGTAGTGGGTCTCTTGAGCGAATATAGGATTGGTCTGTAAGATACCTAAGGATTATTAGTAACACGTGATATATGTCTGTGTGGATTGGTCTGCGTGGTTGTGTTTGTATGACGATATCTGTGTGATGATACTTGTGTAAATGCTTATCTACGTGTATGTACCTGTGTGATGGTATCTGTGAGAATGCTTGTGTGTTAAAGAATGTCTGTAAGGTGGTGCATGAGGGGTATGTCTATGTGAACTTGCATGATTGAATGGATAGGATTGCCTACAAGAATATGACTAGGTTAAATGGGATAATTCAAATTGTGTGGATAAAATCAGTAGGACTAGAGATAATAATGGGAAGAAACATAGAGATATACGAATAATCATGTGTGCGTTCTATTCATGCATTTGTTCTATCCTTGTCTTTCCACTGTATGGTGGTTAGTGTGTATTCTAATCTCCCATTGTTTTTCTTATATTGCATATAATCTCTCTGTGATTAGATTCGGTAAAGACTGGTATGACAAGGACATTCGACAGTGACTCTTTAAGGAGCACTGTCATCGATGATCGCAGACATAGAGGGTAACCCGACCATGTTGATATGTATACAACCAGTGAGTCAAAGTCTATACATAGGCTGCCTTGAGTCATTGTATGATCACCATATGTGCAACACCTGAGGACGAGATCGACCTCGTATTAGGACATCGTATCGAGACCTCGCGTCGAGACCTCGTGTCGAGATCCCGTGCCAAGATCGCGTGCCGAAGTCATATGTCGAGCTGATGAGGTCGCGTACCGAGCTGAGGAGGTCGCATGTCGAACTGAGGAGGCCGCGTGCACGAACTCGTGTTAGAGCCTTGTGCGCTTGCACAAGCACCCTGATCGACCTCGTGTCGAGACTGTAACACTCGTATTTTACGAACGTTATTTAGCGTTAATGATTATATTGTTTGTAATATTTATATTATCGGTTTGCAGTTCTTGTCGCTGTGTTATTAGATCTTTAACCTATAGATTAGAGGGTAATCATGAGAGAGGAGAGATTAGATGGGTAGAATGATTGATGGGATTAGCATCTCATAACAGTAGCTACACGTCACTTATTTGTGTTTTTTTTTTTTTTAAGAAAAATTCAGTTAAATGGTTTCTTTACCAGCTGTATATCACGATCAGCCCCTCACAACCCTCACTTTCTCTTTTCTTCTTTCTTCTTCTCTGAGTTTCCTCTTCCTCTCCAAACTTTCATCGAAGAACCTTGGATTTTATTGAGTCTTTGCACAAACCTTCTTCATCAATCTTGTTTCTCATCATCTCCTCGACATATATCACCATCTCGATCATCATTTGAGGTATGAAAATGCAATTTTCTCTTCCTTCATGTTATCAAGTAGCCACTTCTTCTCTCCATTTTAGCTAGTTTTTATGCTTCCAAATCATGTCGTATTCATAGGTTTTCTTCTTCATGATGAAAATATTTTTCAGAAAACATAAACTTAGATTTTGATTAATTTGTGCTTAATATGCTACTTGATTTTAAGCTTGAGTTAATACTTAGGAAAAATGGCTTTGTCTGATGATATGTATGAAAGAAGTTTTAATAAAATTATTAGAGAAAAGGAGTTTTAATATTTACTTGGGTTGTAGTTAAGATTGGGGTAATGAGAGCTAAGTGCTATTAGAACCCATAGATGGAACTAAGTTGTGCTTGTATTAGGAAGTCTGATTCCCGAGATCGTGTGATTTCCGAATCGAGGTGTACGGGAGAGCGAACCCGAGGACGTGGGAGCAGTGGGATCCAGATTGAGAACCGTACGTGTCGAGGTCGTTGTCGAGCTCGATTGAGGACAGCACGTAGACGCCGAGCTTGGAGTTCGGTAAGGGCAACTTTTAGATATGTTTAGATTTGATTTTTAGTATTTAAATGCTTCATTTAAATACGGAGAAGTCTGAGAACTCTACGAGTTCGAAGTTAGGGTCTTCGAACCCCTTCGTTTTGTTGTCGTGAGGTCGAACATTTATCCGAGTCTTCGTGGGCGAGCGTAAGCTGTTGCGGTTGGTCTCCTGAACCCAACCCCCCACACTTGTATGTTCCTCTCTGTTAATTCCATTGAGTTGCAGAGGGATGGATTCCTTGATTTGCTTGTCGAGCATGTAATGTGGTGATATGATTGAGTTATGCATTATTTGATATGAGATTAAATATATGTCATGAATTGCGTGTTGCTGTTGAATTGCGTTTCTTCATGCAGGGTGTTTTTATTGCTTAAACTGTCGAATTGCGTTTTCTTCATATTAAGCATGATCTCTTATTTGATATGCGGGTAAGTAATCTTATGCGTCACTCTTTGAATATTGTAAGCGGAGAGCTGTTCATCGAGTGAGCGAGCTAGGCGAGTCGTTATGACGTTTTTGAGCCGTGACCCGGATAACTAAGGGTGCTAGGTCCCTTTGTTTACGGGAGATTGACTAGACGCTGCAAACAGAGGAACCGGGTACTGCATATCTAGGGAGAAGCGAAAGATCCCAAGGCTACGGCTGGTATGTCAGTTGATGGATCTGCGTCTACTTTCCGGAATAATGGTCGAGTCGAGAGAAAATGGATCGCGAGTTGAGTCGAGTCTAGAGTGAGAGGGTCGAGTTACGTTTGGTGAATGATATACATTGTTGTTTGCTTATTTCTTTACGCCTTGATTATCTTGATTTGTCGAGAAGTTGACCCTTTTCCCGTGGTGCCTTCCATCCATGATGGTTACCCAGGCGAGGTCGAGGGCGCAGGGAACTCGACAGCAGATGATGGCGAGGAGGATCTCGACGAGGATCAGGGCGACGACCTCTACTTGTCGTGATTTGCTTTGTCTATGTTTTTGTGTATAGTGGTTGTGACCAGTTGGGCCGGTTATGTTTTGTTATTACAGGGTAGACTGGTGGTTTTACTTTGGAGCAACCTGCGTGGGTGTTCTGTGAAGTACCCCCAGGGTATGATTGCTCTCTTGAAGTCGTCATACCTTAGGTGTATTTTCTTTGTACATTATTACTGTCTTCTTGTATGCACTTTTTATATCTTGTATATATAAGTATGTACTTATTATACCTGCGTGTTGTTATTTAGGACTTAAGTCTTATGTCTTAGTTGCACCATGTTTCGAAAAGCTGTATTACTCTAATGTGCACGAGCTGGTCTTATAAAAAAATAAATAAATAATAATAGACCGTACTTTTCTAAAGGGCACAAGAGTATCGTTTTAAAAACACATCGCATACAGGGTAACTTGAGCTCGGTGTGTTGAGCTCGGTAACTCGAGCTCGGTATGTTGAGCTCGGTAGCGGTCTGAAAACGGGTCGTTACAATGTTGGTATCAGAGGCTTGATTCGGATCTGAGAAATTTGTGCATAGGAAATTTGGACTGGTCACTGTGTCGGGATATATATATATGTGTTGGGTACCTAATTGTACTATATTGATTACTGTTTGATTAAGTGAAGCACTTATTGCTTGAAAAATTGTTTGAACTATTTCTTGATTGAAGCAGTGTGTCTTAACACATACTTGTTGTGAGATTCTAACAGGTTTTGAACTTTGTGGAATCTAATGCCACCTCGTAGGGATACGACAGCTGTACCCGAGAACGTCGACATGGAACGAGCAATTCAAGCTATGACCGAGATGGCGGCAGCCATGGCTCAAAGAATCACCGCCAGAACTCAACAGCTAACGCGATGGCTCAACAGACGGCGTTAACCCAAAGAAACTTACAAAGAACAACAATGAGCAGAGCTGAGGCCGAGGCGAGAGGATTAGCGGACTTTAGGAAGCATGATCCACCGAAGTTTTACGGTGAGCCAAACCCAGATAAAGTTGATCTTTGGATGCAAGAGATCGAGAAGATCTTCGAGGCACTCCATTGCCCAAACAACGTGAAGGTAGACTACGCCACCTACTTGCTGCTAGGAGACGCAGAGTATTGGTGGAAGGGAGTGAAGCAAGCACTGATAGCGGAACGGCGCGAGATAACTTGGGAGCTTTTTCGTGGAAGGTTCTTGGACAAATACTTCCCAGATACTGCACGAGCTGAGAAGGAGCAAGAGTTTCTTCAACTACAACAAGGCAGTATGACAGTGCCCGAGTATGCAGCCAAGTTTGAGTCACTGGCGAGGTATTTCAGTCCATTTCATGATCGAGTTGACCAAGGAAGGTTAAGCGAGAGGTTCCAACAGGGATTAAGATTTGACATTCAGAAGTCGGTGGTGTCACTGAGGATCAGGAATCTACAAGAGCTGATAGATCGCTGTGTCGAGGTAGAGGGTGTAAGAAGCCACAAGAAGAAAATCATAGGCGGACCGGTGAGACCCGTGAGTGCGGGCGTAAGTTTACACGTGGCGGGAAATAACTGCAGAAGAAGCCTTACAACTGACCTCAGGGGAACAACAACAGGGGACAATATCGTCCGATGACCCAGGGAGCGAGAAGTGGAGGTCGACCGCGTAGAAGTGATTTGTTTCCGCTAGGAAAGTCGTGACATTATGCAAATAATCGTACTCGTAAGGAGGATGTGTGCTACAATCAGAAGAAGCGGCATTTTGCCAAGGATTGTCCCACACCTAAAGTTAAACCGGCAATGGTTGGGGCAAAGGCCAAAGGGAAGCGCCAGGTAGCCAAAGGCAGAGTCTTCTGCATGAGCGGTGAGGAAGCAGAGCGAGCTGATGATCTTATTCAAGGTGAATGTGAGATTGAGGGTAAATCCTTATCCGTTCTCTTTGATTCTGCAACCCATTCCTTTATTTCCTCCGATTGTGTGAACCATTTGAACTTGATTGTGATCGCTTTACTGCTCAAATTGGTAGTTACAACCCCACCGCTAAAACCTTAGTCACAAACACCGCATGTCTTAATTGTGTAGTGGTTATTCAGTAGAAAGTTTGTGGTCAATTTGGTTTGTTTGCCTCTTAAGGGCTTAGATGTCATCCTCGAGATGGATTGGTTGTCATGCCACCATGTCCTCTTGACTGTGCCCGTAAAGCGTAATTTTCCTGCACCTTGGAGTCTCCAATTATCTTTCATCAACATATTGGAGTTTCTTTGCAAGAAGGAACTAGAGAATACATGTATCCGCTAGTTCGTAAGTTTTCCAAACAGATCGAAGTGAAGAATGTACCGGTGGTGTGTGACTTTGTGGGCGTTTTCCCAGAAGGCGTGCCAGGGTTACCACCGGTCGAAGGTCGAAGTTCTCCATCGAAGTTGATTCCAGGAACAGACCGATTTCCAAAGCGCCATACAGGATGTCTCCGCCGAGATGAAAGAACTCAAGTCCCGGATCGAACACTTGGAGTCAAAGCAATTCATACGACCGAGCGTGTCACCGTGGGGAGCTCCGTGTTGTTGGTTAAGAAGAAGGATGGATGATCAAGGTCAGACGTGGACTACCGCGAGCTCAACAAGGTTATCGTGAAGAACCCAGATCCGTTACCCGTATTGACGACTTGATGGATCAACTTCGTGGAGCGGCGATCTTTCCAAGATAGATTTGAAGTCCTGGTTATCATCGATTCGCGTGAAGGAGGAAGATGTCCCCAAAACAGCTTTCGTGACTAGGTATGGTCACTACGAGTATTTGGTGATGCCGCTTGGAGTGACAAATGCGCCACGGTGTGTTTATGGACTATATGAACAGGATTTTCCATTCGTTCTTGGATCGCTTTGTAGTAGTGTTCATCGACGACATCCCGATCTACTCGAAGAACCGAGAAGAGCACGAAGAACACTTACGCCGAGTACTACAGATATTGCATGAGAAGCAACTCTATGCCAACCCGTCAAGTGTGAATTTTGGCTCGAAGAGGTGAATTTTCTTGGTCATGTGGTTTCCAAGAAGGGATAGTTGTGGATCCAACTAAGATTGAAGCCGTATAGCGTGGGAACAAATGAGGACAACACCGATATCGTGAGTTTTGTTGGCTTAGCGTGCTATTATCGAAGATTCATTGAACGTTTCGAAGATTGTCGCGCCTCTTTACACTTACGAGGAAGGATCAACCTTTGCCTGGACCGAGGAGTGCGAATCCAGTTCAAAGATCAAGGAGCTTTTGACGACAGCGCCTGTGTTGATTTTGCCTCAACCAGAAGAGCCTTACGAGGTTTATTGTGATGCGTCACACCAGGGATTGGGATGTGTGCTGATGCAACACCGGAAAGTGGTAGCGTATGCTTCAAGACAACTTAAGATTCACGAGAGGAACTACCCTACTCACGATTTGGAGTCGGGCAGATGGTTTTTGCGCCAAGATATGGAGACACTACCTTTATGGCAAAGACTTCTTCGCTTTCAACGATCACAAGAGCTTGAAGTACTGCTCGATCGTAAGGAGCTCAACATGCGCCAAGATGGATGGAAATTTCAAGGACTACGACTTTACGTTGGAATACCATCCCGGTAAGGCTAACGTAGTAGCGTATGCATTGAGCGTAAAGAGCGCTTTAGCCTCAAAGAATGATGATCAAGGAGTTGGAGATGCTCGAGAAGTTTCGAGACTTGAAGTCGAGTGTGGAAGTTTCACCGGGAAGCCGAGATTTGGTATGCTTACCATTTCTAACCGATTGTTGGGCGAGATCCGAGACCAGCAGGTTCATGACGAGCTCCGCAAGAGAAGGTACAGATTGATAGCGCAAGTGGAAAGCCGATGCATTCCAAGTCGAATCTGACAACATCTTAAGATGTAATGGTCGAGTATGTGTACCTAACGTAGTGGAGCTGAGAAAGTTAATACTTGACGAAGCGCATAAGAGCAATTTTAGTATTCACCCAGGAGTTACGAAGATGGATCAAGACTTGAAGAAGCATGTTTGGTGGTCCGGAATGAAGAAGCAAGTGGTCGAGCACGTAGCCGTGTTTAACGTGTCGGCCGAAGGTGGAGCACCAACGACCGCGGAATGCTACAATCGCTGACGTACCAAGATGGAAATGGGACAAGATCTCCATGGATTTCGTTGTAGGTTTACCGAAGACGCAGAAGAAGAATGATTCGATTTGGGTGATCGTCGACCGATTGACCAAATCGCTCATTTCTTACCAAAGGAGGTCGACATACAACGTGGAAAAGCCGACCGAGATCTACATCGCGAGATAGTGCGACTTCATGGTATACCCTCTTCAATCGTGTCGGACCGAGATCCGAAGTTCACGCCTCATTTTTGGAGGAATTGCAAGAAGCGATGGGAACCGAGCTCAGGCTTAGCTCGGCATATCATCCCCAAACCGACGGTCGATCGGAGAGAACGATCCAATCGCTTGAAGATTTATTGCGGCGTGTACCTTAGATCACCGAGGAAGTTGGGACGACGCCTTACCATTGGTGGAGTTCACCTACAATAACGATTTCCATGCGAGTATTAGAATGGCACCTTTGAAGCTAATCGTATGGACGAAAGTGTCGACGCCTCTTTGTTGGTACCAGGATGGCGAGAGTTACATTGTAGGACCGTGATATGATCCAGCGGACTACCGAGAAGATCCGCTTGATCGTAGATAGGATGCGAACGTCTCAAAGTCGACAGAAGAGCTATGCAGACCAAAGACGTCGACCACTCGAGTTCGAAGAAGGAGAACATGTATTTCTTAGAGTCACCCCCACTACTGGAGTTGGTCGAGCGATCAAATCCAAGAAACTTACCCCTAAATTTATTGGACCTTATCAGATTCTTCGTCGTATTGGTCCAGTGGCATATCAGATTTCCTTGCCACCCTTCTTGTCGAACATACATGATGTCTTCCACGTCTCACAGTTGCGAAAGTATATTTCCGACCCTTCTCATGTTATCGAATCGGATGTGATTCAACTGAGGGACGACTTATCCTTCGAAGCCTCACCAAAGAAGGATCGCTGACCTAAAGCCAAACAAGCTTGAACAAAGAGATTCAACTTGTCAAAGTCATGGGATCGTAAGACCGAGATGCGACTGGGAGCTGGAAGAGAAGATGAAGACTCGCACTCGAACTCTTTCATGGTAAGTAACTTATTTGCAATTTCGAGGAGGAAATTTTTTTAGAGGGAGAGATGGTAACACCTGAGGACGAGATCGACCTCGTATTAGGACATCGTGATCGAGACCTCGCCGAGACCTCGTGGTCGAGATCCCGCCAAGATCGCGTCGTCAAGTCATATGTCGAGCTGATGAGGTCGCGTACCGAGCTGAGGAGGTCGCATGTCGAACTGAGGAGGCCGCGTGCATGAACTCGTGTTAGAGCCTTGTGCGCTTGCACAAGCACCCTGATCGACCTCGTGTCGAGACTGTAACACTCGTATTTTACGAACGTTATTTAGCGTTAATGATTATATTGTTTGTAATATTTATATTATCGGTTTGTAGTTCTTGTCGCTGTGTTATTAGATCTTTAACCTATAGATTAGAGGGTAATCATGAGAGAGGAGAGATTAGATGGGTAGAATGATTGATGGGATTAGCATCTCATAACAGTAGCTACACGTCACTTATTTGTGTTTTTTTTTTTAAGAAAAATTCAGTTAAATGGTTTCTTTACCAGCTGTATATCACGATCAGCCCCTCACAACCCTCACTTTCTCTTTTCTTCTTTCTTCTTCTCCGAGTTTCCTCTTCCTCTCCAAACTTTCATCGAAGAACCTTGGATTTTATTGAGTCTTTGCACAAACCTTCTTCATCAATCTTGTTTCTCATCATCTCCTCGACATATATCACCATCTCGATCATCATTTGAGGTATGAAAATGTAATTTTCTTCCTTCATGTTACTGTTAGCGCCACTTCTTCTCTCCATTTTAGCTAGTTTTTATGCTTCCAAATCATGTCGTATTCATAGGTTTTCTTCTTCATGATGAAAATATTTTTCAGAAAACATAAACTTAGATTTTGATTAATTTGTGCTTAATATGCTACTTGATTTTAAGCTTGAGTTAATACTTAGGAAAAATGGCTTTGTCTGATGATATGTATGAAAGAAGTTTTAATAAAATTATTAGAGAAAAGGAGTTTTAATATTTACTTGGGTTGTAGTTAAGATTGGGGTAATGAGAGCTAAGTGCTATTAGAACCCATAGATGGAACTAAGTTGTGCTTGTATTAGGAAGTCTGATTCCCGAGATCGTGTGATTTCCGAATCGAGGTGTACGGGAGAGCGAACCCGAGGACGTGGGAGCAGTGGGATCCAGATTGAGAACCGTACGTGTCGAGGTCGTTGTCGAGCTCGATTGAGGACAAGACGTGACGCCGAGCTTGGAGTTCGGTAAGTGGCAACTTTTAGATATGTTTAGATTTGATTTTTAGTATTTAAATGCTTCATTTAAATACGAGAAGTCTGAGAACTCTACGAGTTCGAAGTTAGAATCTTCGAACCCCTTCGCTTTGTTGTCGTGAGGTCGAACATTTATCCGAAGTCTTCGTGGGCGAGCGTAAGTCGCTATGCGGTTGGTCTCCTGAACCCAACCCCACACTTGTATGTTCCTCTCGTTAATTCCATTGAGTTGCGAGAGGATGGATTCCTTGATTTGCTTGTCGAGCATGTAATGTGGTGATATGATTGAGTTATGCATTATTTGATATGAGATTAAATATATGTCATGAATTGCGTGTTGTCTTGAATTGCGTTTCTTCATGCAGGTGTTTTTATTGCTTAAACCGCCGAATCAGTGCGTTTTCTTCATATTAAGCATGATCTCTTATTTGATATGCGGGTAAGTAATCTTATGCGTCACTCTTTGAATATTGTAAGCGGAGAGTCGCTCATCGAGTGAACGAGCTAAGCGAGTCGTTATGACGCGTTTTGAGCCGTGACCGGATAACTAAAGTGCTAGGTCCCTTTGTTTACGGAGATTGACTAGACGTCGCAAAGATAGGAACCGCATCGTGCATATCTAGGGAGAAGCGAAAGATCCCAAGGCTACTACCGTATGTCGATTGATGGATCTGCGTCGCTTTACGGAATAATGGTCGAGTCGAGAAAATGGATCGCGAGTTGAGTCGAGTCTAGAGTGAGAGGTCGAGTTACGTTTGGTGAATGATATACATTGTTGTTTGCTTATTTCTTTACGCCTTGATTATCTTGGTTTGTCGAGAAGTTGACCGTTTTCCCGTGGTGCCTTCAATCCATGATGGTTACCCAGGCCAGGGCGAGGGCGCAGGGAACTCGACAGCAGATGAGGGCGAGGAGGAGCTCGACGAGGATCGTATGACGACCTCTACTTGTCGTGATTTGCTTTGTCTATGTTTTTGTGTATAGTGGTTGTGACCAGTTGGGCCGGTTATGTTTTGTTATTACAGGGTAGACTGGTGGTTTTACTTTTGGAGCAGCCCCCTGCGTGGGTGTCTGCCGGAAGTACCCCCAGGGTATGATTGCTCTCTTGAAGTCGTCATACCTTAGGTGTATTTTCTTTGTACATTATTACTGTCTTCTTGTATGCACTTTTTATATCTTGTATATATAAGTATGTACTTGTTATACCTGCGTGTTGTTATTTAGGACTTAAGTCTTGTGTCTTAGTTGCACCATGTTTCGAAAAGCTGTAATTACTCTGATGTGCACGAGCTGGTCTTATAAAAAAATAAATAAATAATAATAGACCGTACTTTTCTAAAGGGCACAAGAGTATCGTTTTAAAAACACATCGCATACAGGGTAACTTGAGCTCGGTGTGTTGAGCTCGGTAACTCGAGCTCGGTATGTTGAGCTCGGTAGCGGTCCGGAAACGGGTCGTTACAATATGTGTCACCACACACACTTGTATAGGTCGTGGGCCCTAGGAACGGGTTCTGTAGATATATTATCTCACTTATGCATGTAACCCTATATTCACATTTAATATATTCTTATTTTCATTATATATGTACTGCTTAATCACTCGATTTAGGTTTTATTATTTAATTATTTGGGATAGTGGGATGGGGTCGTCTCAGCCTTTATGGATCTTCACTTCACTTAGTCATGTATATTAAAAATGGATCTTCACTTCACTTTGTCATGTATATAAAAAAAATCTTCATTTGTAACCAAAAAAAAAAAATCTTCATTGGCATACAACTAATCACGACATGGTATATATTTATTTATCAAAAAAAAAAAAAAACTCACCACATGGCCTTCTTCAAAAAGCAACACACTTCGCTGGAGCGGTTTTTGCTCTGGTAAGCAGATGAACGATGGGCAAATAAGGAAAATGGAAAAAAAAGAAAGAGCAACTTCTCTACTATTTCTTCGCATATTAGTGAAGAAATAAAAAGATAGTGGGTGCCACGTTTTTATCTTGTCTCTTCATCATTTCTGTTCAAACCAAACGAGAAAAGTTTGATCTCTCTTTAACTTCTCCCTTAACAGCCCTTCTCTCTCTTATTTCACCCATACCAAATGTACCATAAGAGAAATCACCCTCTCCAAAGGCGACTTCTCAACTATAAATAAAATAAAAATTTATGGTGAGAAGTCGGTCTTACTCAGGCGACTTCCCATTTAGGAAAAAAATAGGGATATTGGGGTATATAATTTGGGAAGTCGGGTATATTTTTTTTTGGATATTAAAAAAAATCTTCATCTGTATTGTATCATTTAACATTTAATTTAATAAAAATATTTAAGAATAAAATTAAAACGAAAAAAAATCAATATCTTATTTTTCTGATAATATATAATTTAAATTAAATTTAACTGTTTAATTGTTAGTTAATTTTTCAATTTTCAGTTAACTTATTAGTGTTTTTTTTTGACATAAACTTATTAGTTATATGTACTAATCAAATTCCCAATACGATTCTTTATAGGTTATTATAAGAATATAAGAATATACTCCATTTGCCAATTTATCTGAAAAACGTTTGCGTCAAAAAAAAATCTGAAAAAGGAGATTGCATTGCATGAAGCAAAGATTTCTTCCATCAGTAAAACAATAGCATTAATTGTATTTTTGGTCACTTTATTTTTTCAAATTCACGATTTTGAACCCTTTATTTTATTTTTCACAAATTTAGTCCCTATATTTTTTATTTTTCACGAATTTGAGCCCTACACTTTTTTAATTGCACTTTTAGTCCCCAAAATTGTAATTTTCTTGCACTTTTAGTCCCTAAAAATTCTAGATATTAGAAAATTAAGGGACCAAAAGTGTAAGAGATCCACAATTTTGGAGGACTAAAAGTGCAATTAAAAAAATGTGGAAATCAAATTCGAAAAAAATAAAAAATATGGAAACTAAATCCATAAAAACTAAAATATAGAGACCAAAATCATAGATTTAAAAAAATAAAGGAACCAAAAATACAATTAAACTAAAACAATACTAGCATCATGATTCATTTCATTCGTAGAAAAAGACGCGTGCGTTCGTTTAATCACACTGTCATGTGATATGAGAGATTCTGAGCCTCGCCAGTAGTTAAAGACAGCCTCATCTACAATAATGTTATTCCAACACCCATTTTTCTACACCGTATATAACACCGTATTTTCCGTATGGTCTATACGATACGGACTTGTACGGATCCGTACGGAATCCGTACGGTGTTTTTTTTTTTACAGGAACAAATTTTTTGAAGTGGTTAACAGAAGTTATGTAAGTGGTTAACACGAGTTGTGTAAGTGGTTAACACTGCATCTCACTTCAAAGTAGTGTTAACCACTTACACGACGCGTATTAACCACTTACATAACTTGTGTTAACCACTTACAAAAAGTCCATAACCACTTCAAAATATAATCGTATCTCACTTCAAACTTGTGTTAACCACTTACACAACTCGTATAACCACTTGCATAACTTGTGTTAACCACTTACGTAAAGTCCATAACCACTTCAAAATATATCAGATCTCACTTCAAACTCGTGTTAACTACTTACACAACTCAGATTAACTACTGCATAACTTATATTAACCACTTAAAAATCGTGTATTAATATAAATGATCACGTTAACTACTTATACAACTCAAGTAACCACTTAAATAACTTCTCTAACCACTTAAAAATACGCCACGTATAAAAATAAAAAAAGGATTTGATTCTGCATGATCCATATAAATCTATACCTGCATTTGACCTGCATTTAAAAATACGGTGTTATATACAATATAGGAAAAAGGAGTGTTGGAATAACATTACTCCTCATCTATCCCTCGCTGAAAAACTAACCCTACTTAAACCGCGCAGGCTCCACTACACGATCTGACCCAACCCCACTTGTTTTACCATTTCACAGTGCCATCCATAATCAAGATCCTCACAAACAGGAACCACTACTTGCACGTGTCCTTATCCTCGCGCATAAATACATTCCCGTTGAATGCACAACCGCCTCTGCGATATCGACGCGTGTCCGTTATCCTTTCAGCCCACACAGGGGCAAAAGCGTAGTTCAACCACGCGGAAGGACCAGAGAAAAGGCGCTTATAAATAAGTGGCTCAGGTGCAATGAAACAAGAGAGAGAGCGAAGAAGAAAAAAAACACACTGAGCGCAATAATTGTGAACACAATAATCGACCCTTCCCTTCTTGGTAACGTGGAAGGGCCAGCAAACGAATGCAGAGAGATGAGAGGTTTTCGGGTGAAGAGAGCTGAGTTAGGTGGTTGCCAAACCGAACGTAGAATCGGCGGCAGAAATTGCCACCGCAAATACGTCGAAGACGGGTGAACGAATCTACTTTCACCGCCACAACCACCGCCCAATCTCTGTAAAAATACATTTCTATACTTGTCTGTAACACACTTGTTGAAAAGTCTTTCTTTTTTCTTTTTCATTTTTCATTGTGATGGGTGAAAAAAGCAGCAGCGATCTTCACTCAACGTTGCTCCACGGGAAATACGAATTGGGCCGGTTATTGGGCCACGGAACATTCGCGAAGGTGTACCACGCGAGGAACACGGAAACTGGAAGAAGCGTGGCGATGAAGGTGGTTGGAAAAGAGAAGGTGATAAAGGTTGGAATGATGGAACAGATAAAAAGGGAGATCTCAGCGATGAACATGGTGAAGCACCCAAACATCGTTCAACTGCACGAGGTCATGGCCAGCAAGTCCAAGATCTACATCGCTATGGAACTCGTACGCGGCGGCGAACTCTTCAACAAGGTTGCGAAAGGCCGTTTGAAGGAAGACGCCGCCAGAGTTTACTTCCAACAACTCATCTCCGCCATTGATTTCTGTCACAGCCGCGGCGTCTACCACCGCGACCTCAAGCCAGAGAATCTCCTCCTCGACGAACAAGGGAACCTCAAGGTCACCGACTTTGGCCTCAGCACTTTCTCAGAGCATCTCCGGCAGGACGGGTTGCTGCACACCACGTGCGGCACTCCGGCGTACGTGGCGCCTGAGGTAATCGGAAAAAAGGGCTACGACGGTGCTAAGGCGGATATATGGTCTTGTGGTGTCATCCTTTATGTTCTCTTGGCTGGGTTTTTACCTTTTCAGGATGAGAATTTGATGGCTATGTATAAGAAGATTTACAGGGGAGACTTCAAATGCGCGCCGTGGTTTTCCTCTGAAGCGCGCCGTCTTGTCACGAAGCTTCTCGACCCGAATCCGAATACCCGAATCACGATTTCTAAAATCATGGACTCGCCCTGGTTCAAGAAAAAATCATTGGCGGTGGAAAAAATGAAGAAAGAAGAGGAAGGGGAGTTTGAATTGAAGCAGCAGCAGCAGCAGCAACCGACGACGATGAACGCGTTCCACATAATTTCGCTTTCGGAAGGGTTTGATTTGTCGCCGTTGTTTGAGGAGAAGAAGAGGGAAGAGAAGGAGGAGATGAGGTTTGCGACGACGAGGCCAGCGAGCAGTGTGATTTCGAGGTTTGAGGAAGTGGCGAAGGCGATGAAGTTTGATGTGAAGAAGAGCGACAGCAAGGTGAGGTTGCAGGGTCATGAGCGTGGGAGGAAGGGGAAGCTGGCTATTGCGGCTGATATATACGCCGTTACGTCGTCGTTTTTGGTTGTGGAGGTGAAGAAGGACAACGGTGATACTTTGGAGTACAACAATTTCTGCAGCAAAGAGCTTCGTCCTGCTCTCAAGGACATCGTCTGGAGGACTGAGAATCACACACCTGCTTAATTGAATTCAAACCTTCTCAAATGTTGTTGTGGTTTGGGAACATTAATTCGTCGTCCCTTTGTGCTTAATTCTTGTTGGGAAATTGGCTCTCTCAGAGAGAGATATTTAAGGATTTGTTTCTTGTTTCGATTCTCCATTTATTGCGTTTTTGGTAAATCTGTGTCTTTTCTTACTTCCATCGTTGAATGTTGTACTTTTTTTTTTTATAGGCAAAAGTTAGTACGTTAATTATTAGATTAATTTTTTTTCTTTCACTAGAATTTAAACCTTGGACCTTTCACATTTTTACACTTTTAGCTCAAACCAATTGAGCTACTCATCTCCGTAAATTGTTTTGTTCATAATGTTGTTGTTCTTGGGGTTGCAAATGTATCGGTATGGAGCTGTTGCTCTGTACATGAAGGTAGATATTTGTTGTCCACTATTTTTCACTTAAAGCAATGTTATCAATTTTTTATTGTCTTACATTATTGTCATTATTACTAACTTCACATTTGTATTGCGTTATAGTATGTATTATTTTATCATGTTTTAATGTTTAATATTGTTTGTAAGGAATTTGATTCTATATTTTAAGTATTTCATCACATTAATTTTTTAGAGTAACAATTTATTATTAACACATATTGATATGTATGTCTTAGGAGTGATATAGATAGTATTTACTTGGGGAGAAAATTAGGAAAGAAAAATTAACCATACATTGAAACTATAATTTTTTTTTTATTTCTCAATTAGAAAATGACAGAGTAACTTTTGTACAAATTAATCCAATTTCAATTCTCACATATCATGCCACAAATCTCCTCAATCATGCTGAGCAACAAAAGAAAAAAATGGCTCACTGTCGCATCTATGTACTCACATTTTTTCGCTTACGTGCTTAGTCAATACAACTTCCCCACCCTTCCTAGTCATGGCACCCTTGGTGCATCATCTGCCTCGTTTGGATACTCTGTCATCTCAAAAAATACCACTTCCAAAAAATCCGCAATTGAACAATCAATATCTCAATTGGAGTGTGTAACAATGTGAAAAAGTAGTAATTCAATGAATGTTGGGGTAATTAGTGAAAGAGCCAGACAAACGCGAAAATGAGAAAGAAAAAAATAATAATTAAGAATGCACTTATCATTAATATTTTTACATCATACGGTATGACGTTTTGGTGCTGATACTGGATTAGCAAAATCAATTAGATAGTAAATATTTTAAAGATCTTCATTTAGCTCTTACCCTTAAAGAATTTCAAATGCAAAATATGAAAACTAAATGAAAGTGGTTAGGACATCACTTACATGGGTCACAATGACAATAGCAATTATAAGAGGTCCATATTACACCTCTAACAGGAATGACATTAGTTACTTTCCCAGCCCAGGATAAGCGGATTTCCAAGGGTCCATCATTAACATCAACATAAACTTCTTGGTAATTCCCTTGCCAACTCCACCAGCTTTTTCACCATGTTAAAATCTTTCAAATATTCAAAACCATGTCAATATATAGCTGTTTTAAAATTCAAAACTTAAAAATATGAGTAACATTTTAGAAGAAACTAAAAGCAATGGAAAGAAGGAAAAAATGGACATGAAAAGAGTCTGATTATAATCCATTTCTCCTCCTCCCTTTCTAATCAACTTCCATTTGCAAAAACTATTATCCTCCTTGCACCTGCAATACCATCGACCAACCATCACCCAAATTTCTCAGAAACTTAAAGGAATCCAAAGTGTTAATAGAGAAAAATGAACATTACGATAACTCTTCCACCATTCAAAGTCTGAAAATCAGCTCCGAGTTTAGTACAAAGAAGAGTATAATTTAACCCACCAAAAGAGGTATACTTACTTATCCAGACATCGGTGCATTATTTTCATGGCTCCACTTTCGCAAAGGAGGAAAAGCAATCAGCATAACCACCAATCACCATGGAGATCTAGGAAGTTTACTATAGAAACAAACTAAAACGAAAGAAAGAAAGGATCAGAATATGCAACACTTGAAAAGATGATGTCCACCACCCGTAAATAATGACTCGATAAAATGTAACAAAAAATAGACAAAGCAAATTTTTTGGGGCTATCATTGATGGATTCTAAATCTCAAATTTAAAACACTTACACCCACCCCTCCCCCTCCCCACACCCCCCCCAAACAAAAGAATGAAGGAGAAAATAACGGTATAATTAGAAAGGCAAGCCATCAAGTCTGAAAAGAAAAAGAAATTAAATCTGGATAACATGCATCACCGTATCCCTCACTTACCAGTTGGATGCAAAGTGGCTCTTCGTTCTCGCTTCGGTACCTCCTCCCCTTTTGGGTCTCTCTTCTCTTCCACTGATGTTCTATCTTTCTCTCTCATCTTCCCTCTGTTCTCTTTCTTTGTCCCTGCCTCTGTCTTCTCTGCTTAACAGACCATATGTTACTTCCTCTCCCTCTCTCCTTTTTTTTTTCCCTCTCCCCTATCTGTAGAAGTTACCGATGGCAGTTGAGATAACTTAAAAAATTTGAAAACGGATGGGTTGAAGAGATATCAAGAAGGTTAAATTAATCGTGTAATGCTGGCAGACTTTTAAATTTTAAATTTAAAAGTAAGCAGTATCCATTTTAAAGTAGTTATTGAGAAGAAATAAAAACCGTAAAGGGTAAATTTGTAAAGAGAAAAGTCTACACCAAAAGAGGATATCCCTTTTATATATTGTTATAGATATAGACTAGTAGTGGCAGACACTATCGCTGCTTTTCCACATTTCTATCAAGGCTACAGCACAGATTATTTTATCGTGTTTTACTATTTAATGTTAGTTTTAATGAATTTAATTATGCATTTTAGGTATTCTGTGCCACCATATAGATATACATATGTATATATTAACCAATCAAATGCTTATCAAAAAAAAAAACCAATCAAATATTCTGTAAATTCATAATTTTCAAAATAACCAATTAACCATATATATGTAACTCAACATACATATGTAACTCAACGCCAAAACATGACATATATACTATATTAACAGTGGTTTAGGTAACATTGTAGGTTTAGAAAAACATACATAAAATGCATAAATCAAATGAAAATAAAGACAAACTTAAAGTATTATTTAGTTACAAATACTATTGTCTATTCATCATTGATTATGGCTTCACTGGTGGACCAAACAGTGATTCAGAATCAGGAGATTTTTTTAATTCCCTGCATTTCATCAAAGTAAATACACTTTGTATTTAGGGTTATCCAATAAGAAAGCATATTAATGAAATTTTTTTGACGAAACATATAAATGAAATAAAACATTAATAACTTCGTTTACATGATTACCTTGTAAGAAATCTTCTCAATTCTTCGTAAAAAACTTTATCAATCAATTCTTGTTTTTTGAAAAACTACACAGTCATTCAGACAATGTCATTCATAAATAACATATATATTTTTAGAGTAAAGTAAAATATTTAACCATAATAAAATGGAAATTATAATTCAACATACATCAACTAATATAAAAGTAATACGTTTAAATTATGTGTCAAAATTTGTCAAAAAAATTATGTACCAAAAAAAAAAGTAATGAGTTTAAATCCTGTTTTTTATTTCCCTTATAATTTCTCTTACATTTCGTGACTCTTTCTAAATATCTCTCAGGATTGACATAGGTCCTTCCTTTTACTAAAATTTTAATGGATTTTTTGTCCAGAAAGTTGGTCAATAAGCAACAATGAAAAATGCATTGAGTGCAGGAATAACTGCTGCAGGAATAACTGCAATTTTTTGACAAAGTAATTTCACCTTTAAACTACATCATATCACGTCATTACAATGAAACATCGATGTTTGTCTCATACAACTTAGAGGAGAAAGAAAGATCCAATAACATAAGTACCACTGTTTATCTAGTTGTAACATCTCTTCCTACTGTAAAAAAAACAATAAAAAAAATCTCTTTCTTCCTAAGACAAAAAAAAACGAAGTTAGAAATAATAAATGCAGCAAAAATGGTGATATTGAAAGAAAGGCATGTTGTACCACTGTAGACTCAGGTTTATCTTTGACATATGTGAGGTTGCACAGTTGCACTGACTTTAATGCAATCAGGTCCTGTCTTGCGATCTTTGATCCTAAATAATCCAATTTTGGGGGGGTCCCCTGGGGAGGGAATGAGCCAAGATAATAATACTTCATGCATGTCATGAGGATATTACTCCAGCATACAGAGTGAAGCCAAGTGATGCCAATTTAATCCAAGTGATGCCAAACTAAATTATTTTATAACAAAAAGAAAAAGGAAAAAAAGTTGCACTATGCCTTGACATATGTTTCCAGGATGAGATCAACCTTAATGCAGCATCATAAGGTCACAAAGCCTCCGACAGCATATTAATGGCAGCAAAAGGTTGTCCCAGTGTAAGATAGAATGAACAAAATCCCCCCACGATAAGAAATTGGAACCCATTTTCAGACAGGATTTCTAGGTTTCACCCACTAAAAAAACAAATATCATCATCAACTTGCTTAAAAAGGAGGTTTTTTTAAATGTAATATACAACCTGCTCCTTACCCTAACACCATTCCTCCTATCTGTTAGGATATGAGATTAGGGATTTGTTAGGATAAGGGTTAATAGTTTGTTAGGATAAGGGTCAAGGGGTTGTTACGATATGAGATAAGAAGTTTGTTAGTTAGTTAATTAGTAGAGACTTATCTTGTATAAATAGGAGGGTGTGGGCTTAGAGGAGGATTATTCAGTTTGTTAATCAATTGTAAACCTAGAGCAGTAGCTCTTTGGTGTGAAAGGGAAAACCCTTTGGAGGAGAGTTCTCTCTCCTATTCTCTCCTATTCTCTCAAATTCTCTTTCTTTTCAATAAAGTTGTTCTTTCTTTTCCATTAGAATTTCTGGGTTCCTAACAATTGGTCCGACCTGCCGGATCATCGAGAAGGAGCCAGTGTTACCAAAGACGGAGGAGTCAAAAAATTATTTCAAGAAGGAAGGTCTACCTGAATTTGTGGGTGAAGACCCCATCGGATGGATCTTTACAGCATAAAGGTTCTTTGCGGAGCAACAAATCCATTCATCTGATGAAAGGCTGCAGTGGGCTTTCATGAGGATGAAGGAAGGTGTGCCTTTACATTGGTTCATCTCTTGGTACCAAGGATACCCAGAATTAGACTGGGAGTGTTTTTGCCGGGCTCTAATCAAAAGATTTAGCGAGAGAGACAGTGATAGGGTCAGTGCAGGATTGACAACAGCGGAGGACGAGGCTCTGAATGAGATGAAGAAACACGAAGAAAACCCAAATGGCCATGGGGCTGAGGGTCGAAACCGAAGTGAGAAGGACTCATCCATTAATTACTTTGAGCATTCGGTTGAGAAGATGAAGAAGATCGAATACAACCCGAAGGGTTGTGGGTTTGAGGATCAGAGTGACCCGATCTATTCTGGGTCAAGAAAGGCGAGTGATGAGAAGATCAACCAGTGGGATGCTCTGCAGAAGGTTTCTCCACCAGGCAAGATGCCAATGAAGACGCCGTAACCACCCAAGATCGCGAAGAGTATGAGTATCGCAGTGGCAGAAAGGAAAAGAAGCGAGGGGGAGCTTTGAGGTACACAGAGGTCGAGTGCCCCTACACCTCCGCCGGAACCACCGGACACCTGCGCATGCATGGCGACCGTTCTTCGCCCAGTTCCGCCACCAAGACCACCAGATCGGGTCGCTCCTAACCCATGTGTGGCTGTTAGTGGGTTATCAACATGGAAATCACTAAAACCGTGGGTGGCGCTAGAAGGAGGGCCCGTTGCGACGATCCAACCACAGCCAGAGAGACCATACTCCAGCTCGCAAGTGGGGGTTAGTGAGTCACAACCGATGGAACTATCATGGTTGTCGACAACAACGTTGTTCTCTTACACGATCTGCTTCTGAAGGAGAAGATACACGGAGGGGCCAAGTGGGTATTTGGTAAGGTGGGCTTAATTCTTGACCTAATGGGCCAGGCCCAAAGTAAGGTCAGTTTGCAACGAGGGCTGAGGGAGGAAATTGCAACTTGGGCTGAAATAGAGATATTGGAGTCATCCCAAAAACAAAGACAGAACGAAATGTTGTTATTCAACCAAAAGGGTACAAGCGATCATTTCATTTGGGATTTTTCTAGCATTTGCACTTGGTGGGGTACTCATGAATCGAGAGATCTGAAAGCAGGCCATCAAGCCAAATCTTCACCAGAGTCTTCAGGGTTTCCTATACTCAACTATGCAAAGGAGGTTTTGAGTGAATTTAGAACTACAGCATTAAGTTTCATGCAATGGGATCCTGGAGGAGAATTTTTTTTTTCTTTTTCAGCAGTCTTCATTATGTTTCAGCAGTTTTTTTTTTTGTTTCTATTTCCAACCTTGAGGACAAGGTTGTTTTGGGGTGAGGTGTATTGTTAGGATAAGGGATTAGGGGTTTGTTAGGATAAGGGTTAATAGTTTGTTAGGATAAGGGTCAAGGGGTTGTTAGGATATGAGATAAGAAGTTTGTTAGTTAGTTAATTAGTAGAGACTTATCTTGTATAAATAGGAGGGTGTAGGCTTAGAGGAGGATTATTCAGTTTGTTAATCAATTGTAAACCTAGAGCAGTAGCTCTTTGGTGGGAAAGGAGAAACCCTTTGGAGGAGAGTTCTCTCTCCTATTCTCTTCTATTCTCTTTCTTTTCTATAAAGTTGTTCTTTCTTTTCCATTAGAATTTCTGGGTTCTTAACACTATCACACAATGAATGCCACTACAAGAAATATCCCAACTACCGACGGCCAAATACCGACGGTCACAGCCTATAGGAAAAAAACAGGATTTTTCGATGAAATTAGCCGTCGGTACATTATTACCGACTATCTAAACCGTCAGTTCAGCAGATTCGATTTACCGACGGACAAAACCGTCGGTAAATCCACAACGTTTTTTATTTTCGCACTTAATTTTTAAATACCGACGGTCCACGTCCATCGGTAATTTAAAGAACCCGTCGGTAAAATTTGAAAAATTTCTGAAGCGGTTTAAGCCGTCGATAAAAGGCCGTCGGTAACGTGCGATACAAACCAGAAGCCGACTCTTCTTCCCCATTCTTCATTTTCAGTTATTTCTTTCTTTTCTCTCTCTCTGTTCCGTCGCCCATCTCTGTTCCGTCGCCCATCTCTGTTTTCGCTGCCACCACCACCACCACGACTGTTTCCGGCACCACCACTACCACCATTGCCTCTGCCACCGCCACATAGATATATTTCCTTTGTCTCTCTCAATATTGCTTTTATTTATCTGTATTTTCACATTTTCACAACTTTTCCCCCTTCAGATTCGTTGTACCATCGATTGGGAGCATTTGGGAACAGGTTCAACAACAAGAAGAAGTAGGTTGCCATTGCTGCTTCTTTTTTTTTCCCCTGTTGGTTCAACTTTTTTTGTGTTTGTTTGTAAATTGTGTATTGTGTACTTCTATTATGCTCTATTATATGTTTTAGATGAGGAGGTTAAATAGCTTTTGAGAATTCATGATTTGATAAAAATAGTGAAAGGCAAAAAGCTTACTTGGGGTTTATTTGGATTTATTTTATAACATGATTGTTGTTTGGTTGGCATCCTGCTCATTTTTGTTGATTGCTATTTGGTAGCTTGTTAGTTAAAATTTTCTATGTTTTTTTCAGTATTTTTAGTTCGAGGCCACCACACTGCTTCGAGACTGCCACTGACATCGAAGGACGTGGACATTCTCTTGTTCTGAGAATTAGGTATGCACTCTAACGAAATGTCGGTTGACTCATTGGGTGGAAAAGGGTTGTCTGTTGACCCCCACACCGACATATTTATTTGATTTGCTTCATAGTTCTCTCCAGAGAGAGAATTTTGAGGTGATGTGTGTTTTGGCTAACAAAGGATATTTTATGTTGAAGTGATGTATAGTTCTCTCCACAGAGAGAATTTTGTCTGATGTATATTTTATGTTAAAGTATTAGTCGAAATGTCTCCCCAGCAGATTCTGCCGCATGCAGATGGTTGTTGGATTAGTTTTAATAAGATGCAAATAGTAAAAAAGCTCATCTTAAAGCAAGCAGCAAAGAGGAAAAGTTGAGTAACTAAAAAAATAAACAAAATAAAGAAATAAAAATTATATTACATATTGGCAATTTAGCATAATAAGAGCAGGAAAAATTGTTTAGGAATGCTAACCTTTAGTAGCAAACCATTGCAAGCCTTCTTTTGGATAGCTTCAGCTATTTTCTTTGGATTTGTAACTAACAAATCATCTCCTACAAGTTGAATATCAACTGATGACAGTAGTGAGGCCCATGAACCCCAATCATCTTGATCAAACGGATCCTCAATTGACAAAATGGGAAATTGTAACACCTGAGGACGAGATCGACATCGTATTAGGACGACGTATCGAGACCTCGACCAAGACCTTGTGTCGAGATCCCGTGACTAGATCGTTTGCCGAGATCATTTGTCGAGCTGATGAGACCACGTGCACTAGCCGGCCGAAATGAGGAGGTCGGGTGTCGAGTTGATGAAGTCGCGCATCGAAATGATGAGGACGCAAGTCGAGCTGAGGAGACCGCGTTCACGAACTCGTGTTAGAACCTTGTACGCTTGCACGAGCACTCTTGTCGACATCGTGTCGAGATGACACCTCGTATTCTTTCGAACGTTATTCAGCGTTATTATTATATTGTTTGTAATTATTATATTGTCGGCTTGCCGTTGGCCAAAGCAGTAGAGGGTAATTATGAGAGGAACGAGTTAACGGGTAGATGATTGATGGGATTGGCATCTTATAGCTGGAGTTACGTTTATACCCCTATCTCGCCAGCTGTATACCACGACCGATTCCCTCACACTCATTCTTTCTCTTTTCTTCTTTCTTCTTCCTTCCTTCTGCTCTGTGTTTCGTTGTTTTCTTCAAAAATCTCCATCGATTTAAACCGTGAGTTCCATCGAGATTCTGCACAAGCTTTCTTCATCAATCTTGTTCATCATCAACTTCTCGACCCATATCTCGTCTGATCGACCATCACCATTGAGGTATGAAGAACAGATTTTCTTTCATCTGTGCTACTGTTTAGCGCTAATTCTTCTTCCATTTTTAACCAGTTTTATGCTTCCAAATCATATCAAATTGATGGGTTTTCTTATTCACGATATTACCTATCATTTTAACCGTTTAATTGGGCTTGTAAAACAAATTTCTTCCTCTGTTTTTCTGCAATCGGCAGTGCCCAGAAACCTCCATTTTTGGTTCGTTTCGATTTCTTGTTTTTCATTCGTTGCTTCTGATTATTGTTGTTGTCGATCTTTCTGTTGAAGCATCAGATAACTTTTTCATGAAATTTTAATCGAAATTCCTAACTTTGTGTTAGAGGAAAAATATATTTCAGTTCTTGAGTTTTATATTTTTCTGGGTTGTGGTTGAGTTTGGGGATGAGAGAGCTAGATGTATTAGAACCATAGATCGATCTAAATTGTGTTTGTTTTAGGAAGTCTGATTCCCGAGATCGAGTGAATTCCGAATCAAGGTGTACGGGAAAGCGAATCCAAGGACGCGGAAGCAGCAGAATCCAGATCGAGGATTGTACGTGTCGAGGTCGACTGAGAAGTGTACGTGTCGAGCTCGTTGAAGACAGCCGTGTCGAGATCGAGTAAGAGAAGTCGTTGTCGAGCTCTTTGAAGACAGCTGTGTCGAGGTCGTTGTCGAGCAGCATTAACTTGGAGTTCGGTAAGGGCGCTTCACATTTATACTTGTTATAGTATGCTAGTGTAAGGGCGCTTCACATTAATATTTTCGTAGTATGCTAGCGTAAGGGCATTTCATATTCTACGTGGTTATGTTATTGTGTATGAATTTCCTGATTTGTGTCGAGCTGAAATGTTGTGATATGATTGAGTTTTTGCATGTATTTAATATGTGATTGAATATATGTCGTGAATTGTGTATTGCATGTTGAATTGCGTTTCTTCATGTCGAGCTTGCTCTTTTATTTGACATGCGGTTGAATATCTTGTGTTTAACTCTTTGAATATCGTGATCTGGCCGAATTGTTCATCGAGTGAAGCGAGCTAGGTGAGTCGTATGACGCTTTTGAGCCGTGACCCGGATAATCGAGGGTGCTAGGTCCCCTTTTTGTTTACGGGAGATTGACTAGACGCCGCCACGCTACGGGACCTGAGTTGACCGTCTAGGGAGAGCGAGGATCCCAAGGCTTACTGGACTTTCCGACATACGATGCAGCGTGTGCATTCCGGAAAATTGTCGAGTCGAGAGAAAATGGATTTGTGAGTTGTGTCGAGTTTAGAGTGAGATGGTCGAGTCACGTCGGTGAATGTTATACTTTCTTTGTTTGCTTATATTTTTATGTCGAGCTTATCTTGAATTGTTGAGAAGTTGACCCTTTCCGTGGTGCCTTCAATCCATGACGGTTACCCAGGCGATGTCGAGGGCGCAGGAACTCGGCGATGAGACGATCTTGAGGAGGAGCTCGACGAGGACCCGAGTGACGACCTCTATCTGTCGTGATTGTTTATTTGTTGGATGTTTGTTTTTCCGAGGACTGTACTTGTTTTTCTTTTGTGTTCGAGGTCGTGACCGATTTAGGCGATGTTGTTTTGTTGCTCTGAGGTAGACTGGTGGTCTTACTTTTGGAGCAGCTGCGTGGGAGTCTGCTTAAGTACCCTGTGGTATGACTACTCTTTTGAAGTTGTCGTACCTTAGGTGTATTTTCTTTGCATATTTGCTACTCTGTATTTTGTATACATTATTATTTCGAGTGATATATATATGTGTATGTTATGCATGTATGTTTTATTAGAATTTAAGTCTTGTGTCTTAGTTGCACCATGTTTCGAAAAGCTGTAATTACTCTGATGTGCACGAGTTGGTTTTATAAAAAAAAAACATATTGTATTTTTAAAAAGGCACAAGAGTTTTGTTTTTAAAACACATCTCATATAGTTTTATGTTGAGCTTGGTGTGTTGAGCTCGGTAACTCGAGCTCGGTATATTGAGCTCGGTAGCGGTCCGGAAACGGGTCGTTACAGAAATTCTTTCATAAAGTCTATATAAAGTTGACCAAGACTCTCGGCAGAGCGCACATGAGTTCCATTATTTGTTCGTCGAATTTTTTTATTTATTTGTTACGTTTCTTTTTTTTAATTTGTTTTATAGTTTACGTTATCGCATTGCATTTTTAAATACAGGAATAAATTAATAATTAAATGTAATAACTAGTAATCGTTAATTAAATGGATAAATAAATTAAATTGATTACAGAAATTAAAATTAAATAATTTAAAAAATTAAATAATTCTTTTAATAAAAATTTAAACAATTTTCAATTAAAAAAAATAAATTTAAAGTTCGGCTTTACCGACGGTCATGGCCGTCAGAAATGTCAATTGTTGCAGACTCGGCATTACCGACGGGTTAAAGCCGTCGGAACATACCGAACGATTATACCGACGGGCCATAGCCGTCGGAACTTACCGAACGATTATACCGACGGGTTAAAGCCGTCGGAAATTACCGAACTATTATACCGACGGGGGAAAAGCCGTCGGTACGCATTTGCGACGCGCGTTTTGCCGACGGATATTAGCCCGTCGATAATCCGTCGGAATTTGTGGATTACCGACGACATTTGTGGATTACCGACGGCCAAAAGCCGTCGATAATCCCGCGATTTCTTGTAGTGTGCCCAAACACAACACAGAAGACCACCCAAGTTTTCTTCTCGGCCATTTAAAGCTATATAATTTGAAGATAATCGAAAGCTTTTAAAAGAAGAAAAAACATAATGGCAGAGTTCAATCATTTATCAAAACCTTTCATTTATTAAATTAAATTGTCTTGTAACTTTCTAAAGAAAACATCCTTCATCAACTGCACCTCCTCTCAACCCCTCACAGTAAAACCAAAAATAGAATCCTCCAGAGGACCAGTGACATCCCCACCACCCCAACTCATCTTCATCACCTATTCTTGCAAAACCACTAATAAACTGTCACCACCCCATAGTGAGCCAAACCTGCGTCCCTCCTCAATCCCCATGAAATACACTGAAGGAAAAAGCAAAGTAAAAGACCCAAACCTGCTTACTTCATCCGTGGTTAACATCCCTAAGTAACCCATTGAGATACATGTGTTATTGACCTTTTCTTCTTGAAAGATCCGCAGAATTCAACCAAGTTATTTTGTATGCAATTTGTGGTCCTTCCTTTGCCAAGTCTTCTTCTCTAACCCATTTTCACCTGGAATCAAAATTAACAGCAGATCAGTAGAATCAAAACCCAAACCCATTAAATAAATTAATACACCTGCTAATTTTGAAATACACAATCAAGGTAATCTATATTTTGCATTTCTTCCCCACCCCTCACCCCTCATCTACACAATATTCCAAGACTCATCAAAAGCAAAAAAACTCAAATCCATACTTTCAGAACAATACACTTAATTAGGTGCGGACATAAAAAAATAACCTCTTGTGGATGAGGTTGGAGGTACAGTAATCCACAAAGAGGCACTCCCATGAATGTTTTAGTTGACATGTCTATTTATTTTCTTTCAATTGCTACTGTTTCTTCACATCGTCAACATTTTAGCCTCTGAAATTGGTTTCTCCCTTTGCCTTCTCTAACCAGCCAAACCAATTGCAAAGGTTGAAGCCACAATTTTGATCTTCACAAAAAGATACAGATGCAAGAAAATTTCCAAGATAGATGTTTCATAAACATTTGTGTAAATTGTCTCTTAAATTGATTTCAAGACTGTTTTATAAATGCAATGATATGCACAACTCAAACCTATTTACCTATCCCCTAGAACCAAAGCAAAATCAAAGATTAAAAGATTTAGAAGCGAAAGTACTCACTTTCGTCCATGAGTCAGAATGGTAGAGATTCAGAAAGTTGAAAGGTGAGGGATGGAAATGAACGGCAAAGCCAAGGTTCTAAAAAAGGGTCGCGGTCGCGGTCGCGTTAAGGATTTCGCGATTTCGGCTGTTGCGGATGCTACGTTACGAATCGTGGTTGTCGCAGTGAGAATTAATCACAATATTGCACAAATTATTTTAAAATTATTTTTATTATCATATAATATATAATAAGTTAAACTAATGTTTTTTCATTATTATAAGATATCTAAAATAGAATAAAATTAAAAAGTAAAATTAAAATGTGACTAATTTAGTAGCTACTAATATATTTAACAAAATTTATATATGTTTGATAGATTCAACATAAATAAACTAATAATTACTAATATCCTTAAACAAACTTCATGATAAATTAGTTATCTCAAGTTCTCATCACAAAAAATTACTAATACATGCAGAAAAGTGCAAGAAAATTTATTACATCACTAGTCACCACATGGTAGAATGACGTGCGTGATCATAACTTCCACTATCGCCTTGACCATCATTATATCCACTTCCTCCAAAGACATAATCAAACAATCCAGAGCTTACGTGATGGTTCTATTTGTTGGTGGTCATATGAAGAATTTCTTTGATGAATCATGGTAATTCATAGAAGGTTGATAATATGGTTGGTTGGGGTTTGGCATATATGGATAATAACCATGTGACATGTAAGAAGGATGTTGGTAATATGGTGGATAATTACCTTGACTACCTTCAATTGGTGCAAAGAATACCAAAATCCCCAAATGATTGTGCCACACTAGACGAGGAAGAATCATCCATTGGAGTAGCTTCGTGCCTTTTACCTTTACCACGTCTAGCCTGGCCTCTACTACTATCACCAGTCATGTCATCAAAAGAATCTTCATCTATCCTACGAGGCAATAGATTTTGATCACGTCTAACATATGGTTCTTCTTGAAAAGAATGGAATGACCCTTCACCTCCTCCATGACTTTGTTCTTCATTTCCATCACCATTACCACCATCAAGCAGTTATTATGGGTGGACTTAAACCACCATCACCACCACCTTGACTAGGTGTCTGACTTGAATCTGAGGCATTTGCACCAGCTACTTCTTCTTCAACCTCATCATCAGAATCAATAGGGAGCCATTCTGCATTTTGTGTGCCATCCAACAATGGTCCCTCTCTCCTCAATCCATGGAGATAAAGGATCTTCTTCCCAAATATATGATCAAGGTTGATTGGATTGAAGCTGTTTTCAATGTCTTCTGACTTCTTCTCTTCTCATGCCTCATTTTTAGCTTCATATTGTAAAATGTAAAGACAAGTTTTTGTAGCTTTTGATACTTGATGCATTTCTTGTCTTTGTATGTATGTAGCTAAACGTACTCCAATTACGCTCACAATTTGAAGTCAAGTTGTTTGACTAAGAACTTTTACAATATACTCAAGTTTAGGAGCACAAGATCCATATATCATCCACCATTCAGCTGAATAAAAAAATAGTAAATTATTTATGTATATACCAATGTAACAAAAAATAAAAGTTAGCAATATTCTCATACTTGCATATCAACAACAAGTATAAATTATAATTTATAAACATTACCAGGGTCCATTTGAGACCAAGCTTTTTGCGCTAGTACAGTTCCAAACGTCTCTCCCTTACCTCGAAAAAGTAACAACTACAAGAACCAATATACCATATAAGTCTTAAATGAATAATTTATCCATAAAAGTTACTACAATATTATAAATATATAGCATTAACAAATTTCTCACCTGATTAATAGCTCTTATTTGATTATCAACATGTGGTTCTAATTTGCTTATTACTTTTGTGGTTCCATCCGTGGTTTCCTTGGCTACATGACTACCATGCACGACTCCAAATTGAAATTGGGGATTGAGAAAATAACCTTAAGATTAAAGGAATAGTTAGTATTTCTATTTCAAAATTAAATACAAATATTTAAAAAATTGAATATATAGATATATACCTGCTGCATGCAAATCAGAATGCATGAAGATCCATCTATTGTCAATGATTTTATTATAGTAGGTGTGGTAACGACAATCTTTTTCAATAGCTTGCTTAGCTCTATCAATTGCTTCATAAAGAAAGCCCATTGTTGGTTTTTCGTCACCATCCACCAACTTCAAAACCTTGACAATTGGTTCAAATACCTTTATTATATCACTTGCCTTATTCCAGAATTCTTTATTCGTAACAATCTTTTTGGCTTCATATGCAGGTCCTGATTTCTCCTTCCCCCATTTGGAATTCTTGTATTCCTCAGAATCAAACATATTTTTCAAACCTTGTTTCTCTTTCACAATAGATTCAAGTTGCAAAAATTGTGTGGCAAAACGTGTGATCGCTGGACGAATAATTTCCCTACCACTAGTAAACTTCTTCATGTGATTGACAGTCCAAATATGATTGTATATGAACAAAGTTACCTTTTTTGCTTCATCTAGCACTTTTTGGACATTTGACTTTTTTCCAATATCTTCTAGACATAAATCCAAACAATGAGCTGCACATGCAGACCAATAAAGACTTGGTCTTTTTCCATCAGTTTCAAACCAGCAGCTTTTAATGCTGCCTCATTATCAGTGACCACTTGGACAACATGCTCTTCCCCCACCTCTTCCACAATTTTGTCAAGCAACTTAAAGTAATAGTCAGTGTTTCTACTAGGAACATTAGAGGCATCAATAGACTTCAAGAACACTGTTCCTGTCGGACAATATACTAAAAAATTCATGATATGCATGTGATTTATACCATTTGTCCAGCCATCACACATTATAGTCACCCTTCTTTCTTTCCATATTGGTTTTATTTCCTTCTCTATATAATTTTGCATGTCCTTATATTCATTGTTCAAGTATATCTCTGAAATCTCATAAGGAGAAGGACATTTAATACCTGGTCCCAGCCTTGCAGCTTCAGCTAACAACATGTGTAGCCAAGGAGAAGTGCTCAAGTTCATAGGTAGACGCTCATATATTATCAATTTAGATACGCCGCTGCTAACTTGTTTCTCAAGGATTTGATCGTTCCGCTACCAATTTTTGTTTGCTTCATACTCTTACTTCTTTCTAGATCAACATCTACAGCTCTCAATCTTTGTTGAAGATCACCTTGTTGATATTGACAAGAAGCTCCACTACTACCAGTGCCACTAGTACTAATGCCACTTGCACGAAATCTTTGTCTATCTTGCCATTGCCTATGTGACATCAAGCTTTCTTGTGTAGCTTGTCTCATAGATGCATCTTCATCCATAAAACCTTCGACGTCATCATCTTCATCTTCACGCCCTCTTATGCGTGCGATAAGTTCTTCCTTTCTTTTTCGTGAATCATTTTTTTTGATTTACTGTCTAATAGACGCTTCATCATGTTTTCTCTAACAAAAGTTGTGACTCTAGCACAACCTTTAATTTCTCTGGCATGTGTGCAAGATGTTCCTTCAACCGAGTAATCCCACCGCTATTACTCTTTCACAAAGTTTACATTTTATATTGCTTCTATTTTTACCAGGACGGGTTCTCCATAGTGCCAACCAATGTCATCACTTGAGCGCTGCTCGCTTCTACCGGGAATTCTTGTCTTGGAGGCATTGTTTAACTAATCTGCAAATAAATAATGTAATTTTAAATTAAAAAAATCAAATATAAATTATAAACGCCATAAGACAATTAATAATAATGAATCATTTTAATTGATTAGTTAAATGATAATAATTAAATTTTTACTAATTAATTAATGAATTTGGTCCACATGAAACAAGTGACTAACTAACAAACAAAATTAAAATGATAATAACGACAATCATTTAGCCCATAATCATTTTTATTAACACAAAAAACTGAAAAAAAACTGAAAAAAAGGGCTAAAATTTAGCCCAGAACCGTTTTAAGCCCAGAAAAAAAAAAGAAATAAAATGTTGAAATTTTTATTAGGGTACCAGACGATGAGTTGAGACGAGTCCGCGGCGCAGGCAGAAGAAAGGAAAAGAAAGGGGAGAGGGAGAGGCGGAGAGCAGCTCAGCCTCAGCTCCTCCTCCTCACGTCGGCCTTCATCTCCATCTTCCACCTCCCTCCCTCTAAAATTTCTGTTTTCCTCTCCCTCTCCATGAATCACATCACCGTCACTCACCGCGGACTGGAGATCGAACGGGAACCAGATGAGAAGGAAGAAGAAGAGATCGAAGCCGCCGTGAACGGGAACCAGAAGCAGCAGGAGGCGCGGCCGGCGGCGACTGTGAGACAGTCCGCGACGCAAACGGCGCGAGAGGCAGCAGAGCAACAGTCAGAGAGAGATCGCGAGAGAGCAACAGAGGCAAGGAGAAACGAGGTTAGGGTTTTTGGATGAGATTCAGAAATGATTTTGCCTTTTTATACCTCTTTTTTGGCTGAAAACGGAATTCTGGATTGTCTGTTACTCTGTTTATGTTTATGTTCGTGAACGGCGTTTTGTCACGGCCGTCGCGGCCGCAACGCCGTTTCGTCGCGTCCGTTGCGTGTGAATTTGAATCTCGCCGTGATTTCGTCCTGTAACGGTTTCGGAGGCCACCGATACCGTTTTGTCACGGCCGTTTTCTGTAAAACGGATCGTTTTTTAAAACCTTAGGCAGAGCTGTTAGGAACAATCCGCAAATTAACCGAAATTTTTTTCCCAAATATCATAAACAACAATTCAGCGCCATGACCTCCTTCTCTTTATCGTCCTTCTTTCTTCTCCATCCATCATCCCTTCTCTCTCTCACCCTTTCCCCTTCCACTCTCACACTCTCTTTGTATCCCTCTTCTATGCACATCCCACTCCCTGCTTTTCTTTTTCATTTCGTTTCATATTAGAGATGTACTGGTCCTGCAAAAAGCCAAAAACGGTGTCAACATTAGAGGGAACTTCCTTTATATAATGCTATATATTTTTGTCTTCTTTGCTTCCCTCATTCTCTTCACGTGCAACCCTTACGGCACATATTTTAAGGAAGGTGCTGAGCAAAAGCTCCATTACAAATCAGTGAGGGGAAAAGTGAGATTGGAAGTGAGGGAGAAGAGAGGAAGAAAGATAATGTGGGAGAGACAATCTCAAAATGACTTATCTCTGTTTCTAATAACTTGGGCTAACCGTATACATACAACCCTAGCTTCATATGACGTTAACATATTATATATTGACACTCTTTGAAACACACATAGAGGGAGTGAGAAATAGGGCCAGTGACTAACTTGAATGAAGAATTCAGGTATCAATATCGGAACCCACATAGAGGGAGTGAGAAATAGGGCCAGTGACTAAATTTTGGGTACTGGGAAAGGCAACAGAATGTTCATGCATCCACAACTAAGAGAGAAGGAAGAAAGTTACCCATAAGTTGCTGCTCTGAATGATTCCTTAGGAGGTAGCAACGTTTTGTCACTCACATCATGCCTTGGGTAACGCCTTGCTAATGCTCTATCATCACTCGCAACAACCGAATTATTGATAAAAATAGAAACTGAAATGTAAATAAATATACGAAAAAAGAAGAAAGGAAAATAAGGTAGAATTAAAGGGGGAAAGAGAATAAACAAAGAAAAATAGAGGTAGAGGGAGACGGTGGTCTCACGCCGCCATCGCTAGTGTGGATCGCTGTCGCCGGTGCCATTTCTTCTTTCCCTCTCCGCAGTGGAACACTGGACCCATCCATCTCCATCGTCGCAGTCGCGGGTCTTTTGTCCTGTGGGTTTCGAGACCCCCTTTCCCCCGTCAATCATTGTCGACAACGATGAGTTGTCCTTCCCCTTCCCCCTTCATTGTAGCAAATGTCCCCCTTCTCTTTTATGGTGTGACCAATTTTGTTTTGAGGAAATCAGATGCCATGCCTCTCTCTCCCATGCTGTGCAGTTACCTAATAAATTGACAAATTGTTGGCTTGATTTTCATGCAGTTACGTTTAAGCAGTTTTTTTCGAGAAATGGGCAAAATTGGAAGGAAAAAAGTCTACACCAAAAAGGTATATCCCTTTTATATATTGTTATATAGATTATATAGATATAGATGATTGATGAAAAAGTTAGTTACTATGTGACTGACTTAAACCATGTTTAGATCCTAATTACGTCATTACTCCCTCCGTTCGGTAATATATGTCACATTTATAAAAAAAATTTGTCCCAAAATATATGTCACACTCTATTTTCAATATACTCATTACATGTTTTCTACCAATTTTATCCCTAATTATGTTTTTAGAATGGTTATTCTCTCTCTTTCATTTATTACTTTGGGGGTATCATACGGTAAAATAGTTGTTCTCTCTTTTTCGTGTATTGATTTTTCTTAAACTGTGTGATTTGTCCAACTATGACATATATTACGGGACGGAGGGAGTATAAGTTAATATATTTGGAAAATTGCAGTATAATTTTTGGTTTTAATAATTTTACCACTTTTTTTTTAGGTTAAATTGTATTTTTGGTCCTCAATTTTCTCAATTTGGCGATTTTTGTCCCATACTTTTTAATTACACCTTTGTTCCCACAAAATCATGGATTTTTTGCACTTTTGGTCCCAAAAAATCTTGGATTTTTTAAAAGTGGGGGACGAAAAATACACAATCCACAATTTTTGAGATACCAAAAGTACAATTAAAAAATCATGAGGACCAAAATAGCAAAAAATAAAATAGAGGGACTAAAATAGCCAAATTAAAAAAGCTGAGGTATCAATATTGCAATTAAGCCTTTTTTAATTATCGAACTGAAATTTACTTTAGGACAATGAAGTGGATGAATTTGATCTGAGAATTAATCAAAGAAAGACTTGAGAAGGGGTCAATAAGTATTACTTTTTTTACTAAAATTATTTTTTTCATATATACACTATATATTGAAAGCCCTGTGCTTAGCACGAGTCCACTTACACCTCACCTTATTATGAAGAATAGGATCATAGATGTAACACCTGAGGACGAGATCGACCTCGTATTAGGACGTCGGATCGAGACCTCGCGTCGAGATCTCGTGTCGAGACCTCGTACCAAGACCTTGTGTCGAGATCCCGTGCCAAGATCGTTTGCCGAGGTCAGTTGCCGAGCTGAGGAGACTGCGTGCACTAGCTGCTGAGCTGCCGAGGTCGCGTGTCGAGTTGATGAGGTCGCGTATCGAACTGAGGAGGCCGCGTGCACGAACTCGTGTTAGAGCCTTGTGCGCTTGCACGAGCACCCTTGTCGACATCGTGTCGAGATGATAACTCGTATTCTTACGAACGTTATTCAGCGTTATTATTATATTGGTTGTAATAATTATATTGTCGGCTTGCCGTTCTCGTCGCCGTGTCTAGATCGTTGACCGGCAGAGTAGAGGGTAATTATGAGAGAGGAGCGATTAGATGGGTAGAATGATTGATGGGATTGGCATCTTATAGCTGAAGTTACGATTATACCCCTTCTCTCACCAGCTGTATTCACGATCAGTTTTCTCAAACACTCACTTTCTCTTTTCTTCTTTCTTCTTCCTTCCTTCTGCTCTGAGTTCCTTGTTTTTCTCCAAAATCTCCATCGAAGAACCTTGAGTTCCATCGAGCTTCTGCATAAATTTTCTTCATCAACCTTGTTCCTCATCATCTTCTCGACCTATATCTCACCATCTCGACCACCATCTGAGGTATGAAGAACAGATTTTTCTCTTCCTTCGTGCTACTGTTTAGCGCTACTTCTTCCTTCCATTTTTAGCTAGTTTTATGCTTCCAAATCATGTCAAATTGATGGGTTTTCTTCTTCACGATATTACCTATCTTTCTAACCGATTATTTGAGCTTGAAAAACAAATTTCTTTCTCTGATTTCTGAAATGGGCAGTGCCCAGAAACCCTTCATTTTTGGTTTGTTTCGATTTCTTGTTTTTCGTTTGTTGCTTCTGGTTGTTGCTGTTGTCGATCTATCTGTTGTAGCATCAGATAGCCTTTTTCATGAACTTTTGATCGAAAACCCCAACTTTGTGGTTAAGATTGGGATGAGAGCTAAGTGTTATTAGAACCCATAGATCGAACTGAGTTGTGCTTGTTTTAGGAAGTCTGATTCCCGAGATCGTGTGATTTCCGAATCGAGGTGTACGGGAAAGCGAATCCAAGGACGTGGAAGCAGCGGAATCCAGATCGAGAACTGTACGTGTCGAGGTCGACTGAGAAGTGTACGTGTCGAGGTCGATTGAGGACGGTACGTGTAGAAGTCGTTGTCGAGCTCATTTGAAGACAGCCGTGTCGAGGTCGTTGTCGAGCAGCATTAGCTTGTAGTTCGGTAAGGGCAACTTTTAGACATTATTAAGACTTTATTTTATGTTATTGTGAATGGATTCCCTGATTTGTGTCGAGCTTGAAATGTTGTGATTTGATTTGGGTTTTTGCATGTATTTAATATGTGATTGAATATATGCTGTGAATTGTGTATTGCATGTTGAATTGCGTTTCTTCATGTCGAGCTTGCTCTTTTATTTGACATGCGGTTGAATATCTTGTGTTTAACTCTTTGAATATCGTATGCGGCGAATTGTTCATCGAGTGAGCGAGCTAGGTGAGTCGTATGACGTTTTTGAGCCGTGACCCGGATAACTAAGGGTGCTAGGTCCCCTTTTGTTTACGGGAGATTGACTAGACGTCGCCACGCTATGGGACCTGAGTTGGCCCTAGGGAGAGCGAGGATCCCAAGGCTTCGGCTGGACTTTCCGACATACTGATGCAGCGTGTGCATTCCGGAAAAATTGTCGAGTCGAGAGAAAATGGATTGCGAGTTGTGTCGAGTTAGAGTGAGATGGTCGAGTCACGTCGGTGAATGTTATACTTTCTTTGTTTGCTTATATCCTTTATGTCGTGCTTATCTTGAATTGTTGAGAAGTTGACCTTTCCCGTGGTGCCTTCAATCCATGACGGTTACCCAGGCGATGTCGAGGGTGCAGGAACTCGACGGCCAGATGATGCCGAGGAGGAGCTCGACGAGGACCCGAGTGACGACCTCTACTTGTCGTGATTGTTTATGTTTGTTGGATGTTTGTTTTTCTGATGACTGTACTTCGTTTTCCTTTTGTGTTCTGAGGTCGTGACCAGTTTGGGCCGGTTATGTTTGTTGCTACAGGGTAGACTGGCGGTTTACTTTTGGAGCAGCCCCCTGCGTGGGAGTCTGCCGGAAGTACCCCCAGGGTATGATTGCTCTTTTGAAGTCGTCATACCTTAGGTGTATTTTCTTTATACATTGCTACTCTGTGTTTTGTATACATTATATTTCGAGTGGTATATATATGCATGTATGTTTTATTAGAATTTATGTCTTGTGTCTTAGTTGCACCATGTTTCGAAAAGCTGTAATTACTCTGATGTGCACGAGCTGGTTTAAAAAAAAAAAAATAGACCGTACTTTTCAAAAGGCACAAGAGTTTCGTTTTAAAACACATCTCATACAGGTTTAGTTGAGCTCGGTGTGTTGAGCTCGGTAACTCGAGCTCGGTATATTGAGCTCGGTAGCGGTCCGGAAACGGGTCGTTACATTGTTGGTATCGAGCGCTTGATTCGACCGAGCTGTGCATAGGAGATTTGGACTGGTCACTGTGTCGGGATATATATATATATGGGTTGGGTACCTAATTGTACTATGTTGATTGCTGTTTGATTAAGTGAAGCACTTATTGCTTGAGAAATTGTTTGAACTGTTTCTTGATTGAAGCAGTGTGTTTTAACACATCCTTGTTGTGAGATTCTGACAGGGTTTTGAACTTTGTGGAATCTAATGCCACCTCGTCGAGATACGACAGCTGCAACCGAGAACGTCGACATGGAACGAGCAATTCAAGCTATGACCGAGATGGCGGCAGCCATGGCTCAACAATCAGCTGCTGCAACTCAACAGGCTAACGCGATGGCTCAACAGACGGCAGCGTTAACTCAGCAGAACTTACAAAGAACAGAACGAAGCAGAACGAAATGCTGAAGCGAGAGGATTGGCCGACTTCAGGAAGCATGATCCACCGAAGTTCTATGGTGAGCCAAATCCAGATAAAGCTGATCTTTGGATGCAAGAGATCGAGAAGATTTTCGAGGCACTCCATTGCCCGGACAACGTGAAGGTCGACTACGCCACCTACTTACTGCTAGGAGACGCAGAGTATTGGTGGAGAGGAGTGGAGGTCAGACCGGTGTCGAGGTGACTTGCTATCGTTGTGGAAAGCCGGGACATTACGCGAGTAACTATACTCAGAAGGAGGAGGTGTGTTTCAACTGTAAGAAGCCAGGGCATTTTGCCAATGATTGTCCCATACCCAAAGCTGAACCGACTATGCTTGCGGCAAAGGCCAAAGGGAAGCGTCAAGTGGCTAAAGGCAGAGTCTTTTGAATGAGTGGCGAGGAAGCAGAACGAGCTGAAGATCTTATCCAAGGTGAATGTGAGATTGAGGGTAAATCCTTATCCGTTCTTTTTGATTCGGGTGCAACCCATTCCTTTATTTCTTCTGATTGTGTGAACCATTTGAACTTGACTGCGGATCGCCTTACCGCTTAAATTGGTAGTTACAACCCCACCGCTAAAACCTTAGTCACAAACACCGCATGTCTTAATTGTGTAGTGGTTATTCGAGTAGAAAGTTTGTGGTCAATTTGGTTTGTTTGCCTCTTAAGGGCCTAGATGTCATTCTCGGGATGGATTGGTTGTCACACCACCATGTCCTCTTGGGCGTGCCGTAAAGCGTAATTTTCCAGGACCTTGGAGTCTCCAATTATCTTTCTCCGAGCGTATTGGAGTTTCTTTGAAAGAAGGAACTAGGGAATACATGTATCCGCTAGTTCTAAGTTTTCCAGCGGATCGACGTGAAGAATGTATCGATCGTGTGTGACTTTGAGGGCGTTTTCGAAGGCGTGCCAGGGTTACCACCAAGATCGAGAGGTCGAGTTCTCCATCGACCTGATTCCAGGGCGGGACCGATTTCCAAAGCGCCATACAGGATGTCTCCTGCCGAGATGAAAGAGTGAAGTCCCGGATCGAACACTTGGAGTCGAAGCAATTCATACGACCGAGCGTGTCACCGTGGGGAGCTCGGTGTTGTTGGTTAAGAAGAAGGATGGACGATCAAGGTCGTGCGTGGACTATCGCGAGCTCAACAAGGTTACCGTGAAGAACCGTTATCCGTTACCACGTATTGGCGACTTGATGGATCAACCGTGGAGCGGCGATCTTTTCCAAGATAGACTTGAAGTCGGGCTACCACCAGATTCGGCGTGAAGGAGGAAGATATCCCCAAAACAGCTTTCAGGACTAGATACGGTCACTACGAGTACTTGGTGATGCCGTTTGGAGTGACGAATGCGCCAGCTGTGTTTATGGACTACATGAACAGGATTTTCCATTCGTTCTTGGATCAGTTTGTTGTAGTGTTCATCGACGACATGATGATCTACTCGAGGAACCGAGAAGAGCACGCAGAACACTTATGTCGAGTACTGCAGATATTACGAGATAAGCAACTCTATGCCAACCTGTCGAAGTGTGAGTTTTGGCTCGAAGAGGTGAATTTTCTTGGTCACGTGATTTCCAAAGAAGGGATAGCTGTGGATCCAACTAAGATTGAAGCTGTGTTAGCGTGGGAACAGCCGAAGACGGTTACCGAGATCAGGAGTTTTGTCGGCTTAGCAGGCTATTACCGAAGATTCATTGAAGGTTTCTCGAAGATTGTCGCGCCTCTTACGGTCGACGAGGAAGGATCAACCTTTTGCCTGGACCGAGGAGTGTGAAGCCGATTTTCAAAGGCGAAGGAGCTTTTGACGACAGCGCTGTGCTGATTTTGCCTCGGCGAAGAGCCTTTCGAGGTGTATTGTGATGCGTCACACCAGGGATTGGGATGCGTACTGATGCAACATCGGAAGGTGGTCGCATATGCTTCAAGACAGGTTAAGATTCACGAGAGGAACTACCCTACTCACGACTTGGGTGGCGGCCCGATAGTTTCTTGCGCCGAAGATATGGAGACACTACCTTTATGGGAGCACTCTTCTGTTTCAGCGATCACAAGAGCTTGAAGTACTGTTCGACCGAGAAAGAGCTCAACATGCGTCGGCGTAGATGGACGTAATTTCTCAAGGACTACGACTTTACGTTGGAATACCATCCGGTAAGGCTAACGTGGTAGCGGATGCGTTGAGTAGGAAGAGCGTTTTAACCTCGGCGATGATGATCAAGGAGTTGGAGATGCTCGAAGTTCCGAGACTTGAAGTTGAGTGTCGAAGTTTCACCGGAAGCCGAGATTTGGTATGCTTACCATCTCTAAGAGATTGTTGGGCGAGATCCGAGACCAAAGAGGTTCATGACGAGCTTCGCAAGAGAAGGTTCGATTGATAGCACAAGGAAAGCGGCGAATTTCACGTCGGGGCGGACGATATCTTAAGGTGCAATGGCGTGTATGCGTACCTAACGTATCCGAGCCGAGAAAGTTGATTCTCGACAAAGCGCGCAAGAGCAACTTTAGTATTCATCCAGGAGTTCACGAAGATGTATCAAGACTTGAAGAAGCATTTTTGGTGGTCCTAATGAAGAAGCAAGTGGCGAAATCGTAACCGTGTTTAACGTGTCGAGGAAAGCAAAGGTGGAGCACCAACGACTGCGGGAATGCTCTGATAATCGGCGTGCCAGTTTGGAAATGGGATAGTATTTCCATGGATTTTGTTGTAGGTTTGCCGAAGACGCAGAAGAAGAATGATTCGATTTGGGTGATCGTCGACCGATTGACCAAATCTGCTCATTTCTTACCAGTGAGGTCGACATACAACGTGGAAAAGCTGACCGAGATCTACATCGCGGAGATAGTACGACTTCATGGTATACCCTCTTCGATCGTGTCGGACCGAGATCCGAAGTTCACGTCTCACTTTTGGAGGGAATTACAAGGAGCGATGGGAACCGAGCTCAGGCTTAGCTCGGCATATCATCCACAGACTGACGGTCAGACTGAGAGAACGATCCAATCGCTTGAAGATTTATTGCGAGCTTGTACGTTAGATCACCGAGGAAGTTGGGACGACGTCTTACCATTGGTGGAGTTTACCTACAATAACAGTTTCCATGCGAGTATTGGAATGGCACCTTTTGAAGCGCTGTATGGACGGAAATGTCAGACGCCTCTTTGTTGGTACCAGGACGGCGAGCGTTCTGTTGTGGGACCAGATATGATCCAGCAGACTACCGAGAAGATCCGTTTGATCAGAGATAGGATGCGAACGTCTCAAAGTCGACAGAAGAGTTATGCAGACCAACGACGTCGACCACTCGAGTTCGAGGAAGGAGAACATGTATTTCTTAGAGTCACCCCCACTACTGGAGTTGGTCGAGCGATCAAATCCAAGAAACTTACCCCTAAATTTATTGGACCTTATCAGATTCTTCGTCGTATTGGTCCAGTGGCATATCAGATTGCCTTGCCACCATTCTTGTCGAACATCCACGACGTCTTCCACGTCTCACAATTGCGGAAGTATGTTTCCGACCCCTCTCATGTCATCGAACCGGATGTGATTCAACTGAAGGACGACTTATCCTTCGAAGCATCACCAGCAAGGATCGTTGATCGGAAAGCCAAACAGTTGCGGAACAAAGAGATTCAACTTGTCAAAGTTGTGTGGGATCAGAAGACGGGAGATGCAACTTGGGAGCTGGAGGAGAAGATGAAGACTCAGTACCCTGAACTTTTCCGAGGTAAGAATCTTATTTGCAATTTCGAGGACGAAATTTTTTTAGAGGGAGAGATTGTAACACCTGAGGACGAGATCGACCTCGTATTAGGACGTCGGATCGAGACCTCGCGTCGAGATCTCGTGTATGAGGAGACTGCGTGCACTAGCTGCTGAGCTGCCGAGGTCGCGTGTCGAGTTGATGAGGTCGCGTATCGAACTGAGGAGGCCGCGTGCACGAACTCGTGTTAGAGCCTTGTGCGCTTGCACGAGCACCCTTGTCGACATCGTGTCGAGTTGATAACTCGTATTCTTACGAACGTTATTCAGCGTTATTATTATATTGGTTGTAATAATTATATTGTCGGCTTGCCGTTCTCGTCGCCGTGTCTAGATCGTTGACCGGCAGAGTAGAGGTAATTATGAGAGAGGAGAGGTTAGATGGGTAGAATGATTGATGGGATTGGCATCTTATAGCTGAAGTTACGATTATACCCCTTCTCTCACCAGCTGTATTCACGATCAGTTTTCTCAAACACTCACTTTCTCTTTTCTTCTTTCTTCTTCCTTCCTTCTGCTCTGAGTTCCTTGTTTTTCTCCAAAATCTCCATCGAAGAACCTTGAGTTCCATCGAGCTTCTGCATAAATTTTCTTCATCAACCTTGTTCCTCATCATCTTCTCGACCTATATCTCACCATCTCGACCACCATCTGAGGTATGAAGAACAGATTTTTCTCTTCCATCGTGCTACTGTTTAGCGCTACTTCTTCCTTCCATTTTTAGCTAGTTTTATGCTTCCAAATCATGTCAAATTGATGGGTTTTCTTCTTCACGATATTACCTATCTTTCTAACCGATTATTTGAGCTTGAAAAACAAATTTCTTTCTCTGATTTCTGAAATGGGCAGTGCCCAGAAACCCTTTATTTTTGGTTTGTTTCGATTTCTTGTTTTTCGTTTGTTGCTTCTGGTTGTTGTTGTTGTCGATCTATCTGTTGTAGCATCAGATAGCCTTTTTCATGAACTTTTGATCGAAAACCCCAACTTTGTGGTTAAGATTGGGATGAGAGCTAAGTGTTATTAGAACCCATAGATCGAACTGAGTTGTGCTTGTTTTAGGAAGTCTGATTCCCGAGATCGTGTGATTTCCGAATCGAGGTGTACGGGAAAGCGAATCCAAGGACGTGGAAGCAGAGGAATCCAGATCGAGAAGTGTACGTGTCGAGGTCGACTGAGAAGTGTACGTGTCGAGGTCGATTGAGGATGGTACGTGTAGAAGTCGTTGTCGAGCTCATTTGAAGACAGCCGTGTCGAGGTCGTTGTCGAGCAGCATTAGCTTGTAGTTCGGTAAGGGCAACTTTTAGACATTATTAAGACTTTATTTTATGTTATTGTGAATGGATTCCCTGATTTGTGTCGAGCTTGAAATGTTGTGATTTGATTTGGGTTTTTGCATGTATTTAATATGTGATTGAATATATGCTGTGAATTGTGTATTGCATGTTGAATTGCGTTTCTTCATGTCGAGCTTGCTCTTTTATTTGACATGCGGTTGAATATCTTGTGTTTAACTCTTTGAATATCGTATGCGTGGTGTTCATCGAGTGAGCGAGCTAGGTGAGTCGTATGACGCGTTTTGAGCCGTGACCGGATAACTAAGGGTGCTAGGTCCCCTTTTGTTTACGGAGATTGACTAGACGTCGCCACGCTATGGGACCTGAGTTGATCGCCCTAGGGAGAGCAAGGATCCCAAGGCTTGGCTGGACTTTCCGACATACGATCTGACGTGTGCATTCGGAAAAATTGTCGAGTCGAGAGAAAATGGATTGCGAGTTGTGTCGAGTTAGAGTGAGATGGTCGAGTCACGTCGGTGAATGTTATACTTTCTTTGTTTGCTTATATCCTTTATGTCGTGCTTATCTTGAATTGTTGAGAAGTTGACCCTTTCCGTGGTGCCTTCAATCCATGACGGTTACCCAGCGATGTCGAGGGTGCGAGGGAACTTCGGCAAAGAAATGATGCCGAGGAGGAGCTCGACGAGGACCCGAGTGGCGACCTCTACTTGTCGTGATTGTTTATGTTTGTTGGATGTTTGTTTTTCCGATGGACTGCATTTCGCCGTTTTCCTTTGTGTTACGAGGTCGTGACCAGTTTGGGCGGTTATGTTTGTTGCTCTGAGGTAGGCGGCGGTTTACTTTTGGAGCAACCCCTGCGTGGAGTTCTGTGGAAGTACCCCCAAGGGTATGATTGCTCTTTTGAAGTCGTCATACCTTAGGTGTATTTTCTTTATACATTGCTACTCTGTGTTTTGTATACATTATATTTCGAGTGGTATATATATGCATGTATGTTTTATTAGAATTTATGTCTTGTGTCTTAGTTGCACCATGTTTCGAAAAGCTGTAATTACTCTGATGTGCACGAGCTGGTTTAAAAAAAAAAAAATAGACCGTACTTTTCAAAAGGCACAAGAGTTTCGTTTTAAAACACATCTCATACAGGTTTTGTTGAGCTCGGTGTGTTGAGCTCGGTAACTCGAGCTCGGTATATTGAGCTCGGTAGCGGTCCGGAAACGGGTCGTTACAATAGAGATTGAGCTTTTCCTCATAGGAGAAATAAGCATCATAGCTTGAGAGAGATTTCTCAAATGGAATCATATTGATAAAAGATGATTGAGTTTGTACATTGTGGTTCTATTTATAGAACTTGATTAGGCTAGCCATCTGTAACTAACTCCTAACCAACTAGTAAATCATATATTCTATTACCCTCCCATGGTGATAGTGGGATCACCACAAGCAGCTTGAAATACAAGTATTATTTTGAACAAAAAAAAATTGTGTGAGTTATTGGGCCGAAAGTGTAACCAACGAACAGAAGCAATGCAGCCCAATAATCCAGGGATGTGGTAGCCCAAGCCCAATAGCGCATGATGCCATTGTGAAACCCTAATACTGAATCGCATTTGAGAGAAAAGCAGAGCATGTGAAGGAAGCTTTGGGAACAATCGACACTGTGAACGAGCACAAAGCGAAGCGAGAACGACGACGGCGAACTGCGAGTCCCTCCGGGATCGAAGATAACGATCCAGACGCTGTGATGATAGATCAACCAGTTGTGGCTTGCGACGGCGACGACGGTGTTTGTCAGAATACCACCAGGATAAAAAAAAAAGTCAGATTGGTGCTTTGCAGAGACGGTGGAGACGACGGCAAACGTAATGTGCGTCGGAAATCCTCCTGGATCGAAGACGAGAGATGAGTCTTGCGAATGCTTTGTGGAGATCAGATCTAGAGTTGGAGAAATGGTTGATGAAGGATGAGGTGTTGCGATTGATAAAGGCGGAAGAATGACAGTGACGGTGAAGTTTCCTCCGGAATCGAAGACGGCGACGCCTATGCCGTGGAGATCGGAGAAGGCAAAATTGCTTTCAACTGTGACGCGATTCTTTGAATCGAAGAATGACGGAGACAGATCTGGTGGTGCGAAGAAAACGAAATCGTTCGCGTAACTTGAACCCGTGGATCTGTCACTTTTCTTGATTTCTAAAGGAGCACGAATCTTGGCGAAGGAAATGTCGATGTCAGCGCGATGATGATCGAAGATGGAAGGAACGCTCTCAGAAAATGCACAACATTTCAGATCCGCTACCAATTCTGAATCCGCCAGATCAAAGAGCTTCTTGCCAACGCAGATCTGTTTCTCGTTGTTGAAGAAGCACCTGATCTCACCAATCTTGATCGCAGAACCTTCGATCTTTGGTTGGATTGTCTTGATCGGCTTGATCGGAACGAAATCAGAATTGAAACTGGCGAACATGAATTCATATTGATTGTTCTTCTCCTTTGTTGCATATTCAATGACATCGGAGAGACTGAATTCTTGTCGTGGCAGAGAATCTGAAATCACCTCCTCTGTTTCTTCATCTTCATCAAGGTTTGAATCAGAGTCAAGATCTTCTTCTTCATAATCGGTAGCAGATCGCTCTGATACCATATTATGAAGAATAGGATCATAGAGATTGAGCTTTTCCTCATAGGAGAAATAAGCATCATAGCTTGAGAGAGATTTCTCAAATGGAATCATATTGATAAAAGATGATTGAGTTTGTACATTGTGGTTCTATTTATAGAACTTGATTAGGCTAGCCATCTGTAACTAACTCCTAACCAACTAGTAAATCATATATTCTATTACACCTCACCTTGCTCTGCAGCTTCAATGCATGCCTCTTCTAATAACCAAACGGTTGACAGTCAAAATACCTGCAAACCGCTCCCCTGTCGTCTTGGGATATTCCCGGATGTGTCTACAGCAAAAAATGCAAATACGTAACTGATGGTAAGGCTGAGGCATTGTTCTTTGTTAATTAGTAGTATTTCACTTACTTTTTTTGTGTAAGTTGGGTATTATTGTATTAATGAGCTCTGATCAAGTTCAAGTTAGTAAATGTGCGTTTTGATTATAGCAAGTTATATTGTGATCCTCTTCATGAAAATTTTACATGTGGATTTTGATGCAAATGATGGCTGTTTGTAGCTGGCTAGCTCTTTGAACAAAACTATTTTTAGGTTTAAAGGAAACCACGAACAAGAGGAGCTCTCCTACGTACACAATACCTCTACTCATTAAAAGGCATTTCCATTATTTAAAAAAATGCATAAATATTCATATTTATTATTTGAGCAGTATTATTGACAATACTTACATTAAAAGGTTTCTATTCACCTAATTAATTTGATTAAACTACTCCAGCACAAATATATGTTCCTTTCCTTCCTAATAATTCTATTGAAACCACAACCTAACGATAAACTGAATTGTCCAACAATAAATTGCATTTTAAATTTGTGCAAGTAAAATGAGAAAAACATTTAACTGTAATTACAAATATCTGTCCAATTAGGATAGAATTACCCCTACATCAAGCATACCTTAATTAAAAACACAACTATTGGAGTACTCTGTATGACTTTTTCTATAAGTTTATATTTTTTTTCAAAATTACTCTGTTCTTTATCTTAATTTAAAGTTTCGCTTTAATCCTTTTTTGTTTCAATTTAGTTCCGCATGTTTTAAAACATTAATTTCGAAACAAACTGTTGATATACGAGAAATGCATGTGTGACACAAGCACAATTTGCTGTATCAATTGTCACAAATCAGAACAAAAAATGTTATTGTAAAAAGTCAAAAACAGACGAATTTGGCTAACATTGTTAATATTTTAGAATATATGGGTCTAAACTGAAACTCAAATTAACTTTAAAGGACTAACTTGACACAAAAAACAGATAAATGACTAAAGTGAAAATTTAAATTAAGATAAAGGATCTCTGATGTAATTTTACCTAATTTTTTCTATTTGTTAATTTATTTCTTTAGATTTCATATGTATTGTATCTTAGTGATTTTGAAGCATACTGCAGATCAATGGCTGATGATGAGAGAATGTTACAAGTGTCTGAGATTAACGTGGATACTATAACACCCTAACACCTATAAGGGTGATACTATACTTCTTCAGCAATTTCTTAAAAAATTGGGATATAATGTAAGTTTTAGTTTTCCTAGGGTTCACATGCAAGAAAACTAAATAAGATCTTGGAATCTATGATTCTCACATGGGAAGAAGAACTTACCTTTATCCATGGCAAAACTTGATTCTTCACTTCTTGTAGAAATTTGAACAATAGTAGAAAACTCTTTTCTATCTCTTTCCTTTCTTTCTTATGATTCTCTTAATGATGGGAACATTGAAACATACTTAATAGGTAGAGATAGGGATTATTTAACATCCTTTCCTTATATATATTGCTTCCATCAAGCAATATATCTCTTCATAAAATAATGTGCCCCTTCAATTCAAACACCAACTAATATGTCCTTTCATTTAATTATTAAACCATCACTTATATTTATTACATGAGACAAATAATTCTTACATTCTCCCACTTGGCTCATGTGATGAAGTATGACTTCATGATTTAATACAACATCAAACATATTGCGCATATACAAGGACATACATCGATTACATCATAAGTCATAGCTAAGAATAAGAACCAATAATAGTCATGGCGGTCATACATCATTATTTCGACATATTCCCTTCCATGTACTACTATATTAGTCTTTTCCCTAACATGACACTTTCATGGGAAGTACATAATATCATTTTTCAAGAACATAAATTGTTTTCAACATTATCAATTGCATGCATATACATAAGTAGAAAACAGAAAATTCAGAAACAAATACATCAATGATCTCAGAGTATCAAACATTCATCAATAACTTAAGCATCATAATTTAACATTCGCTAGCAGACGTAATGCCCATATTCTCTACATGGCCAGCAAATACTTTAGGCGGTAACCCTTTCGTCAAAGGGTCAGCTATCATAAGATTAGTACTAATATGTTCAATTGACACTCTACGTTTCTGAACTTCTTCTTTAACGGCAAAGTATTTCAATTCCATATGCTTAGCACCTTTGGAATACTTGTCGTTTTTAGAGAAGAAAACTGCTGCAGAATTATCACAATAAATTTTCAGCGGTCTGGCAATGCTGTCGACTATCCCAAGTCCTGAAATAAAGTTCCGCAACCAATTAGCCTGAACAGTGGCCTCAAAGCATGCCACAAATTCAGCCTCCATGGTGGATGCAGCAATGACTGACTGCTTCGCACTCTTCCATGATATTGCCCCTCCAGCTAAAAGGTACAAATAACCAATGTAGACTTTCTTGTATCTACACAACCGGCAAAGTCTGAATCTGAATATCCAATCACTTCAAGGTGATCAGATCTCCTATAAGTAAGCATGTGATCCTTCGTCCCTTGCAAATACCTCAAGCCTTTCTTTGCAGCTTTCCAATGATCCAATCCTGGGTTACTCTGGTATCTACCTAACATACCAACTGCAAAGCTAATATCTGGCCTCGTACATGTTTGAGCATACATCAAACTCCCAACAACAGATGCATAAGGAATGTTTTCCATCTGTTTCCGTTCCAATTCATTCTTTGGACATTGCATGAGACTAAATTTGTCTCCTTTCTGTATTGGAACAGGAGATGCTGAACATTTCTCCATTCTGAATCTCTCTAAAACTTTATTAATATATGCTTTCTGAGACAAGCCTAGCAGTCCTTGTGATCTATCACGAAATATTTCTATCCCAATCACATAACTTGCCTCACCCATATCTTTCATTTCAAAGTTGTTAGAGAGAAATTTCTTAGTCTCACTTAATAGACCAAGATCATTAGTTGCAAGCAAGATATCATCAACATACAGAATTAAAACAATAAACTTACTCCCACTGACCTTTAGATATGTACACCGATCAACAATGTTTTCCTTAAACCCAAAGGACATAATGGTATCATTGAACTTGAGATACCATTGTCGGGAAGCTTGCTTAAGACCATATATTGATTTCTTAAGTTTACACACCATGTGTTCCTTCCCCTTTTCTACAAACCCCGCTGGTTGATCCATATAAACATCTTCCTCTAAATTCCCATTCAAAAAGGCAGTCTTTACATCCATTTGATGTAACTCAAGGTCATAATGAGCTACAAGTGCCATGATAATTCTAAAGGAATCTTTCTTGGAAACCGGTGAAAAAGTCTCCTTGTAGTCAATGCCATCTTTCTGAGTAAAACCTTTGGCGACAAGTCGAGCCTTGTAACGTTCAATATTGCCATGAGAGTCACGCTTAGTCTTAAAGACCCATTTACACCCAACTCTCTTACATCCTTCAGGCAATTCCACAAGGTCCCATACACAATTATATTCCATCGATTTAAGCTCATCTTTCATGGCATCTAACCATTTATCAGAATTATCACCATTAATGGCATCTGAAAATGAAACTGGATCATTATCAATTCCTAAGTCATTTTCCGACTCTTGCAGATACACCACATAATCATTCGGAATAGCAGACCTCCTTTCTCTTTGGGATCTTCTTAATGCTATCTCCTGTGGTTGTTCAACTACAGGTTCATTGGCAACTTCAGGATCATTAGTTTGTTGTTCTTCATGATTGTTATGCAATTCAACACAGGGAACAACAACTGTAGAAGTAGAAGCACGAGTCACTGGGACTAGTATTCTGACTTCCTTAATCTCTACATTTCGTGAAGGTTTACTCCCACTATTTTCACCATTTTCAATGAACCTAGCATTTCCAGATTCAACGATTCTTGTACTATGGGTAGGACAGTAAAATCTATACCCCTTAGATTTTTCTGGATAACCAATGAAATATCCACTGATTGTTCTTGCATCCAGTTTCTTTTCTTGTGGGTTATATATTCTTATTTCTGCTTGACAACCCCAAACATGAAGGTGTCTTAAACTGGGTTTCCTACCTGTCCACAATTCAAAAGGTGTATTTTGAACTGCCTTACTAGGAACCCTGTTTAACAAATACATGGCAGTTTTTAAGGCATACATCCACAATGATACAGGTAAAGATGAATTACTTAACATACTCCTAACCATTTCCATTAAGGTTCGATTACGCCTTTCTGATACACCATTTTGTTGTGGTGTTCCTGGCATTGTGTATTGGGCACAAATACCACGCTTTTCAAGAAATTTAGCAAATAGACTAGGGTGTTGTCCTGATTCGTCATATCTTCCATAATACTCACCACCCCTATCCGATCTTACGATTTTCACCTTTCTATCCAATTGCCTTTCAACCTCATTTATGTAAATTTCCAAGGCATTTACTGCTTGAGATTTCTCATGCAGTAAATCGACATACCCATAACGTGAAAAATCATCAATAAAAGTGATAAAATATTTTTCTTTATTGAAAGAATTGACATCAAAAGGTCCACAAATGTCGGTGTGTATAATTTCAAGAAGCTGAGTACTTCTTGTGGCTCCTTTCTTTGTGTGTTTTGTTTGTTTACCTTTAATACAATCCACACACACATTAAGATCAGTAAAATCTAAATCTGGAAGGATTTCATTCTTTACTAATCGTTGCATTCTTTCTTTGGAAATGTGTCCCAAACGCTTATGCCACAAGTAAGCAGAACATTCATCCACTAAACTACGTTTAGTGCCAACATTATGATGCAAAGTCATAAGTGTTTCAACATATAAATTATCAAGATTCAATTTATATAAACCATCACAAAGTATACCAGATCCAATCATAGAGGTATGCTTATACAAACTGAAACAACCATTACCAAACTTAAAAGAGTATCCAACAACATCAAGTTTAGAAATTGAAACTAAATTCCTAGAAATATTAGGTACATACAAAGTCTCAAATAAATCTAAATGATGCCCAGTGTCCAAGATCAAACGATAAGTCCCGACACCTTCCACTGGAACTTTCTGTCTATTCCCCACGAAGACAAATTTTTCATTTGGCTTTATGGTTTGGATCGTAAGGAATCCCTGGATCGTATTAGAAACATGAGTTGAACATCCAGAATCAATCCACCAAGTATTATGGGGAACTTTAGTTAAATTTGATTCGAAACATACATAAGCATTAAGCTTACCTTTCTTTTCAAACCAAGCCTTACGCTTTGGACAATCCTTCTGGAAATGTCCGGATTTCCCACAGAAATGGCATTTGTTGCTCTTTGGTTCTTTTTTCTGGATATTGACAGAGGACTCACCAACCTTTAATGGTCCTTTTCCCTTTCCACGTTTCTTTCCAAATTTCTTTCCAGCTCCTTGATGATTCACTAGATGAATGGAGTGGTTCCCTTGATTCTTGAGTCGGGTTTCCTCTTGAACTAACATGCTGTGCAGTTCATGCACATTCCATTTATCCTTTATGGTGTTATAGTTCATTTGGAAAGGACCATACTCAAACGGTAATGAACTCAATATGAATTGCACAAGGAAACCATCATCAACTGCCATTCCCAGTGACCTAATTCTTGCTGCAATATTTGTCATTTCAGTGACATGTTCATGCATGGTACGAGAACCATCAAATTTCATGGTGGTTAAAGTACTCATTAATGTCCCAGCAAGAGACTTGTCAGCAGTTTGAGAGCATTATTCCACAGATTTCATAAATTCTTTAGCATTTTCTGTTTTGGGAAGACTTGACCTCATGTTACTTGCTATGCTCATTCGTATAAACATCAAACTAAGCCTGTTTGACTTTTCCCAAGCCTTATAATGGGTTTTATCTTCATTGCTACTATCATCAGTAATAGCAGTAGGTTTATCAACTTGAAGAGCGAGATCAAGATCCAATACACCAAGGTGAAATTGAATTTGTTCACTCCATTCAGGAAAATTCAACCCATTAAAAACCGGAACAGACATAGCTTGTGAATGCAAAGAAATAGGTACAGATACTGCAATTAATACATGCTCAACATTAATACTTTGAGTTATAAACTAATATACAATTAAAATTCAGACAATACATAAACATTCTATATATATTAATGTTCTCCTTTGGGAGATCCACCAATATACAACATAACAAACATAAAGATGCTATTAAATTTAGCATTTATTTGGCATGACATATGCATCAATCAGAAATACTTATTATCTTTGGATATATAAATAAAACTAGTAATGCACACACATTACCAACAATCATGTCCATTGGTTATAAGAACAATTAATCAACCTTTGGGTGATCCAAAAATGTCTTATAATAATGAACTTCAAATTATCCCATAAATAAACAATCATGAATTTTAGCATCCATACAATGGGTAATTGAAATAATACTATAATTAATTTGGAATCAAATAAACATACAAGTTTGATCACTTTGGTGATTAGCAAACTTTTCATAATATTTAATCCCAAAATAAAAAATCAGTTATTTAAAAATTTAATTCTAAATTTTAAAAATAATAATTCGCTTTGGTTATACTGTGCACGGCTGCCCAACGCGGCGAAACCGTGTTACATACTGATAATTGAGTAGCGCACCGTCATTTGCACAACGTTAAGCCACGTAAAAGAATTCCCTCGCAGCCATTAAAATGTTCAAAACACAAAAGACAACTTTGCACTCATGTACGGGAAACTCAATTAGATTCAAATCATTTCATAAAACAACAAATAAAACTATTATAATATTCATGCCTATCATTCATAGTAATCATTGAAAAGTCAAAACTTATTCTGGAAAATAAATTCATTTGCAGAAAGTGTCGTCATCATCTTTTCCATTTATACACAGTAACATACATATATAATTATGAATACATGCCTTGACAGGATGGTTTTGATGATTGACAAAAGGGAGCTTTGCAAATAGTCAACCGTGCAAAAAGTGGAAAAGAATACCAAGACGCGTATCAAGAATGATTGTTTCTCAAGTCTTTGGGTTCTGGGTATTTATTTATCTTTATTAAGACAATTTGTAAGTAGTAATAAAAAGCTCTCAATTAAAATTAAATCACACACGCACAAAATATTTTGACATGCATATCGCGTGTCGAGCTCTGAGGAAAACGGATGTCGAGCTGAGGAGGAAGTCGGGTGTCGAGCTCTGAGGAAGTCGTATGTCGAACTGAGGAGGAAGTCGCGTGTCGAGCTGAGGAAATCGGATGTCGAGTGAGGAGGAAGTCGGATGTTGAGCTCGAGGAAGTCGTATGTCGAATCGAGGAGGAAGTCGCGTGTCGAAATGATGAGGTGGTGTCCCGAGCTATGAGAACCGAGGTGATGGGGAGGTCGTATGCCGAGCTGTGTTCCGAAGTTGTGTGCTTTTTTACTCCTTATCTCTCTACTTTTCAGTCAATTAAATTTTTGTACTTTATTTTATTGTTATTTATATCTTACTATTTACTTTATTTTTAACTCGTTTGCAATTTATTCTTCAAGTGATTTATCTATTTCACATTAATATTTTCGCAACTCATAATTAGCACTTATTTCTCCAAAAGTTTTTGAAAGCACCGTTCACACACAATTCACCCCCCTCTTGTGTTTGGAGTCACTTGTCAACAAGTGGCATCAGAGCTAGACTCTTGTATAAAGGACTTAACCGTCTCAAGAGAATGACTTCAAACAATAACGAGGAACCTCCATGAATGCACTCCCATTTTTCAATGGTGAGGGGTATGGTTATTGGAAGGATAGAATGCAAATCTTTCTTGAGGGTGTTGATCTTGATATTTGGGATCTTTGTGGAAAATGGTCCATTTGTCCCCACTCAATCAATTAATGATGCAAAGTGGTAGACAAACCAAGATCACTTTGGACCGAAGATGATAAGAAAAAGGTCCAATACAATTTGAAAGCTAAGAACATCATCACTTCGCTTTAAGCTACGATGAGTTCTATAGGGTCTCAAATTGCAAGATCACTAAAGAAATGTGGGACACCCTTCTATTGACCCATGAAGGTACTACCGAGGCCAACTTATGTCTCATGGCAAAACACGAGGAGGATGAGGTAAATGCTCTTGAACTCGAATCTCCTTTAACTTATGATGAGCTGCTTATTGCTTGTGAAGAATTAAATAATGAAACGATTAAACTTGGAAAAATTGTTCTTTCTTCTAAGAAAACCATCTCTTCTCTTGAATCAAAAATTGAAATTTTAAACAAAGAGATAGTGATTCTTAAAGAAAAACAAGTTCTTTGTGATTGAAACTTCTCCTCCCATATCTTGTGAAAATAAAAAGATGAAGTTTTAAAATGCAATGAGTGTAGTGTTTTGCAAAATAAGGTTGAGGATTTAAATAACACTCTTGCAAACTTTACAATGGGAAGAGATAATCTAAACATTATTTTAGGAAACCAAAAAGGTACTTTTAGAAAAGTCAGGTTTAGCTTATCATCCAGACCTTCATCAAAAATCTTTTAATCTCGTCAATCACAACAAACCCTCAAGTAGTCCTTTCATTAAATGCTTTCACTGTGGTAGAAATGGTCACACTGCCTCCATTTGCAATATTAGAAAGAACAAGAATGTGGTTGGCAAAAAGAGATGGAGTCCAAAGGGTACTTTGCCAAAAACTAACTCATCTGGACCCAACTTAGTTTGGGTACCAAAAGTTAAAATCTGATTTTATTTTGCAGGTGTGCTTGAAAGCCAAAGATTCAAATTGGTATCTTGATAGCGGCTGTTCAAAGCACATGACAGGAGACAAAAGCAAGTTCTCCTCATTGGTACCTAAGAATAGTGGTTATGTCCGGTATGGTGACAACAACAAAGGTAAAATTCTTGGGATTGGTTCTATTGGTAAGAGTCCTAATCCCACTATTGAAAATGTTTTGTATGTGGAAGGTTTGAAACATAACTTGCTAAGTATTAGTCAACTTTCTGACAAAGGCAATAATGTTATATTTAATTCTTCAAAATGCATGGTCGTAAATTCTTTTAATAAAAGTACAGTTTTTGTTGGATCTAGAATTGGAAATATCTATATGGTTAATTTAGATGAACTACCTTCAAATGATGCATGCTGTCTTTTTAGTAAAGAGAATGAATCTTGGCTATGGCATAGAAGAATGGCTCATATTCACATGGATCATCTTAATAAATTGGTTCGTAAAGACTTAGTAATTGGTTTGCCAAAGATTCGTTTTGAAAAAGATAAACTTTGTGATGCGTGTCAAAAAAGAAAACAAGTAAAGGCATCTTTCAAATCTAAAAATATTGTTTCTACAAACCGGCCTTTACAACTTTTACATATGGATTTATTTGGCCCTTCTAGAACTAAAAGCTTTGGTGGCAATTACTATGCTCTTGTTATTGTGGACGACTATTCTCGCTATACATGGACTTTATTTATTTCTCACAAAAATGATGCTTTTAATGCTTTTCGAAAACTTGCAAAGGTTATACAAAATGAGAAGGGACTTAATATTGCTTCCATTCGAAGTGATCATGGTGGGGAATTTGAGAATGAAGCATTTGAAGCATTTTGCACAGAAAATGGCATTGATCACAACTTTTCTGCTCTAAGGACACCGCAACAAAATGGAGTGGTTGAAAGGAAAAATCGGTCTCTTGAAGAGCTAGCGATGACGATGCTCAATGAGACTAACCTTCCTAAGTACTTTTGGGCAGACGCCGTGAGCACCGCTTGCTATGTGATGAATCGAGTTCTTATAAGGTCGATCCTTAAGCAAACACCGTATGAACTCTACAAAGGAAGGAAGCCCAATATTTCCCACCTTCACGCTGATGCAAGTGTTTTGTCCTAAACAATGGTAAGAATAACCTTGGTAAATTTGATGCTAAAGTCGATGAAGGTTTATTTCTTGGATATTCCACTTCTAGTAAAGCTTTGAATTTTTAATAAAAGAACTTGGACTGTTGAAGAATCTGTGCATGTTTCTTTTGATGAATCTAACCCCAAATCTTCAAGATGAAGAAAGTGTTGATGATCTTGCAGAAGTATTTGGAGATACCTATTTAGAGGAACAAGAGAGATCAAAAGTTCAAAAGGAGGATCAAGAGTCCTTGCCTCAATCCTCTCAAGAACTCTCTCACTCAAATCTTCCAAAGGAATGGAGAGTCTCAAAGAACCATCCTCTTGACAACATAATAGGTGATATCTCAAAAGGGGTAACGACTGAAACTCTCTTAATCATGCATGTCATCATATGGCCTTTGTCTCTCAAATTGAACCAAATGACGTCAATGAAGCCATCTTTGATGAGCATTGGACCTTTGCTATGCAAGAGGAATTAAATCAATTTGAGAGAAATGATGTTTGGGAACTTGTCCCTAGGCCTAAAGATCACCTAGTCATTGGGACCAAATGGGTCTTTCGCAACAAGCTTGATGAAAACGGTATCATTGTTAGAAATAAAGCTAGACTTGTTGCAAAAGGCTATAACCAACAAGAGGGCATAGATTTCGATGAAACCTATGCACCCGTGGCTAGATTAGAAGCTATTCGCATGCTTCTCGCATTTGCATGCATCATGGATTTCAAACTTTTTCAAATGGATGTTAAAAGTGCATTTCTTAATGGCTTTATTCAAGAAGAAGTATAAGTTTATCAACCTCCCGGTTTTGAAAATTTTGAATTTCCAAATCATGTTTTCAAATTGAAAAAGGCTTTATATGGTTTAAAACAAGCCCCGAGAGCTTGGTACGAGAGGTTGAGCAAATATTTACTTGAAAAAGGTTTTGAAAGAGGAAAAGTTGATACCACTCTTTTCATTAAACACAAAAAGCATGACATTTTACTTGTTCAAATTTATGTCGATGATATAATATTTGGTGCTACTAATGAATCCTTGTGTAAGGAATTTTCTGATATCATGCAAAGTGAATTTGAAATGTCAATGATGGGAGAGCTAAATTACTTCCTTGGACTTCAAATCAAACAAACAAAAGAAGGAATTTTTATAAATCAATCCAAATATTGCAAGGAGTTGCTTAAAAGATTTGGAATGAGCAACGCCAAAGAAATCTCAACTCCCATGAGCACATCATGCTATCTTGACAAAGATGAAGGTGGTAAGTCGGTCGAAGTAAGTAAGTATAGAGGTATGATAGGATCTCTTCTCTATCTGACTGCAAGTCGTCCGGATATTATGTCTAGTGTTTGTATGTGTGCACGTTTTCAAGCAAATCCTAAGGAATCACATCTCTTAGCGGTAAAACGAATCATGAGATATCTCACTGGCACACAAACTATGGGTTTATGGTACCCCAAAGGTGCTGACTGCACACTTATTGGGTACTCGGATTCGGATTTTGCGGGTTGCAAAATGGACCGAAAAAGCACTAGTGGGACATGTCACTTACTTGGGAATGCCTTGGTTTCATGGCATAGTAAGAAACAAGCCAGTGTGGCTTTGTCCACTGCCGAAGCGGAATATGTTGCGGCAGGTAGTTGTTGTGCACAGATCATTTGGATGAAACAACAGTTGAATGATTATGGAATCAATCTGAAAACTGTTCCAATTAAGTGTGACAATACTAGTGCCATAAACCTCACGAAAAATCCGGTTTATCACTCCCGGACCAAACACATAGAAATTAGGCACCATTTTATTAGAGATCATGTTCAAAAAGGAGATTGTGTGATTGAGTTTGTGGAAACATCTAAACAACTTGCAGATATTTTTACTAAACCTTTGCCTAAGGAAACTTTCTTTTTTATTAGAACTGAATTGGGAATTTTAGACCAATCATGCATTGAGTGACTGCCTGTGATTGCATTTTCTTTTTGAATAAATTCTAACTTGGGCGTTTGAGTGTGCTAACGAGTTTATGCAGGTCTTTTCCCCTTCCATTTTCTTTAAGTACGGAATAATGAGTGGGTGACGATTTGTCTTATGCAACTAGCTAATCATGTCCAACCAAATTTCATCCTACACACCAAGCTTGGTATCACGTAACTATCAAAATATGCTTGTTTAATCCTGAATATATGCCTTGCTTTATTTGTCTTTCCCACTTTTTGATGTTGCCAAAAGGGGGAGAGTTACATGAATGCATGATTCAGGGGGAGTGATCTTTTAAGTATTGCCTATTGTGAGGGGGAGTTTTTCTAAATATTGTGCTTAAACTCTGATATCTTTTATTGAAAAACCATGCTTATATCTCATTGCTATATCATGATTATATTTTACTAAATTCCCTCCATGAGATGTTTGTCATCATCAAAAAGGGGGAGTCTATGAATACATGCCTTGACAGGATGGTTTTGATGATTGACAAAAGGGAGCTTTGCAAATAGTCAACCGTGCAAAAAGTGGAAAAGAATACCAAGACGCGTATCAAGAATGATTGTTTCTCAAGTCTTTGGGTTCTGGGTATTTATTTATCTTTATTAAGACAATTTGTAAGTAGTAATAAAAAGCTCTCAATTAAAATTAAATCACACACGCACAAAATATTTTGACATGCATATCGCGTGTCGAGCTCTGAGGAAAACGGATGTCGAGCTGAGGAGGAAGTCGGGTGTCGAGCTCTGAGGAAGTCGTATGTCGAACTGAGGAGGAAGTCGCGTGTCGAGCTGAGGAAATCGGATGTCGAGCTGAGGAGGAAGTCGGATGTTGAGCTCTGAGGAAGTCGTATGTCGAACTGAGGAGGAAGTCGCATGTCGAGCTGATGAGGTCGTGTACCGAGCTATGAGAACCGAGCTGATGAGGAGGTCGTATGCCGAGCTGTGTTCCGAAGTTGTGTGCTTTTTTACTCCTTATCTCTCTACTTTTCAGTCAATTAAATTTCTGTACTTTATTTTATTGTTATTTATATCTTACTATTTACTTTATTTTTAACTCGTTTGCAATTTATTCTTCAAGTGATTTATCTATTTCACATTAATATTTCCGCAACTCATAATTAGCACTTATTTCTCCAAAAGTTTTTGAAAGCACCGTTCACACACAATTCACCCCCCTCTTGTGTTTGGAGTCACTTGTCAACAATAATAACCACGTGCAAATATTCTTTAAATCATCGTATAAACAATGCAGCGGAAACATAACAAAAGTTCTAAGTTTCATAATTAGGGTTCATAAATTGGGAGAAAAAATATCATTCACGGAGAATCACATAATTCTACAACCTAAAGCTCTGATACCACATGTAAGTTTTAGTTTTCCTAGGGTTCACATGCAAGAAAACTAAATAAGATCTTGGAATCTATGATTCTCACATGGGAAGAAGAACTTACCTTTATCCATGGCAAAACTTGATTCTTCACTTCTTGTAGAAATTTGAACAATAGTAGAAAACTCTTTTCTATCTCTTTCCTTTCTTTCTTATGATTCTCTTAATGATGGGAACATTGAAACATACTTAATAGGTAGAGATAGGGATTATTTAACATCATTTCCTTATATATATTGCTTCCATCAAGCAATATATCTCTTCATAAAATAATGTGCCCCTTCAATTCAAATACCAACTAATATGTCCTTTCATTTAATTATTAAACCATCACTTATATTTATTACATGAGACAAATAATTCTTACATATAAAACTTAATTTAAAGAAGAAACCATTGTGCATTTAAAACAATTCGTAAAATTTATAGATACGATTTCTATTAAAAGTCTCATTTTAACAAATATGTTGAAGGTGGTAAAAACAATTCAGGAATACAAAAACAAGTATGTGGACTTGAAGTGATAAAAAAGACTCGACTTGATCTGACCATAACATCTGACTGACTACTGCTGCCACTGGCTAATCATGAAGCGTCTCGATAACGCTTTACGATTTCCAATGGTACCTGTCACTAAAAAAAATAAAAAGAATGGGGTGAGATAAAAATTTCAGTAAATCCTCGGCGGACCCCTAATTTGACAAACCCTCAAGCAATGACATTAATTACAATTCAATAATGGAATCAATTCAGTAATTACAGACATATGATTATAACAAGAATATATGTAGGCAGTACCGTAAAAACATTCCCTTAGGGTCCAATTGTAATTGAATCAGGAATCAATGTCGCCGGGTCTTATCAATCACCGGACCGACGCCATTCTATGCCGTCGGATCTGATGAACACCGGACCGACGCCATGATCTATGGTATGGAATGGTTAGACGTCATTAACCTGCAAGTGGCCTCCCAACTTTCTTAACCATACCGCACCTTTGTTTCCAAAGGGTAACAGTGATGAGTTCCTATAATTTCAATTACGTTGAACAATTCAAAAGATTCGCTAACATGTAAGTACTAGAGTTGTACACTTCATGAGACAACCAGCCATGATCACATTCCATTAACCATCATAAAGGTCTAGTATTCTACAATAATATATTAACCTCAAGGTCACTGAGGTACCACGAAAATTTATAAGGAACACATTTACAATTTAGGTTCACAATTACTAAGTTATTGGTTCAATTTCCCAACTCTGGCAGCAACTTATACTCATTTTTAAACAGTAATTACTCCTTCACTTCTTAACTAAATGTAACAAAATATCGGTCTAAATTGAAGATAAATCTGTCTAGTTTTCAATTATGCAAGAATCATTTCAATCCAATCAGTGTACAATAAATTATCATCAAAAGAGTGCAGCAACGTCAGTATAATTACAGATTTTTAGCTGCAAGCTGCACACCAGTTTTCTCCAATAATACTTAATGAAAATTCATGATTCCAGTGTCCATTATGAAGAGAATTTTGTCTACTTTCCAAAGGCAGAAAATTCAACTCAACCATCTCTGTGGAGAAATTTATGAGTAAAACCCGAATAAGGTGTCAATTTGGGTTGAGGGATAGCACCTCACCCTTGTCGCTTTTAGTACAAAAACCACAATTTAACTTAACAACACCATCTTCCAGCAATCAAACACATCACACAACACTTAATCACAACCAATCAACAAGAAATTAAGAGATTGGTAACAATAATCAGCTGTCACAAGTCCTTTTCTCAACTCACTTCCCATTTTTTACACAATCTTGACATGCATCCGTTTCTAAGTTATCTTAAACATCATAAAGCCCCATTTTTTTAAAATGCAAGGCCATTTTACTCCCATTAAATCAATACATAACAGAACCCTCAACCTTTATTCATTTATTTTGAATTTAAGATTACCCAAACTATAACTAAAGTGAGGACTCACTTGGATAGTAGTACAAATTTGAAGATTTGGTGGTTGTTCCCTTTTCCTCTTGCCCAAAGCCGAATTCTCCCCTCTTTTTTTTACCAATTTCTTCACTCAATTTTCAGCACTCATGATGGTGATGGAGATGGACTTCTAATTCCTTGGTTGACTCCTATTTAAGCTTGTATGAAGAGGAACTTCTCCTAGCTTGAAAAGCTCCCCTAGGTCGAATTTTGGGAGTGGTGGGATGTCCTTGCATGTTGATTTTAGCTTGTGTAGTGTGTAGTAAGTAGCTATGCGAATCAAAAAGGTAATTACTAGAAGGAAATGGCAAGTTTCATGGTGTTTATGTAAGAAATGGGTGAAAGAAGTGGTGGTTGAAGGGAGGGAGGTGGAGGCCAAATGAGGAGGGAAAGAGGGGAGGAAGATGAGACTTGAAAATGAATTAATGACCGGTTCTCCCTCTCTCTTGGCTGGTCGACTTTCTTAGGGAAAGGAGGATAGAGAAATGCGTCCACCAATAACTGATTTTTGCATGAAACATGATAGGTTCTTTAACATTTCACATGTATGTGGTGTGGGCTGAATTTTTAAGGAGAAGGTGGGAAAGGAATTCATTTCTTCGAAGTTATGTGACCATGTGCTAAGTGCATATATGACCTTGTTACTAGGCCCTAAATTCCCATAAGTTTAATTCACATACATACTATTAAAAATAAGTTTCTCCTCTAACTTTAACGACATAATTTAATTATTCAAATAAACATAAATGAGTTTACTAAAACAATTATCTAAACATCTCAATTAATGCAAAATGACTAAAATCACCTTAAAGTGGGGATGTTACATTACTCTTTCCCTTAAAGAAATTTTGTCCTCAAAATTTAAGCATAAAACTTACCTATTTAAATAAGTAGGGATACTTTTCTCGCATACCTAATCACTATTCACACAACATATAAAGTGCCCTTAAAAATACACTTGTTCATGCATGAGAAAAATCAACTCATAACATTTAGTTTCAATGAATACTTGGTTGACTCTGTCCAGAGAAATAACTTTTGTGAGTTGTCATCCGTTGGCATTCCTTATACAATATACCTGAGGTGGCCTACCTCATTAATTTGCATCGGGAATTTGGAAGACTAACAAGGTCACAAAACACTAGAACTGACACCTTAAGCCGGATCAATCTAAACTCACACTTCATTGTCTGATTGGAATCGAACTGCCTTGATACCATAATGTAACACTCTAACTCCTATCAGGGTGATACTATACTTCTTTAACAATTTCTTATAAAAATTGGGATATAAAACTTAATATAAAGAAGAAACCATTTTGTGTTTAAAACAATTCATAAAAATTATAGATACAATTTCTACTAAAAGTCACATTTTAACGAATATCTAGGAGGTGGTAAAAACAATCCGGGAATACAAAATATAAGTATATGGACTTGAAATGATAAAAAGACTCGACTTGATCTGACCATAACATCTGACTGACTACTGCTGCCACTGGCTAACCATAAAGCGTCTCGGTAACGCTTTACGATCTCCAAAGGGTACCTGTCACTAAAATAAATAAAAGGAATAGGGTGATATAAAAATCTCAGTGAGTCCTCGGTGGACCCCTAATCAGACTAACCCTCAAGCAATGACATTAATCACACATTAATCACTATTCAATAATGGAAACAATTCAGTAATTACAGACATATGATTATAACATCAATAACCATAGGCAGTACTGTACACACATTCCTTTAGGGTCCAATTGTCACTGAACCAAGAATCTACGTCGCTGGGTCTTATCGGTCGCCGGACCGATGCCATTCTACGCCGCTGGATCTGACAAACACCAGACTGATGCCATGATCTACGGTGTGGAATATTATGGTTAGACATTTTTAACCCGCAAGTGGCATCCCAACTTTCCTAACCATACCGCACCTTTGTTTCCAAAGGGTAACAGTGATGAGTTCCTATAATTTCAATTACGTTAAACAATTCAAAAGATTCGCTAACATGTAAGTACTAGAGTTGTACACTTCATGAGACAACCAGCCATGACCACATTCCATTAACCATCATAAAGGTCTAGCATTCTACAATAATATATAAACCTCAAGGTCACTGAGGTACCATGAAAATTTATAAGGAACACATTTTCAATTTAGGTTCACAATTACTAAGTTATTGGTTTAATTTCCCAACTCTGGCAGTAACTTGCACTCATTTTTAAATAGTAGTTACTCCTTCAATTCTTAACTAAACAGTCTAAACTAAAGATAAATCTGTCTAGCTTTCAACTGTGCAAGAATCATTTTAATCCAATTAGTGTACAATTAATTATCATCAAAAGAGTGCAGCAGCGTCAGTGTAGTTACAGATTTATTGCTGCAAGTTGCACACCAATTCTCTCCCATAATACTTAATGAAAATTCACGATTCCAGTGCCCATTATGAAGAGAATTTTATCTACATTCCAAAGGCACAAAAATTAACTCAAAACCTAAACACCAATAAGGTGTCAATTCGGATTGAGGGACAACACATCACCCTTGTCTCTTTCAGCACAAAAACCACAATTTAACTTAACCACACCATCTTCTAGCAATTAAACACATCACACAACACTTAGTCACAACCAATCCACAAGAAATTAAGAGATTAGTAACAATAATCAGCTGTCACAAGTCCCTTCCTCAACTCACTTCCCAGTTTTTACACAATCTTGACATGCATCCCTTTCTAAGTTATCTTAAACATCATAAAGCCCATTTTTTTAACATGCAAGGTCATTTTACTCTCATTAAATCAATACATAACAGAATCCTCAACCTTTATTCATTTATTTTGGATTTAAGATTACCCAAACTGTAACTAAAGTAAGGACTCACTTGGATAGTAGTACAAATTTGAAGATTTAGTGGTTGTTCCTTTTTCCTCTTGCCCTAGGCCGAATTCTCCCCTCTTTTTTACCAATTTCTTTGCTCGATTTTCAGCACTCAAGATAGTGATGGAGATGGTCTTCTATTTCCTTGGTTGACTCCTATTTAAGCTTTTATGAAGATGAACTTCTCCTAGCTTGAAAAGCTCCCCTAGGTCAAATTTTGGGAGTGGTGGGATGTCCTTGCATGTTGATTTTAGCTTGTGTTTAGTGTGTAGTAAGTAGCTATGTGAATGAAAAAGCTAATTAGTAGAAGGAAATGGCAAGTTTCATGGTGTTGATGGAAGAAATGGGTGAAAGAAGTGGTGGTTGAAGGGAGGGAGGTGGAGGCCAAATGAAGAGGGAAAGAGAGGAGGAAGATGAGACTTGAAAATGAATTAATGACCAGCTCTCCCTCTCTCTTGCTGGTCGACTTTCTTAGGGAAACGGAGGATAGAGAATTTTGTCCACCAATTGATGATTCTTGCATGAAAAATGATAGGTTCTTTTAAGATTTCACATGGATAAGTTATAGGGTAGGATAAGAATTAATAAATGTGTGTGTATATGGTGTGGGCTGAATTTTTAAAGAAAAGGTGGGAAATGAATTTATTTCTTCTTAGTTATGTGACCATGTGCTAAGTTCATATATGACCTTATTACTAGGCTCTAAATTCCAATAAATTTAATTCACATGCGTACTATTAAAAATAAGTTTCTCCTCTAACTTTAACCACATAATTTAATTATTCAAATAAACATAAATTAATTTACTAAAACAATTATCTAAACATGAGTAAAATGACCTTAAGGTGGGGATGTTACAAAACATACCTTTAATTAAAATGACAAATATCATCTTAACACTTCAAATAACTGGTAACACTTCATGAAAACGCTTCAAATCAACTTGTTTCCTTCAAACTTAAATGCATAAACAACCTACAGCGTCAATTTTATGACACCTGCATTTCGAATGCAAACGAAAGGACAAAATCAGTGTATGTCATCTTCAAAAAAATTACTATTTTCCATTGTGTATACGAAATACATGTCTTACCAAATCTTCAGAACTCCATCATAAAATTTTGAAGGTGTCATGAACTTAACCAATATTCTGCATAAGAAATTACATTCTTATCGCTGTAAGGTTCAAATACATTTAACTACACAAATATTATGAATTAATTTCGATGATTAATATGTACCATGTTAACAGTAAAAAACTCTAGCCCATCTTCATATTCATCATCATTAACATTAGATGGCATCGTCTGGGATTGTCTGATTAAATTAACATCCCATTGTACATGGCATGATTTCCCATTAAGGCTTGTTCCCCACACACACCACATGTTCGTCCCCTCGGTACTATTTGACTGCCTTTGTTTTATGCAGAAGTAGATGCACCACACCCCTTATGTCTTACTCGGGTAGTGTAACACCCTCAAATTTTGCTTTTAGGACTTAGAATTTTTGGTGTGCGCTTATGTGTGTTTTTAGTGTGTGATTTTATGTCTAGAGATGTTTTTGATTGGTTAAGAATTAAATAGGGTCGATACGTGACACAATTGCACAAAGTGTAGCACTTAGAAATGTTGGAGCAAACTTCAACTGAATTTTTAATTGTATTAGAGCCTAATTTTGGTTATGTCTATTATAGAGAAAATTGTAGGAAATTCTCTTAGCTTTCCAATGCCACCAAGAATGCCTCAATCGGACACTTTTAACTCCAGATATGGTAAAAATAATAGCACAGAAACAGAAGCAAGGTGCAGAGCGCCTAGGACTACAGGCGCCCAGTGCTGTTATGCTGTCATGAAATTCTGCGTTTTGGGACCAATTTTATGACTTTTTGGGACCCGTTTTGACCCATTCTTGACCCATTTCGTGAGGGTTACATACAAAGATTGATAACCACCCACTAACCCTCATTTTTAAACCCTTAATCACGTCATTATCATCCCTCAAAGTCACCACTTCAGAAAAACTACTCTTTTCTCCCTTTCTCTCCATTTTTCTGTTCTTGGAAGTTCTTGCTTGGCACACCACTTGGAATTCTGAAATTGATACTAACACCATTGTCATTCTTCCTTTCTCACTAAAGTAATTAAGGTGTGGTAAGTCTTTCTCATCATATTGATACCATTTGATCACCCTTAGGGTTTAAAATTCTGGTTTTCTCATTCCTACACCTTTGTTTTTGTGTTTTTGAAGAAGAAACCTACCAAAGGAGAGACTAAGCTTGGAATCCTCAAGACCACATTAGGGCACACGAAATTCTAAGGTAAGGGGATAGATGGATACATGATTAGTGGGCTTATGGATATAATTAGGCAATAGGGACGTCCCATGGTCCCTAGACTTGGCACGGTTGTGCATGATAAGTACCATTGCCATTGAGATGGGAAATTCATGACTTTGGCACTGTCATGGTGTCTTTGAAATGTTTTAGATGGTTGTTTTTATATGAATTTTGCTATTTGGTTGATTCCATGATAATATGCCATGTTACGCAATATGTGATGTTTTGCTCCCTTGACTCCTATGAGATTGTTATGTGATTTGAATGATATCCCATGACTTGTGTTATTGTTCCTAGTACTGTTTATGATTGGTATCTTGATAGGTGTAAGAGTGTTATGGTTTGTGAATGGTCTTGCTTGGTTTAGTAAGTGTAGGATGTGATTATGTAGGAATCATGATTGATAGACTAAGTAGAGATTATGCAGAATGTTTTTAAGAAAAGGGTGATCTTTCTAATGGTTAAGTCATGGTTAATGAGTCTTAGGACTTAAGGGTAATGATGACCCATAGTTAGTAGTGGTTTGAGTGTTTTGGAGCATGGTTAAGTGTATAGATAACTTAGGATAATTTTTATGCAGAAAAATGTTAGCAGAAAATTACTAAGCTTGGATAGTTTTAGCAAAGTGTCACTAATTGAATTTTTAAATTCAAGATATAATAGATATTGACCCAAACCATTTTGTATAGTGTTCTATAATTTTAAGGGAGTGGTACGGTACAGCCGGTCGGCCCCGAACACGTGGGGACCACGTTTAAATTCGCGTCAAAAGTTTCCCAGGCAGTAGCTGGGTGCCAGGCGCTCAGACCCTGCAGGCACCAGGCGCCCTGGTGGCAACCTTAGTGCGCCGTGTTTCAGTGTTTTCCTATCCGTTCCAGCCTAGGGAAGTGTTCTAACGCGTATTCTATTTGTATTCGAGGTTCGATAGCGTATCTTATGTGATGATTAAACTTAGATGTATTTTGATAGTGTGAGACACTTGAGTTAAGGGCTGGAAACTAAGTTAAATTAGCTTAGACTTTGTGTTGTGAGGTAGGTTGATAACTTCCAAGGTTGGAGAAACTCGTCGGTTTACTGACGAGTAGTGAACATGACAAAAACACAAGAAAGGGGGCTTTGAATTGGGTTTTAGAAATCTTTTTAGAAATACTTATGTTTTGGAAAACCTTTTCAAAACAACTCTTTAATAGAAATAACAATGAGAAAGAGTAAAGAGAAGAGAAAGAATAGGAAACAGTGATTTATACTAGTTTACTATCACCTGATAGCTACGTCTAGTCCCTTCACCACACTGAAGGATTTTTCCACTATAACCAACTAATTACACTTAAGAGTATACTATTGCCAAACTGCCTATACTCTTAACTTCTTAGAATGACTTAGTACAGTCAAGCCTCTAAGGAAATAAAGCCACTACTGGGCTAAATACAAGTGTTCAAAAAATACTTTGAAACAAAATAATCAAACTCTCACTTGAGAGGATTTACAGTGAAAGCTTTAAGCACAAAGATGACTTTCTAAAAGAAAGAATAAAACTTTTGAGTGCAGTTCACTTGGTCTCAGAGACTTGGAAAATTTCTTGGTTGCTCACTTCTGAAACGTTGGAATAATTTCGTTAACCTCCTTTAGTGAAATGAGTAAGGTATATATACCTAGGATTTCAAATAGTGTCGTTGTGACCTAGCAGGTCTTTCTCCAATGGACAAAACTTGAGATCTGCTTTTTGTGGCTTTTAGCGAGTCATGTCATTTTCAATTTACAATTTGTACACTGACATAGCAGACAAATACAGTTTTTGTCCCTTTGTGATCCTTTTTGAATTTGTGATCCTTTCAGAGTAAGACATATCTGATGATTATTTCTGTTGACATTCTCTTTGGCCTTTGATTCCTCATACATTAAAAGATCATCAACAAGGTTTCTTTAATGCTTGAAATAGCCTTTAATGCTTCTCTCAGTCTGGTTTCCAACTAGAGGCATCTTCTACAAGATGATGCTTATTACTGAGATACTCTGCTTACCATAGTAAGCTTAGACCTGGGGCAAGATCTTCAGCGTAGTTTTTCTTGGGCTTTCACATACCAGAGCCTTGAGGTACCAGACGCTGGATTCCAATAGTGTAGTTTTACCAGAGCTTGGTCTTCATAGCATGGCCATAAGATGCTGACATCATCAGCTTTTACGAGATGATCAATGCCAGATACAGAGGAATAGACCAGTGGGTGAAATGCGCACAGAGGCACAGCTTTCTGATACAGTTCCATCTGATGAATAATGACCTACTCACTAAATTCTGTACACTAACAAATACATTAGAGGATAAATTGTTCTGTTTATGATTTGTTATCATCAAAACAATTAAGGGTCATTGTTTTTGAATCCACTTGATTCCAACAATCTCTCCCTTTTTGATGATGACAAACACATAGATTGATGAACAATTTTCTATTAGAAAAATATTTATTTAAGAGATATTCAGAGGCTCATCCTGAATTAAGCACATATAAATATTTTCTAAATGCAGTAACACATCAGATGCATGCTTAAAAACATGATGCATCAGAGCTTATAATGCAATGCATGTTCATTTCTTTAACACTTGGTTGATACATTGAGTTCATTAATTATTCTCCAAATGCTTCTCTATTTTCTTCTCCCCCTTTTGTCATTAGACAAAAAGGTTAAGAGTATAAAGAACATCATTGTCAAAACAAAATAGAGTGTAGAAAATATATAGAAAGATAAACATTATAACAGAATAGGCACCAAAATCAATTTTGTCATTAATCAAAGGTGTACCAAATTACAAAAGTTTTGAACTAAAAATAAAACAAGTACAAGGCTAAAAACAAAAGGTGAAAAATCCTAAAAGGCTTTCTAAGGCTTATTCAGCTTGTCCAGAATCATCTTAAGCATAGCAGCAACTTCATCGTGTTTCTGAGTTGAAGAGACCATGAATTTCTTGAACTCTCTGTTGTCTTCAAGCATTCTGTCCAAGACATCTCTTGGAACTTCAATGCGATCAAAGTTGCTGGATTGAGCAGAGGCAGATGAAGATGCAGGAAGAAGAGCAACCGGTTCAGGTGCAGGAGCAGGGGTAGGTTCTGGTTCTGGTTCCAAAACAGCTGGAGTTTGACTTGGAGGCTTTTTCAAGCAGGAGCAGCCAAAATTCTCCTTGTAAGTTGAAGTTGTTTCTCCTTGTGGCTTGCAAACCAGTCATTCACAGTGTACCATTCAGTATAGTATTCCTCTAAGGCTTGCCAAGTAGAGTGGACAAGGCAATTTCCTTAACAATATGTTGCTCTATATCAATCAGTGTATGTTGTGGGTTTTTGTGTCTTTCAAAAGAAGGAAAGATATGATGGTTTGGCAGAGGGACAAATAAATTTGGACCACGGTACAAAGGGATGGTTTGAGTTTGGCTTAGAGTTAAAATTGATTGGGTCTGGCTTAGGTTAGCAGAGGGTGTTTGTGTCTGAGTTAGAGTATCAGAGGGTGGGTGGGTTTTAGTTTCAGAGATTAAGGAAATGATGGGGCTTGAAGTAATAGCTTGGGTGGAGTGTGAATCTAGAGAGGGTGGCTCAGATTCAAGGTGTTGAACAACCTCAGAGGAAATCTTAGAAGTAGTGATAATGTCATCTTCTAGGATTGGACCTGTTGTGTGTTCAGGTTCAGAGTGGTGTAGTGGTGGTGGTGGTGATGAAATTTGTTGAGTGGAAGGATGTGAAGTAGGTCTAAATGAAGCTAGGGGTGGAATGTCTATAATTGTATCAGAGCCAGGTTCAACTGTTTGGGTTTCCTGGGTGATAAGCACCGTTATAGCTTCTGGTTGAGTTGGGAGGTTAAGGTTAGGTTGGGTAACTAGTGTTTCTGGTTGAGGTGGAGGAGTAGATTTGGGTTGTGGTGGAGGGATAGGATCTGTTTGTTGTGGGGGGTAAACAAAAACAGGTTCTTTAAGAGCAGGAATAGAAGTATTGGTTCTACTTTTGTGTCTTAAAGGCACATCATCTTCTGAGTCATTAGATGATGAGTCAGAGGATAATGTGGGTAAAGGGACAGAGGTTGGTTTAAAAGATTGGGTTACCTTAGAGGTATCAGCAGAACCAGCATACACAGACTCATAGAGTTTTACAACATTGTCAAGTACCTTAGTTTTCTTTGCAGTACTTCACTCAGCTTGACAATCCTTCTCTTCCTTGTAACAGAGGCAGCAGCAGCACTAGAGGCAGCCTGTTGAGGTGCCTTTGCAGAGGCTTTTTTGCTCTTAGTTCATCATGAAATCTGGCACACTCCTCCTGAGTCTTAGCCAAAAATTCTGACATGTCTACTTTCTTTTCTTCCTGTTCTTCAGCAAGCAGGGAAGGTATGCAGGCAGGTCGAGTTGGGGGAATAAGTGGAGGTGCTTGTGAAAAAATGGTGATTCCAGCAGCACTTCTGGTTATTGTCTTAGTAGGTACAGAGGTTCCTTCACCAGCTATCTTGACCCTTTTTCCTTTCTTTTTCTTAGCAGCCTTAGTTGCTTGTTCTTCTTCCTTAATAACTTGGGCAATCAATTCTGAAGATAAGAGCTTCATTTTCTTCAGATTGTTACTGTCAAAAATTGGAGCAAAACACTTGCGAAGCATAAGACTAGCTTCAGGAGTGTCTAGAGCTTGAAGGTGCTTGATTACTCCATGATCTTCCAGAATTTCTGAAATAACCCTTCCATAGGGTATATTTCTATTTTGCCCTTTTCTAAAGAAGATGATGGCTCTCCTCAGGAAGTTGAAGATGATGCTTAGGTCATAATGTCACATCACAAATTTGTGATCAGAACTCACGGTGTCCACCGAGCCTGCTTTGGGCATTATGTTGCTCTTAATGATCTTGAAGAGCACCCGGAAGTAGTTGTTCATGTCCACTGCCTTCGTACCACCAGTCTTCTCATAAATGTGATCCGACATTACAGAAGGTCCACCATAGGTAAGTTCCCAGTTATTAGTAATCATAGTTCTGTATTGGGGTAATTGATAACTTTAGCAATCAAAGCCTGAGTTACAGCAATCTCCCTTCCTTGAACATGGATAAAGATGACATCATTTGCAGTTCATGCAAACCTCCAGAATTCTTTAAGTAGTTATGGGTAGATGTCTCTAGATTCAACGTCGAAATAGTCAATCCAACCCATGTCAGTGAAGTGAATTCTGAAGTCATAATTGTTAATAGCGAGCTCGTTAAGATCAACCCTAGCTTTGCACAGAACAATGAGATCCTTGGGGTCTATGTCTACAGTAGGCACCAGAGCATTTTGTGGAGCAACCACTTGTTGTTGTTGTTGTTCAGCCATTTGAGAAAGTTGTAGAGAGATTTCAGAGAGACGAAGAGAACAGAAATGCGAGAAGAGGGCTAGGGCTCAAAGTGTGGGTAGTTGATAACTCTTAGAAACAAGAGTTATCAATATTTATTTAATCTTAAAATATGTAAATCTAAGAGTAACTTAGTGTCTTTTATTTTGTTAATCAGTAAATATTGAGTTGATGATGTTTAGTTGTGTTTTGTGGCACTCTAGTGCCTTTGGGAGAATTTTAACCTGTTTTGGAGCTGTGCAGAATTTTTAAGATAATGGTCAGGTGCCAAATGGGTGCTATGGCACCAAATAGAGGAGCTGGCAAATGAGTCAAGTTGAAGACATTGTGTTTTGCTGAGCTGGCGTACTGAATTCTTGCCCTCCAGTTGTGTGCTGTTGTACCTTGGTGTGGTCCTAGCTTGTTTGTGCAGATTTTTTTAGCTAGGACAGCTTGTCTTTATTGGGTATGGGCCAAGGACACTCTCTCTCATAGTACTTCACTTTTTGGGCCCATAAGGAGAGAGAATTTAAAGGGGAATAACCCTAAAGGGGAGTAGGTTGGTACACTGGCTGATCCTTAAATCAAAATATATCTCCATTCCTCTGGAAAACAGCCGCCACCCTCACCTCACCTTCATCCATCATTCTCCATTTCCTTACCCCTTACATACACCATTTTTATGAGAAAAACAAGGTGGAAAGCATGGTTGCTGAACCAATCTCAGGCGTAGCAAGGAAATGCAGCAACAAGACTTTGTTTGAGTGAAGTGTTCTCTCATCTTGACAGATCTGAAGGCCTTCCAAGTGCTGTTTTCTGCTTCTGTTTGTAACCATTCTAAACTGCAGAGTTTAGGTGCCATGGATTTGTTTTACAGCACCTGTTTCTGCTATTTTGTTTTTTTTCTCAGTATGAGCTAAATACTTTATGCTAGGATGATGTGACGTTGTAATCAAACCTTGTTGGTGAAGTTATGCGATGCTTCTTTGTACTTTTAACTTATGCATACATACTGTTATATGCTTAATTTGAGCTTGTACACCTTAGGTTAGGTACATGTATTTTAAATACTGAAAAGGTTTAACGTACAGAATTCATGAGTTGATATGGACAGTATTAGTGAAGGACACTTCATCTAATATTCATTAAACTAGACATAGGCAATGAAATCCATAGAATGGTCTGAGTCACACTCAATAGTCAGGGGTGAACATAATGGGGGCTTAGACATAAGGCACCCTTTACTTAACCCCATAGTATGTGACTGAAAAGCACACACAACAGCACTCTACGTTCAGGTGCCAGAGCATTCATTCACAACACCTAACTAACTTGGTCAAGTTACAATGAAGCTAAAATCCTAGCTGTTTTTCTTAGCTTTTTACTATTCAAGCATGACTGTTTTACCTTTTAATTACTTGTTAAATTTTAATGTTAAAATTCACAGCATGAATCTACAATTGTTGATAGTTCTTATTTGTTTCTTTTCTTTTCTTACTGACTAGATTAGCCAAATTATGAATTTGTGAAATTAACCGCATCAATCCCCGTGGGAACGATCTTTACTTACTCTTTATTACTTGTTACGATTGTGTATACTTGCACATTGTACTTTTTCGCAAACAAGTTTTTGGCGTAGTTACCTGTAACACCCCATTTCCGGAGCGATACAGTGCAATAATTTAAAACCCTAAACAAGTAATTAGGTAATATACTGAAAATAATAGTTTATTTCAAACTGAATATATGGTCACATATGTACGTAAGATTACATATTTAAGAAACCCGTGTCTAGGGCCCACAACCTATACAGACTTTGACTCACTGGCTGTGACACGTAACTGGAGAGAGACTCTTACTGAGAACCCTCTATACTTTTCAAGATGCTGGCGATGCCTCGTTCAAGTCCATATTATCTGTTTTATGTGAAAAAGAACATAGAACACAAGAAAATATTAGAAAGAGTTAAGAAACGCATTATACACCATTAAATCAGGAAAGCAGGGATATAAAGCATATATAAATGGCACACACAGAAGCAAGCATAACTAATTCTCGCGTTTATCTAGATTACGCTCACTATCCCTTAAGTTTGTACCACTATATCCAAGCCTAGCTCCACCCACTTTCTTCTCACATCCTATGGCCTTCTATATATCCTGTTCCTAACTACTCCGCACTAACGCTAGCTAAACTGTCAGCTCTAACCTACCAACTAAGGCCTAATGGTACTCTCTCAATACTCTTATTACCTCAATAATTCATCTCAATCACAGGCAGAGTCAACAGTCAACATCAAAGCATATCTCAAGCATCAGACTAGCACAAACAACACATTAGCTAACATATTATTTAGCAGCATAGTCACACAAATACCAATGATCATATATAATCAGCAGCATGTTACACCATTACCAATAATCATACATAATCAGCATCACATCAATCAGCATCAGTCATCTATACTGGCATACACAGCACAACATCAATCATCAATCATCAACATCTAGATTAACCCTAGTGTTGCTCAAGCGACCTATTACTGACATGTTATCAATCAGCACACCAGCAATCACACATAACCATAAAGCAATCATAAGTTGTCTATCCTAGGGTTTTCACACATCAGACAGGTTATTCCTACGGTTGATAGACCTCTGACAACTGTTGTAACATACCATTTTCCCAAAAGGTTTTCTTTGAAAACAACAGTTTTTTTGTTTTTTGTTTTTTTTAGAAGTGTAATACTTTAGAACGACAAACAGCAAACACTTCTAAAGTAAAACATAACCAACATCATATATATGCATCATAGCAGTGTCAAGGATCAGAGTATTTCGCACGCAGGCGAGTTCCAAAATATACACAAGTAGATGCCCAAAATAAAATACATCAGTCATATGAAGAACCCTAAAACCTAGAGTTGACTCATATCTGTGATGCATCCTAGCAACTCCTATGAAAGGACTTAGGCCCAAAAGGCATACTGTACAAAATACTAATCTAGAGTCTAACTAACTGGTTCTATCTAACTATGTTGGCCCATAAGTAAACCTGAGACGCTTGCGAGGGGGAAACCCCGCATGGTAGGTCATCGACTCTGAGCTAGCAGGCCCCGATGCCTCTGAAGGATCCTCCTCCTCCTCCTCATCCTCACTATCAATCACTACTCTATCTCTCGCCACCCACTCCCTAGTGGTCCTACTCCTATTGATTGGGTGTCCGACCATAGGGATTAGAGGTAAGGGATAAGAGTAGTAAGGATAGTGAATACAAAATGAGGGAGGACTACCCTCAGGTGCAGCAGGTGCCAGCAATGAAGCTGTCGGTATAGCAGAAGTAGTAGCAGTGACGATGGGAGGAGTTCCAGGAACTCCAGTCGAAGGTGGATGTGCACTCGAACTCGGCATCATGGACGGATGTGTAGAGTCCACGAACAGAAATGTCTCAACAGTCGCCGTCGTCGGTAGTGTAGTAAGTAGACTAGGTGGTTTTACTGCTGAAGCATATAGCAGTAGAGTACTCCCCATAGTCTTTGGTCTCAATAACTATTCTCGAGTGTGTCAAACGCCCAGAGATAGGATTAACGACCCACGTCGAAGGGGTCTTCCCCTGAGGGAACTCATACGTCGTGTTTTCCATAAACCTCATCGGGATCGGCAACATCTAAGTATCGGTTCCAAACATAAACATAAAACAAAAGAAATGCAAGGGTAAATTTCTTGTCCATGAGTTCATCACAGGCTAGTTGCATACAAACAAGATATATATACATATAGTACATCGGCATGTCATTATATACATAAGCATACTTAATAGGCCGCATACATCATCATAGTATATCAAGTATTTGCATGCGAGCAAACAAATCAAACAACAAATCAATGATCAAATCATCACATATCCAAATGTGGTTAGTTATGCATGCCAATGCATTATGATGAGTTTGTGTATACACCTGCAGCCTTAAACAAGGTCAGCAGAGACGAGGAACTTTGTTTTCCAACGTCCGAATCAAATTCCCCTACCAAGGGTATAGCCACACATTAGGCTTGCCACGCATTAGGCATTGCTGCCACACGGGCATGAAGTGACAACTCAGCCTTTGAAAGTCTGTAAGACGGTCAACACTCCGAGTGTCGATGCTCAATGGTTAGTATATATTTTAATTAATTAATGTGGATCGACGAACTCCCAACTCACTCTACTTAGTAAATTTTCATGCTTACAATTCTTATGTTATCTAGGTGAGGTTGTACCAAAAATCACTCATTTGGCTTTGAGTCGTTGGAACCTTAATTTAATCGAATTCTTCACCTACCATGGTTCCATTTCTAACATATCTATAAGCTTTGGCTAGTCATACTACAACCCTCACGCTTATTTTTAAGTCAAAATACCTTTAACAATTTACTTATGAAATCATATTTTCGGCTTGTGAAGTCGCATCAGATTTACCGGTGTAAATCGTCAAACCAATCAGCAATCGATCGTCGCATTATTAATTAACTCATACCACAATAACAAATTTTTGCATACCTCAATCAGTTTCAATTCAAAAATAAATCAAACATGATTTAAGCCATTCAATACCATTCATTGTTGTCACTCAAGACCAAACAGAACATGCTTCAACATTTCACACGACATTAAACAATTCAACATACTACAGCATGTTACAACATCACCACTAACACTTAATAATACTACAGTTACTACCACAATTATTCATTCAATCAAACCACATAACAAACAAAGCAAAGAGCCTAAACTCATCATATAGAAATTTCCCTTACCTTGAACAAGCTTCAGATAAGGAATTTCCAACGCGTCACCGAAACGTACCTCGCTCGAACCTTAACAATACAACTTAACCAAATTAGAACCAAAGACCCAAGTCCTAAGACTCTATGGCAGCCACGGTTTTAGGTCCTAAAAGGCCTAAAATCTTGCTAACTTAACCCTATTTGGATCACACCTAATCATATGCCATGTTACAAGTTCAAGTCAATCTTTGCAACATAAACTAAACCTTTTCCAAAAATCACAGTTCTTTGAATTGTTTTGCTAAACCAAATTCTTGACCAACTTTACACTATTTTAAGGACATAAAACAACTTAAAATAATGTTTAAAAATAACATGAGGACCACGGTTTTGGTGCCCTAAAACAAACCCATAGTTTTCAACTTTTCACTTCCAAAACAAATCATTTCAACACATTTAAATCCTTGAACCTTAAACTAACTTCCTCAACACTTAAAACACTTTGAAAACAATTTAAAACATCCCCCAAAACCTACTTAGAGGCCACGGTTTTCCAGCCCCCATTTACAGACAATTTATTTTTCCAAAACCTTGTAAACATGCATAAATGACTAGTATCCAAACATACAACTTATAAAGCTTCAAGAACTAATTCCAAATCAAAAAAAAATAACTCAAGACCAAGACTTAGAACAGCCCCAAAGTTTCAGCTAGAATAGGGTTTAGGGCTTTTTCAACTTTAAACATGAAGAACAAAGCTAACTATGGAAGAAAAACAAGGGTTATAAGGCTAATCAAGTATTTCTAGCAAAAACAAACTTTTAAACTCAAAAAAAACTCTTAAATCCATCAAAACCCATATCATGGAACTCAAGAGAGATAAGGGAAGGATCATAGATATTACCAAGAGATTAGATGATGATTGAACAAGGATTGAGAAGAAAGGAAGTAAATATGCAATCTTGATCACCAAAACTTCCAAAACCCACACTTTCCCTTTCTAGAAATTTTCTCAAGTTTTCATCTCCAATGGAGGAATGAAGGGCTGAATGTGGCTAAGAGAGAGGGCCACGAAATCAGCTACGACTTGGAAGGAAGGAATTTTGTTCATTTAGTTGGAAACTAACCAATTAAGTCCTAAACTAACTAAACTAACTTCCTACCTTTTACTTAATCACCAATCACCACTTGACACTTGTAAAAGAACCTTCTAAGACCAAGTTCAGCTCCCCTAGTGGCTGGGTGAACCACCCCTCAGCCCTAAATATCATGATATTTTCATTTCCTCGCGTTCTCGATCAACCAGGTGCGCGGCGTTTCCCCTCTATTAGGGTTTTTGTACTAAAAACCCCAAAAATAATTCTAATTATAAGTCCACACTCAAAAATTAATATTTAGCCAAAATGTTCCTCATGACATGAGAAAAGAACCCACGTATCTCGTTTTCTAGAAATGTGAACCGAAAAGTTGCAATTAGGCAGTTTCTAGGCGTAGAAAATACCCTATATATTTTCTGATGCCCAAATATTCCCAACAAATTCCAATAAATCATAAATATTGGAAAATACTTAGATCTCAAATTTTATACAATTTGGATCATGTTTGGGCAGGTTTCAGTCAAAACTCGCCCTATAGTTCAAATTCAGCGTTTTACGATAGAATTCAAACATTGGAAGAAAAACCCTAAATTAATAATAACTATTACACCCTATATCTCTTATCAAATAGAGCAAATCAAACACTAGGATCATTCACATAGCTTTATTAACGGATAAGTCGTATTACGAACGATAGAAAACAGATAAATGCTTAAATAGTTAAACACTGAAACTTAGGGTGTTACAACTGTCTTCAGCTATAACAGGTCACAGCCCATTTCCTGAGGTGATGCTGTTATCAACCGCTAGTAGGGCTTGGGTCACCCTACGCACATTTTCTTGCACTACTCTATCCTACAATCCCTAGAGTGTAAGGTTTCTTGCTCCCACCTAGTTAGAAGATTGCTGAAGTTACTACTGCTACCTATACCTCCGAGCCCGCTACTCGTACCCTCGAACAACGACTACTCATAACCTCTCGCAGTGGCTACTCACATTCCTCCTCGAGGGTCTTTTTACTAAGAGCTTTTTGATGCACATGATCCTCACTTGAGGTAAGTGTTACATCTCAGGAAAGTGCACCTGATCGTAACTCGTAATAAAGTGGAGTATAGTTAGGACTCCAAATGTTGAACCCACAGGGAATGCGCAAGTACCAACATAATAAAGATATTTTAATTCCTTAAGCGAACAGAGTAATCGGATTGAAATTGAATAGAAAACTAAGTGAAGCAAAAGTAAGACTTTAAACTAAAATGATTAGAGCAAGATCAAATAGGAGAGGCCTAGTAGACCCGGGTTCACTAATCTAGATCTTGAATCTATTTCCTTGCTATTATGAATTGTATTTCCTTATTGAATTCCAACCACTTACTCTAAATTACTAATGGCTTTCCTCACGTACAGTAGCCTTCCTCCCAACTAATTACTCCATTTGGTCCAGGAAGATAACTAAGGGAAAAAGTATTAAGAGCAGGAAAGTTTGTTAACTTAATAACTGATTGAAAATAAGCAATAACCTATCCGGTGTATATCATGAGCTCTGTGATCCTAGAGTTCCACTAATTAATCATGATCCTGTTACCACAACTAATTAATTTTATAAGGGTTAGCTACTCCCTATTAGATTAAGCATACTAGAACTAACACATTCATAAAGATAATAAGGAATTCAAAATAGCAATTAAACGGATATCAAGAACATTGTAAAAGATCCCCCATCGCCCCTAGTGATGGAATTAGCTACTCATAATGTCATGTAATAAAAGAAAGTAAAACAAACCTAAACTCCTAAAAGACATGAGTTTAAGAACCGGGACACCCTTTTGGTATGACGGCAATCCTCTCGTGTGTTGCTCAGTGTTGGAACCTAAACGATTGAGAAGTTTAGACCCTCATTAATTTTGATGATAACAAAGTAATTCTCAAGAGAACAATTTATCTTCTAACATATCTTCGAGTGTACAGTTATCAAAGATTCATATATATGTACAAATCACTCAAGGAAGAAGAAGAAATTTACAAAAGAATTGAATACAATCCACTAGTGTCAGCATCCGAACTCACTCCAGCATCTTGCTGACAGCAAGCGTCCTGTAGTGTTACTTCTTGACACGTGGAACACTCAATTGCTGCGAGCGTCCATCCTCTGTTCTGAGCGAGCGTCTGATCTCTTTAATGAAGCACGTGTTGATCACGTTTTTCCTCTTAGCATCAGACTGTTCTGGAACGGAATTTGAATTTGATTTTATGCGCTCATTTTGATGTACGAGGAAGCAAAGGTGACACCTTTAGCATAAGACAAAAATCGTACAAGGCAATTGCAAATAGCAGATAGTACGAAAACGGTAATGTGTACTATTCTGATATTCTCTGGAAAGGAAGAAAATGACTACATTTCAAATTACCTCACTCAATGGAAAGGAGACATTTTTACTGCAACGGTAATACCCTTGAAGACTCCTATAAATACCCCAAGGTATTCATTGAAGAAATGTTGGAAAAACTGTGAAGAAATTTCATTCTGAAAGCAATTCTACTCAAAGTGAACAATCAAGTTTCGTGCCAAGTTTCTGGTCTACATAGAACTGAATTCAGCGTCTTATACTTTCTTTTAGAAAGCTATTCTGTTTTGAGCTTAATCTTTTCATCCTCTCTGTGAGAGTTATTTTGATTGTAATCAAAAGCATAATCTCTTTTGTAAACTGTATTTGGCCTAGTTAAGGCTCTGCTCCTCAAAGGCTCGACTGTACTGAGTCATTTTGAGAAGTTGAGAGTATTGTCAAGTTTGTGACAGAAGGATACTCTTGAGGAAAATTGTAATCAGGTGATTATAGTGAAAAATCCTTCAGGAACGAAGGGACTAGACGTAGCTACCAGTTGGTGGTGAACTAGTATAAATCTCTGCGTCTCATGCTTTACTGCTTTACATTTATCTTTACCTTGCTAAGTAAAACAAGTTTTTATAAACTGTTTAATTTCTACATCCGGTTTAATCTGCATCTGATATACAAATAGTTTTGAAAAACCCGTGTTGAAGTTTTTACGTATAGTTTGCGAAAAGTTTTTAACACAATTCAACCCCCCTTCTTGTGTTCACGTTCAGTTGGTACCAGAGCTCGGCCTCTTGGTTGAGCACTTAACAGTGTTAAGAGAAAAGATCCTATACTGTGAACATGTCTACTGAAGGTGGTCATATGAACCATCCTCCTCTATTCGATGGAGAAAAATTTGATTACTGGAAAGATAAAATAAAAGCTTTCTTTGAGACACAACAACTTGAGTTGTGGGATATAGTTCAAAGTGGTTACATTCCTCCCACTAATCCTCGTGGTGTTGCTATAGCCAGAGAAGATTGGAATGATGAGCAGAAAAAGAGATATCAAATCAATCAAAAGGCTAAATTCATTCTTATTTGTGCTATGATAGAAAAAGAATATTATAAATGTGGCAAATTTGATACTGCCAAAGAAATCTAGGACTTACTTGTTTTATCTTACACAGGCTCTGCCCAAGTAAGAGAAACCAAAGCTAGCATGTTGATTCGCCAATACGAGTTGTTCAAAATGGAAGATGGTGAAAGCATTGAAACCATGTTTGGAAGATTTCAAACACTTGTTCATGGGTTACAGGCCCTTGGAAAAAGTTACACTACACCTGACCATGTTAGAAAGATCTTAAGAAGCTTGACTAAGCAGTGGAGATCCAAGGTCACTGCTATTCAGGAAGCAAAAGATCTAAATGTCCTACGACTTGAAGATCTTATGAGTTCGTTGAAAGCTCATGAACTTGAGCTAAATGAAGAAGAACCTGTCAAAAAGGGCAAGTCTATTGCTTTGAAAGTCGCTCAACATAAAGTCAGTTCTTCCAAAGCCCTTCAGGCTGAAGAAGAAGAATCAGAAGATGAAGCTTTAGAAGGAGATGTTGACACATCAGAAGATGAGCTCGCTTTTATATCCAGGAAGATACAAAGAATGTGGAAGAAGAGAAACTTCAGGAGGAAGTTTCAGAAGAAAGATACTAAGGACAAGAAAGAAAGCAAGGACAAGGCTCAAGTCATTTGCTATGAATGTAAAAAGCCTGGACATTTCAAGTCCGAATGTCCTAATCTTAAGGAGAAGTCCACAAGAAGCTCTTTCAAGAAAAAGAAGAAGAGCCTCATGGCTACATGGGAAGATCTAGATTCATCCTCATCTGAGGAAGATAATGAAGTAGAAGCAAATCTCGCTCTCATGGCAGACACTGACCTTGATTCAGAAGAAGAAGTTGAAGAGGTAATAGTATATGATTCCTACTCTGAACTTCAACTTGCATTTGATGATCTTCTTAAGGACTCTTCCACTCTCTCTGTTGAGTATAAGAATTTGAAATAGAAATTTTCAAAATTATCACAAGACTTTCATGCTTTAAACAAAGAAAAATCTGTACTCAATAAAGAAAATCAGAAGCTGAAAACTGAAAATCAGCATCTGATGGATAACCAGCGTCTGATCGGCAAATCTCAAGCTGAAAGCTCTAAAGTTACAGGCAATCCTAAATGCAAATCAAATGATTATGAATATGCTTTTCAAAAGTTTCTTGCAGAGAGTGTAACTCGTAGCAAGCAAGCTTCAATGATTTGGGGTGTCAGTAAAACGACAACTCATGGTCTTGGTTATATATCAGATGAACCTCTTTTAGAAAATGATTCAAAGATCGATAAATCCAATAATCATAGTAAATGCTTGCATTGTACTTACTGCAATAAACCTGGTCATTTGAAAAGTGCATGTAATGTTTTTAAAACTGTGAAGGATAAGCCTCCTTCAAGAACTAACAAGAAAGGACCCAAAAAGATATGAGTACCTAAAGATAAAATAGTCTATGTTGCAGACATGCTTAGCAACAAAGTCAACACACCTATCTTGGTACTTAGACAGTGGATGCTCGCGTCACATGACGGGAGAAAAGCATATGTTCCAAGAACTAAGGCCTAAAGAAGCTGGATTCGTTGGCTTCGGAGGAAACCAGAAAGGTAAAATAGTTGGAATTGGTCGCATTGGTAAAGGCTCTCTTCCCTCTATTAATAATGTACTATATGTTGAAGGACTTAAACATAACTTATTGAGCATAAGTCAATTATGTGACAATGGTTATGAAGTCATCTTTACAGAAACTGGATGTCTAGTAAAAAGTAAGAAAGACGGCTCTACTTTCTTTACTGCTAAGAGGAAAAAAATATTTACAAAATTGATCTCTCTGAGCTTGCAAAACAAGATGTCAAGTGTCTCATGTCTGTTGATGAAGAACAATGGATTTGGCACAAGAGATTGGGTCATGCCAATTTGAGATTAATCTTAAAATTAAACAAGCACAGTCTTGTCAGAGGCTTACCAAATCTTAAGTATCAATCCGATGCTCTCTGTGAGGCATGTCAAAGAGTAAAACGAGTTAAAACTTATTTTCATTCAAAAAATGTTGTTTCAACCTCTAGACCACTTGAGCTTTTTCATCTTGATCTTTTTGGTCCAACAAGGACAACCTCTTTAACTGGAAAGAAATATGGGTTAGTCATTGTTGATGATTTTACTCGATGGACATGGGTTAGATTACTTGCTCACAAAGATGAGTCATACAAGGTATTTACTGTATTCTGCAAAACAGTTCAAAATGAAAAAGGAATTTGCATTTCTTCTATTAGAAGTGATCATGGGGGAGAATTTGAAAATGAAAGCTTTCAAAAATTTTGCGATGATAACGGCATCTCCCACAATTTCTCCTCTCCTAGAACACCACAACAAAATGGTGTTGTAGAAAGGAAAAATAGGTCCCTCCAAGAAATGGCCAGGACCATGATCAATGAAGCTAATATTGCAAAACATTTTTGGGCAGAAGCAGTAAACACAGCTTGTTACATTCAAAATAGAATTTCTATTAGACCTATTTTGAAGAAGACTCCATATGAACTGTGGAAAGGAAGGAAACCAAACATATCATATTTTCATTCATTTGGTTGTACGTGTTACATTTTAAATACTAAGGATCAGCTTGGTAAGTTTGATTCAAAAGCTGACAAAGGAATCTTTTTGGGATATTCTGAAAGATCTAAAGCTTTTAGAATATACAATAAAGAAACTATGACAGTGGAAGAATCCATTCATGTCAAATTTGATTACAAGAAGCCTGACACAGCCATGTCAGAGCTAGATGAATTATTTTCAGAATTAAATATAGGTAATACTACAAATAGTGAACCTACATCTTCATCGTCCGGTGGTGACCAGACACAAGAATCTTGAAGTGAATTGAGAAGAAATTTGGAAGTACAAAGCCAATCATCCTAAAGATCAAATCATAGGAAAACCTGGAGATAGAGTAAGAACCAGATCCTCTTTTAAAGAGCATGCATATATGGCACTACTCTCAGAAATGGAACCTAAAACGATTGATCAAGCATCGCAAGATGAAGGCTGGATTCTGGCCATGCAAGAAGAGTTGAATCAGTTCCAAAGAAACGATGTATGGAAGCTGGTTACTTTACCAGAAGATAAGCAAGCTATTGGTACTAAATGGGTATTTAGGAACAAGCTTGATGAAGATGGAAAGGTTGTGAGAAACAAGGCAAGATTGGTTGCTCAAGGGTACTCACAGGAAGAAGGTATTGATTTTACTGAAACATTTGCACCTGTTGCAAGGTTAGAAGTTATACGCATTTTGCTTTCCTTTGCTGCACATCATGATATAATTCTTTATCAAATGGATGTGAAAAGTGCTTTCATGAATGGCTTTATAACTGAGGAAGCCTTTGTAAAACAACCTCCTGGATTCGAAGACATTGAATTTCCAGAACATGTCTTCAAACTCAAAAAGGCCTTGTATGGTCTTAAGCAAGCTCCCAGAGCTTGGTATGAAAGACTGAGTACATTTTTGATGAAAAAATGGCTTTACCAGAGGTCTAGTAGACACTACTCTTTTTAGAAAAACATCAAACAAGCACTTTATAATTGTTCAAATATATGTTGATGACATTATTTTTGGAGCTACTAATGAAAGCCTTTGCAAAGAATTTTCTAAGCTAATGCAGGCTGAATTCGAGATGAGCATGATGGGTGAACTGAAGTTTTTCCTTGGAATTCTAATCAAACAATGCAATGATGGTATATATATACATCAAAGCAAATATATTAAGGAATTGCTAAAGAAATTCAAAATGGTGGATTGCAACCCTATGTGTACTCCTATGCATCCCACATGCATTCTTGGTAAAGATGAAACTGGTAAAAAGGTAGATCAAAAGATGTACAGAGGTATGATTGGATCTCTACTCTATCTTACAGCTTCAAGACCTGATATTATGTTCAGCGTCTGTCTGTGTGCTAGATTTCAATCAGATCCTAGAGAATCACACTTGAGTGCTGTTAAAAGAATCTTTAGATATTTGTAAGGATCTACTAATCTTGGTTTGCTTTATAAGAAATCAAAAGATTACAAGTTAGTAGGTTTTTGTGATGCTGACTTTGCTGGAGACCGAATTGAAAGAAAAAGCACAAGTGGAAGCTGCCAATTTCTTGGAGCAAATCTTGTATCTTGGTCAAGCAAAAGGCAAAGCACGATTGCACTCTCAACAGCAGAAGCTGAGTATATTTCAGCAGCAAGTTACAGCTCTCAACTTCTGTGGATGAAATATCAACTTGAAGACTATCTGATAAAAGAGAGTAACATTCCTATCTTTTGTGATAATACTTCTGCAATCTGTCTTACTAAAAATCCCATATTGCATTCATGAGCCAAGCACATTGAGATTAAGCATCATTTTATAAGAGACTATGTTCAGAAGGGTATTCTCGAAATAAAATTTGTAGACACTGATCATCAGTGGGCTGACATATTTACAAAACCCCTTGCTGAAGATAGATTCAATTTTATAAGAAGAAATTTAAATTTTCATCTTATAGAAGAATGATTAATCGCAGTGTCAGATAATATGCACAATCTCAGCATCTGGTATGACATAAGCATGTATATGAATAAGCATCTTATTTGTCATGTGCATCATAACTCATCGTCTGGTGAATCGGTTGCGTGCGTCCGAGCACACCCACACGTGTCACACGTGTTAAGGACTTAAGCGTCTCATCACATCTACTGAGTCATAATTATTTATGTCTTTCGTTAAAATCTTTTTACTTGATCTTACTTTTCTTTTGGCGTCTGCATTTAATGAAAATGTGAATCTTTATTTTCTTTTCTTTTTGATTTAATTTTTGTGTGGAAATACGAAGCGATTTTTTGAAAAAGGACTCTACCATTTTCTATCAACTTTCCCACTACTCCACATTTTTCGCTCCATCACTTCACTCTGTATTTTCTTGCAAAACTGTTCTCTTTCTCTCTCACTCACTCTCTCTCTCTGTGTGTGTTTTCAAACCCTAAAACCTCCATCACTCTCTCTGCAACCGCTACAATGGCCAACAGAAAGGTTGGACAATACACTGCTGCCTTCGATGTCTTCTCTGAGGCAAAACTCCTGAATGAGAACAGGATAGATTTTGAGAATTTCAAGCTATACGGTTTTGATTTTGAAGAAGGTCTGGAGAAACTGGGCTGGAAAAACTACTTCATCTGGGAACCAGTCGACGTACTGAGCTATGCTATTAAGGAGTTCTGGGGGAATGCGTACTTACTTCCGGGAGAAATCATAGAAGGACACATCAGAGGCTTCAAGCTACGCTTCACCATCAACTCTATTGCTCAAACGATTAAGTGCCCTTGTGAAGGAATCAGTTACCATGCAAACTGGGCTGATGCATATAGAGGACTTGAAAACGTCAACGAAGCCCTGTTTGAAAACTATCGTGAACTGAAGAAGAAGAAAAACATTACTCCCACAGCCAAAGACTTGAAAAGCCACTACAGAGTACTGCACAAAATCATCGCCAAGAGCGTGATTCTGAAGGCTGGCTCAAGCGACATAGTGAACTATGAGCAAAAGTTCATTATGAGGAACTACATGGATGGGAAGAAAATCAATTTGCCAAGGTTGATTATCAACAATCTGATAAATGCTCTTGTCTTCTCAAGGAAGAGTGTCGATAAGAAAAATATCATCAAAGTTATCCCTTATGGAGTTCTTCTCTCCATAATGATGATTAAAGACGGTGTTGTGAGGAAGCTGACTGACTTTATCAACATAGATGAAAAAAAAATACTTTGGTGTTGGCGCTGTTGTTCGTCCAGAAGTTTTTGGAGTAAACAGTTTAGTCAGAATGCAATTACTGGCTCTATGATCAAGAAAGTGAAAATAGAGCAATAGGAAGGAGAAGCTGAAAAGAAAACAACCAGAAGCTCAATGGCTGGTGTGAAGAGACCTGCTGAATCTCCTTCAAGGGAGACAAGAAGAACAAAACAGAAGGTGGCTCCTACACCTACTGTTGAGGAACCAGAAGATGAGGATAGAATTCCCATCAGAAAGGTCTTGGAGAAAAATTTTAGGCCAGCAGCTGAAAAAGATGTTTCAGCGTCCGGTCAAGGGAAGCAAGTCCCTCCTCCTCCTCCTCCTGCTGTTGTTGTCACAAGAGGATCAAAAAGAAGGTTGGTTAAGTCTTCAGAGGTTAACCCAAAGGTACTCGACTTTACTGCTGATGAATCAGTATGTGTCTTTGATGCTCATGATATTATTCCTGCACCCCCATTGTCTGTTTCATAACCACAAACACAACCACAAACCAAGAAAACTAGAATGAGCCTCCGACAAACCTCTACCCTCTCTAAACCTACTCAACCATCATCCTATACACTCAACCTCGACCTACCACAAAATTCTTCAAATACTTCACTTACCACATACATTTCTAAACTTCACTCTCATCCCTTTAACCTATTATTCAAAGTACCTCCCATTAATCCCTTCAAACCCTACACACCTAAAACCTATTCAATCACCAAAACCACTCCCACTTTACCCACTATTACCCTTAAACCTACAGACTTTGGTGGAAGGAACACTGTCTCATGTATTAACAAACCACAATTTGTTAAGTACGAGTCATATCACAGCATCTACAATCGTCCCTCTACATGACATTTGAAAACCTTCACCTCTGTAGCTGCCAGACTGGAGATTGCCTCTCCGATGAATGCTACCTTCAAGGATGGAGAAGACCACTTTCAGATGTCATTCAAAGGAAGATTGAGACCAGCACCTGGTAGCAGAGCAATTCCCTTCTCTGTTGACCTCCCTAGATCCCTACCACAAACTGAAACTCTCACATTGGAGGAATGCGGAAGGTGGATCACGGATGAAGAAGCTGCCTTCATGGTACACTGTCTTGAGATGAAGAAGATTGAAGTAATGTCAGGCGATTCGAGATCCTTAAATGCATGTCAGTGAAGATTGTACCAGATAGACAAAGGTGGCTACCTTGGTCTATCCCTGGGAAAAGGAAAGATCCTGCTCCTGGCAAGCAGCCATTCAGCAAGATCGGGCTCACAGAGTATGAGAAGGCTCCCAAGAAGTATAATCTTAAGGAATTCTCTAAGCTTCCAATTGCCAAGATCACTGAGGATCATGCCAGAAGGTTTTACCTGAGTTCTCTGAAGGAAGATGAATGGAGAACTGGCTCCTCAAACTGCTGGAATGCCGAGAAGGCCACAATTCCAATAGTTGGCACTATCAGTAGAATTACTGACATCAATCTGGGAACAATCTACTTTGATGATATGTTCAGATGCTCAGCAATCAGATCACTTGACTACATGAAGACATATGTCTAATGGGCTGCTGTGACCAAGCATTTTGACATTGGATTTACTTGGAGTCAATGGTCGAAGTCATGGAAAGACAAAGCTTTGTTACCATGCCTCGTCCCCTTAGTGCTTACAGAAGATGACAGGGAAAATCTGAGAAGATTATACTTGGCAGAAAATGAAGGACTCTCTTTGGCTTCTGAAGTATTAAGTGACTTCATCAGAAGAATATGGGGAGAAGAAGCTGGGAATAAGTTTGATGCTTTCACTGCTGACGTGCTTCTGCATAGGGAAACTATCTTCATGGATTTGCTGTATCCAGAAGAGGTGGAGAAAAGGAGAAGAATTCAGTCAGAATCTGAGCAGAGGAAACTTGGAAGTCTCATCAAATGGTTTATACCAAATGATGCGTTCTTTCAAAAGGCTCAACAGAAGAAGGACTTGAGACTGAAGCTTTCCAACTGGGTGCTAGCAGAGTATCAAAAGATGAAACCTGCACCAGAAGCTGGACCTTCTACTTCTACTCCTGCAGTTGAAATGGTCACCATTTCTAAAGCAAAGTTTGAAGAAATGAAGGCCACTAATCTGAAAGTCACTCAACTGGAGAATGCACTAAAGCTGTTATATGAACGCCTCAACATCCCTCCACCACCACCAAACCCTTAAATTATTTTTTGTGTGATATAAATTTTTTTTGGTACTCTGATATTTTTTTTATATATATTCAGTGTTTTTCTGATTATTTGACTATACATATCTATATCTGATTATCTGTTTATATATATTCAAATTTTTCTAAGCCATTCTTTGACTATGATGTGCTTTACACTCTTTTTGTCTGATGACAAAAGGGGGAGTAAAAGAAAGGTCTGATGAACACGTGAAAATCTGATTAGCAAATTCACCGTCCGATGAATACACTAATAAAACTGAATAGCTCAAGTTTTATTTACACTCTTTTTGTCTGATGACAAAAGGGGGAGTAAAAGAAAGGTCTGATGAACACGTGAAAATCTGATTAACAAATTCACCGTCCGATGAATACACTAATAAAACTGAAAGTATCATGCATATCATTTCATACATAGCATTTGTATGGTTATTCATTGATCTAATATCTATTGATGCATTGATATTCATTGACCCTATAATCTAACAATGATCAATAAAATTGGTAAAATGAAAATCTTTTTGATAAAATGAAAATCAGCATCCGATCTCACTTTGTTAAAAATATACTCTGATTCATCTCTGTATTTTTGCGTTCACTTAAATGAATTTGTTTATCAACAATCGCCTTAATACCAGAATTGTCTTATATATCTTAATTGTTAAATTCAGGGGGAGACCCTTGATGTTATTTTGAAATTAAATTGTTCATAATCCTTGGATATTTGTCATCATCAAAAAGGGGGAGATTGTTGGAACCTAAACGATTGAGAAGTTTAGACCCTCATTAATTTTGATGATAACAAAGTAATTCTCAAGAGAACAATTTATCTTCTAACATATCTTTGAGTGCACAGGTATCAAAGATTCATATAAATATATATGTACAAATCACTCAAGGAAGAAGAAGAAATTTACAAAAGAATTGAATACAATCCACTAGTGTCAGCATCCGAACTCATTAAAGCGTCCTGCAGTGTTACTTCTTGACACGTGGAACACTCAATTGCTGCGAGCGTCCGTCCTCTGTTCTGAGCGAGCGTCTGATCTCTTTAATGAAGCACGTGTTGATCACGTTTTTCCTCTTAGCCTCAGACTGTTCTGGAACGGAATTCGAATTTGATTTTATGCACTCATTTTGATGTACGAGGAAGTAAAGGTGATGTAACGACCCGTTTCCGGACCGCTACTAAGCTAGAACAATTCTAAATGCAAGTAGGTTTTCGAAATGGTACTCTTTGTGTCTTTTGGAAAATACGGTAATTTTTTTTTTATAAACAAGCGTATTTTGTAACACACACTCAGAGTACGAGCAACGTTTTCGAAACGTGATGGAACTATAAATACAATTGACTACTACAACGAAATAAAGACACAAGACTCTGTACTAGAACGCATACACAATATATATATATATGCACGACAGCCCTAACAGTACATACAAAACATATTTAGTGCATACAAAATAAAAGCGGTGCATAACTATGTGCAAGAAAATACACCTAAAGTATGAGAATCCTTGTGAAGACAATCATACACTGGGGTACTCCTGGCAGACACCCACACAGGGGGCTGCTCCAAAAGTTTACCACCAGTCTACCCTGCAATACACATAGAACAACACTGAAACTTGATTGGTCACCACAACAACTGTACACTGTAATCAAAATCCTACAGCCATCCGACATACAAGCATGCAACAGCCAATCACGATAATTAAAAGCCATTGCCCGAATCCCCGAAGGGGTCCTCCTCCTCATCGGCCGCCATCGGGTCCTCTGCATCCTCGCCATCGCGTGGGTAACCATCATAGATTGAAGGCACCACGGGAAAGGGTCAACTTCTCAATTAAACATAGAAATAGCAAAATCATACAACAAAGATAACAAGATGCACAATTCTCAAAACGCCACTCATATCTCCTAAGACACTCTCGACAATTCCGAAAAGCAACATCGATCCATCCACTGAATACCAGCCGTAGCCTTGGGTTTCATCACCACCCGGGTTATTCAGGTTAAGTTCCTTGACAACGCAGACGCCCACTGCTCAATTTGAACACCAGTCGTGGCTTCGGGCTTCTACACCACCAGATGCCAACTGAGCAATTGAACACCAGCTGTGGCTTCAGGTTTCTACACCACCTCAGCCGTGGCATCGGGCTTCCACACCACCCTTGGTTGTTCGGGCCACTGAACACCTGCCTTGGCTTTGGGCTTCTTCACCACCCAGCCGTAGCTTCGGACTTCTACACCGCCCTTGGCTGTTCAGATCGAACTCCAAACGTCACGACACTCGACGACTCGACTAAACTCTCAGACTCGATGAACAATTCGCCGCATACGATATTCAAAGAGTTATACGCAAGATTATTCGACCACATATCAAATAATAAGAGCATGCTTAATATGAAGAAACGCAATTCAACAATTTGAGCAATAAAAGCAGTTGCATGAAGAAACGCAATTCAACAATACAAACAGCATAAACAATTCACAGCTCAATAACAACCGACAACAACCAACTCATAGAATTCATCCCTCTGCAACTCTATGGAGTTCACAGAGAGGAACAAACAAGTGGGGGGTTGGGTTCAGGAGACCAACCACAAAATTTTCACCCACGAATGACTCGGAATGTTCGACCACACGACAACAATAAACGAAGGGGTTCGAAGACCCTAACTTCGAACTCGTAGAGTTCTCAGACTTCTTCGTATTTAAATAAACATTTAAATAACAAAACAAGAACTGAAGCATATCTAAAAGTTGTCCTTACACAGGGACATAAAAATAAGTTTCTAAAAATATCTAGAAGTGCCCTTACCACCAACCGTCGCTAATGTCGCTCCGAAATCCTCAAGTCCGTGTCCACGTACACCTCGGTTTCCGCACCGCACGATCTCGGATCACTCGAGCCTAACACAATGAACAGCTTAGCACCATCTAAAATTCTAACTAACTTAACCCTTTTTCTAACCAAGTATCCCCAAAAATTTACTTCTAACTACTAGAAAACAATTAAGGATTTTGAATCAAGAATCACTTTTCTTGAAAATTAACTAATACATAACACTTTAACTAAAAAAATGTTAACTTTTAAAGAATCATTTTTCTTGAAATCTTAAGCATAACACAAAATCAATTAATCACTTTGCACAAAGTTTCTAAGGCTTAAACATAACACATTCAAGCATTACATACATGTATACAATTTAAATCTTCCTTCCAAAAACCTTCTAGGCCTCTCGGCCATAACCCTTTTTTTTCTAAAACAAAACTTTACAAAAACTCATTTTCATTACTACTAACATTTTTCAAGCCAATCAACCATATTTAAGGTAAATCACATCAATTCTTACCTAAGCATCATTCACACCCATATTTGCAACAAGTTGTAAAACATTTTTTTTTTCAAATCAATTTTTCATTTCAAGAACTCAATTCTTACAACCATTAAATTCACCAACATGTATAAACAATGCATGGTTAATCATTTAAACTAATCACTAAGTTCCCAAAACTCATTTCCAACTTTTTTTAAGAATAAGTGTTTTTTTCCCAAAATTTCTTTCAACCAACCAAATCCCAATTTCAAGAATCCTAAGACATTTAATACATTGCCATCATCATGCTAAGGAAAAAAAACATGTTCATGCCAAATTAAAATAAAGAACAACCTAATTATGCTCATATATCAATCTAGTCCTTCATAAATTAATTTTTGCATAAAACATAACCTTCACTCAAGCCAATTCATGCATACAAGTTCTAATAACCTTAAAAATAATTCTAATAACTTTGTTGAACTTCTAACACATATTTAAACATCACATCCTCATGTACTCATAGTTCAAGGATTGAAAAAAAAGCTAGAATTATCATGTTTCACATAATCAATTTAAACAACCACCTAAATCAACATCAAACAAGTTCCACTAACTTATATAAACCATCAATTACATGATTGGAGAGGATCACAACATTTCTCCCCTCTTTTATCACTTAGGGTTTTCGCCCTAAATCATCAAGAAAGGGGTTCATGATGTTTCATCTCTTTCTAATCATCAACAACCAACAAAACAACACATAAACATCAATTAATTCAAGCTAGAAACAACAAATCAAGTAATCAAAAGGGGAGGGTTTTGGGCGCTGATTTGAACAGTAGTTTAGGGGAGGAAAACTTGATTTTTCTTCTCATTCAAATGGTTAGAAACATAGGTAATATAGTAGAGAGAATAACCTAGCATTTTGACAAAGTTTGGAAGCAAAAATCAAGACTAAATGTGGGGGAGAAGGTCACGAATTTCAGCAGCAACAAGGAGAAAAAAATTCTGTTTTTCTTACTTGGATGATGATGAGAATGAAGAACTAAGTTGAGGTGATGATTTGGAACAAGTTTGATGAAGAAAGCTAGTTGAAAAACTCAATGGAGGTGGAGGTAGCTTCCATGGAGTTGTCTTGCTCAAGGAGATGAAAAAGAAGAAGATGAGGTTTTCTTTTGGGGAGGAAGAAGGCGTGAGAAGGGGCTGAAGTGGGGGCTGCATATAGCCCTCATTTTCTTCCTTTTATAATAAAAAAAAACTAGCATAGTTGGTAAGTAGTAGTTAAATAAAAGACTTTTTCTTTTTTTCTTTTAAAACAAACCACACAACTAATGACACCTAGCAATTAAATTAGATGTTAAACATATCACCTAATCTTACCCATCTAACCTCACATCTCTCAAGATTACCCTCTAATTAGAGTCCTAAGATTTTAAAACACGGTGACGAAAAATCGCGTTACCGATAAACTCGCGAAAATTAATTTAACGAGAAATTAATTCATCGCGTGAAAATATTATATCATAAATAATAAAATAACAACCATCACTCAAAAATAGTCTCAAGAGGTTACGATTCGATTTTCATCGAAATCGGAGTTCATTTAGAATTTTATCTGCGGTGAAACCGCCCGGCGATTCGAAACGCGGCGAAACTTCATTAGAATTTTTCGACGATTTCCAAACCGTGAATTAATATAAAATATTAATTCTCAAATATAGTTTGATCTTGATTTAATTAATACACTTTCTTAGAGAACAAGAAAGTGCTTTATTATAGCGTAAATACGACAAAAATCTATTATAATAACGCTAAATAACGTATCGTAAAAATACGGGTGTTACAGGTGACACCTTTAGCATAAGACAAAAATCGTACAAGGCAATTGCAAATAGCAGATAGTACGAAAACGGTAATGTGTACTATTCTGATATTCTCTGGAAAGGAAGAAAATGACTACATTTCAAATTACCTCACTCAATGGAAAGGAGACATTTTTACTGCAACGGTAATACCCTTGAAGACTCCTATAAATACCCCAAGGTATTCATTGAAGAAATGTTGGAAAAACTATGAAGAAACTTCATTCTGAAAGCAATTCTACTCAAAGTGAACAATCAAGTTTCGTGCCAAGTTTCTGGTCTACATAGAACTGAATTCAGCGTCTTATACTTTCTTTTAGAAAGCTATTCTGTTTTGAGCTTAACCTTTTCATCCTCTCTGTGAGAGTTATTTTGATTGTAATCAAAAGAATAATCTCTTTTGTAAACTGTATTTAGCCTAGTTAAGGCTCTGTTCCTCAAAGGCTCGACTGTACTGAGTCGTTTTGAGAAGTTGAGAGTATTGTCAAGTTTGTGATAGAAGAATACTCTTGAGGAAAATTGTAATCAGGTGATTATAGTGAAAAATCCTTCAGGAACGAAGAGACTAGACGTAGCTACCAGTTGGTGGTGAACTAGTATAAATCTCTGCGTCTCATCCTTTACTGCTTTACATTTATCTTTACCTTGCTAAGTAAAACAAGTTTTTATAAACAGTTTCATTTCTGCATCCGGTTTAATCTGCATCTGATATACAAACAGTTTTGAAAAACCTGTGTTGAAGTTTTTACGTATAGTTTGCGAAAAGTTTTTAACACAATTCAACCCCCCTTCTTGTGTTCACATTCACTCAGGTCTCCACGGACTCTAGCAGTAATTCAGAATTGATGGGAAGCTCCAATGATCCAAACTCACTCCAATCGTATGGTGTTTTCGAATGATTCTCAATAAGGGGGCTCTTGACTCAGAAATTCATCAAAAGGTCTTTGTAACATATTAGGAACCTCTATTTATAGACTGGGCTGCAAATTAGATTTTTTGGCTTCAAATCTGCACTGATCAGGGATGGGGTACGACCATACAACAAATATACACGGTCGTACCGAGCTTCGTAGATGACGTTGGCCCATACTCGTGCGTGCTATTGCCCTGACATCACTTGTGTACGGCCGTACTACCTGAGGCACGACCGTACTGGACTAATTTATCGGCGTCAGGTGGTACAGACTAAGGGGGTACGTCCTTACTGGGATTCTGCTCTAGGTACGGCCGTACCGTTGTAGGTCAGGCCGTACCTCTTGTCCAGTAGTGCTAAAACTCTCCAAAACTAGCCAGTTTTTGGTCATTTTTCGCATCTTTTGCTCTAAGTGGTGTCTTCATGATATTTCTGCATAATAAGACATAAATGAGTACTTTTGTACATTAATCAGTGCAAAATGGTGTAATTAGATACTAAAAATGCCCTATAAATATAGACAAATTGGTGTGTTAACACATCCCCACACTTGAACTTTGCTTGCCCTCAAGCAAACTACTTGATTAATTATAGTAAGAAAAACTATTTCTACTGAATAGGGGCAGAAAAAGAAGTGAGGCAACAATATGATATCTATAACACCCCGTTTCCGGAGCGCTACTGTGCAACCCAATCTAATGCTAAAAAACATTTAATGCTTATATGTTTCAGTAAAAAGTACTCTTCTGTATTTTGCAATGGAAAATAGGAGTAATTTTTTTCTTTTTCTTTCTTTGAAATCCTTTTCAAAATTGAGACATAAAAAGTACTGCAGTTTTTCTAAATGATGCCAAATCAGTCTTTTGCAAATATAAAAGTATATCACATCACAATTAATGCTTCAGATCACATAAGACATAACATTATCATTTCGCATTGAGGCGAGTTTTTCGAAGAGTGTAATTACAATGCAATACTTAATTACGCAAATAATCAAAACAAAACCCTAAGCTAAGCTGGCCAACAACTATAAACTTTACTAAAAAATCATTCAGCAAGATCACAACACAAAGCACTCAGAGGAATCTTCCTCCACTGGCTCATTCTTCAATACATCCGGGAAGGACGAAACAACAGCTGCAATGTGACACTCCATCTGGTAACATCCATAAGAATGTCCAATCCAACAACAGTGCAAGGGTAAATTCTTTGTCCACGAGTTTATCATAGGCTATGTCGCATGCAAACAAGATATATATATATATATATATATATATATATATATATATAATACAACAACACGCCTTTATATACATATACATACTTAATAGATCGTACACATCATCATGGTATATCAAGCATTTGCATGTGAACAGACAAATCAACTAACAGATCAACAATCAAGTCACCACAATATTAAACAATTGCATGTGAGCAGACAGTTCTATCAGCAGATCAATGATCTAGTCATCATAATGTCATATTTATCAAACAATTCATCACATATCATAAATGTGGTTAGCCATGCATGCCAATGCATTATGAACAAGTTTGTGTATACACTTGCAGCCTTAAACAAGGACAGCAATAGGAACAAGGAAAGCTTTTTCCAGGTCCGAACAAATTCCCCTACCAAGGGTATAGCCACACATTAGGCTGTGTTACCAACTACTACCTCTGGTCCAATGGGTACCGTGGGTAGCTGGCAAATGAAGTGATAACCCGCCCTTTTGAAGTCCTTAAAACAATCAAACGCTACGAGTGTCGATGCTCAATGGTCAGTATGCATCCAAACAATTTTTTTTATACAACCCACTTATCTTTAAGGAACGTCTGAGACATAATTTATTTTAATCAATGCGGATCAACGAGTCCTCACTTTCTTAGTGAATTTTTATAAATCTCAGTTTTGGTGTTACATCTAAGTGATATTGTGCCAGAAATAGCTTTTGAGCTTAGGTCGTTGGAACCCTAGTTGTGCTAAATAAGGCATTAGGGGAATTCCCAGGAAAGAGAGGTGGTGCAAACACTCTTAATTACCAAGTCTTTCCTAGCCAGAATTTTCCCATACACATCATTCAACTCAACCATTTTTGCAAATTTTACTCAAGTTCTTTTTCTACTATGGTTCCATTGAAAAATTCTTTGCAAGCTTTGGCTAGTTTTACTAAAATCCTCACGGTTACTTTTAAGTCAAAATACCCCTTAATATTTCTTTTATTAAATCTTTTCTCAGCTTATCGAATCGCATTAGATTTACCGTTCGTAAATCGTCAAACCAATAACAGTAGATCGTCGCATTATTAATTAATCCATCATCATTGACCTTATTTATGCATACTTTAATCAATTCCAAGTTGAAATCAAAACATTCATAATTGATTTAAGACATAAAATCCAAATCAATGTTGCCACACGGGGCCAAAAACATGCTACAATATCTCTACAACACCTAGTAATACTACAACTACTACCACACAATTAACAATCAATCAAACCACTCAACAAACAAGGCAAAAAGCGCAAACTCATTATGTAAGAATTTCCCTTACCTTGGGCGCTTTAACAATCTAAACAAGGCAATTCCAAACTATCATCAAGTCGAACCTCGCGCGAACCTTAAGCACGAACCTTAACAACACAAACTTAATGCAATTAGAACCCGAAAATACAAGTCCTAACACCCTAGGACAGCCATGGTTTGGGTCCCTAAAAGGCCTAAGAATTACTCACTTAATCCCATTTGAATCACACCTAGTCATATGTCATGAATCAAGTCAAAGTTATGCAAGTTTTGAATCACACCTAGTCACACCTAATCAAACACTACACACTTAGAAAAATACCTAACCCAAAATTTTACCAATTGGAATAGTGTTTTACCACTTTGAATAGTGTTTTTCCAACTTTGAACCACTTTTTAAAACACTAAAACATGTCACCAAATTTTAGAAACAATTTCATTACAAGTTCAAAACAATTGTTGAAACATAAACCAAATCTTTTCCCAAAATCAAACTTCTTTGAAATGTTTTGCCAAACCAAATTCTTAACCAACTTTTACAATATTTTAGAGACATAAAACAACTTAAAAGAATGTTTAAGAATAACATAAGGGCCACGGTTTTGGTGCCCTAAAACAAACCCAAAATTTTCAACTTTTCATTTCCAAAACATATCATTTCACCACACTTAAATCCTTAAACCATAAACCAACTTCCATAACATCTAACATACTTTAAAATCAAGTTAAAACATCCCCCAAACCATTTTAGAGGCCACGGTTTCTAACCCCCTAAACAACCAAATTTATTTTTCCAAAACTTTGTAAAACATGCTTATATGACAAGTTTTCAAACATACTACTCAAAACCCTCCAAGAACTAACTCCAAATCAACAAAATCAAGCCAACATCAAGCCCCCAACAGCCCTATAAATTCGACTAGAACCAAGAGTTGAAGTTTTCAAATTAAAAACACTAAACAAGCTTAATCATGGAGGAAAAGGATGGATCTAAAGATTAATCAAGCTAATACATCAAGATCTAACAATTTCTAAACAAAACAATACTAAAACCTTGAAGAACTCTTCCATGGCAGCCAAGAGGAAAATAACATGGGTTAGGAGGCTTACCAAGAAGTCTAAGGATGGTTGATCAAGAATCAAGAACAAAGGAAGGAAGATTGCACTCAAAAACACTAAGTTTTTCAAGATTTCTCACACTTTCTCTCTCTAGAATTTTCTCCACCAAGCATAAATGGAAAAATTATGAAGGGGCTGATCTCCTATTTATAGAGATCTCAAGGAACAAGGAAGAGATAAAAATTGTTCATTTAGTTGGATCTTAACTATTTTAGTTACAAACTAACTAAACTAAACTACCCACCATTTACGCCTAAGCCAATCAAAAGGCTCCATTTCCAAATTGTAGGCTACCAGAACATGGTTGTCCTCCCATTGGTCCATTTAGGTCGGCCTTCATCCCCCTGGTCATATGGTTTCGTTTCGTCCCTTATCGATCAACCAGGCGCACGACGTTACGTGTATATTGGGGTTTTTGTACCAAAAACTCCAAACATAAATCTAATAAATTATTCTACACTCAAATTATTAATCAACCAAAATGTCCCAAAAAATATTAGAAGTATTTCTATGAATGTCTCTTTCTCGATTTACGAGCTAAAACTCTATTGTAATGCAGTTTTAGGCGTAGACAATACACTAATTATTTTCTGATGCCCAAAAATTCCAGAAAAATTTCCAATAAATCCTAAATATTGGAAAATGATAAGATCTAAAATGTTATAAAATTTGGATCACGTTTGGGCATGTTTCAGTTAGAAACTCACCCAATAGCCTAGTTACTGAAATTCAAATGAAATTCTCGCGTAATAAAAATCAGAATTAGTGAAGATCTCTAATTTCAATTTCTCTTGTCATCTAGATATTATTCAAACAACAAAATCATCAATATAAAAATCATAAAAATAAAAGCCATATTAAATATGACATAAAACAGACAATTTGACAATTAACTAAACATTGAAAATCCAAACTGTGACTTAAAAATATCTACTAAGTCCTAAAAATTATTTCTCCTTCAATAAAATATTTTTCTTTAATCAAACAACAATTTTTCACATTTTTCAAGTTTAATTCATATTAAAAACAGTGTACGTCTACACTGTCTCTTAATCTGAATTAATTACTAAAACAGTAAATTGTTTACAATAAATCTTTGTAGTTCTTCGTACTTTTAACAAACCATTGAGGTGATCAATCTCTATGATTTATTTTTAAGTAGTTGGAACAGTAAAATAATTTTCATAAAAATTGGGATGTTACAATATCACAAAACATGTCAGTCAATAGAATGCCCAATTAGAGATGTAAGTTCAAGTAAGCTAACAATCTGTGATTTTTAAGTCACACTCTCACCAATCTCAAAGTGTTTGTAGGCATAGTCATTAACACTCAGACTTTTCAAATGAAAAGGCATTACCATAAGCTTGTACATTGACCAAAAACTCTTCTATTAGAATCTATAAGACATGCAAAAGAGGAATAAGGGTCTATCATTGGTTGTAATGGGGTCAAGGTAATAATGTTTGGTATGATAAAAGAAAGAAAAGGTCATGCAAAGGGTCGAAAACAAATCAACCAAAACAAGCAACCTACTTCTTTTTCAATTTCAAGAGCAGACAATAATCCCAAATTTTCAATCAAAATATTTTTTTTTTTGCAACTTGTGAAGGCATGAACATTATCACAATTTTTTTTTCTTTTTCTTTTCCTCCTTTCATGCAATTATGCAGCAATCAATCATTTTTAAGAATTAGGAGGGGAACAAATTGATAAGCCTTCTCTTTTTGTAAACAAATAAAAGGGACTTTGCAACATTATCCAATAAATTTTTGCCACTAATTGCTCTCAAATAAAAATTTTCCAAGGTTGACTTCACAGAAGATAATCAACAAAAACAAGAGGGGTACCAAAGAAATTAAATATAATACTTTTAGGCTCAAAAGTGAGCAACTAGTGGGATAATATATTCAAATGGTAGTGACCTGAAGAATTCCTAAAAATTGCCCTTTCCAAATTCACATGCAAATAAATTCATATTCGCTTCGTAATGGCCTTGGCACAAGTTCTAGAATGCACATTCCATGAAAAATATCACTCAACAAAGAAGAGAGACAAAAGCATGATGTTGCCTCTTATTTCAAGCTCAAAACTCACATTTAATAGCTTACACAGAAAGTCAAACTCATAGAACTTCAAAGTTAATTTTTAGCAAATTCCAAAACTAGCAACGAATTGATTGAATCAAAAGTTGTCATAAAAAAAATTTTTGCATAGCCCCTAAATCAGGAAAAATTTAAAGTTCTTCTATAATTGTAAGCAGTTATAAGCACAGCCAAGTAATACGTATAATGTAAAACTCACTCCCCTCACTTATTTCTAGCAGTGTCTCCACTGCGACTATTTTAAAGCAATCACAACAATATAAGATAAAAATTAAAAATAAGTGTTATAAAAGAATGTGGAAAGGGGCTCCCCTCTGAAAAATATCACGAGCAAATTGATGGGGTTATCGATATTTCTATGCCATCAGCTTCAGCTGCCTGGAGTACCTCGGAGGTGATAAACAAACTGCAAAAGTAAACAACTTAACAATTACTAAAAATAAATGATAAAAATTAAGTAAAGGTCTACAGGTTGCCTCCTGTGAAGCGCTTGTTTAACATCACGAGCCTGACGTGTTGCTTTAAGTGGTTGGTGATTGCAGTGAGATTTTGGATGTGGCCCTAGGTGTTCCTGCAACATAGATTTTTGCTCGCTGTCCATTCACCTTGAAAGTTGACCCATTTTTAGCTACCACTTCTATTGTTCCATATGGAAAGACTTGTTTTACTTCATAGGGACCTGACCAACGGGATTTGAGTTTCCCTGGGAATAGTTGAAGTCGAGAGTTGTAAATTAATACTCTGTCTCCAATTTGAAAATCTCTCTTCTGGATGCGTTGATCGTGCAGCTTCTTAGTGCGCTCCTTGTACAATTTTGCATTTTCATAGGCTTCCAATCGAAATTCATCCATCTCATTTATTTGTAATAGACGAAGCTCACCTACCATTTGCATATCAAAATTTAAAAATTTGGTAGCCTTATCCTTATGCTCTAACTCGACAGGGAGGTGACAAGTTTTTCCAAACACTAGTCTATAAGATGACATTCCTATAGGTGTTTTGAAAGCGGTTTTGTATGCCCACAGAGCATCATCTAGTTTGAGAGACCAGTCTTTTCTTGATGCACTAACAGTTTTTTCTAGGATTTTCTTGAGTTCCCTGTTAGAGATTTCTACTTGGCCACTAGTCTGGGGATGATAAGGTGTGGCCAGTCTATGGTTGACTCCATATTTAGCTAAGAGGTTGTCAAATTGTTTGTTGCAAAAATGACTTCCGACACCACTTATTATTGCTCTAGGAGTTCCAAATCTAGTCAAAATATTCTTTTTCAAAAACCTTACTATCCTTCGAGTGTTATTAGTTGGTAACACTATGGCTTCCACCCACTTGGAGACATAATCTACTGCCACTAAGATATACATGTTGTTACTAGACTTAGGAAAAGGTCCCATGAAATCAATGCCCCGAACATCGAAAGTTCACAATAGAGAATAGAATTTAGAGGCATTTCTTGTCTTCTAGAGATATTTCCACTTCTTTGGCTGGGTCACAAGCCTTGACAAATTTATAAGCATCTTTAAACAAGGTAGGCCAGAAAAAACCACATTGTAAAATTTTCTAAGCTGTACGTGTGGGTCCATAATGGCCTTCTACTTCTCTAGAGTGACAATGTTCTAAAATAGATTGGTGTTCTGTTTCTGGAACGCATCTTCTAATTATTCTGTCGGCACAAGTTTTAAATAAATATGGTTCATCCCAGAAGTAATGCTTAACATCAGAAAAGTGTTGGTGTAAGCCCTAGTGGCCAATCTAGTTTTAGTAGATTATCATTTGTGTCATGACTTTGATTATATATATTTGATATATATATGAGGCATTTCATTTATTGTGTTATTTATTTTATAGCATAATAAAGTCCTTAGAATAGACTATTCGTTTAATGGAACATCAAGTATGACTTGATTGTGAGACCCCATTGAACATATAGAACGTTATTCTTAAAGCGTCCGTAGTCGAGTATTATTGTTAATTAGGACGACAATAATGTATAGAGACTATTGTGTGAGTAGACTGATGACCACATCTCATGGGTCATAGATATGCGATATCAAGTCGGCACACAGATATAAATATTAAGAGTAATATTTATATTGGACTGACCCACTATGAGGACGCTTCATAATAGTTATGTAAGTGTCATAGGCGCTCCTCATGGCGACCATAGTGAAGTAGTCCTTTGACTTGAAGTCACTGCGATTCCTACATGTGGAGTTGTAGGCTTTAATGCTATCAAACGTCATTCATAACAAGATGATCATAAAGATAGTAATTGGGCCTTCAATGAATCATGTTGAGGGGTGCGAGTGATGTAGACAGGATTCGTCCCTCCTACATAACAGGAGTAATGTCTTGGGCCTCTCGATAGAGTGAGACGTGAAATATGCGTGGCCACGCGAAAGTGGGTCAATATATGATATTGGGCCCGCTTGTGATTACACGTCCATTCTGGTATCGAGGAACATATGATTGGACTTAACGAGGATGACGCATTTATGCCTCGTGTTCAATTAGGACACATGGACGAAGGGACATCGACTTCACAGTAATCTTGGTCGCGGTAAGGTTAAAATCGGATCACCGGTTTTTCCCCGTTAATTGGGTAGCAATGATGCATTGCTAGATGCCGCTCATTGTTTATAATATTTAATATTATTTTAATATTTAATATTATTGTCAACTTAATGGGAACCTATAGGGTCACACGATAGAACAGTTTAATCGGAATCAGATTATTTAATTAAATAATGATTTAATTAAATGAGAAGGAAATGGGCTCATATTGTATGAGGCCCATTAGGGCAACATAATGAAAGGAGGGGAGTATATAAGCTTAATGCTCCAACCCTAGTCTAAGTTTCTTAGACCTTTCTGTGCCTCCTTCCTGTTGCGGTAAACTAGCAAGACGCATTCCGAGGCTACCGTTCGTGTGGACTGAGTAGAGACACTACAAGATCGTAGTGTTGGTGATCGATCTCCTCTACGCTTCAAGAGGTAAACGCTACAAACTATCATGTTATTTGTGATTCATGAGCAATGCATGATCCATGGGTACGGGGATTTTTCCGCTTGAGAGTGTTTTTGAAAGAAATTTTGAAAAGGTCGATCTCTCAAATCCCCAACAGTGGTATCAGAGCCTGATTGTTCTGTTGCTTGAATCCTTGATCATTTTAATATATATGATGATATATATGTGATTGTCGTTTGCCTTGTTCGAATGGATTTTGCAATTTTGAAATGTTCAATATGCTATTCGTTGTTGTTCATTGCGATTTGGTTTTTTGATCAATATTCATTGCGATTTGGTTTTGTGAAATGTCTATGCAGCGTACTTTAAAAATCATGAAATGGTTTTCCCTTTTTCATTTCTTTTGAAGTTGTGCGCTGTACACTGATTAGATATTTCGATTGATCGAATTTCCTTTGGTTTCGTTTTTTTATTATCGGTTTCAAAGGAAACATGCCCACCATTCATTAACAATAAAGGCATAAAAAAAAAAACCAATTAGTTAACCACGCAGTGACTTTATTTTTCAAAGGAAACTGTACGTGATTGTTTGCTTTGATTGGCAAATTGGAAATTTTTTTTCTTTTTGTTGTTTCTTCAAAAAAAAAAAAAGGGGTGCTGGTCACGTTGCCTTTTTGAGATTAGAAAAACGTAAATTGATTATGGTCATTTAATTTAATTGATTTAGTCAAATGAATAAATCCTTTCATTACACATTTACGTTTCCTTTTTTAAGGCACAATTAAAATATGATTTTAATTTTGTGTGGCCAATCATTTACTTGAGCCCGTGAAATGGGTTTGAGGCTCCAATTCTAATTCTCAGTTTTTTTTTGTGAGCTTTAATTCTTGGATACTGTTAAAGCGTTTCTTGTTTCCATGGGCAAGGTGTTGCCTGATTGTTTGCATTTGTGATGTGAGTGTTAACATTTGAATATTTTTATGTTTAAAATATTTTAATAATGATGATAATAATAATAATAATAATAAAAGGTTTATTATTATTGTTTGTTATTAAATATTTTAAGATCATGGTTTATGATTATGGCCCTAAATAATAGTGTTTATTAATTTTGGTAAATACGACCTGCGTGTCGTGATTTATTTTATTTTATTTTATTTAAATACGACCTGCGAGTCGTGCCATTTATTTATTTTATTTAAGTAAATATATTTTCTTCAAGAGTTGAAGAAGGACAACACTATATGCAGACACTAGTGGGAGCTTGAGAAGCTTGCTCGTGTGTCGAAGAATTGTAATATTTTAGTTATTTAAATTCTTGCATATTAGGAGGCCATAATCATAAAACTAAATCTCGTATGATGCGTATGTGATATATGTTTAACATGTTTTGAATGTATAAGATACATGCATGCATGCATTATGAGATTGGATGTATGAGATGTATGTTTTATATGAAGTGTATGCATGTATGCTTGTATGTTGTGCATGTTTGAGAGACGTGTTTGTATGTGATACAAAAGCCGGTGAGATCGCTTAAAATAAAAAATTCCCTCAATCTAAATATTAAGTCTAAATGCCTTCCGATGTGTGGCACTCGTCAAGGCCAGGATAGAGTAAGTGTGGGTCATGCCAAAGCTGAGCACCTTATTTTATCTTGGTGAGGCGCGATAGGTGAAATACCCAACTGCCAACCATCGGGTTTGACTTAACTGGGCCGAATTCAATAAGAAGGAAATGGGACTAGAGGCAAGAGTTGGGCTTTAATTCATAAGATGAATTAGAATAAAGGGTTATTCACCCAGCTGATCCAAGAGTTGTATATAGATGCAATTGGAAATAGTTTCCTACCTAAATAGCCGAGTTCTGGGCGATCAGCCAAAGCTGACTCAGGACGTGGCGAAATATGGATCTTGGCCCACTAGAAAATCTTCCAACGGGATTTTCCGAGCCAATGAGGAAGGTCATTGGTTTGAGTAAAATAGTGGGAGCGTATTTAATAAAAGTCCTTATTAAATATGTTATTGTCATGATACTTATCTCTGCATGTTTATTTTGTTTTAGATTACCATGTCTGGCAACACCGCTAATACCATGTCATTGCGATCTGTCCTTGAGAAGGACAAGCTGTCTGGAAGCAACTTTCTCGACTGGCAGCGAAACTTGAGAATTGTTCTCAAGCAAGAGAGGAAGTTGTATGCACTTGATGAGCCAGTGCCTGAGGCACCCGCTGCTACTGCCCCTAAGGCTGAGAGGGATGCTTACCAGAAGTACCTCAACGACGCCATAGATGTTGGATGTCTCATGCTAGCTACCATGACTTCGGAGTTGGAAAGGCAACACGAGAACATGGAGGCGTTCGATATGATCGAACACCTCAAGATGCTTCTTCAAGGGCAAGCTAGGCAGGAGAGATTTGACACCTCCAGGGCCCTTTTCCATTGCAGGCTGGCTGAAGGAAACCCAGTAGGGCCTCATGTACTTAAGATGATTGGGTACACTGAGAGTCTCGAGAGGCTGGGATTTCCTTTGGGCCTAGAGCTGGCAACGGACCTTATCCTGCAATCGTTGCCGGATAACTTTAGCCATTTCTTCATGCAGTATAACATGAACGATTTTGCTAAACCGTTGCCAGAGCTTGCAGGTATGTTGAGAATCACGAGCAAAATATTAACAAGGGAAAGGGAAAGGCCATTATGATGGTCAACTCTGGAAAGGGGAAAGGCAAGAGGCCCGCTTCTTGGGCTACGAAGGACAAGGGCAAGAAAAAGTTCAAGCAAAGTTCTTTTAGCCAGAAGCCAGTAGGCGGGGTTGCTAAGGATGCTTCCTGCTTCCATTGTGGAAAACCTGGACATTGGAAGAGGAACTGTCCAAAATACCTAGAAGAGTGCAAGAAGAAGAAAGGAAGTGTGACTTCCACTTCAGGTATTTATGTTATTGAGGTTAATTTATCTACTTCAGCATCATGGGTATTAGATACCGGATGTGGTTCTCACATTTGTACTAATGTGCAGGGACTAAGAAGGAGTAGGACTTTGACCAAGGGTGAAGTGGACCTACGAGTTGGAAATGGAGCAAAGGTTGCTGCATTAGTTGTAGGGTCTTATGTTTTGACTTTGCCCTCTGGGCTTATTTTGGAATTGGATAATTGTTATTTTGTTCCAGCAATTAGCAGAAACATTATCTCTATTTCTTGTTTGGACAAGAAAGGTTTTAATATTATTATTAAGGACAAATGTTGTTCACTTTATTTGGATGATGTTTTCTACTCTAGTGCACCTATGAGTAATGGGCTTTATGTCCTTGATCTTGATATGTCTATTTTTAACATAAATGCGAAAAAGGTCAAACCAAATGATTTGAACCCGACATACCTTTGGCACTGTCGTTTAGGCCATATAGGTGAGAAGCGTATTTCCAAACTCCATAAAGATGGACTCTTGGACTCATTTGATTATGAATCATTTGAGGTATGCGAATCTTGCTTATTGGGAAAGATGACTAAGGTCCCGTTCACTGGACAAGGTGAAAGGGCTAGTGATCTTTTGGGCTTAATACATAGTGATGTATGTGGTCCACTAAGCAAAACTGCTAGGGGTGGTTTTCCCTACTTCGTTACATTTACTGATGATTTCAGTAGATATGGGTTTGTGTATCTAATGAAACACAAGTCTGAAACCTTTGAAAAGTTCAAAGAATTCAAGAACGAAGTGGAGAACCAACTTGGTAAGAGTATTAAGGCCATACGATCAGATCGTGGTGGTGAGTACTTAAGCCAGGAGTTTGATGACTATCTGAAGGAGTGTGGGATAGTATCCCAACTCACACCACCTGGAACACCACAATGGAATGGTGTGTCCGAAAGGAGGAATCGTACCTTGTTAGACATGGTTCGATCTATGATGAGTCAGTCAGACCTCCATGACTCTTTCTGGGAATATGCTTTACTTACAGCTGCTTTCACCCTTAACCGTGTTCCATCTAAGGCGGTTGAAAAGACACCATATGAGATATGGACGGGCCGAAGACCTAGTATGTCCTTTCTAAAGATTTGGGGCTACCATGTTTATGTGAAACATATGATTTCAGATAAACTTGGACCTAAATCAGATAAATGTATATTTTTGGGGTACCCTAAGGAAACTAAGGGATACTATTTCTACAACACCTCCGAGGACAAAGTGTTTGTTGCAAGGACTGGAGTGTTCCTTAAGAAGGAATACATCTCTAAAGGAGCCAGTGGGAGGAATGTAGAACTTGGAGAAATCCATGACCCACAAAATATCGAACCACCTGTAATGGAACAAGAACCAGTTTCACAAAGTGTTGTGGCTCAACCAATGGTTCAAGTAGCACAAGATCCGCGTAGGTCTAGCAGGCCACGTCGCCAACCTGAGAGATATGGACTTCTCCTAACTCAAGAAGGTGATGTGCTGCTTATGGATCAAGATGAGCCTGTGACTTACCAGGAGGCCGTAATTGGCCCAGAATCTGAGAAGTGGCTAGAGGCCATGGGATCTGAGATGGAGTCCATGTACACTAACCAGGTATGGACCTTGGTTGAGCCACCCAAAGGGGTAAAACCCATAGGATGCAAGTGGGTCTTCAAGAAGAAGACTGACATGGATGGTAAGGTGAATACCTTCAAGGCACGATTGGTGGCGAAAGGGTTCAAGCAAATTCATGGAATAGACTATGATGAAACCTTCTCCCCAGTCGCAATGCTTAAATCCGTCCGATCCTACTTGCCATTCTTTGCATACCATGACTATGAGATCTGGCAGATGGATGTCAAGACTGCATTCCTTAATGGGAATCTTCTCGAGGATGTGTACATGACACAACCCGAGGGTTTTGTCGATCCAAAAAATGCTGAAAAGGTATGCAAGTTGGAAAGGTCCATTTATGGATTAAAGCAAGCTTCTAGGAGTTGGAATCTTCGTTTTGATGAAACTGTAAGACAGTTTGGATTCATCAAGAATGAAGATGAGCCTTGTGTCTACAAGAAGGTTAGTGGGAGTATAATTGTTTTTCTGGTATTGTATGTGGATGACATACTACTCATCGGAAATGATATCCCTACACTGCAAAATGTGAAAACGTGGTTAGGGAAATGTTTCTCGATGAAAGACTTAGGCGAGGCATCCTACGTGCTAGGAATCAGGATCTATAGAGATAGATCACTAAGGCTACTCGGCCTTAGTCAGAGTACATATGTTGACAAAGTGCTTAGGTGCTTTAATATGCAAGATTCCAAGAAAGGTCTCTTGCCTATGTCACATGGCGTGTATTTGTCCAAGGGACAATGCCCTACCTCATTAGATGAAAGGGAACGCATGAGTAAAGTTTCATATGCTTCGGCAATTGGTTCTATCATGTACGCTGTGATGTGTACTAGACCAGATATCTCGTATGCTTTAAGCGTAACGAGTAGATATCAATCTGACCCTGGTGAAGGCCATTGGATAGCTGTCAAGAACATCCTTAAGTACTTGAGAAAGACTAAGGATTCGTTCTTGGTTTATGGCGGTGAGGAAGAGCTTGTTGTAAAGGGTTACACTGATGCTAGCTTCCAAACCGACAGGGATGATTCCCAATCGCAATCGGGGTTTGTGTTTTGCTAAATGGCGGAGCTGTTAGCTGGAAGAGTTCAAAGCAAGAGACAGTTGTTGATTCTACTACAGAGGCTGAGTATATAGCTGCCTCTAATGCAGCCAAAGAGGCCGTTTAGATCAGGAAGTTCATTAGTGAACTTGGCGTTGTTCCTAGCATTTCAGACCCGATTGACCTCTTTTGTGATAACAATGGAGCAATCGCGCAAGCTAAGGAACCTAGATTTCACCAGTGACCCAAACATATACTTAGGCGTTTCCATATCATTCGAGAGATCATCGATAGAGGAGATGTAAAGATATGCAGAGTACCTACACTGGACAATGTTGCAGACCCACTGACGAAGCCTCTTGCTCAGCAGAAGCATGATGCTCACACTAGATCGATGGGTATTAGATTGATGCCCGATTGGCTCTAGTGCTAGTGGGAGATTGTTGGTGTAAGCCCTAGTGGCCAATCTAGTTTTAGTAGATTATCATTTGTGTCATGACTTTGATTATATATATTTGATATATATATGAGGCATTTCATTTATTGTGTTATTTATTTTATAGCATAATAAAGTCCTTAGAATAGACTGTTCGTTTAATGGAACATCAAGTATGACTTGATTGTGAGACCCCATTGAACATATAGAACGTTATTCTTAAAGCGTCCGTAGTCGAGTATTATTGTTAATTAGGACGACAATAATGCATAGAGACTATTGTGTGAGTAGACTGATGACCACATCTCATGGGTCATAGATATGCGATATCAAGTCGGCACACATATATAAATATTAAGAGTAATATTTATATTGGACTGACCCACTATGAGGACGCTTCATAATAGTTATGTAAGTGTCATAGGCGCTCCTCATGGCGACCATAGTGAAGTAGTCCTTTGACTTGAAGTCACTGCGATTCCTACATGTGGAGTTGTAGGCTTTAATGCTATCAAACGTCATCCATAACAAGATGATCATAAAGATAGTAATTGGGCCTTCAATGAATCATGTTGAGGGGTGCGAGTGATGTAGACAGGATTCGTCCCTCCTACATAACAGGAGTAATGTCTTGGGCCTCTCGATAGAGTGAGACGTGAAATATGCGTGGCCACGCGGAAGTGGGTCAATATATGATATTGGGCCCGCTTGTGATTACACGTCCATTCTGGTATCGAGGAACATATGATTGGACTTAACGAGGATGACGCATTTATGCCTCGTGTTCAATTAGGACACATGGACGAAGGGACATCGACTTCACAGTAATCTTGGTCGCGGTAAGGTTAAAATCGGATCACCGGTTTTTCCCCGTTAATTGGGTAGTAATGATGCATTGCTAGATGCCGCTCATTGTTTATAATATTTAATATTATTTTAATATTTAATATTATTGCCAACTTAATGGGAACCTATAGGGTCACACGATAGAACAGTTTAATTGGAATCAGATTATTTAATTAAATAATGATTTAATTAAATGAGAAGGAAATGGGCTCATATTGTATGAGGCCCATTAGGGCAACATAATGAAAGGAGGGGAGTATATAAGCTTAATGCTCCAACCCTAGTCTAAGTTTCTTAGACCTTTCTGTGCCTCCTTCCTGTTGCGGTCAACTAGCAAGACGCATTCCGAGGCTACCGTTCGTGTGGACTGAGTAGAGACACTACAAGATCGTAGTGTTGGTGATCGATCTCCTCTACGCTTCAAGAGGTAAACGCTACAAACTATCATGTTATTTGTGATTCATGAGCAATGCATGATCCATGGGTACGGGGATTTTTCCGCTTGAGAGTGTTTTTGAAAGAAATTTTGAAAAGGTCGATCTCTCAAATCCCCAACAAAAAGAATTTCTTACGCTGTGCATATGATAAATTGGGTGGGAGTACCTTATCGGCTAAAAAGTTAACATAATCAGTATACCATGGTGCCGTAGGAATAGCATACAGATGCTCCTCTGGAAATATTTCTTGAATTTGCTCCTTCTCAGGTGGTCTTACTACCGTATCTATCCTTGAAAGATAGTCTGCGATGACATTGTCTACGCCCCTTTTATCTTTAATTTCGATGTCGAATTCTTGAAGTAATAGAATCCATCTAATTAGCCTTGGTTTTGCATCCTGTTTGGCAAGTAAATGTGTAATAGCTGCGTGGTTAGTATAAATTATGATTTTAGACATCACTAGAGAGGAACAAAATTTATCAATTACAAATGTGACAACTAATAACTCTTTTTCAGTAGTAGTGTAATTTTGCTGTGTTTCGTCCAGAGTCCTACTAGCATAGTAAATAGTATGAAAGATTTTGTCTTTCCTCTGTCCCAATACTACACCAACTGCAACATCACTAGCATCACACATTAGTTCAAAAGGAGTAGACCAATCAGGTGCTATCACAATAGGAGCATTAATTAGTATAGACTTTAAAGTTTCAAAAGATTTCAAGCAGCTTCAGAGAATTCAAATGGTACATCTTTCACTAAAAGGTTAGAAAGGGGTTTTGCAATTTTTGAAAAGTCTTTTATAAATCTCCTATAAAAGCCAGCATGTCCTAAGAAACTTCTAATGGCTCTAACTGAATTTGGGGGTGGTAATTTCGAAATAACTTCAATTTTTGATGGATCTTCCTCAATGCCTTTTTGAGAAATTTTGTGTCCTAAGATTATGCATTCTGAAATCATAAATTGACACTTTTCCCAATTCAGAACTAGATTTGTTTCTATGCATCTTTTTAGCACAAGTTCTAGATTATGTAAACAAACATCAAATGTGGATCCATAAACTAAAAAATCATCCATAAATATCTCAATGCAATTTTCTAAAATATCAGAAAAGATAGCCATCATGCATCTTTGGAAGGTTGCAGGAGCATTGCATAAACCAAATGGCATTCTTCTATATGCAAACGTACCATAAGGGCATGTAAAAGTAGTCTTTTCTTCGTCTTCCTTAGCTACATGAATTTGCATATAACCAGAATAACCATCCAAGCAGCAATAAAAGTCATGACCAGATAATTTTTCAAGCATTTAGTCAATAAAAGGAAGAGCGAAGTGATATTTCCAGGTGGCTTCATTTAGTTTCCTATAGTCGATGCACATACGCCATCCTGTCACTTTCCTAACTGCAATTAACTCTTTTTGCTCATTCTCCATGACTGTGGTTCCTCCCTTTTTAGGAACTACCTGCACAGGACTCACCCAAGGGCTATCAGAAATAAGATAAATAATGTCAGTGTCAAGTAATTTGATAACTTCCTACTTGACAACTTCTTTCAGATTTGGGTTGAGTCTTCGTTGAGGTTGCACTTTGGGTTTGTGATCAATCTCCATGTAAATTCTATGGGTACAAATTGAAGAACTTATACCTTTTATGTCATTGATGCTCCATCCAAATGCTGCCTTGTTCTCCCACAAAATTCTTAAAAGTTTTTCCTCCATCGGACCTGTTAAAGAAGATGAAACAACAACTGGTAATGATGATGGTGGGTGTAAAAATACATATTTAAGATTAGCTGGTAGCAGTTTTAATTCCAGCTCCGGTGGCTCTTCTAGAGATGACTTGATTGCAGTCTTTTAGGTTTTATCTAGTCTTTCAAATTGCTGCACCCCGTTCCATGGCCTTGGTTCCATGCCTGCTTCTAGAGCTAAGACTTCCTTTTTTATTTCTTCTTCATCTACATTGACTTCCTTACTGCAAGTTAAAACTTTTTCTAGAGGGTCTGTAAGTAAATGTACCTGCGAGTCAGAAGACATTAGAAAAGCTTCTGTTAAAGTATCGATAAAATTGCACGAGTGAGAATTTGGTGTTTTTAAGGAGTCAAACACGCTAAAAACAACTTCCTCATTGTCAAGCCGTAATGTAAGCTTTCCTTGGTGAACATCAATGATTGTTTTTCCTGTTGCTTGAAATGGTCTTCCCAAAAGAAAGGATACTTCCTTATCTTCTTCCATGTCTAGGATTACGAAATCAGCTGGAAAACTAAATTTTTCCACCTTCATCAAGGCATCGTCAATTGTCCCTTTTGGGTGCACTACGGACCTGTCTGCTAGCTGCAATTGAAGTCTTGTGGGTCTGACTTCTTTTAAACTAAGTCGCTGAAAAATAGATAAAGGCATTAGATTTATACTAGATCCTAAATCACAAAGAGCTTTCTCAAAATAAGAATTTCCAATTGTGCATGGCATTGTAAAACTCCCTAGATCCTACATTTTAGGAGGTAGCTTTTTAGGATTATGGCTGAGCACTCCTTGCTTAACCTAAAAGTTGATAGCTCCTCTAGCTTTTTCTTGTTGGCAAGGATATCCTTCAAGAATTTGGCATATTTAGGCATCTGAGAAATAGCTTCCACAAATGGTATGTTGATAGTTAGCTGCATCAGGACTTCTAAAAATTTTGCAAATTGAGGGTCCTGCAAGTCATTTTTCAGTCTCTGTGGGAATGGTACAACAGGGGTTATGTCAGGTAGACTGACAGGCACTGTTGACTGTCCTTTCTCAGGCTCTTTATTTATCTCTCTCTTTCTTCAGTCGGAGTAGGTCAGGCACTGTTGATTGTCCTTTCTCAGGCTCTTTGTTTATTGTCTCTCTTTCTTTAGTCGGAGTAGGTGAATCTTCTTGGGGCTGAGCGGGTGTGGCTTTTTCTGTGCTCTTCTTAGATGGCCCTGCGAGTACTGTCCCTCCTCTTATAGTTATTAAGTCAGATTACACTTCTTGAGTATATGCTTTCTCTTCTTTCTTGGCCAAATGGTTTGTCAAGCGAGCTAATTGATCTGCTAATTGTTTTTGTGTCTCTGCATTTGTTGTTACCAATTTTTCCAGTTGCTTAAATCTTTCGTCAATTTTCTTCATGTATCCCTGTACTAATGCAGAAAGGGCTAGATATGACTTCCTTCTTGCTTGAGCCTGTAAAAATGAGGTTTCTCCATACTGGATTGTTATTATTTGAGCAGTGATCACAATGTTTCTCGGTGCCTATGAAGTTAACCATCACAACTTCATTCTCAATTGTTGAAGACTTCCCTGAAGTTATGATATGGGTATGAGATGCTAGCAGGGCTTCGAATTTTTCAGTAAGTGTATCCACCTTGGCTTCTAAAGATAAAAGAGATTACCTCCCATGGCTCCCTAGTTTAGGATCAACCTGTTTCCTCTCCGAAAACCATTGAGCATCGTTCTGAGCCATCTCTTTAATAATTTCGATTGTCTTAGAGGGTGCTCTTATTCCCAGAGATCCCCCACAGGCAGTGTCTATGACAGCTCTACCATGTGGATTTAACCCATTGTAGAAGATGTGCACAAGTTGCCATGTATTAAATTCCTTGTGTGGAAAACCTCTCAGCAATTCTTGAAAACGCTCCCAAGCTTCATGCATTGGCTCTAATTCAACCTGTTTGAAGTTGGTTATTTTTGCTCTTATTTCTGCAAATTTGGCTAAAGATAGATATTTTTGGAGAAATTTGCCCTTCAGATCTTCCCAAGTGGTGATTGAGTTTGGTGCCAAAAAGTCTAGCCAAATTTGAGCTTTTCCCTGCAATGAGAATGGAAATAGTATTAATTTAATAGCTTCAGCTGGGACTCCATTATACTTAACAGAGCTAAGTATTCTTCGAAAGCTCTTTAGATGGGCATGTGGGTCTTCCGAAAGTAGCCCTAAAAATTGTATTACAGACACTAGCTTGATTAAGGCAGGATTACATTCGAAGTTACGCTGCCTAATGGCTAGGCCATTTATGCTCTCCTGAGTATGAGTATCCACAGAAGCAGAGAAATACTCTTCAAGAGTTAGCTCTAGTTCTCCTTCCATTGCGAGGCTTGAGTACACAGATGATAATAAAATAGTTATAGAATATTAAAACAGAAAATAGACTAAAAATGCTTAAAGTAACTAAGATCTTCTTGAACTAATATTGCTAAAATAGTCCCCGACATCGACGTCAAAAATTTGTTGCGTCTCAGGCAAGTGCACCTGATCGTAACTCGTAATAAAGTAGAGTATAGTTAGGACTCCGAATGTCGAACCCACAGGGAATGCGCAAGTACCAGCGTAATAAAGATCTTTTAATTCCTTAAGTGTACAGAGTAATCGGATTGAAATTGAATGGAAAACTAAACGAAGCGAAAATAAGACTTTAAACTAAAATGATTAGCGCAATATCAAATAGGAGAGGCCTAGGGGGCCCGGGTTCACTAATACTAGATCTTGAACCTATTTCCTTGCTATTATGAATTGTATTTCCTTATTGAATGCCAACCACTTACTCTAAATTATTAATGGCTATCCTCGTGTACAGTAGCCTTCTTCCCAACTAATTACTTCGTTTGGTCCAGAAAGATAACTAAGGAAAAGAGTTTAAGAGCAGGCAAGTTTGTTAACTTAATAACTGATTAGAAACAAGCAATAACCTATCCGGCATATATCGCGAGCTCTGTGATCCTAGAGTTCAACTAATTAATTTTGATCCTGTTACCACGACTAATTAATTTTATAAGGGTTAGCTACTCCCTATTAGATTAAGCATACTTGAACCGACACATTCATAAAGATAATAAGGAATTCAAAATAGCAATTAAACAGATATCAAGAACATTGTAAAAGATCCCCCATTATCCCTAGTGATGGAATTAGCTACTCATAATGTCATGCAACAAAAGAAAGTAAAACAAATCCAAACTCCTAAAAGACATGAATTTAAGAACCAGGATACCCTTTTGGTATGACAGCAATCTTCTCGTGTGTTCCTCACATCTCCACGGACTCTAGCAGTAATTCAGAATTGATGGGAAGCTCCAATGATCGAAACTCACTCCAATCGTATGATGTTTTTGAATGATTCTCAATAAGGGGGCTCTTGACTCAGAAATTCGTCAAAAGGTCTTTGTAACATGTTAAGAACCCCTATTTATAGACTGGCCTGCGAATTAGGTTCTCTGGCTTCAAATCTGCACTGGTCAGGAATGGGGTACGGCCGTACAGTAAATATACACGGCCATACCGAGCTTCGTAGATGACGTTGGCCCGTACCTGTGCGTGTTGTTTTCCTGACATCACTTGTGTACGGCGGTACTGCCTGAGGCACGGCCGTACTGGACTATTTTATCGGCATCAAATGGTACAGACTGAGGGGGTTCGCCCTTACTGGGATTTTGCTCTAGATACGGCCGTACCGTTGATAGGTCAGGCCGTATCGCTTGTCCAGTAGTGCTAAAACTCTCCAAAACTAGCCAGTTTTAGGTCCTTTTTCTCATCTTTTGCTCCAAGTGGTGTCTTCATGATATTTCTGCATAAGAAGACATAAATGAGTACCTTTGTCCATTAATCAGTGCAAAATGGGTGTAATTAGACACTAAAAATGCCTTATAAATATAGACAAATTGGTGTGTTAACAGTAAGTGCAGAGCATACTTGCTTCTCAGAAGAAGTTCCTAAAGAGGTTTTGACTCGAATGGAAATGAAGGGGTGAACGCCTATTTATAGGCGAGCTACAAAACCATCACATCGTGATAGACTTCTCTCACAGGGACCATTGCGTCGCAATGGTATCTTCCAAAATCCTCTGGATGTACACGTGGCAAAGATCCAAGGGTGATCACCATCGCGTTGTGGTGGTCACTTCACTAGTCCCGTCGCGTAGCGACAGTTCCAAGGGAGAAATATCTAGTTTTTCTCCTTCTAGAAGCTTTTGGGGCGATTTGTACCTTCCTAGGGGCATTTTCGTCCTATTAAGTATTTCTAGACCTTTCCTAAGGTTTATGGCCTCACTTTATGCTCATTTTATCCCTAATTAAAGTTTTTAACACCAGTTTATCACCTAATCACCGATCTAATTATACTTCTAATATTATTCAAGATTATTTGAAAATCGGGATGTTACATTGCTGTGGATTGAAAGTATTGATTTCTATAAGTTTTCAATTGAGTTAGTTTGGTTTAGTTGAGATTTTTAGACTTTAGTGTGTTTGTTTTTAGCAGTAAAATTTTCTGTTTTTTGTTGTATTCTGTGTTTGTGGTGTTGTCTTTGTTGTTCTTAGCATTGCTCACCGTGTTTATTGTTTGTGAAAAAAAAATCCACTCCAAGCCATGAAACAATATTATTTTGACTCTATGTAAGAAAGGAATGCTCAATCACAATATTTGAGCCATGATTTTTATGGAGGTGAATATGAAAGGGGTTGTTATGAGACAAATTTCATGTCCATTTGGGAGCTAGAGTCTTATCCTCAAGCTCAATTCGAAGGATCCCATGAAAGCATCTCCAACCTCAAAGATGTCTTAGTCATTCCATTGAGGCTGCCAAGGTATATAATGAAGACTTTCAAGTCTCATGCAAGAATATAGAGGCTCACATTAAGACAATGATGGAGTTTCTAAAAGAAGAGAGTTGTATTGAAGAAATGGTTGAACAAGAAGAAGAGAGTGTGGAGTTGAAAATTGAACATGATCTTGTGGAAGTAGTGGAAGAAAAACAAAAAAAAAGAGTATAGTAGTAGTAGTAGTAGAAGAAAAAGAAAAAAGGAAAAATAGTGACATGGAAGAGAAGCCAAGGGCGAGGCATGAGGCGAGCTGTTTGAAAATTAAGACACCACCCTTGGTGATTGAAGAGAAGATTCCTCTGCAAGATGAGTTTTATGAGCTTCAAGAGAGGGGAAACACATATGCCAAATGCTTAGTTGTTGGGGCATGGGAACACTTACATCCCTATGCCAAGTACATGGGATTTCTCCCCAAGGGAAGAAAGCATAAGGATGAGATTTTCTTTTTGTCATATTATCCACCATAACTTGGGTGTGGAAGCGTCAAGCTAATGACGTTAAAGAAGCGCTACTGGGAGGCAACCCAGATTTTAAAATGTTTTCTTTTCTTTCGTTTTTGTTTTATTCAACAGGAAGCAAGCAGATTCATGGTACATGAATTTGGAGATTATAGTGTGGTGTTGGTATTGCACAGTTTGCAGAAAGAACAAGAGATTCTGATGTCATAGCACCATGGGTTTGGCATTGATACAACTGATGCAACACCTGTAACAACACTACCACATGAGGATGCAAGCCTTGAAGCAGCCATAGCAGCTGCAACATCAGGAACAACAACAACACCACCTGTTGCAGCACCTGCAGCACCTGCTGCAACAGGCCCAAAGTGAGTAACCACAACCCCCAAGTGCTGGTACTATCACAACACCAACACCTATGCAGTTAAATGTTCAAGATGATCGGAGTCCTTCAACACCTCCTTCTGATCCTTCAACCCCTGCTAAGGCAGTCAAGAAATGTAAGAATAAGAAAAGGGATGCAGAGGAGGAGGTGATCACTGTCAATGAAGATTCTGATGAGCAGCCAATTGCCAAACTGGTGGGCAAGGCATCAAAGAAGAGGAGGCAAGGCCATTGCAGTCAGCTTAAAAGGACCAGTGCCAGGCTGCAAGAAGGGATTTTCTCTCCCTAACCTTTTTAATGCTTTCAATAAATAAGTAGTATGTGTTTAGGAATTTTCTCTGTTTGTGTGTTTTATTATTTTCTTGTTTGTATGTCAATTCCTTCTCTAACTTAAGGAAGTTACAGTGGTGACACTGCAAGGAATTAAGTTGGGGGGAAGATAGTCTATGAATATGGTGTAGCACTTGTAGTAGTGTCCTATCCTTATTAAAAAAAAATTGGTTAACACATGGGCTGAACTTAATGAGGAATTAAGCTTGATGTTTGGGAACCTTATACTGAATGATAGTTGATTGGAAACTGCTTTTCAACACCCACCCTTAGTTTGAGTAGGAAGAATAGGTAGCCTAAGAGCTACTTGAGGTCGAACCCCTAGAATGGACTGAACTTTGTTGCCAAATTTGAACAATAAAGGGGGTGTAAGCAAAAATATAAGTTTGGGGGTAAGCCTTTTGTAAATGTTTCAAGGAATAGGTCAGCGCACACAAAAATTAAATAGAAAAAGCCAAATATATATATATATATATATATAAAGAATAAGTCACTTTGTTGACTAACCGAGTAACTCCATCACAAATGTTGCTATTCGCGTCAAAAGACAAAGAGGCAAAACATAGAAAAAGGCAACAAAAAAAAAGTGAAAACTGAATAATTGTGCACTGAACCTTAGTTAATCACAATTTGTTTGTATAGCCTGGCTTGTCATGTAGCCCCTAGTTCCTACATTTGTAAACCTATTCCCCTTTGTTAGATTAGGAGGTGCAGATTAGGGAAATTCTAGGGGGAAGGCTGAGATGAACTTGATGGGTCTATACTAACTTTTGAATTGAACTTAAGGGGTGCACACACACACACACACTTGATATTATTGACCAATTCAATGATGCATGAAGCACAAGGGGATCGTTTGTTTCTGAAAGCAAAGCCCTGTGGAACGCCATCATGTTTGTTAATAATGTTGGGAAGGACCTGCTGCATTTGTAACATTGTTTCTACATTGTGTGTTTTTGTTTGTGCGTTATTACTCGAGGAAGAGTAATGGTTTAAGTTTGGGGGTGTGATAACTCTTAGAAACAAGAGTTATCTATACTTATTTAAGCTTAAAGTATATAAATCTAAGAGTAAATTAGTGTATTTTATTATTGTTAATCAGTAAATATTGTGTTGATGATGTTTAGTTATGTTTTGTGGCACTCTAGTGCCTTTGGGAGAATTTTAACCTATTTTGGAGCTATGCAGAATTTTTAAGATAATGGTCAGGTGCCAAATGGTTGCTATGGCACCAAATTGCTGTTGAGTAAAGGAGCTGGAAAATGAGTCAAGTTGAAGACACTGCATTTTTTTGAGTTGGCGTACTGAATTCTTGCCTTCTAGGCATGTGCTGCTATACCTTGGTGTGGTCCCAACTTGTTTATGCAGATATTTTTAGCTAGGATAACTTGTCTCTATTGGGTATGGGCCAAGGACACTCTCTCTCATGGTACTTCACTTTTTGGGCCCAAAAGAAGAGAGAATTTAAAGAGGAATAACCCTAAAGGGGAATAAGCTGGTACATTGGCTGATCCCTAAATTAGAATTTGTCTCCATTCCTCTGGAAAATAGCCGCCATCCTCACCTCACCTTCATCCATCATTCTCCATTTCCTTACGCCTTACATACACCATTTTTATGAGAAAAACAAGGTGGAAAACATGGTTGCTGAGCCAATCTCAGGCGTATAAAGGAAATGCAGCAACAAGACATTGTTAGAGTGAAGTGTTCTCTCATCTTGACAGATCTGAAGGCCTTCCACGTGCTGTTTTATGCTTCTGTTTGTAAACATTCTGAAGTGCAGAGTTTAGGTGCCATGGATCTGTTTTATAGCACCAGTTTCTACTATTTTGTGTTTTTGATTAGTATGAGCTAAATATGAGCTAAATACTTTATGCTAGGATGATATGAAGTTGTAATCAAACATTGTTGGTGAAGTTATGTGATGCTTCTTAGTACTTTCAACTTATGCATACTTACTGTTATATGCTTAATCTGAGCTTCTACACCTTAGGTTAGGCACATGTATGTTAAATACTGAAAGGGTTTAATGTAAAGAATTCATGAGTTGATATGGACAGCATTAGTGAAGGACACTTCATCTAATCTTGATTAAAGTAGACATAGACAATCAAATCCATAGAATGGTCTGAGTCACACTCAATAGTTAGGGGTGAACATAATGAGGCCTAGACATAAGGTACCCTTTACTCAACCCCGTAGTAAGTGACTGAAAAGCACACACATCAGCACTCTGCGTTCAGGTGTCAGAGCACTCATTCACAACACCTAACCAACTTGGTCAAGTTACAATGAAGCTGAAATCCTAGCTGTTTTTCTCAACTTTTTACCATTCAACTGTGATTGTTTTACCTTTTAATTACTTGTTAACTTTTAGTCTTAAAATTCACAGTATGAATCTGCAATTGTTGATAGTTCTTATTTGTTTCTTTTCTTTTCTCACTAACTAGATTTGTCAAATTGAGAATTTGTGAAATTAACCGCAAACAATCCCCGTGGGAACGATCCTTACTTACTATTTATTACTTGTTACGATTGTGTATACTTGCACATTGGACTTTTTCCAAACAGTATTAACATATGAACCAGTCTCAGAGAGACAGGTGTTCATTAATATTCCTAAAGGGAACAAATAATGAATGCACCAGATGCATGTAAATATGAACAGTGTACCAGACGCATGCAATAATAGAGGATATACATAAATAAATATATAAACAGAGGCATCATGATATTAGAGGCAAGTGCAATCACCAGACGCAACAAGTGATAACAGAGGCAAGTATGATCACCAGATGCAACACATAGTATCAGAGGCACATATGAATACCAGACACACATAAGATATCTGAGGCAAGCATATTATCAGATGCAAGATGTGAAATCAGAGGCTAATATGCTATCAGATGAAACCTCATCAGAGTTACACATATCAGAGGCAGATATATTCAATTTAAACAGTCATTCCTTTATAAGATGAAAATTCAAATTTTTCCTTATAAAGTTGAATCTATTTTCAGCAAAGGGTTTTGTAAAGATATCTGTCCATTGTTGGTCAGTATCTATAAATTTAATTTCAAGTATCCCTTTCTGAACATAGTCTCTTATAAAATGATGTTTAATTTCAATATGTTTAGCTCTTGAATGAAAAATAGGATTCTTAGTCAAACTTATAGCAGAGGCATTATCACTGAAGATAGGAATATTACTCTCTTTTATCTGATAATTCTCAAGCTGATACTTCATCCATAGGAGTTGTGAGCTACAACTTGCTGCAGATATATACTCAGCTTTTGTTATTGATAGTGCTATTGTCCTCTGTATTTTACTGGACCATGAGATAAGGTTTGCTCCAAGAAATTGGCAGCCACCACTTGTGCTTTTTCTTTCAATTCTATCTCCAGCAAAGTTAGCATCACAGAAACTTACTAACTTGTAATTATCTGATTTCTTATGCAACAGACCAAGGTTAATAGTTCCTTTAAGATACCTAAAGATTCTCCTAACAACAGATAAATGAGATTCTCTAGGATCAGATTGGATTCTAGCACATAAGCATACACTAAACAATATATCTGGTCTTGTGGCAGTAAGATAAAGAAGTGTACCTATCATACCTCTGTATACCTTTTGGTCTACCCTTTTACTTGATTCATCTTTGCTTGGAGCACATGTAGGATGCATTGGTGTGTTCATTGGCTTGGTTTCCTCTAGCATGAACTTCTTCAGGAGTTCTTTCACTTATTTTGTCTGATGGATATAAGTTCCATCTTGACATTGCTTGATTTGAATACTGTCACACCCACTTTAGGAAGCCACATTTGAGTTTAAGAACGAAGGAGAAATTTCCAAAAATAATGAAATAAATTACTCTTATTAACACTTATTCGTAAATGAGAAATAAGGATTGTCTATATATATTTTTTTCCGAAAGGGAAGTCTCGTTTAAGAATAAATCTTAAAAAAAAAACTAAATATTTAATAACAAAAATATGAGTAACTCTATTTTTTTTCTTATGCATCATATGTATATATACAGGCATACCAGGACCGGTCCTAGGCGTAACATTCGAGATATGTCATCAAGTTTTGTACAAGTAAAAGTCAGCAAAAAGTGATACATACATACCAAAATAACAAAAAATTGACCTCAATGCCAAGATAAACCATCAAAAAGAACCTGGTCATCAACACTACTCGGCCCAACAAAGACAGAGGTCTAAGAGAAAGCAACACTCAAAATACAAGGACCTCACCAAAAGAAAACACTTTAACCTAGCTGGTCAAACACACTGACACTTGCCGGAGGGCTCTCCGACTTCATCAGGATCCACTAAATAGCCAATAGGATCTTCCTCTGGTTCCTCTAACTCTTCACTACTAACTACCTCCACTAAATCCACTGGTGTCAAGACTCGACTCACCTGATACTTCGCTTTCCCTTTTGAACCAGTCGGAGGAAAAGGAATGGAAGAAGGAACATAGACAGGTGAAGGAGAACGCTCTAGCTCACGTACAAGTGTCTTCTCAGCAAGCGCCTCCAAAGTAAGTGTAGTATCAAACACTGGAATAAGATCGGGCAAAAGAGTAGAAGTATCTACAGGAGAGAAGGGGAAGATAAAGTACGCATACACATCCTATGTGGTAACTCACTTTTACGCAAAAAGCGATAGGTACGAGCTCCGCGCCTAGCTACTGTATGACCTCCCTTGGATGATCCAGCTCCATCTCCAAACGTATTCCACCATGGTTTCCAAAATCTCTCAAAAGGTAAATAAAACTGTAAGGTAGTGTTCCGAGTGTGTCTACTCACTGGCTCATGGTTTTCTCCATAGATCATAGTTACAACCCATTGATAAGTGACTTGTCGGGAGACGGGGTCAAACTCCCAACATTCATCCTTGTGTCCATCAGAAAACTCAACTCTTTTGCTCCCCGAGTGACGCAACGGACGATCCAGATACATCTAAATATCGCAACCAATACCAGAAAGAAAACAAGGAACACAAGGGTAAATCACTAGCTTCAAAGAGTTCATCACAAGCTAATCATGAGTACAAACATTAACATGAAGACATCATCAAACACACATAGAGTTCACATACGCAGCATACATAACTAAGTTTCACAGTTCAAATAAATAACATATAAGTCTTATAGAAATTCACATATCCATGTACCTATCAACTAGGACAACCAATAGTCAGTATGCATGGTATGTGTCAGTAAGCAATACATGCATGACATGGTTCTGTTTATGAGCGCTTCCAAAATTTTCATACCAATGGAACAAGTCTCCTATACTAATAGGATAACGTCACATCCCAGATGCGAACATCTATGGTCCCAGACCATCTATCATACTCGGTTGGTTTAACAATTAATGGCACATCCCAGATGCAAACATTAACTGAGGCGGCAACGCCACATACTTAGAGAGGTGTACGTCCCGAATCGTTCAGCCGGTACATGCAAAGTGGGCATTCCACAGGTAACGCCACATACTTAGGTGTACGTTACATTTACCTGACACTAAAGCATTTCGCACATAGTTCAAGTAAATCCCATGCATCATGAATATGAATGCAACACATCAATAGTAATATCACACAAAATTCCATTTGAGTATATATATATATATATATATATATAAATTCTTAGCTGGTCTTCCCAAATCCCTTGGCGACAAAGTTAGAGAAAAACTTAGGAGCCAAAACCCTAATTCAGAAATTCCCTATGGCAATTAGTTGACCATAACTTAATTGCTCATAGGGAATTTCTGAATTAGGGTTTTGCTCCTAAGTTTTTCTCTAACTTTGTCGCCAAGGATTCAAAGACCACTAAGAATTTTTCTTTCCGTAAAGCTTGTTGGTCGCCTTCTCTAGTGTAAACCCTGGTTAAGAAAGTATCTTTATACCATCTAAAATCTCCTAAAGATTTACACCTAAGATTGGATAATAGCTCTGTGATCGATCTTTAATTAAGGAGGGATCTCCAATGAAATGTTGAGCTATTGTAAAGATTAAAGTATTGACAGCATCTGGGATAGTTACTTCATTTTCTAAAATTGGAATATTATCAGAATCTACTTTGATAGCACTAAGAATTGATTGTTTTTCATTTTCAGTGAGATAATTATCCCACCAACCTTTGAGTTGGCCGCAGAAACCTGCTACAAGAATTTCAACTATCATAGTTTCTGGACAATCATTTGAAGTTTCATATGCCGTAGCAACCATGGTCATATGTTGGAGGATTTTAGTTATGCCATACTCATTTTCACCATCTATGTTCCATTCATAGACGTTGTTGGCACTAAAGCTCTTAAAATTGGACTCTTTTCCTTCTTCTAAGAGGAGATCAGGAGTAGTGGCTCTAGGATAGTAAAGTTTGGTTGGTTTTTTCCAATTGAGTTTGGGACCAGTTATAACTGGGTTGATGTTAATCTTTTGGTCATCATTGGAATTGCTTTCTTCAGAACCAATAGATGGAGATTGTCTTATCATATTGACACTTTAGTGGATGAAGTTATAGAGGGTGGAGTTTTAGGTGATTCAGAATAACTAACTTGTAAAGATTTAGTTCTTTGATTGATCTTGGTAAGAAGCTCATCACCGCTTCTTCAATTTCCTTCTTGATTTGTTTCCTAGGATTGGAAGCTTGTAAGTTTTTCTTGAGTTGTTTTGAAATCCTATAAGGATTAAACAAAGGTTTTTCTATTTGGTTGGAAGATGATGGCTTATCATCTTTAGAGGAGTCTAGAGGGGCTTTACCCTTCTGTTTCTCTTTTCCTTTGATTTCTCCTAAGATTTCTCCTAAAGTTTGGAGATACTTATTGGTGTAATTGGATTGTTCCATGAGATCTTTAATATCTCTGGCATAAACAGGACCTTCATCATTTCTGGTTTTGAAAGGAGAGGCCATACCAGGGTTATTTTGATCTTTACTTTTAAGAGCAAAAGTTCCTTTAGGAGGAAGATCAGAATGGACTACTTGTCCTTCTTTTAAATGCCATGCGGTAATGACATCTAAGGTCTTACTACCTATCGATTGGTTTTTGAAAGGGTATTTGATTTTCTTCTTAATAGCATAGGCATTGAACCAATCAAAGAAAAGGACGTTGAATTGGACTTGCTCTAGGAAAAAATAAAATTTTTCTTGAATTTCCTTTCTTTTGGTTCCTTGATAATGCTTGAAGAACCATTTTCTATGAGGAGACCACTCTTCAGATTTCATCTCTTCTCTAAGAGCTTCTTTATCAATAACAAACTCAGATGATATTACATTAATATCATAAGGTTCATTAAGGGAGGAGTAGGTTGGAGATTGGATGGTTCTTTGGTCTTCTTCATCCTTTTGATATGAAGTTCTTACAGGGGTTGTGGTTTCAAATCCATGTAAGTGAATTGTTGATCCCTCATGGGAAGGTTCAGATTGATTTATATGGATTGATCTAGGAATAGATCTAAAGGCCAAAAGAGATCTCCTAGACCTGGCTGATTGGAAATCATTAAGCGTAACTATGATCTAGAAAGAGAGAAAGAATTTCTCCTATCGAAGACTAAGTCTACTTGACCTGTTTGATGTTGGATTAAATCTTGAAATTCTAGGGTTATCCTGGGTAAGGCTGGAGTTGCCTTTTCTAAGACCCATTTTTCTGGGAGTGTGATATCACTCCACTGAATAGTCTTGGGCACAATAATATTGGCCTTACTATTGTCGGTCAGAAACAAAGTTATTTCTCCGTGTTTGTCACAATTGGTTTTAAGGAAATTGGACCTAATGGAGTTCATAACCTTATATTGAATTCTATAGATCAGGGTAATGGGTATAGATCCTTCCTTCATATCATACCCATGTAGTTTGACATTTAAATACAAAACATCGAGAATATTTTTGTCATCTAGACTTACAGTTAAGTCCGGAAAGCAATTGAAGAATATAGGACCATAACTTAGGCTAGATTCAACTGTACCTAAGAGAGAATCTTGAAAACGATTATGTCTTTTATCCCTTAAACAGAAAAGAACTGCAACATCTAGAGATTCTCTAGTAAGGGGTTTCATACCAACTTGTACACTTCCTATGTGTAAATAATTGTAATTTTTGGCTTGGTGTTCTTTAATGCTTTTATCAGAAAGCAAATGAATTTCTTCATCATCTTGTTGAATTTTGTGTTTTTGTTCAACCGTTTTAATAACATAATCAGATTGTTTATGCCAAAAACTACCTTTTGTTTTGTAAAGATCTTCATCTTTAATTTTAGGAATATCCCAATTGTCTAAATCTTGATTGATATCTTCAAAACGAATTTCTTCTTTGAAGACTTTTTTGGAAAAATTGTGAGATTGATAATCAGAAAGAGAGGAGGATGAAGGTTGAGAAGACTTGAAAGAAAAGCGAGAAGAAAGTGAACGCAACATGGTAAAATAAATAAACAAGTTTGCAAAGATAAACAAGTCTCTCTCTTAGGTACTGTTGAATCTAGCCTAAGTCATGGTCCAATATTCTTCAATTGCTTTCCGGATTTAACTGTAAGTCTGGATGACAAAAATATTCTCGATGTTTTGTATTTAAATGTCAAATTACATGGGTATGATATGAAGGAAGGATCTATACCCATTACCCCCTCTTGGTATCAGAGCCTGATGGGGAAGTAGGAATGTGATATTGATCTTGAATCATGTGTTATTTATCTGAGTTACTAGTTAGGTATAATCATACTAAAGTACAGATCTGCTGGTAGTACTCATAATATTCTTTTGAAATGAATATTTGTTTTTATTGTCTTATAAAAGGAAAATTATCTCCTCTGGATCTATGGTTAAGTACTCATTTATTGTTCTAAACTAAAAAATTGTTTATTAAATTATTATTAAAAGGAATTAAAATTATTTATGATCTGTAGGTAGTGCTCATGATAATATTATCTTTTACCAAGCTGACAAAAAAAGAATCTTTCAGATCTATGTAAGAGGTATGCAGCCTTAGTGGTAAGTCTGACGGATAGGGCAGATAGGCCTAATTACTGTGCAGTGCTTTGTAGATCTGAAAGGGTGTTACTAGACCTTGGTGAAAAATAAGTATTTTTTGAGTGGCTTTTTGACAGATCTAAATAATGGTAATTGTCTTTGGTTTTTGAACAATATGTTTGGAGATGACTTTAAATTAGATCTAAAAGAATTTAATAAGTCCTTATTTTGAAGAAGAAGATTATTGAGGTAGCTTTTATCTGATCTGGTACAAATATGTATGATTAAACCTATATGAGTAATTTAGAGAATAATTATTAATTCAAGGTTAATATTTATATTTCTAACGAACCAAGTGATGGTGATGATACTTACGGGAGAGGAAGACTTGTTTATTTCTGAGTAAATTATTGTTTATTTTCTGAAAACATGTTTCGTTCTCAATCCACATCCTCTTCTCTTTCCAGTAATCGATCTCACAATTTTTCGAAAAAAGTCTTCAAAGAAGAAATTCGATTTGAAAATATTAATCAAAATTTGGATGATTGGGATATTCCCAAGATTAAAGATGAAGATCTTTACAAAACCAAAAATGATTTCAATTTCAAAAGCCTTTGGCATAATCAATCTGATTATATTATCAAAACTGTTGAACAAAAATACAAAATTGAAAAAGATGATGAAGAAATTCATCTGCTTTCTGACAAAAGTATCGAAGAACACAAAGCCAAAAACTACAATTATTTACATATCGGTAGTGTTCAAGTTGGTATGAAACCCCTTACTAGAGAATCTCTAGATGTTGTAGTTCTTTTCTGTTTAAGGGACAAAAGACACAATCGTTTTCAAGACTCTCTCTTAGGTACTGTTGAATCTAGCCTAAGTCATGGTCCAATATTCTTCAACTGCTTTCCGGATTTAACTGTAAGTCTGGATGACAAAAATATTCTCGATGTTTTGTATCTAAATGTCAAATTACATGGGTATGATATGAAGGAAGGATCTATACCCATTACCCTGATCTATAGAATTCAATATAAGGTTATGAACTCCATTAGGTCCAATTTCCTTAAAACCAATTGTGACAAACACGGAGAAACAACTTTGTTTCTGACCGACAATAGTAAGGCCAATATTATTGTGCCCAAGACTATTCAGTGGAGTGATATCACACTCCCAGACAAATGGGTCTTAGAAAAGGCAACTCCAGCCTTACCCAGGATAACCCCAGAATTTCAAGATTTAATTCAACATCAAACAGGTCAAGTAGACTTAGTATTCGATAGGCGAAATTCTTTCTCTCTTTCTAGATCTGTTAGTTCCACTAATGATTTTCAATCAGCCTTATCTAGGAGATCTTTTTCAGCCTCTAGATCTATTCCTAGATCCATCCATATGAATCAATCTGAACCTTCCCATGAAGGATCAACAATTCATTTACAAGGGTTTGAAACCACAATCCCTGTTAGAACTTCATACCAAAGGAATCAGGAAGACCAAAGAACCATTCAATCTCCAACCTATTCCTCCCTTAATGAACCTTATGATATTAATATAATATCATTTGAGTTTGTTATTGATAAAGAATCTCTTAGAAAAGATATGAAATCTGAAGAATGGTCTTCTCATAGAGAATGGTTTTTCAAACATTATCAAGGATCTAAAAGGAAGGAAATCCAAGAAAAATTCTATCAATTCCTTGAACGTGTCCAAACCAATATCCCTTTCTTTGACTGGTTCAATGCCTATGCCATTAAACATAAGATCAAATACCCTTTCAAAGACAAGCTTATAGGACGAAAATTTTTAAGTGACATTACAAAATGGCAATTAAGAGAGAGACAAGTTATCCAATCTGACCTTCCACCCAAAGCACCCTTTGCTCTCACGAATAAAGGAAAAGAGAATGATGTGGAAGGAATTCATGATGAATTCCTTGAAAATATCAATAGAAATCAATCTATAAATATGATAGGGCAATTTACTTTACCTAGTGCTAAGAAACTCGGACCCAAACCAAACCACTATTATGGTCCTCCTAAGCTTCATTATAGGAAAATTTGCAATTCCAATGATCAATTAGCTAATGAAACTCTTGAGAATTATGACTCTCATAAAAAGAGTAAAACTAAAATTATTTGCTACACTTGTGGTAAACCTGGTCATAAGTATAGATTTTGTAGGATAGAAAGAAAAATTAAAACCTTTTACCTCAATCAAATTCAAAAAGATATTAACAATTTGTTAATAAATTCTTTTCAAGAAAATATAACTATCAATGAATCTTCTCAAAACAAGAATCAGATTCATGATGATAATCTATCTGAATCTTCTAATCAGGTTAATGTTTTAACTAAGGAACAAAATCTCCTTTTTAAAGCCATTAATGCCATACCTGATCCTCAAGAGAAAATGAAATATCTTGAAAAACTAAATTTTTCTAAGAATTCTTTAGTTTCTAACAAGCTCAGTCTCAAAGAGAAATTTAGTACCAAATCTGTTACCATTCAAGATCTCCAATTTGAAATCAATAATTTGAAAAAGGAGATTAAAAATTTGAAACAAAACCAATCTGAAGCTGAGGCTTCAACCTCCAAAAAAGATGATAACCCCTTTCAATTAAACATAGTTGACGACTTTTCAGGATTAATCAATTATGTTAAAATTCAAAAGTTTTATATTAACATCAAAATTCTAGTAGGAGAATTTGTCCTTGAAACTACAGCTCTCTTTGACACTGGAGCTGACTCAAACTGTATCTTAGAAGGGTTAATTCCCACTAAGTATTTTGAGAAAACTACAGAACAACTTAGTACTGCTAATGGTTCTAAGTTAAAAATCAATTACAAATTGTCTTCGGCTATAATTGAAAACCATGGCCTTAGGATAGAAACATCTTTCCTCTTGGTTAAAAATCTTAGGAACAAAGTGATTTTAGGAACGCCATTTATCAGATTGCTTTTTCCTTACCAGACCACTGAAGATGGGATTATTACTCAACATTTGGGTCAATCTATTATTTTCAAATTTTTGAAAAAACCCATCATCAGAGATTTAAATCTAATTTCCTATAAAGAAAATCAAATCCATTTTCTTAAAGATGAAATTTCTTTTAAAAATATAGAAAATCAATTACAACAATCCGGTACTCAACAAAAAATCAAATATCTTTTGGAACAAATTCAAACTTCCATTTGTTCAGATTTGTTCAGATTTACCTAATATCTTCACTTTCTCTCTCTAGGTTTTCATTTCTCTCTTTCTCCTTCTCTCTCTAAAACTTGAAGAAATGAAAATATGGTGGTAGAAAGAAGGGGGCTGATCGATTTTAGGGAGTATAAGGGAGGGATATGTTTGGCATTTTTAAATTTGTACTCCAAATGTTAATTAAATTAAGTTTTGTAATCCAAATTTTATAAAATATGATTATGTAATCCAAAAATTATGAAATTTAATTAGATAATTAGGAAATATCTGAATTTGATTAATAAAATTTTTACCCATCATAAAATAATATTTCTACCTAGAGTTATTATTTTTTTTACTGATTAAAAATACAATCACGTAATTAAAACGTTACGCGATTAAACTGACGTCTGCGAAATCAACAGGACAGTAATAAAAATAATACCTTCACACAAATCGTCAACTTTTGACGAGCAGTAAAATTTTCAAATAACGAATATTTTTGGGTCAAAAACAGACTTTTCGGACGGTAAAAACATTAACCAGGTTATTAAAACAACGTCTGTTTTCTGTCAGAATTAAAATTTGAAATTATTGCCACTAACTAAATAAAATATTTAGAAATTAACCGTGAAGTCCATTTCCAAAAATTACGAACTTTTATAAATTTATGAAAATGCTCCTATACCATATATTACTAACAGCACACAATTTACATACAAACGAGAAACGAAAATTAGGGTTGTAACATTACTACCACCCTTAAAATAATTTCGTCCTCGAAATTACTTACCCTGAAATAACTCAGGATACTGCTCCCTCATTTTGGCTTCTAATTCCCATGTCGCATCTCCCGTCGTCTGATTCCATATCACCTTCACAAGTGGAATCTGGTTTCCTCTTAATTGCTTCACTTTCCAATCCTCCACTCTCACTGGAGTAGCCTCATAAGTTAGATTATCCTACAGCTGAATTACATCCGACTCAATAACATGCGATGGGTCTGGAATATACTTCCTTAACTGCGACACATGAAAGACATCATGAATATTGGACAACAATGGCGGCAATACAACTTGGTACGCCGTCGAACTAACACGACGGATTATCAGATATGGCCCAATGAACTTAGGAGTAAGTTTCTTGGACTTAATTGCTCTCCCTACCCCGATGGTAGGTGTAACTCTGAGGAATACATGATCACCTTCCTCAAATTCCAATGGTCTTCTTCTCTTGTCGGTATAGCTCTTCTGTCTACTTTGCGCTGTCTTCATTTTGTCTTGTATTTGACGAACTTTTTCAGTTGTCTCTTGTACTAATTCAGGACCTACAATTATACTTTCTCCGTCCTTATACCAACACAGAGGTGTCTGGCACCTTCGTCCATACAATGCTTCATAGGGTGCCATCCCTATGCTCGAATGAAAACTATTATTATAAGTGAATTCTACCAATGGTAATAAATCGTCCCAACTCCCGTAGTTATCCAACACACAGGCCCTCAACAAATCTTCTAGTGATTGAATCGTTCTCTCCGTCTGTCCATCTGTTTGAGGATGATAAACAGAACTCATTCTCAACTTTGTTCCCAAAGCTTGATGTAAACTTTTCCAGAAATGTGACGTAAACTTTGGATCCCTATCAGAAACTATGCTTGAAGGCATACCATTGAGTCAAACGATTTCTGCAATATACAACTTCGTCAACTGTTCCACATTGTAATTGGCTTTTATAGGTAAGAAATGTGCTGATTTGGTTAATCTATCCACAATTACCCATATCGAATCATATTTCTTTTGAGTTCTCGGCAATCCTACAACAAAATCCATTGCAATGCTATCCCACTTCCACTCTGGTACATCCAAGGACTGAAGCATCCCACCGGGTTTCTGGTGTTCCACCTTCACTTTCTGGCATGTTAGACACGATACCACATACTCTGCCACTTGCTTCTTCATGCCTGGCCACCATAACATCTTCTTTAAATCTTGATACATCTTTGTTGCACCAGGATGGATGCTTAACTTGCTCTTGTGTGATTCGTACAATATCACCCTTCTCATGTCAGTGTTGTCTAGTACCCAAACTCGTCCATTACATCTTATAATTCCATCTGATCCCACACTGAATTCCTTTGTTTCATCTTGACTCATCAATTTCTTTTTTTCTTGCAACAACTTATCTGATCCTTGTTGTTCTCGAATCCATTCCATCAACTCACTTGAAATCCTGAGCATTCCAAAACTAATCCTTCCTCGTGAAAATCAACATCCAATGTTAAATCTCGGAATGCTTCTAGCATTTCCATCTCTTTGATCATCATCGTCGAAACATGAACATTTTTCCTGCTCAAAGCATCAGCTACAACATTCGCCTTTCCTGGGTGATACTGCAGTGAAAAATCATAATCCTTCAAAAATTTCATCCACCTCCTCTGCCTCATATTCAATTCCTTCTGATCAAATAAATAATTCAAACTTTTGTGGTCACTGAAAACATCAAACCTTACTCCATACAGATAATGTCTCCAAATTTTCAGTGCAAATACCACGACAACTAATTCCAAATCATGCGTTGGATAATTCCTCTCGTGATTCTTCAACTGTCGGGATGCATAAGCCACCATCTTCCGTTCTTGCATAAGCACACATCCCAAGCCTTGATAAGAAGCATTGCAATACACATCATACGGCTCACCAGGTTGAGGAAGAATCAAAATTGGCGACGTGGTCAACTTTTCCTTTAGTAACCGAAAACTTTCTTCACACCTATCAGTCCAGGAAAAAGGCTGGTTCTTCCGAGTAAGTTGAGTTAATGGTGCCACAATCTTTGCAAATCCTTCGATAAACCTTCTGTAATATCTTGCTAACCCTACAAAACTACGAACTTTCGAAACTGTCTTCGGCTGTTCACAAGCTAATATTGTTTCCACCTTTGCAGGATCTACAGAGATACCTTCTCTTGTAATTACATGCCCTAAGAATTTTACTTCCCCCAACCAGAACTCACACTTAGACTTATTTGCATATAGTTGCTTTTCTCGCAGAACTCCCAACACTTGCCGTAGATGTTCCTCATGATCTACATGACTCTTAGAGTATATGAGAATGTCATCGATAAACACGACAACAAATTTATCCAAAAAGGAATGGAAAATTCGATTCATATAATCCATAAAATAGCAGGTGCATTAGTTATTCCAAAAGGCATCACCAAGTACTCAAAATGACCATAACGTGTTCTAAATGCTATCTTGGGTACATCCTCAGTCTTCACCCGTATCTGATGGTAACCACTCTTCAAATCAATCTTCGAGAAAATAGTAGCTCCTTGCAATTGATCCATTAAATCATCAATCCGCGGTAAGGGATATCGGTTCTTAATTATTACCTTATTCAACTGTCGATAATCCACACACAATCTCGAACGTCCATCCTTCTTCTTTACCAATAACACTGGCGCTCCCCAAGGAGAGACACTGGGTCTAATGAACTGCTTAGTTGTTAACTCCTTTAGCTGAGTTTTTAATTCAGCTAGCTCCGTTGGCGACATTCTATAAAGAGCGATAGAAATTGGTCTGGTTCCCGGAATAAAATCAATGGAAAACTCCAATTCTCTAACTGGCGGTAACCCCAGAACATCATCGGGAAACACATCAAGAAAGTCTCTTACTACAAGTATACTACTCAAGTCCACCTCTGCTTTGACCTCCACATTAGAAAATGACAAGTCATCGAGTCCCAGTGTACTTCTTTTTAGAGAAGTTCCCTCTTGAATAGACGATAGAAATATGGAGAATCCAGGGTCAGGAAAAAACTATCGTCCTATGGCCACAATCCAACAAGATATGATTGGCAGACAACCAATCCATCCCGAGAATAGCATCTTCTTGTTTCAGAGGCAAACAATCAAGTTGATGTAACGACCCGTTTTCCGGAACGCTACTAAGCCAGTATCTTGACAACAGTTTACATATTTCTGAAAGGCGAAATACTCTGCCTTGCACGTTTTCCAAAAATGTGGTTCTATTTTTTTTCAAAACTTCTTTTTCAAAATGGCTGTCAAAGTATTGCAGCGACTTTAGAAACATGGCAGAATTATTTAGAGACACCACATAACCACATTCAATTATTACGTCAACTCACACATAACAGCATGTGCCTAGAAACATAATCGACATTTATTACAATACAGAAATAAATTCAAGCGTCCTATAGCTGGTCGACACAACAAACTCCTCGCAAGACTACTAGTAGGTTCCGCAACCACAACACAAGTGGAAAGCTAAACAACCATCCCCAGCTGCTCCTCCTTGCAGTTCCAAATCCTCTGCTTGCTCCGCCATCTGGGTTACAATCATTAATTGACAGAACCACTGGCAAGGGTCAACTTCTTAAAATAAAGAGTCTGTTACACTTATTCGACAATGGCAACAAAGCATATAACAATGCAACATGTTATAGGAAATAGAAAATCATAGCAATAAGCAACAACAATGTATATCATTCACAGAGCGTGACTCAACTCTCTCACTCTAGACTTGACTCGACTCACGACTCATTTTCTCTCGACTCGACAATTATTCCGGAAAGCAGACGCAGATCCATCAACTGACATACCAGCCGTAGCCTTGGGATCTTTCGCTTCTCCCTAGGTAAGCAGTCCCGGTCCCTACGCTGCGACGCCTAGTCAATCTCCCGTAAACAAAAGGGGACCTAGCACCCTCAGTTATCCGGGTCACAGCTCAAAAACGTCACGACGACTCGCCTAGCTCTCTCACTCGATGAACAGCTCGCCGCTTACGATAGTCAATGAGTGACACATAAAATTACTTGACCGCATATCAAATAAAGAGAGCATGCTTAACATGAAGAAAACGTAATTCGACATTTAAGCAATAAAAACATTCTGCATGAAGAAACGCAATTCAACAGCAACACGCGATTCGCAGCATATATTCAATCTCATATCAAATAATGCATAACTCAAACATATCATCACATTACATGCTTGACACGCAAATCAAGGAATCCAACCCTCTGCAACTCGATGGAGATGACAGAGAGGTACACAAATGTGGGGGGTTGGGTTCAGGAGACCAACCACAAAGTTTTCACCCACGAATGACTCGGAATATGTTCGACTGCATGACAACAATAAACGAAGGGGTTCGAAGACCCTAACTTCGAACTCGTAGAGTTCTCAGACTTCTTCGTATTTAAATAAAGCAATTTAAACAACAAAACAATAGCTTAAGCATATCCAAAGTTGTCCTTACACAGGGACATAAAAATGAATCCTAAATGTCTAGAAGTGCCCTTACCGAACTCCAAGCTGCACGTCCACGTGTTCCTCGATCCTACGCCGCATGATCTCAGATTTACTCAAAGCCTAACAAAATAAATAACTTAGCACAATTCTTAGCTAACTTAAGCTCTTAAGCCTAACCCTTTTCCTAACCAAAAATTCATTCAAACATTTAATTCCTAGCTACTTGAAAATAAATAAGGTTTTAAAATCAAAATACTTTTTGAAAGATAACTTATCACATAACAATTTATAAACCTTAACTTATTTGAAAAGTAAAGTTTTTGAAACCAAAAAGCTTCCTTGAACCTCAAGGTAAAGATCATGCAAGAAATCATAAATTTTAAAACCTAGACACATATTCATACAAGCATTTTCACAATTAACAAACCACTATTTCCTTTCTTACTCCCTTTTTAGGCCTCTCGGCCACATCTATTCCCATAACCATCTAATTGTAGTATTCAAGGCAAGAGACCTTGGTCGTCTCACGAGAACCTCTAACACCAAAATTACCAAATTCAGGAAGTAAAAAAATCAACAATAACGAAAAGGGGGGGGGTTTTGTGAAAACAGTTTCTGTTGAGAGAATTATCAGATTAGAGAGACAATTGATTCACCGGTTTCCGGGTGCTCGTCTTGGATTTATCACAGGTTCTAAACAACAACAATCCATTCAATTTCAAATTCACAGTTGACATAAACTAACTAAACAAGCGTTAATCAGTTTATACAAATTCACACCGTTTCAAGCAAGCGCCAAAACAGCGGGTTCAATCGGTCACGGGAGCGGACAAGCGCGTGTAAAAACGCAACCAATATCATAACAGAATTCTAACCAACCCTCTATCAATTTCTACTTGAATCAATTAATTTAAGCAGTCAACTAATTCGAAATAATAAAAGTTACGAAACAGATGCATATAATCAAGCGTTCATACACAACTGAATCGCATTTCACAATGAAGACAGAACAATTAACTAAGCAGAAAACGAACTGAATAGATTGCATACATTCGAACCAAATTCGAAATTGATAGAGATGGAATTAAAGAAATTAAAACAAAATTGTATTAAACATTAGGCACCGAACCTCAAAATCTGTAACGACAACCTTTCACCGATGAATCAACTTAGGAGCTTAGGCTTCCATGGCGGCTAGGGCACAATTGTAAAAATAAAATGTCTGATACCATAAAATGGTTTATTAGTCCTTTTTTAAGTCTCAGCTCAAAGAACAACCTAAATCCCTTAACGGGTTATAAGATAAAAGCCCGATAAACGACCAAAATTAGGCCCAAAACCCGTTTTACATTTTACTGCGTCCGTAATTCACAGTTTTGACATTGAAGACAACAGAATTGGGTTTCGAGCCCAACAGAATAATTGTAGCTCTATTCCTCAGCTTTCAAACGCATGCTCGCATGCCTCAATCGGATAACTGTAACCAAAGTTATGGCCTGAAGAGTAGACAGGGGTCAATATGCAGAAAACACAAAAGTTAATCAATAAATTACTATACTGCTCAATTAAGACCCAAAGTCTAGAAATGTGCTAAGACTTAGATATTAGGTACAGAACACAATTAAAAACACCAAATACAAAGCTATAAAGAGTACATTCAAATGCACTGATCAAATTCCCCCACACTTAAGCTTTTGCATTCCGGGCAAAACACACAAAACAAAGCAAAGATGCATTTCCAATGAATCCCAAGGATACAAAGTGGCAAGCAAAATGCTCATTCAAGGTTTCAAGGACTCATGGCAATCATGAACAACATCTAATTACCTTCAAAGCAACCAAGAGGATAGAATAACCAAAGAGTGCATCAAAAGTGATAGAATCCTCACAAGAAAGCATTTCTCTAGGCTAGTGTTTACACTCAAAGTACATCATGGAAGCTAGCACTACCATAGGCTTGACAAGACTCTAACATCCACACTTGAAAATCATGCACACAAAGATCAAAAGGTCTTTATTAAGGTTATAATGGGGCCAAGGTCAAGGTGGGATAATTGAAAGGGGAACTAGGCTATAAAATCAAAGGGGATAGAGGAGCAATGGAAAACAATTACCAAATAATCATGGGGGGACAATTCAACCACAATTCAATCCATTATTTTTTTTCGAAATTGATATGCTCCACTACTCTTTTGCTTTTTTTTTCAATGAAGCAATGAAGCACAACAATACATATTTTTTTTTTTACAACCACAATTCTGAGCCCCCCACACTTTGCAAATTTATTCTCATTTTTTTTCAAAGCTCCTTAATCCCCTAAGATTGGGTCATAACATTTTTTTTCACTTTTAGGCTTGTAATGAGCTATATAACAAAGAATGGGATAAATAGGCTCAAAGGGGCTAAACAAAGGGATAGTTGCAAGGCAGGCTTATTTGGCTAGTGGCTAAAAAGAACAAAAATTGCCTAGATCATTTCAATGCATGCATGTGAACAAGAGTTTCCACAAGAGTCAAGTCAAGTTCTAGAGTAACCAACAATCATGAGTGAAATCACTCAAGAAAGAAAGATAATGGCAAAATGTATTCCATCCATTATAAGGCCCAAAACTCACCAAGGAAAATATCTATCACAAAAGATGCACAATTTAATATTCCAAACCAACTTATCACACTAAGAATGCAAGGAAGTCATCCATATCATGCCACAAGACCTATAGTCCTAGAATAGTGAAATCACTCCCCACTCATACAAACCAAGAAACCCAATGAAAATGCATGCAATTATTTTTAATTTTTTTTAACAAATTACTCAAAACAAAATCAAAAACAAAACTACTAAGCTACTAAAAGACACCCCCCACACTTAAATCATACATTGTCCTCAATGAAAACAACAAGCATAAAACAAGAGTAAGGAGGAGGGACTCCCTGGTCAAACTGCAGTGTAGGTGGGATGTTCCAATGAGAGTTCTTCTATGGGTGCATCTTCAAATGCGAAACTCTCATGGAATACTTTGAGGCGTTGTCCATTGACTTTGAAAATTTTGTTTGTCGCCTCACTTTTAACTTCAACTGCACCATGAGGAAAAACATTAGTAATAACAAACGGGCCAATCCACTTGGATCTAAGTTTCCCGGCCATAATTTTCAGCCGGGAGTTGAACAACAAGACTTTTTGCCCAATGGAGAACTCCTTCCTAGAAATCATCTTGTCATGGAAGTGCTTAGTTTTCTCCTTATAAATTCTGGATTCTCATAGGCTTCTAGCCTAAGCTCCTCAAGTTGTTGCAATTGAAGCTTTCTCTCTTTACCTGCTTTTTCCAGTTCAAGATTACAACCTTTTACCGCCCAATAAGCACGGTGCTCTATCTCCACCGGGAGGTGGCATGCCTTACCAAACACAAGTCTAAAGGGAGACATCCCTATTGGTGTTTTGTAAGCTGTTCTGTGAGCCCAAAGAGCCTCTTCTAGCCTGCGGCTCCAGTCCTTCCTGCTTGGTTGCACCATCTTTTCTAGAATTTGTTTAATTTCTCTGTTTGAAATCTCAGCTTGCCCATTAGTTTGGGGGTGGTAAGGTGTAGAAACCCTATGCACCACCCCATACTTCCGAAGCAAAGCTTCCATGGTGCGATTACAGAAATGAGAACCTTGGTCACTTATGATGGCTCTTGGAATACCAAACCTGCAAAAAATTTGGGACCTGACAAAATCCACAACAACTTTAGAATCATTAGTACGAGTGGCTTTTGCCTCCACCCATTTGGAAACATAATCAACAGCAAGCAGGATATAAGTAAAACCAAAAGAAACAGGAAAGGGGCCCATGAAATCAATCCCCCAAACATCAAATACCTCACAAAAAAGCATGGGCTGCTGAGGCATTTCACTCCTGCGAGTGATTGCCGTCCCAGCCCTTTGACACTGTTCACAAGTGCGGAAAGTCTCAAATGCATCTTTAAAAATGGTGGGCCAATAGAAACCCGAGTCTAAGACTTTTCTCGCTGTCCGCTGAGGACCAAAGTGTCCACCTACCTGAGAAGTATAACAGAATTGAAGAATGGATGGAACCTCATGGTAAGGTACACATCGCCTAATCACCTGGTCACTACCAAACTTCCACAAATAGGGATTATCCCACACAAAATATTTTGCATCACTTTTGAGTTTATGTACCTGTGACTTAGATGCATGTGGGGGTAAGGCTCCACCCACAAGATAATTAACTATATCAGCATACCAAAGAGATACCTCACGCACCGCATTTAGCCGCTCATCGAGAAAGTCATCATGGAGTGGGAGGGAATCCTCAGCCCTCTCTATCCTGCTTAAGTGGTCAGCCACTAAGTTCTCTTCTCCGCTCTTATCTTTAATCTCCAAATCAAATTCTTGGAGGAGCAACATCCACCTTATCAATCTTGGCTTTGCCTCTGGTTTCTTTAAAAGAAATTTCAAAGCTGCATGGTCAGTAAAAACAACCACCTTGGAACTAAGCAAATATGATCGGAACTTATCAAGAGCAAATACAATTGCCAAAAGCTCCTTTTCTGTGGTGGTGTAGTTAATTTGTGCAGCATCTAAAGTCCTAGAAGCATAATAAATAACATGGGCAGCCTTGTCAACTCTTTGTGCTAGAACTGCCCCCAATGCATAATTAGATGCATCACACATGATTTCAAAGGGGATGGTCCAATCAGGTGGCTGAATGATGGGAGTAGAAGTCAAGGACTTCTTGATACAATCAAAGGCCTGCTTGCATTTATCATCAAATGTAAAGCTAACATCCTTTGCAAAGAAGTTTGTCAATGGAAGAAGCGATCTTCTTTGAAATCCTTGATAAAGCGCATGTAAAAACCTGCATGACCAAGAAATGAACGAATCTGGCGAATGCAAGATGGGTAAGGCAAACTAGAAATCACTTCAAACTTGGCAGGATCTACTTGCATTCCTTTTTCAGAGATCACATGCCCTAAAACAATACCCTGTCCTACCATAAAATGGCATTTTTCATAATTCAGAACAAGGTTAGTTTCAATGCATCTCTGCAAAACTCTATCCAAACTACTCAAACATGAATCAAATCAAGGACCATAAACAAAGAAATCATCCATAAACACTTCTATGCAATTTTCTATCAAATCAGCAAAAATACTAATCATGCAAATTTGGAAAGTCCTGTGTGCATTGCATAGGCCAAAAGGCATCCTCCTATAGGCAAAAGTGCCAAAAGGGCAAGTGAATGTGGTCTTTTCTTGGTCCTCTGGTGCAATATGGATCTGAAAGTAACCTGAAAAACCATCAAGAAAACAATAATGTGACTTACCAGCCAACCGTTCAAGCATCTGATCAATGAACGGCAAAGGAAAGTGATCCTTTCTGGTTGCCTGGTTAAGTCTCATGTAATCAATACACACTCTCCAGCTATTCTGAACCCTTATGGGGATGAGTTCATTATTTTCATTCCTCACCACTGTGAGACCACTCTTTTTTGGAACCACTTGGACTGGGCTTACCCATTGTCTATCAGAAATTGGGTATATGATGCCAGCCTGTAGGAGTTTGGTCACCTCCTTTTTCACAACATCTAAGATTAATGGGTCAAGCCACCTCTGGGGCTGCCTAACAGATTTCGCCCCATCCTCAAGTAAAATCCTGTGCATACACATGGATGGGCTAATACCAGGAATATCAGCTAAGGTCCATCCGATGGCCTTTTTGTATTTTTTTAGCATCTGCAACAGCTTCTCTTCCTGCTCAGAATCAAGGTTAGCTGCAATAATAACAGGTAAATCACCACTCCCCTCTAAATATGCATATTTTAACTCTTTGGGGAGTGGCTTAAGCTCTAGAACCGGTGGTTTTTCAATAGAGGGCAGAATCTTAGTAGCAGAAGCTACATCTGAAACAAAGCCTATGTCATTGGGGACATTAGGCAAAGTGTCAACTCGCAAAAACCTCAACTTCAAAGACAAGTATGAGTGTTAGTGCAACAATCACAAGTAACATGTCGACAAGAAATCGGCCATGAAGGAAAATCTGCGATAACAACATCAGAATAAACATCATCAACCAAATCAGCGAGCAATTCAATATGAAAAAGGGAATGCTCTTCCATGGGGTGTTTCATAGCATCAAAGATATTAAATTTTACAACGCTATCACCAAATTCCATGGAAAGAGTCCCAGTACCAACATCAATTTTTGCCTTTGCAGTTTTCAAGAATGGCCTGCCCAAAATGATGGGTGACCTGCTGGACTTAGTCTCTGCTTCCATATCCAGAATATAAAAATCTGCAGGGAAAATAAGGTCATCAACTTTAATAAGAACATCCTCAACCAGTCCAGCAGGCCGAGCACTGCTTCTATTTGCAAGCTGAATGGTAACACCTGTTTCCTACAAAGGTCCAAGAGCAAGAGAGTTAAAAACAGATGTAGGCATTACATTGATTGAAGCTCCTAGATCTAACATGGCATCATCAAACTGATTGTTGCCTATGGTGCATGGAATGGCAAAAGTCCCTGGATCCTTGCACTTTTGGGGCATAGATTGGAAGAGGGCTGAAACATTATGCCCCATGTTTATCTTTTCATTCCCTTTCTGCCTCCTCTTATGTGTACACAACTCTTTCAGAAACTTGGCATATCTTGAAATCTGCTTGATTGCCTCAAGAAGGGGAATGTTCACTTCCACCTTCCTAAAAGTATCCAAGATCTCCTTATCCCTCTCTCCCTCATCTTGTTTTTTTGTACTACTGCTCTATGAGGGAAAGGGAGGGGCACTTCTTGTTCATCAGAAATATGCTCAGGTGCCTTATTATTTTTCAAAACAATGGTTTCAGGCACCTTGGGGTGTCAACAGCTTTCCTAGATCTCAATGTGATGGCACTAACATTGGGGTTTGGTGCATTCGGATTGACCCTTTGCTTGGTGGCCGTTGGTTTGCCCCCCGGGCTTGCATCTGATTAATTGTGGTAGCCATCTGTCCCATCTGTGTGTGCAAATTTTGAATTGAGGCATATGTTCTCTGTTGGAACTGGAGGTTTTGGGCAGCCATCTGTTTAACTAGATCCTCTAATGAAGGTTCAGGCCTGACAGCAGCTTGCGGTGGATTATTTTGCTGCCTGGGCTGTTGTTGTGCAGCTTGATTTCCCCATCTAAGGTTAGGATGGTTCCTCTAGTTTGGGTGGTACCTGTTAGAGGACAAATCAACGTTGGCTTGAGGGTTAAAGATGTTAGCCGCATATGCTTGAGGGGTGTCAGCATTAGGGTCCTCTTGCAGTGTAGGACATGCATCTGTGGAGTGCTCTGCAGAGGTGCAAATACCGCAAACCCTTGCTGTCTGACCTGTTGCCAATTTTTTAACCAAAGCTGTGAGTTCTTCCAACCTGTTTTCCAAGTTCTTCTCACTAGTAGCCTGTATCTTATTCACTCCCCTTGTTAGAACTACAGAATTGCTTCTGGTTGTGAATTGTTGGGAGTTAATGGACATATTTTCTATTAAAGATCTTGCATCTGTTGGAGTTTTGTCTACAAGTGCCCCTCCACTAGCAGCATCCATAATATTTCTGTCCATGGGCAATAAACCCTCGTAGAAATCTTGGATGAGTAGTGCTCGGAGATTTGATGATGAGGGCGGCTTGCACACAACTTCTTAAATCTCTCCCGATATTCATGTAAAGACTCGGTGGGGTTCTGCACGATGCCACATATCTCTTTTACGATTGAAGCGACCGACGGGCCGGAAAGAACTTCTCTAGGAACAACTTTTTCAAGGCATTCCAATTTTCAACGTAACCTGGTTGAAGGTAATACAACCAATCCTTGGCTGCATCTTGGAGTGAGAAGGGAAGGCCCTCAGTTTATTGTGCTCCTCTGGAATTCCTTGGGGCTTCATGGTCGAGCACACAATGTGGAACTCCTTAAGATGTTTGTGTGGATCATCACCTGCAAGACCACTAAACTTTGGCAATAAGTGTATTAAACCAGATTTTAATTCAAAAGGAACAGCCACTTCGGGATAATTAATACACAGAGCATTGTAAGTAACATCAGGTGCAGCAAGTTCCCTAAGTGTTCTATCAGCCGTGTTAACAGAATCAGAATCAAAATCAGAATCAGAATCAAATAGATTATGACTAAAGATGCTGTCACTATCACTACCACTAACTTCTATATGATCCCCAAGTCTATGATGCAATGTTCTCTCAATTTCAGGGTCAAAAGGATGCAAGTTAACAGTATTGGACCTGGTCATGCACTGTATGTAGCAAGGAATAGGAAAATGCAACAATTCCAGAAATACCAACTATGTCCCTACACTAAAATGAATGCAAAAAATGGAAAACGACTAAAATCTAACCAAAAAATTATAAAAATACCACGAAAAATCTAAGTAAATCAAAAGAAAGATATGCAAATTTTTTTGGATGTTTTCGGAGATATGAAAAATTAAAAAAATTAATTAAAAATAGAAAACAAGGGAATTTGGGATTTTGAGCCCGTTGTCCCATAAGTAGTCCTTACTTGGGGACTATTGATCCTGGATTTTTTCCGGATTTTTCAGCTGTGGTTTCGGAGCAATCTGACGAGATTGCCCGAAAACTGATTTTTTTATTATTTTCGCCTACAAACCCTAGAATCGCTCTCGGCGCCTCTGACAACGTAACAAGACACGGAAACACAACAAGAACAAAGCAAGAAACGTCAGTAATTAGTGGGTCTTGAGGTTGGTAATCTCTAATTAGAGATCCCCGGCAACGGCGCCAATTTGATCAGCGGTCGTACGCGGGTCAAAATAATTAAAAGATTTACTTATAGTATTCAAGGCAAGAGACCTTGGTCGTCTCACGAGAACCTCTAACACCAAAATTACCAAATTCAGGAAGTACAAAAATCAACAATAACGAAAGGGGTTTTGTGAAACGAGTCTGTTGAGAGAATTACCAGATTAGAGAGACAATTGATTCACCGGTTTCCGGGTGCTCGTCTTGGATTTATCACAGGTTCTAAATAACAACAATCCATTCAATTTCAAATTCACAGTTGACATAAACTAACTAAACAAGCGTTAATCAGTTTATACGAATTCACACCGTTTCAAGCAAGCGCCAAAACAGCGGGTTCAATCGGTCACGGGAGCGGACAAGCGCGTGTAAAAACGCAACCAATATCATAACAGAATTCTAATCAACCCTCTATCAATTTCCACTTGAATCAATTAATTTAAGCAGTCAACTAATTCAAAATAATAAAAGTTACGAAACAGATGCATATAATCAAGCGTTCATACACAACTGAATCGCATTTCACAATGAAGACAGAACAATTAACTAAGCAGAAAACGAACTGAATAGATTGCATACATTCGAACCAAATTCGAAATTGATAGAGATGGAATTAAAGAAATTAAAACAAAATTGTATTAAACATTAGGCACCGAACCTCAAAATCTGTAACGACAACATTTCACCGATGAATCAACTTAGGAGCTTAGGCTTCCATGACGGCTAGGGCACAACAGTTTTGTAAAAATAAAACGTGTGATACCATAAAATGGCTGATTAGTCCTTTTTTAAGTCTCAGCTTAAAGAACAACCTAAATCCCTTAACGGGTTATAAGATAAAAGCCCGATAAACGACCAAAATTAGGCCCAAAACCCGTTTTACATTTTACTGCGTCCGTAATTCGCAGTTTTGACATTGAATACAACAGAATTGGGTTTCGAGCCCAACAGAAGAATTGTAGCTCTGTTCCTCAGCTTTCCAACGCATGCTAGTATGCCTCAATCGGATAACTATAGCCAAAGTTATGGCCTGTAGAGTAGACATGGGTCAATATGCAGTAAACACAAAAGTTAATCAATAAATTACTATACTGCTCAATTAAGACCCAAAGTCTAGAAATGTGCTAAGACTTAGATATTAGGTACAGAACACAATCAAAAACACCAAATACAAAGCTATAAAGAGTGCATTAAAATGCACTGAACAAGCGGGTAATGAAGTCTAGGAAGCTAAGACCTAGGTTCATTCGACCCTATCAGATTTTGAAGAGAGTAGGCGGGGTAGCATACCTAGTGGCATTACCTTGGTTTCTGTTGAATCTGCATAATGTGTTTCACGTGTCGCAGTTGCGGAAGTATGTACATGACCCAAGTCATTTGATCGAACCGGATACTACTCAACTGAAGGAAAATCTTACCTTTGAGGCACTACCGAAGAGGATTGAGGATCAGAAGTTAAAACAGTTGAAGGGAAAGGAAATCCCACTGGGGAAGGTAACCTGGAGCGAGCGGATGAGAGTACCACAAGGCAATTGGAAAGTAAGATGAGGGAGCTTTACCCGCAGCTGTTCACTACAGGTTAGTGACAATTCCGAGGACGGAATTTTTCCAAGGGGAGGATTGTAACACCCTCAAAATTCACTTTTAGGACTTAGAATTTTTAGTATGTGCTTATGTGTGTTTTTAATGTGTGATTATATGTCTAGAGATGTTTTTGATTGGTTAGGAATTAAATAGGGTCGATACGTGACACAATTGCGCAAAGTGTAATACTTAGAAATGTTGGGGCAAACTTCAACTGAATTTTTTATTGTGTTAGAGCCCGATGTTGGTTATACCTATTAGAGAAAAAATTGTAGGAAATTCTCGTAGCTTTCAAATGCCACCATGAATGCGTCAATTGGACACCTTTAGCTCCAGATATGGCAAAAATAGTAGCCCAGAAATAGAAGAAAGGTGTGAGGCGCCCAGGACTGCAGGCGCCAAGCGCCCAGTGCTGTTATGCTGTCACGAAATTCTACGTTTTGGCTGCATTTTGGGACCAGTTTTATGACTTTTTGGGACCCATTTTGACCTATTCTTGACCCATTTCGTGAGGGTTACATACAAGGACTGATAACCACCCACTAACCCTCGTTTTTAAACCCTTAATCACGTCATTATCATTCCTCAAAGTCATCCCTTTAGAAAAACTGCTATTTTCTCCCTTTCTCTCCATTTTTCTATACATGGAAGTTCTTGCTTGGCACACCACTTGGAATTCCGAAATTGACACCAACACCATTGTCATTCTTCCTTTCTCACTGAAGTAATTAAGGTGTGGTAAGTCTTTCTCATCATATTGATACCATTTGATCACCCTTAGGATTTAAAATTCTGGTTTTCTCATTCCTACACCTTTGTTCTTGTGTTTTTGAAGAAGAAACCTATCAAAGGAGAGACAAAGCTTGGAACCCTCAAGGACACATTAGGGCACACGAAATTCTAAGGTAATCGGGTAAATGGATACATGATTATTGGGCATATAGATATAATTAGGCAATAGGGACGTCCCCTGGTCCCTAGACTTGGCATGGTTGTGCATGACAAGTACCATTGCCATTGTGATGGGAAATTCGTGACTTTGGCACTGTCATGGTATCTTTGAAATGTTTGAGATAGTTGTTTTTATATGAATTATGCTATTTTGGTTAATTCCATGATTACATGCCATGTTATGCAACATGTGATGTTTTGGTCCCTTGACTCCAACGAGATTGTTATGTGATTTGAATGATGTCCCATGACTTGTGTTGTTGTTCCTTGTAACGACCCGTTTTCGAAGCGCTACTAAACTAGGACAACTATAATGCAATAAAGTTTTGTAAAGAGATACTCTTCTAATCTTTTGGAAATTGCGGTAAATTTTTTTCTTTTCATAAACAAAAGTCTTACGTAAAACGCAATCAGAGTATCCACAGCAATTTCGAAACATGGCAAAATTCTAGATGCGAAAGACTATTACAACTAAATATAAACATATACACAACTTCCAAAAGATGGTCAGTTGAAGAGTTTTCCATACAGAAAACAATAAATAGATATGCACAAGCAGGAATACACCTAGAGTATGAAGACCCTACAAGAGTAGTCATACCCCTGAGGTACTCCCGGCAGTTACCCACGCAGGGGACTGCTCCAGAAGTAATAACCTCGACACCTAATCAACAACTACCAAAGAAGTCTAGCAATAACAGACAGACTGGTCACCAACCATAACTATATACAAAATAGATAGACATCATCAACTACATAACTACACAGGGGACTGCTCCAGAAGTAATAACCTCGACACCTAATCAACAACTACCACAGAAGTCTAGCAATAACAGACAGACTGGTCACCAACCATAACTATATACAAAATAGATAGACATCATCAACTACATACCCACGCAGGGGACTGCTCCAGAAGTAATAACCTCGACACCTAATCAACAACTACCACAGAAGTCTAGCAATAACAGACAGACTGGTCACCAACCATAACTATATACAAAATAGATAGACATCATCAACTACATAACTACACAAATCTTCTGGCGGTCCTCTTCCATCTCCTTCATCAGGTCATTCGCATCCTCGTCAGTCCACCTACGTGCAAAATCTCTGACGCACCTCCTGAATATACATCTAGGTCAAAGTGGGGCTAAACTCCAGAATGAGGAACTCTCCATGCTCGGGAAGTCAAAGACCACCTCCGACAATGTCGTTGTCGCCGGAATCCTCACCACGTCCATCAGCGTCTGGGTTACCATCATCAATTGAAGGAACCACTAGCAAGGGTCAACTTCTTAAATACACAAATATAATATAAGACAGCATAAGATAACACACAATTCAGAAAGAATGCACCAATGCTTGCAAATGCAACTACATGCCCCCAACAATACTAAATCTCCATTCCGGCAATATTCAGATCTAGGACCGTCCTAACAACACTGAATCCCCATTCTGGCACTATTCAGGTCTAGGAACACTCTAACGACACTGAAACCCCATTCTGGCACTATTCAGGTCTGGGATTGTCCCACTACAGGCTATAATGATACTGAATCCCCATTCCGGCACTATCCTGATCGAAGTCACCTTCATGCATGCCAATGCACTTCACCAACTCCAATGACATATCAATACACATGATATTTCACATGGCATAATTAAATAAATATTCAATTATCCAATAACAACTCCACAACATATATCTTAACACAATTTAAGCATACATGCAAACATGTCACGTCATCAAATTTAAGCTCACAACAAATTCAGTTTCAGCCACCATTCCACAACCACAACAATTCACATAACAATCATCATCATCACAGATAAGCAGCAAGTCGTCCCTTTCCGACTCGGTGGAGGTAACAAAGAGGTAATCAAATAAGTGTGGGGGGTTGTGGACAACAGCCAACCACTTGCAAACAAGCCCATTAAATAATCAGTATAAATAAAATTTTAGGAACTAAAAGTCGAAGGGGTACGAGACCCTCACTTCGAACCCTGAGGTTCTCAGACTTCTTCGCATTTCGACGGAAAATAATTATTAAACCTATCCATATCTAAGAGTTGCCCTTACCGAAACTCCAAGCCACGCGTGTCCACGTACTCCTCGATCCTCGATCCCATGTCACACGAACTTGGAATCTACGAGCCCTAACACCACAGTGAAACTTAGCACAATCTAGACATAAATCTAATTTCTAATCTCCTAGGCAAGGTTTCAATCCTAGCCCCTAGGCTCTCAAAGCCCAAAACCCCTTACTAACCAATCACTTATACTAAAAATACACACTTTAAAATATTTGTTTTAAGAAATTACATACACTTGAAAAATTAATCAAATAATTAAAAGAATAAGGTTTTAAAAACTAAAACTCAATTTCTTTCCAAACTTAAAACATGGGACAATACCACAATCAAATTCATTTTCTCAAAAAGCTTAATCAAGGCTCCACTTGGCTTTTGGGATTACAAGAATCCATTTTGCCTTAAGTGTTTCATTGCCTTAAATCACCAAAACAACTTTCAAACTAATCAAACCATTTCTAAATCTTTCCAAACTTACTCAACAACCCAATATACTTAATTAAAGCTAAGAACACACGAAATTATTTTTCTTCCCCACACTTGTGGAGCTCTAGGCCACACCCTTCTCTTCTTAAAAAAAATTTGCAAAACTTTCAATTTATTAAAACTTACACACACTTGAAGAATTAATAACCAATTAAAAGGATAAGGTTCTAAAGACTAAAAATCCAAAACAACTCAAATTTTCAAACTTATGCTAACTCAAGACAACACCATCTCAAATCATTTATTCTTTCACAAAGCAACAAACCATTTCACAAAACATAACATTAATCAAGGCCAAGAACAATTTACACTTCTTCAAGAATCAAGGGTTTTATAAAAATCCTTTCAATCTTTGATTCAAGTCAAAACTAACAACTTCAAACTCCAATCTAACTCTTTCTAAATTCTTTCCAAAACCTAACAACAATCCAATGCAATTAATATAAGCCAAAACATCAAAAACTTCTCCCTCAAAGCCTCTAGGGGCTCGCGGCCAACACCCAAAAATTAGGAGACAATTTGCAAACTTCCAAAACAATTAAACAACATCAATTCATATGAAATTTCTTTCATAAAACAACAAACTAAAACTCAACAGAAGATCTAATCCATACCCAAAACTATTTTCAAGTCCCTCAAGAACAAGGGTTTTCAATAAAATTTCCTAACTCTTTTAATTCCACAATTCCAACTATGATACTAACAATTATACTAACTAAAAGCAAGAACCATCAACCAATTAAATAATTCACAAGGCAACGATCACTAACCCCTCTTTCAAGAATAAGTTCCAATCAAGAACAATACCCAAATAATATTCTAGTGCCAAAACTATCACCCAATACAACAACAACAACATCAAAGAAGTTAAGAACATCAATTAATTACATTGATTCACTTGAGGATCACATCTTCCCTCTTTTTCCCCTTAGGATTTGCCTAGGGTTCCAAGAATTTTGGGAATGGAGTGCTCATCTCCTCATTGATCATGATCAAGCTTATAAAGCTTATAACAAGACACAAAAACAAGAACAAAAACAAGAACAACTACTACCTCCTGCCTCCTATGTTTCTTGCAATTTTGGGGCTGTTTAGGGGAGATGAAATGTGCTCCCAACCTTGCTTGAATGGAGAAGTGGATGATGATGGAGAGAAGAAAAAAATAAGTAGCAAGTAGTATGGAACAATGGGGGTGGAATAAGCTCAAGAAAGGATGAAGAAGATGACTATGGAAGCTCCCAAGCTTCTCACAATAGAAACAAGGAAGAAGAAGAAGTGAAATGGGGGTGGGGGTTTTGGGTTTGGTCGCAGCCCTGTTCTCAAATAAAAGGGAGGAGTTGAGTTTGTCAAACAATTAATTGTTTATCCAAAAAATTATTAAAATGCTTCTTGACTTAAATAATAATAATGAAATGAGAATTTGAAAATGAGAGAATAATAGGGAGGGGGGGTTTCGACCAGAATAATGGAAAATGGGGAGGGATTTTTAATTTATTTCAATACAATAAAAGAATGTCATCTAATCATGAATTAGTGACCAAGTAATAAATAAATAAAATAAATGAATGTATTGAAACAAAGGGGATGGTCACGCTGATCAAGAAAAGAAAAAGGAGGATAAGAAAATTTAATTAAGTGTTAAAACACTTGGCTAGGATTAACTAGGGAAAGTAATAAAAAGTTAATCACATAAAGAGTGACACCTCTCACTAAAGTAAGATATTAATCCCATCAATTAGTCTAACCCATCTAATCTCTCAACTCTCATGATGACCCTCTAATCCTAGAGTTTAAGGGTACTAAAACACGGCGCCGAGTAATCGCGTTACCGATTAATTACCCGCCGATAAAATCGCGAAAATTAATTTAGCAAGAAATTAATTCACCGCGTGATATTATTTTATTATAAATATTAAAAACACTATCAAACATTCAAAAATAATCACGACAAGTTATGATTCGATTTTCATCGAAATCGGGATTCATTTAAAATTTTATCTGCGGCAAAACTGCCCGGCGATTCGAAACGCGACGAAACTTCCTTAGAATTTTTCGACGATATTCGAACCATGAATTAATATAAAATATTAATTCTTAAATTCAATTTGATCTTGATTTAATTCAATCACTTACCTATCAATTAAGAACTGCTTATTATAGCATAATTACGACAAATTATACTACAATAGCGTTAATAACGTATCGTAAAAATACGGACGTTACAATACTCCCCCTCTAAAAATAGTTTCGTCCTCGAAACTACAAGTCAGGTACGAGCTAAGAAAACAAATTGGGCACTGCTCTCTCACCTACTTTTCCAGCTCCCAAGTCGCATCACCTGTCTTCTGGTCCCAAATCACTTTGACTTGTTGAATCTCCTTATTCTTCAGTTGTTGGCATTCCTATCGACGATTCTTGCGGAGAATACTTCGAAAGACAAGTCATCTCTCAGCTAAGTCACGTCAGGTTCAATAACTTGAGATGAGTCAGAAACATATTTTCGCAACTGCGAGACGTGAAAGACGTCGTGAATATCAGACAAGGAAGGTGATAAAGCTATCTGATATGTAAAGGGACCTATATGACGAAGAATTTATAGGGTCCAATGAATTTAGGAATGAGTTTTGGATTTGATCGCTCGACCAACTTCCATTATAGGTGTGACTCAAAAGAATACATGCCATCCTTCTGCAAATTCTAACGGTCGGTGACCCTGGTCTACATAACTCTTCTGTCAACTCTGAGACGTTTCATCCTTGTTCTGGTCTGTCGTACTTTCTCAGCAGTCTGTTGAGTCAAATCTGGTCCCATAGTAGAGCTCTCACCATCCTTGTACCAACAAAGAGGCGTCTGACGCTCGTGTCTATACCATGCTTCCCATGGTGTCATGCCAATGCTCGCACTAGAAAGGTTGGTGTAACGCTGCTTCTCTTGTACAATCTACAATACTCGTCGTACATGCCCTTCACGCTCCCCTCTGCTTTGTGACTAGATCAGGATATCGTCCGTGAATACTATCGCGAACTAGTACATTCTTCAACTCAGTCACTTGGCAACTTCTAAACTAGTAAGGGAATATGAATTCCTGAGCTTGCTCTTTCAATAAACTCCAACGGAATTAGAAAGGAATTTGGAAACTTCAGGATCAAGAAAACTACATTTTCGGCACAATCCAAAAGGATATGGTGGTATGAGAACCAGTCCATTCTGAGAATAATGTCGAGACTTTTTAAAGATACGCAAATCGAATTAACAAGAGCTTCCTACACTAAACAATCACTACACAATGAAGACATGCAGCGTTAGAAACTAAAATCTTAGCAGCTGGAGTAGCCACTACTAAGTTGAAAGATAAAACAGTCACAGACAATTTCAATCAGCTTACACAATCCAAAGAAATAAAAGAGTGTGCGGCATTAGAATCGAAGTAGATGGATGAGAGTTACCCTCAATTCCGCAATTCCCCTGGTTCAGATCATCTGATTGCTCTACTTCTTTGCCGCCCATACTTCTGCCCTTGGTATCCTGACGCTTCATCTTTGCGTCTGCAGCGTTCACTCTCGGTTCTATCCTTGGAGCTTTGCAGTCCTTTGCTAAATGCTCGGGTTTGCCGCAGTTGAAACATGATCCATCTCTTGCAGGACAATTTTTGGCAATATGCCCCGGTTTTCCACAGCGATAGCAAATCTGTTCTCCTTTGTTCTGACTCCCACCACCTGAGTCCTGGGCCATCGGGCGGTATTGCCCCTGGTTGTTCTCTTGAGGCTTATTGTAGGGTTTCTCTTGCTGTTTCACTTTCTAACCATTCCCCTGTCCTTGATTCTGCGATCTGATAGGCCCGCCTGCACCATCCTTTCTCTTGCGGTTCCTCATACCTTCCACCTCGATGCATCTATCAACCAACTCTTGGAAGTTCCGAATTCTCAGGGACACCACAGACTTCTGGATGTCGAATCTTAGTCCCCGCTGAAATCTATCGCTCAGCCAATTCTGATCTGCCCGATCACGAAATGGACTGAAGTACCTTGAAAGCAATTTGAACTTGCCAGCATATTCTGGTACCGTCATGTTGTCCTGATGTAAACAGAGGAATTCTTGCTCCTTTTCCATTCGTCCAGTCTCTGGAAAGTACTTCTCTAAAAACCTCCTGCAAAAGATCTCCCAGCTAATCTCCTGACGCTCAACCGTCAACATCTGTTTGACTCCCTTCCACCAGTACTTGGCATCTCCCAACAGCAAGTAAGACGCGTAATTCACCTTGACATTCTCGGGACAGTGGAGTGCTTCAAAAATCTTCTCTATCTCCTGCAGCCACAGATATGCCTTGTCCGGATTCGATTCTCCATAGAACTTTGGTGGATCATGCTTGTGAAAATCAGCCAATCCTCTAGCCTCCACATTCCTCTCGGCCCTCTGTTGTTGCTGCAGATTATGTTGGTTTATAATAGCAGTCTGTTGAGCCATAGCAGCAGATTGTTGGGTTGCAGCAGCAAATTGTTGAGCCATTGCCGCCGCCATCTCAGTCATTACTTGAATTGCTCTCTCCATGGTAGAGTTATCAGGTCCAAACATACGGTCTCTACGAGGTGGCATTAGATTCCTACAAGGTCCAAAAACCTATCAGAACCTCACACTCAAGTGATGTGTTGACACACATTGCTTCAATCAAGAAACAATCCAACAAATTTTAAGCAAAGCTGCTTCACTCATAAAAAAAAACAACACAAACACAACTAGCTACCCAACGAAACAAGACCCGACACGGTGACCAGCTTAATTACCCAGTACACAGTCCGGTTAGAACCGAACCGCTCTGATACCACAATTGTAACGACCCGTTTTCGGAGCGCTACTAAACTAGGACAACTATAATGCAATAAAGTTTTGTAAAGAGATACTCTTCTTGTCTTTTGGAAATTGCGGTAAATTTTTTTTCTTTTCATAAACAAAAGTCTTTCATAAAACGCAATCAGAGTATCCACAGCAATTTCGAAACATGGTAGAATTCTAGATGCGAAAGACTATTACAACTGAATATAAACATATACACAACTTCAAAAAGATGGCCAGTTGAAGAGTTTTCCATACAGAAAACAATAAATAGATATGCACAAGTAGGAATACACCTAGAGTATGAAGACCCTACAAGAGTAGTCATACCCCTGAGGTACTCCCGGCAGTTACCCACGCAGGGGACTGCTCCAAAAGTAATAACCTCGACACCTAATCAACAACTACCATAGAAGTCTAGCAATAACAGACAGAATGGTCACTAACCATAACTATATACAAAATAGATAGACATCATCAACTACACAACTACACAAATCTTCTGGTGGTCCTCTTCCGTCTCCTCCATCAGGTCATTCGCATCCTCGTCAGTCCACCTACGTGCAAAATCTCTGACGCGCCTCCTGAATATACATCTAGGTTAAAGTGGGGCTGAACTCCAGACTGAGGAACTCTCCATGCTCGAGAAGTCAAAGACCACCTCCGACAATGTCGTCGTCGCCGGAATCCCCACCACGTCCATCAGCGTCTGGGTTACCATCATCAATTGAAGGAACCACGAGCAAGGGTCAACTTCTTAAATACACAAATATAATATAACACAGCATAAGATAACACACAATTCAGTAAGAATGTACCAATGCCTGCAAATGCAACTACATGCCCCCAACAATACTGAATCTCCATTCTGGCAGTATTCAGATCTAGGACCGTCCTAACGACACTGAATCCTCATTCCGACACTATTCAGGTCTAGGAACACTCTGACGACACTGAATCCCTATTCCAGCACTATTCAGGTCTGGGATTGTCCTACTACAGGCCACAACGATACTGAATCCCCATTCCGGCACCACCAGATCGAAGTCACCTTCATGTATGCCAATGCACTTCACCAACTCCAATGACATATCAATACACATGATATTTCGACATGGCATAGTTAAATAAATATTCAATTATCCAATAACAACTCCACAACATATATCTTAACACAATTTAAGCATACATGCAAACACGTCACGTCATCAAATTTAAGCTCACAACAAATTCAGTTTCAGCCACCACTCCACAACCACAACAATTCACATAACAATCATCATCATCACAGATAAGCAGCAAGTCATCCCTTTGAGACTCGGTGGAGCTAACAAGGAGGTAATCAAATAAGTGTGGGGGGTTGGGGACAACAGCCAACCACTTACAGACAAGCCCACTAAATAATCAGTATAAATAAAATTTTAGGAACTAAAAGTCGAAGGGGTACGAGACCCTCACTTCGAACCCTGAGGCTCTCAGACTTCTTCGCATTTCAACGAAAAATAATTATTAAACCTATCTATATCTAAGAGTTGCCCTTACCGAAACTCCAAGCCACGCGTGTCCACATACTCCTCGATCCCCGATCCCACATCACACGAACTCGAAATCTACGAGCCCTAACACCACAGTGAAACTTAGCACAATCTAGACATAAATCTAATTTCTAATCTCCTTGGCAAGGTTTCAATCCTAGCTCCTAGGCTTTCAAAGCCCAAAACCCCTTACTAACCAATCACTTATACTAAAAATACACACTTTAAAATACTTGTTTTAAGAAATTACATACACTTGAAAAATTAATCAAACAATTAAAAGAATAAGGTTTTAAAAACTAAAACTCAATTTTTTCCAAACTTAAAACATGGGACAATACCACAATCAAATTCATTTTCTCAAAAAGCTTAATCAAGGCTCCACTTGGCTTTTGGGATTACAAGAATCCATTTTTCCTTAAGTGTTTCATTGCCTTAAATCATCAAAACAACTTTCAAACTAGTCAAACCATTTCCAAATCTTTCCAAACTTACTCAACAACCCAATATACTTAATTAAAGCTAAGAACACACAAAATTATTTTTCTTCCCCACACTTGTGGAGCTCTCGGCCACACCCTTCTCTTCTTAAAAAAAATTTGCAAAACTTTCAATTTATTAAAACTTACACACACTTGAAGAATTAATAACCAATTAAAAGGATGAGGTTCTAAAGACTAAAAATCCAAAGCAACTCAAATTTTCAAACTTATGCTAACTCAAGACAACATCATCTCAAATCATTTATTCTTTCACAAAGCAACAAACCATTTCACAAAACATAACATTAATCAAGGCCAAGAACAATTTACACTTCTTCAAGAATCAAGGGTTTTATAAAAATCCTTTCAATCTTTGATTCAAGTCAAAACTAACAACTTCAAACTCCAATCAAACTCTTTCTAAATTCTTTCCAATACCTAACAACAATCCAATGCAATTAATATAAGCCAAAATATCAAAAACTTCTCCCTCAAACCCTCTAGGGGCTCGCGGCCAACACCCAAAAATTAGGAGACAATTTGCAAACTTTCAAAACAATTAAACAACATCAATTCATATGAAATTTCTTTCATAATACAACAAACTAAAACTCAAGAAAAAGTCTAATCCATACCCAAAACTATTTTCAAGTCCCTCAAGAACAAGGGTTTTCAATAAAATTCCCTAACTCTTTAAATTCCACAATTCCAACTATGATGCTAACAATTATACAAACTAAAAGCAAGAACCATCAACCAATTAAATAATTCACAAGGTAACCATCACTAACCCCTCTTTCAAGAATATGTTCCAATCAAGAACAATACCCAAATAATATTCGAGTTCCAAAACTATCACCCAATACAACAACAACAACGTCAAAGAAGCTAAGAACATCAATTAATTACATTGATTCACTTGAGGATCACATCTTCCCTCTTTTTCCCCTTAGGATTTGCCTAGGGTTCCAAGAATTTTGGGAATGGAGTGCTCATCTCCTCATTGATCATGATCAAGCTTATAACAAGACACAAAAACAAGAACCAAAACAAGAACAACTACTACCTCCTCCCTCCTATGTTTCTTGCGATTTTGGGGCTGTTTAGGGGAGATGAAATATGCTCCCAACCTTGCTTGAATGGAGAAGTGGATGATGATGGAGAGAAGAAAAAAATAAGTAGCAAGTAGTATGGAACAATGGGGTGGAATAAGCTCAAGAAAGGATGAAGAAGATGACTATGGAAGCTCCCAAGCTTCTCACACTAGAAACAAGGAAGAAGAAGTGAAATGGGGGTGGGGGTTTTGGGTTTGGTCGCAGCCCTGTTCTCAAATAAAAGGGAGGAGTTGAGTTTGTCAAACAATTAATTGTTTATCCAAACAAATAATTAAAATGCTTCTTGACTTAAATAATAATAATGAAATGAGAATTTGAAAATGAGAGAATATTAGGGAGGGGGGTTTCGGCCATAATAATGGAAAATGGGGAGGGATTTTTAATTTATTTCAATACAATAAAAGAATGTCATCTAATCATGAATTAGTGACCAAGTATTAAATAAATAAAATAAATGAATGTATTGAAACAAAGGGGATGGTCACGCTGATCAAGAGAAGAAAAAGGAGGATAAGAAAATTTAATTAAATGTTAAAACACTTGGCTAAGATTAACTGGGAAAAGTAATAAAAAGTTAATCACATAAAGAGTGACACCTCTCACTAAAGTAAGATACTAATCCCATCAATTAGTCTAACCTATCTAATCTCTCAACTCTCATGATTACCCTCTAATCCTAGAGCCTAAGGGTACTAAAAACACGGTGCCGAGTAATCGCGTTACCGATTAATTACCCGCCGATAAAATCGCAAAAATTAATTTAGCGAGAAATTAATTCACCGCTTGATATTATTTTATTATAAATAATAAAAACACTATCAAACATTAAAAAATAATCATGACAAGTTATGATTCGATTTTCATCGAAATCGGGATTCATTTAAAATTTTATTTGCGGCAAAACTACCCGGCGATTCGAAATGCGACGAAACTTCGTTTGAATTTTTCGACGATATTCGAACCATGAATTAATATAAAATATTAATTCTTAAATTCAATTTGATCTTGATTTAATTCAATCACTTACCTATCAATTAAGAACTGCTTATTATAGCATAATTACGGCAAATTATACTACAATAGCGTTAATAACGTATCGTAAAAATACGGACGTTACATTCCTAGTACTGTTTATGATTGGTATCTTGATATATGTAACAGTGTTATGGTTTGTGAATGGTCTTGCTTGGTTTAGTAAGTGAAGGAAGTGATTTTGGAGGATTCATGAGTGATAGACTAAGTAGAGATTAAGCAGAATGTTTATAAGAAAAGGGTGATGTTTCTAATGGATATGTCATGGTTAATGAGTCTTAGAACTTAAGAGTAATGATGACCCATAGTTAGTAGAGGTTTGAGTGTTTCAGAACATGGTTAAGTATATAGGTAACATAGGATAATTTTTATACAGAAAAATGTTAGCAGAAAATTACTAAGTCTGGATAGTTTTAGCAAAGTCTCTCTAATTGAATTTTTAAATTCAAGATATAATAGATATTTACCCAAACCCTTTTGTATAGCGTTCTATAATTTTAGAGGAATAGTACGGTATGTCCGGTCGGCCCCGAACACGTGGGGTCCACGTTCAAATTCGCATCAAAATTTTCCAGGGCAGCAGCTGGGCACCTGGCGCCCTAGTGGCAGCCTTAGTGCACTATGTTTCCGTGTTTTCCCGTTCGTTTCGGCCTAGGGCAGTGTTCTAACGCGTATTCTAAGGGCATTCGGGGTTCGACAAGGCATCCTAATTGATGATTAAACTTAGATGAATTTTGGTAGTGTGAGACACTTGAGTTAAAGGTTGGAAACTAAGTTAAGTTAGCTTAGACTTAGTGTTGTGAGGTAGGTTGATAACTTGGACTTCTTCCAAGGTTGGAGAAACTTGTCGGTTTACTGACGAGTAGTACCTGGTTAACGATATTGTAGTCGACCGCTTGATGAGATGGTCGGTGAGTTATTGTAGTCGACCGCTTGATGAGATGGCCAGTGAGTTGGTAAGTTGTTGTTAGACACTTGTTTGGTTTATGCTCATGCATCTTATGTGTCTCGTTCGTTAAGTTATGGGGGTAAGCAACGATAATGTGGTATAGTATCGGCCATTGATGGGCAAGGTACCCGGCCTCAGGGGTCGATCGGGTAGGTGCATCTTATATAAAGGAAGTGGATGATCACGACAATTGGGGCATTCCCATATACACCAGGTTACCCTGATTAAACATTATTCGTACTCAAGAGTGTCGGCATTCCCTCACTTGCTCATCTGAGTTAGTTTGGATCCACATGTTCGGTGAAGTTGGTGTTGGTCTAGGTTGCATAAATACTCGTATAGTCTTGCATCCATGCTATGTGTCGAATAACTTGATGTTGATATATGCACATTGCTTAATATATGTCCTTTGCCGTTTTGTGCTATTCTTGTATAAGATATCTAACCCCTTTATTGTGGCTACTCATGCACCATTGTGTATGTTTAGACGAGGAGGTTGCAGGTGAGGACGACGACATGGTTGAGGAGTGATCCGTGGACGCAATCACCGTAGTTAGGATTTCCAAAGTTTTGTTGTTTTCTTTGTTGTTATTTCCGATGTAAATGCTTAGGGTCAGCTCTGAGACGTTGTGACATCAAGGTGCTTTTATTATTTGAACTTGATCGTAATTGTTATTTGATATTTTCGTAAGCTGTAAGAGCTGATGACTCTACCTTATGGTTATGAAAATTTTTATTTGACTGTATTTTCAGTTTTTTTATTTATTTTCATTTCTTTCTTTAACGATAACATACGGGGTAGAGGGTGTCACAAGCAGGCACTAGTGCAGAAAGAGGATTTTACACCGGTTAAAATCGACATTTTACACCGGTTTTGTTACCGGTATAGATGCCCCCGGTGTAGTATGTCGGAGTTTTTGCATCGGTTATTTAACCGCCATAAAATGTTGCGTTTTACACCACCGGTTATATATCCAGTGTAAAATTTCAATTTCTGTTTATTTTTTATTTTTTTGAAGGACCTTTTACACCGGTTATTAAAGATAACCGGTGTTAAATATCTGTATTTTACACCGGTTTCTTGTATAACCGGCATAAAAGGTGCACTTTTTTTTGATTTTCTATTTATTTTTATCCTTTTCTGCCCAGAGGCAATCTAAAATGACAATAATCAGCAGTAGAATTGGCACCAAATGTGCCGAAAATTCAAGCCATCAAAAGCTATCAAATGTAATCCATAAACATATCAAATCAAATATACACATAAACAAAGTTAAGCTATATATATATATATATATATAAACAATATATAAACAATGTACAAAGAAGGTAGTGCTATGAATATCTACATATGCATTTAGTCCTAGACCTCGTTGGAGAGTACGCTGAAGAATCATCCATGGTGCCTGCAGTGTAGACAAAAAAATAATATGTCAGTCAGACTATAAATAATGAACAAATAACAAACATGCATGTATTAACAAAAATATTATAATGTTACAAATAACAAACTTACTTGATCATTTCTTCTTGATGATCAACACGAGTGGCATATACACCGTCCACTTCATTTTCATCAGTGAAAGAAGGTCTTTGTGTTGAGAAAGAAGGAGTGTCATAAATATCTATAGATGCATCTTCATTTTCATCACTCTGATCATGCATGTTTCTTCTTTGGAGCACTATAGACCACCTATTGCTAGAGGGATCCTTCACATAAAATACTTGTTTGGCGTGGAATGCCATGATGAAAGGATTGTCCATATAACCCATCTTGTCAAGGTCCACTAATGAGTAAATCCTAATTCATCGGTTTGTACACCACTATTACTGTTAACCCACTTACATTTAAAAACAGGCACTTTAAATTTACAATAATCGAGCTCCCAAATCTCTTCAATGACCCCAAAGTAAGCTATGGATGCCAGAACAGGGTTCTTATCTTTTGAACTAGAGAAGTGCATTGCATAAGCCATGACCATAACCCCACTATTTTGCACAGTACTCCTGTCATCCTGTGACTTTGTTAAAAGGAAAATTTATTTATATCGTACCCACTCCAACATAAGACATTAAAGCTAGGGTCATTTGCTAGCCATTTTAAGTCATTAGAAGCAGTATCATCATTCAAAATATGTAGTTTAAACCAGCTTAGGAATATCTTGTTATGCTCTTTCAACACCCATTGTTCATTCCTGTGGGGGTTTTTGGCCTTGACAATGGATTTGTGAGTAGACAAGTATGGTTCAACCTCATCAGTGTTATTCAATATGTACAGATGTGCCTGCATCACTTTCGTATGACCCATGTTCTTAACCTTTAGACCTCGTGTACCCTTACCATCACATCTTCCCTTGTGACGAGACTTGGGAATCCCTACAGTTCTGCTTTTGACAAGTAGTCTGTACAAAACTCAATGGATTCTTCTGTGTTGTACCTTTCAACAATAGATGCTTTGGGACGGTATGGATTCTTCACATACCCTTTCAAGATCTTCATGTATCGTTCGATAGGGTACATCCACCTTAGATAAACAGGGCCACACACTCTAATCTCCCTCACTAAATAAACAATTAAGTGAACCATGATGTCGAAAAATGAGGGAGGAAAGAACATCTCCAACTGACACAAGATAATAACAGCCTCATTTTCCAATTCGTCCAACTTCTGTGGGTCAATCACTTTACTACATACAGCATTGAAGAATAAGCACAATCTAGTTATGGTATGTCGAACCTTTTTTGGCAAGATGCCACGAATCGCCAGTAGTAGTAGTTGTTGCATCAAGACGTGGCAGTCGTGAGACTTTATAGTTTGAGATCTTTCATTGACATTTGAAGAGTAGCCCTGTGGAATATTCACGCCCTGTAGACACTCGCAAAAGCTTCTTCTCTCTTGTTTTGACAAGGTATGACATGCTGGTGGCAAATATGTCTTGTTACCCCTTTCCTCTGGAGCTAACTGTTCTCTTATGCCCATCTCAACCAGATCTAGACGAACATTCACACCATCCTTTGTCTTACCCTTGATGTTGAGAAGCATACCGATTACACTATCAAAAACGTTTTTCTCCACGTGCATCATATCAATACAGTGTCTCACATCAAGACTAGACCAGTATGGAAGATCAAAGAAAACTGACATCTTCTTCCATATGTTTTTTTTCAGTAGACTTCTTTTGTTTCTTTCCAAAACTAACATTGATGTTCTTCACCCGTTCATAAACTTCCTCCCCAGTTAAGGCGTTTGGAGCAACTCCATTCTCCTGATGACCATTAAAACCTTTTGCAACCTCCGATACTAGTGATTACGTCTGAGAAATCTCTGATGCCCAAGATAAACAGTTTTCCTTCCTTATTGCAATTGATGGTAGCATATGCCTTCTTCACATATAGCACAAGTTTTATGCCCCTTAACACAATACCCAGACAAGTTCCCGTAAGCTGGATAGTCATTTATGGTGCAAAATAACATGGCACACATCTTGAAATTTTCATTGGAATACCCGTAAAAAACATCACTGCCTTCATCCCACAATATTTTCAAGTCTTTAATCAAGGGACTTAGATAAACATCTATGTCATTTCCTGGTTGTGTTGGTCCGGATATCATCATAGATAACGTAATATATTTACGCTTCATGCACAACCAAGGAGAGAGGTTATAAATAACCAAGAGAACAGGCAATGAACTATGGTTACTACTTAAACTACCATATGGATTCATTCCATCCGTAGAAAGTCCAAGCCTCAGATTTCTTGGGTCATTGCTAAAATCTGGAAACAAAGAATTAATTCTCTTCCATTACAAAGAATCAGCCGGATGATGAAGCTTCCCATCACATTTCCTGTCATCTGCATGCCATCTAATATTTTTTGCATCTTTTGCATTCCCGAACAGTCGTTTAAACCTTGGAATAATTGGAAGATACCATAACACCTTCGCAGGAGGACCTTTTGAGGTGACATCACAACCATCATCACCATCCTTCTTTTTGTATTGTGATTTCATACATTTAGGGCATATTTCTTTGTCTTCATTCTCCTTCCTGTATAATATACAGTCATTGGGACAACGAGTATTTTCTTAAACTCCACACCCATCGGACATAATACCTTCTTCGCCTCGTAGCTACGGTTCGACAATATGTTGCCTTCTGGAAGCATGTCCTTCAACAACTCCAACAACTTAGTGAAGCTTTTATCAGTCCACCCATTTATCGCCTTAAGATTAAACAACCTCAAAACTGCTGACAACCGTGTGAAATTTGTGCAACTCGGATACAATGGTTGATCCTTGTCACTACATAGAGTATCATGCACATGTGCTTGCTTAAAAGAATCTGGTCCAATACCATAACTCATGTCCTCTAGTCGATCGCCCATATCTACCTCAACATCCCCACTTTTGGACACACTTGGCGTGTCTAACACTTCACCATACCATGTCCATATTGTATAACTCTGGCTAATCCCAAAGACATCAAGGTACTCACGTATGTCTTTAACTTTTAGAGGTGCCTGATTCTCACACTTAACACAAGGACAATAAAATTCTCCATTACTAATAGGAAGCTTTGTTTCAGCAAATTTCAGAAACTCTGACACTCCATTCTGATACTCATCGGTCAATCGATTTTTTTTGCATCCAACTACGATCCATAGCTACATTGTGAAAAAGTCAACACATGCTTATTTAATGAACGCAATCACCACTTCAGGACCCTTCAACCATAAGTATCCAACAGATCTCTGTATATTTAGTATGAACCTATCCCATTCAAAAAGAAACTTTTTCTTTATTTGGTTAATAATTAGTCGTTAAATCCTTATGTCTTATACCTGACGAAATTTCGGCAGCATTTCTTATTGGCCTCCAAGGACACAACCCAAACGTGGTGACATCCACCACGATCAAGCATGCACCCAGAGACAATAGGAAATGTAGTAATCTGAAATTTCATCATGTATTAGATAAAAGATTTAAAGACTAACTATTAACCAAATAAAAGAAAAAGTTTCTTCCCAAACTGTCCTACTTGGACTATTCAAGATTCAATAAAATGAGCGGTACCATCCCCGATACACACGCAAATATTTTATTGAATCTCAAACGGGAAACTAAGGTTTAACACAAATTAAATAGAGAAGCTCAAATATAAAAACATACATCATATATCATAATCATAATTATCCATCTAAATAGTCAGGATATTCATAAAAAGCAATGAAAAATACATGAATATATTCTCCTGATACATTTATCCAATGAAAATATCAAAACAATCAAATACATATAACATGCATAATATAAAAGCAAGGCTAGTGATGGCTCCTTGAGGGGTTCCCAGGACAAAATTGTGCTGTAAATTCCTCTGAAGGAGTCGGTGGAGTGTAATCCTCTATGATGGGAGAATACTCCAGTGTGGATGGAGTATACTCTGAGATCTCATCGTCATCACTGGGGATCTGAATGATGTTTGTCCCTCGATGAACATCCCTGGAAGCTACGGGCTTCCTGACAGAGGGTGGCCTCCTCTAAAACATGTGCATACGAAGGCCCGCGGCCTAATGGTCAGCGTCGGCACGGGGATCACTATACTGGTTCATTAAATCATGATCCTCATCTCGATAAGGATCGCGATGACAAGCATCGCGATCCTCAATCCTCACATAGCTATCTTGACACTCCGTCGCAGTCACCATCGTCCTGCTAATAAAGGGACGTGACCTCTTGGAAGCCATGCGAGTACGACGCCCCACACGACCACAGGTTTCATCTAAAGACATTGTCTGTTGTCAACAGTGGTCAGTTATGAGCAACAAAACTGAAATCTAATTGAATGACAACAATTGTAAGTGTAGAGAAATACCTTTTTTTGTAAAGGATATAAACTTGAATGAAAATAAAAAACCCAGTATACCTTATAAATTTCAAACATTTGGCCATAAATTAAAAACAACAATCCATATTATCTTTGTAGGTAAACTTATATACACATTACAAACAATATTACTTGACATTCTTTGTCATGTGTTAAATGTCAAAAATCATGTACCAAATGTTTCCATAAAACTTAACAATAACACAAGTGGCAGGGAATTAAGGACTTTAACCTGAAACAGTGGCACAACCCGAGTGGCACTAAGTACATAGAAACTAAACATAGTACATAGCTCACCAATGATGAATACCCATGAAGCTAGCTAATGCTCACAATTGGACCAAAGCTAGATTAGACGCTAAGGTGAATAGATCATCAAACAGATCAAAACCAAAAAGGGAAAAAAAGCTATAATGTAAAGGAAAAAACCTATAAGCACGGAGAAGGAACAAGTGGGTGTGGTCGCTTCTGGTTTGCCTCTGAGACAGGGCTTCGAAGGTGAAAGGCGACGAGAACCACAAGAAGGAGAATGGCGGCGAGAACCACATGAAGTAGAGATTCGAATGGCAGCGAGAGAGGATGAGAACGATGACAGGTTATATAAAACTCCGGTGTAAATTGTTTTCAGTTTTTAAATCCGAAACCTTTGACATCGGTTGGATAGATAACCGGTGTAAAACGTTACGCGATAATTTCACAATTGCCACTGCGTCATTTTTTACACTGGTTAAACTCAAAATCGGTGTAAAAGACCTAATTCTTTTCCGTTTCGTGAACTAGTGAGGGTTCCTTATTGAACCTTCAAAGATATGATTAGTGTCTGTCTATGTGGGTGCACCACCAATACATAGTGATTCAAGCATTTCAGTTTGTCGAGTTACCATTTCTACAGTCTTCCTCATATACTTTGACCTCCCACATTTGAAAGCAGCTTTGGCCATCCTCATCAATCGCTCGACCAAACCAATATACTAATAAATCAATCCCAGATCAGCTTGCGAATCTGACCTGTCGTTCTAAGTAGCAACAGAGTCTTTCACAAACTTCGTCCATCTTTTAAGAACCACACACTTAAGCGAGTCTAAAATGTCGAGGTGAAGCATAACTTTAATTAAGTGTTCACAAGGTATACCAATTGATTCAAGCCTTTCGCAAGAACACTTAAATTCAAAGCTAGATAGGGAAAATGACACAAGCCATTCCAAATCTTTCGAACGGTACTTAGAGACAGTGTATATGAAACATGATGTCGTTTGTCTAATTCCAACAACCTTACATGACAAAACCCTTTCAAGAACACAGAGAAATAACATGAACACTTCCCTAGTATATATTTGCAGCTGTGTTTTCCAGATATTGTAATTACGTATGAGTTGTAGGTTCCCCATGTGCAGTCAAAAAGTTAGCTTCCACTTCTTTATACGTCATGTAGTTCAGCCAACGAAAGAAGTGCTCCAAGAATTCTACCAAACTATTTTGACAATCAACATATTTTCCAAATTCAGCATGCAAACTTTCGCATCTAGATGTGGTCCTAAAACCTGCAAAGAAATTACCACATATGTGAGCAGTATCCCACATCTGTCGCTTGTCATCCATATCTTTCACCCAGTTGTTATCTTGCAACCCAAAATATTCAGCAAGCTTGTCCCACTTGCATTTGAACTCCCCAACATCACAATCACCCAACATACATTGTTTGAATTTGGACACAAGCTTCGGATTTTTTACATTGCTTGTTGCATTGCGTAGCAGGTGCCACGCACATAACCAGTGATGGGCAAGGGGAAATACCGTTTCGATTGCATTTCTCATAGCATGATCACCATCAGTTATGACAGACACTAGACTTTTGCCTTCCATTGCAGTCAATAATTGTTCTAAAACCCAAACATATGTTTCTTCAGTTTCATTTACAACAATGGCAGTTGCAAATACAATGCTCTAGTTATGGTGATTGACCCTGAAAAACACAATAAAAGGACACAAGTACTTATTCTTCTTATTGAACGTGAACACAAGGAAGGGGGTTGAATTGTGTTGAAAAATTTTCGCGAACTTTAAGTTAAAACATGCTTGAAAACATGTTAGCAATAAAAACATTTGTTACCGGAAACTGGGTTGTATCGGATGCTGAAGTGAAGTTAAAAAACTTATTTTTCTTCGCAAGATAGAAGTAAAGGTAAAATAGTAAAGAATGAGACACAGAGATTTATACTAGTTCACCACAAAACTGGTAGCTACGTCTAGTCCCTTCGTTCCTAAAGGATTTTTCACTATAATCACACTGATTACAAATTTCCTTAAGAGTATTCTACTGTCACAAACTTGACAGTACTCTTAACTTCTCAAAACGACTCAGTACGTTCGAGCCTTTGAGGAAACAAACTTATTACGAGACAATACAAATTTCACAAAGAATTTTTGGAATACAATCAAATAACTCTCAACAAGAGAGGATGAAAAACTTAAGCTCAAAATAAATAGCTTTCTAAAAGAAAGAATATAAGACGCTGAAGTTCAGTTCTGGTTCTCAAAAACTTGGCACAGAAACTTTTGCTCATAGAGTAATAACTTTAGCAGTATGTAGTTTCTAGCTACCTTCTTCAATGGTGAGGTTGAGGTATTTATAGAAAACCTTGAGGATATTACCGTTGCAGAAATACATAGCTCCAAATCATTGAATGATGAAATTTGAAAACGTCCTTATCTTTCTTTTCAGAGAATTTCAGAGTAGTACACTTTACCGTTTTGTATTATCTGGTTTTCAGTCATTTGTAGTGTACAAATTTTGTCTTATCCCGAAGGTGTCACCTGTGATTCCTCGTACAAAAGAATTGACGCACAAAATCAAGTTCGAATTTCGTTCTAGAAAAGCTGAGGCAAAGAGCAGAAAGAATAAACGTGACTAGCATGTGTTTCATTAATAAACTGGATGCTTGCTCATAATTCATTGGACGCTCGCTGTAAATAAGTATTCCATGTGTGTTAACTAACGCTATACCGGATGCTCGCCAAACTACCAGAAGCTTGGAGTGAACCAGACGCAGACACTTGTGAAAGTATTCATCTTCTTGTGACTTTCTTCTTCTTACTTGAGTGAGTTATAAAATATGAAATATTTTAATACCTACACACTTCATGACTTATCAGAAGTTAAATTGTTCTCTTGTAGATGCTTTGTTATCATCAAAGTTATTGAGGGTCTAAACTTCTCAATCGTTTAGGTTCCAACACTTATATGTCGCATCGAAGGCCAGTACATCACTAAACACAGAAAAATCCCTCCTACCATCCTCATCAAACCAAAACAAATGCTCTAGCCTTCCATTGGAATCTATAGTGTGCCTTCAATACATCATTTCATCCTTCAATCGCATTCGTTCCAGAAAACCGAATACAAATTTCACATCAGTAAACTCAGTTTGCTTCAACCTTACTTGTTCATTGTACATGTCTGTCTTCATATAACCTAAATTGTCATACCTGCCGGCTTACGTCGCAAAAAAGACATATATGTGAGAAGTCTTAATGTCGAATTTTCTCATGCTGATCATTTGAAATTTGTCATAATCGCTCATCTTTCTATGTGCAAGTAACATAGTACTAAACTTTGGATCCATCAATGTGTGGTTATGCACATTATCAAACATCTTATTGTACCACCTCCTAGATTTTTGATCGACATGAACCATGCATCTTGCCACACATCCACATCTGGTAACTGGTTTTGGTCGTCGCATCCTCCTTGTGTTATTGGTGTGTTTGGCTTGCCTCATACCTTCTTTGTGACATAGGAATGTCTGTGTGTTACTTCACCATGGGAGTTCCTCATCACCTTTGCTTGTCCTTGCTGCAAAACCGTTCAAGCTAGCATACCAATTATAAAACATAGAGGCCACATCAGCATCTGAAAAATGAAATCTCATTACATCATTTGCAATTATAATCCTGAAGTCAATTTCTACCATGTCCTTTATCCCATCAAAACAATTCCATCATCAAATTTGCATCAATCCACTACATCTTCAACTCCTTCCATATCTTCAATGCCTTTTAACTTAGCTTCAACAAATCCACCTTCACAAGATAACGAAATTTCATCCAATCCCTTATCAAATTAAGTTAAACCAATAAACACAATAAGCATAGAAGATGTATGTGACACCTAAATCCAATAATCCAAAAATCCAAAAAATTTAAAACTTTAATCAAACACGTGAAAACATACAGGAATTTAATACCGAAGTATTCATATCAGAGTGCGTACAATAATAGAAACAATAGACTCTCCACTGGCCGTGATACACAACCATAGGCGAGTCAACAGACGCTCCTAGACATCAGCAGCCTCTTCAAGAGTATCTTCCACCTTGATCAAAAACAATCTTCTCAACGTTCCCGTCAATAGCTACTGAATCACCGTCTTCTAATCTCACAACAATAATACAAGGATACACAGAAATATAGAGAGGAGGTAAGAAACTCATAAAACACCAGACAGTGGGAAACAAAGAAATATACAACACATCAACATGTTCATCACGATTGATACACATGTCTGCAGATCCACAAGAATTCACAACTGGTGAGCACGGATCCCCAACATAAGATCAACACTCTTTCAACTGTGAAGACTTGTGCATAAGCTCACATGGTGCATCACAACTACAACACATGCAACAGAATCTAACAACATATAGGCCAATAGATCATAATCGGATCAGTATGCCAAGCAATTTTACTCAACTTTTTTCGACACTTAGCATGTTGTACTCAACTATTTCCGACACTGATCCCCAACTTAAGAACTTAAGAACAACATTCACCCGACCATGAGCTATTTTCCTTTAAACAACTGAACAACACAACTACAACATATGAATCTGAACAACACAACATATAGGCTAATAGATCATAATCGAGGAGTACTATTCCCCAACTGTGGGAACAACACTCACTCGGCCATGAGCTATTCTCCTTTAAACAACTGAACAACACAACTACAACATATACAACTGAATCTACCAACATGTAGGCTAGTAGAGCATAATCAGGTTAGTATGCCAAGCAATCATACTCAACTACTTCCGACACTTAGCACGTCGTACTCAACTATTTTCAACACTGATCCCCAACTTAAGATCAGCAATCAGCTAACCGTGAGCTATTCTCCTTAAACAACTAAACAACACAACTACAATATATACAACTAAACAACAGAAGGTCTACACAACTAATAACTTGTTACAACATACAACAGGTCATCATATATTCACAAATGCTACTGCACACCAGAGCATAGTACCAAATACATCATGTTATCACACATTGACAGATGCTGCAGCAAACCAGTGCATAGCATTAAGCACCAACCAAGGGTCACGAGTTTACAATGAGAATGTCAAGGTACTGAGGCTTCCTCCTCAGTTTCGTGATTCATAGAATCACGTCCGGAAGTTTTGGCAGAATCTAAGCTCGTTCGGCAACTGTACAGTCAAACAGGGCCTAAAACAGCACCGAATTGAGGTTAGGAATGAGAACCATAAGAATCATCATGAAATCAGATTAGAAAGTAGTACAAGACAACCTAGGAATAGAGATTTACCTCCACAAAATGGCGTTCAGAGATAAGCCTTAGAAAGCACGAACAGAAACAGACAAATCGGTACGATCGGATTGATGAACTGGCACTTGGAATGGCTTGGGAATGGATCACGAAGCCTTGGGAACTCAAGAATAAGTGTTCTTTGGTCAGGAAGGAGTGTTAAAGTCGTGGAGGAAGAAGTGGGAACTGAAAGAAATGGAAAGAAGGTGCAAAATGTCCTTATATAAGCATTTTGCCACACTGGCCGCGCGCCATGCGCTCCTCACACACGTTTCTACCGACCTGCAAGCGCCACGCGCGCCTTCCTACTCTGTCCCACGCGCGCCACACACGTTCCAACTGTGTTTTCTTCGCGCTGAAGGCTTCCGATGCATGCTTGCCATGTGTCGTTCTCTCATTAGACCAGCAATTGATCCAATCACAAAGCGCCACGTGTCATGAACGGATAAAGATTTAATGGTCTACAGTGGTCTAGCGCGCCACGCGCACCTTAAGGCTATTCACATGCGCGTCATGCGCCCCTACGCTGTCTCATCCATTTTCGCACGATTTCTTCGATTCCGACGCTTATACCACCCAAAACTTGATACCCTAACACTTAAACCTCATTGTAAACACCTAGGACATCCAATTGACCTTAGAATTAAGGATTTAGAATCCCAATTACTCGTCCAAATGCTCACACTCGCTCTAGATTACTGGTACGCCAAAACCCTAACCTTAACTCTGATTGCTCTCAAATTCTACGAGGCTTCCAAAACTAATACTAAAACCTTACTAAGCACTCCTCCACCTCTCTCCAACCTTCAAAACCTCACTAGTCTCATACTTACACTTACACAAGGGCACAGAAAGCGAATACGCCACTGAACACCCAAGTACACTGTTAAACTTCACCGAATACACCTAGGCACACTCAAATATAATTAACCCCACATAATCACATACTAAGCAAGGTTTAGAAAATTGAGGATGTTACAACGTAACTTGATTTACAATTTTAGGAAAATAAAATCATAAACACAAGCCTATCAATAGAAGTGTGTATCAAACATCATACTAGCCTCAGTTGGATGAATTTCTCCGATGTCTGATTTCGAATCTTGCTATGTGGTAGAGTATTGCACTTCATCCATTATTAACTTCTAACCTTTGTGACTTCTAAACAATATAACTAACAAACACTTGGTGTGCTTCCTGTAATGTCTATCAGCGAAAAAATGAATCAAACAATAACTCATTTCGACCTTAAATACAAACATCACTGTATTACAAATGGAAAAGATCACCATACACAGCAAAATGTTATAATTTTCCTTTAAAATTGCGGATCTATTTGAGTATGCCCAACCAAGAATTTCAAAGGGTTTCAAGTCCAAAAAAAAAAACAGAGCTAACACCTTTCCCAGCTGGGATGGAACATTCACTACTAACCATGAAAATGGAGGAACCTAAAACAACAAAAATGACGGAACCAATCTTACAGATTGTTTACTTCGATCTTTGCTCTTCAGCAGCTGTGAACGCCGGGATGGAACGTTGGCTACTAACCAGGAATCATGAACCTTAAAACAACTCACAAGAACACTTAGTTGAACAAAAATGTGCAAGACATTTTTTTCATACACATTCGTTATCCTTTCTTTTGTTTTTAGTTAACAAATACAATTTCTGGTGTCCTCAAGATCTAGGTATTATCCAAGAAGAATTAAATGAATGAAAGAACTGATTTCATTGACATGGAAAATGAAAGCTACAAAATGTTATATATAATATGTTTCCAATAACCGTAAACTAACCAATGAGTTAACTACTAACTATGGTTAAGATTTTAGTTACAGCTAGCTAAGGATCATTTAATACCCCCCACAAGTTGTTGGTTGGAACATATCCACCAAACCAAGCTTGGTTATGAAAGTAGAAAAAGCATAAGGAAGCAGACTTTTAGTTAACACATCAACAAGCAGGGCATGAGTTGTAACTGGCAGTAACTTCATCAAACCAGAAGTGGGTTTGTCGCGCACAATGTGGCAATCAATATCCATGTGCTTTGTGCACTCATGAAACACGGGATTAGCAGCAATGTGCAGAGCACTTTGATTGTCACAGAACAAGACTGGAGTGCAGATACAGCTGACATGTAGATCACGCAGAATGTAGGACAGCCATTGCAGGTCACAGGTTGTAGCAGCTAAAGCTCTATACTCAGCCTCGGGGGAAGACTTAGACATAATCGGTTGTTTCTTAGAATGCCAACAAATTAAAGAATTACCCAAAAAGAAACAGGAACCCGTGATTGGAATGGCGGGTTTCAACACAAGTTCCCCAGTCAGCATCACTATAGCCTTGTAATTGTAAATCTGCATCTCTAGAAAGAAAAGGCCATAGCCTGCGCAGGATTTAAGATATCTAAGAACTCTTGTTACTGCCTTGTAATGGGACTCAGTAGGATTAGCCATGAACTGGCTCAATTGTTGCACAGAAAAAGTAATATCCGGCCTAGAGTTAGTTAAGTAGATAAGTCTGCCCACAAGTCTACGATAACTAGCAGGGCCTGAACAAGGAGGGCCATTATCTTGATATAACCTGCAGGAAGAATCTAAGGGAGTAGAAATAGGTTTGAAACCAAGAAAACCGCGTCAGTCAAGAGGTCCAAACAATATTTCCTTTGACACAAAGATAAGCCCTTGGTAGAGTGTGCAATTTCAAAACCCAAAAAATACTTCAAAATGCCCAAATCTTTAATGCGAAATGAAGCATGTAGGGCTACCTTGACAGTAGCAAACTCATGTTTGGAGTTGCCAACAAGTAATACATCATCAACATATATTGCCAAAGTAGTAAAAGTGTGTGAAGTGGATTTTACAAATAAGGAATGGTCAGAAGTGGACTGAGTATAACCATGAAATAGAAGCAAAGAAATCCGCTTCTCATGCCACTGTCTACTGGCCTGTTTAAGGCCATATAGGGATTTTACCAACATACACACTTGATTGGGTTCGGAGGAGGGAACGCTTGGTGGCAAGACCATGTAAACATCTTCCTTGAGATCACCATGAAAAAATGCATTGTTGATATCATGTTGGTGGATGTGCCATCTATTAATGGAAGCTAAAGCAAGAAGGATCCAGACTATTGCAAGCTTAGTGACTGGAGAGAAAGTGTCCAAATAATCCAATCCTTCAATTTGGGTGTATTCCTTTGCCACTAAATGGGCCTTGTACTTATCAATGGACCCGTCAGCCTTCCTCTTGATTTTGTAAACCCACTTGTTGCCAATAGGAACAACATCAGGAGTTAAGTCAACCAATTTCCATGTGCCATTCTGGTCAAGAGCTTGTAATTCAGCCTGCAAAGCCTTGTTCCAACAATCATATTTGCTTGCTTCGGCAAAATTCTTGGGTTTAGTGATAATTGTCAAGGACAAGCAAAAATAGCAGTGTGCAGGAGATAAATTGGCATAAGAAACATAAGAAGAAATTGGATAAGAAGACTTACTTGATTTGTTGACCTTGCTTGATGGTGGATTGTAAATGTAATTTGCTAGATGAGGAGGTTTATGAGGAATTCGTGTTGATTTCCTAGCGGGAACAAGGTTAGATGACTGTGTAGTGGTATGAGTTGGTGAAATAACAGGGTTAGAAGGTGAGTTAGTAGGTTTAGAAGGTGAATCAGTAGGGTTAGATTGTGAGACGGGTGTGGGAATTAATGATTGATTAGGTAAAAGTGTATGCAAATCAAGATATTGCCAAGAATAATGTGGAGAATCATGATTGATGTATGGAAATATAAGCTCTTCAAAAATGACATGTCTTGAAACAAAAATTTGTTTGGAATGTAGATCATAAAGGCAATAGCCTTTAGTCCCTGGTTTAAAACCAATGAAAAAACACTTTCGGGCTTTGGGATCTAATTTGGATCTATGAGCTGAAAAAGGAGAAGCATATCCCAAACAACCAAATATTTTTAGGTCTTTTAAATCTGGAATAGAGCCATAAAGGCATTGAAAGGGGGATTTATGATGTAAAACATGTGTGAGGATGCGATTGATGATAAAAACAACATGTGCTATAGCCCCGGACCAGAAAAATTTAGGTAGATTAGACTGGAAAAGAAGGGCTTTGGCCACATTTAAAATGTGTTGATATTTGCATTCAACCCTTGCATTTTGTTGAGGGGTTTCTACGCAAGAAGTTTAATGCAAAATGTCTTTGGATGAGAAAAGTTGGGGAAGGGAAAATTCAACCCCATTGTCACTACGAAAAGCCTTTGTTTTAGTTTGAAATTGAGTTTCAACCATGGTGATTGAGACACCTCTCGTCCCATCATAGTACCTTTAATTAATTAGCCTTAATCGCTTAGCTTATTGATAATAAATACAGCAGAAAATACGTAGAAATTTAAACTGAAGCACACAGCGGAAATAAGCACACATAATATACACTAGATGCATCGGTATATAGTTTAGTGGCCTCTCCAAGGGCTCACCTACATCAGAGTAGTAGTCACATCATAGAAGCGTAGCAAACATACAGTCATCCCAAAATGTCAACTAGAGGCTAACACGTGCCTCATCAAAAAGAGTTAACATCAAACGGAAATAAAACAAGACACCTGGCCGTAGGTATGTAACTGGGTATCGAGAGCTCCCGCCCTACGATCCTTAACTACTGAAAGGCAAAAGGTAGTGCCCAACTCAAAATTCCCTCAGACGGGGATCCTCAGACTCGACCATATCAATGGATGCTTGAACGGTGCCATCCTAAGCAATAACAGCCTCCTCGGTACCTGTATCTAACATATACCACATATACACACAAACACATATATAGGGAGAAAAGAAAAGGGAAAAAGCTAGGTTTCTTGTGAAATCCCTTCAATTCATAGCTTGAACAAGGATTTGAGAGATGAGATTTTAGTTTGGGTGGAAATTTTGGTGGAACCCTAGAAGACGGAAGGAGGGAAAACGCGAAGGGAAAGAGGAGAAGGAGAAGAGGGCCAAGCTTCACCAATTCTAGTTCAAGTTTTTGGTGTTGTTTGTGAGTTCTTTCTTCCTTTAGGTGATGGGCACCCATAAGTCCCACATTAGGTTTTCTTTTTTCTTTTCCCTAAATATTTTATGAATGTTTGGTTCAAGTTTAGGGTTTTTGAAAAGCATGAGAAATAGATGAGTTTAGTGATGTATGAGTTTATGATTGTTGATGATTTTCATATGAGTTTGTGTTGTCTTGGTCATATGATTTCTCAAAGATGCATGTTTTGGAAATGTAATGTTGAAATACATGTTAAGTTTGATTCTTTGATTTTCTTGTAAATATCATTGGAGTTAGTTTGGACAGTTAAATGATGTTATGGATTGAGAATCCTTGGTAACTAATTTACTTTATTGTAAACATGAATTGAAGTTATAAGAGTTGTGATAAAAATCACTTAAAAGACAAGCAAGATTCCTCATAAGAGGAGAGAACGGTATGGTTAGTCTCGTGGAACGCCACTTGGAGGTTAATGATGTCTAACCATCATACCTTAAGTTATGTTGATTGGGGTCTATGGATCAAAGCATATGACAAAAGCCAATATCATAGATTCCCGGTTAAATAACGATTTGACCATACGGGAATAGTTAAGCAGTGCTAAGCACAAAGTAAAGAAGAACTATATGTTCTTAGTTAATAAGTTGCATTGCATTTTTATGTATTACTTGTTTTCTTTGAAAATGGTATGAATCGACGAGTGATAGTGAGGAGTCCCAGGAAGGACTCACTGAGATTTTATCTCACCCTTTCCTTTTATTATTTCAGATTCGCAGGTTGAGAAAGAAGACTGAAGAGGCTTGAAGGCCAAAATCTTCTGATTTTGTATTTCGAATTATGTAACACTCTAAGTTGTATGATGTAGAAAGACTAGTATTTTGTGTTAAATTCCTTAGATAGCTATGTAAGTTTGAAATATGTGGTATTTCCCACTTGTGGGATTAGGAACCTTATGGACATTTAGACTTGATGTAACATTTATGTTTGAATTCGCTTGGTAATCTCTGTATCTGATGTTAATTATCTTGCTTTCAATTAAGTTTGAATGTATAGGTGTTACATAAAACAAGATTGTGAATTAAAAATGAGGTTACAATTTAAAGAGATCAAATTCAAAGAGAAGTGAGGAACAAAAAACACATTCGTGAGAATAAATGTTGGAGAAAACTCCACTGTGCCAGCATATTCAGCTGTAGCACTTGAACCATTTGGCAATTGGACATGTATAGGTAAGATCTTGGTATAAGAAGTAAAATATTTAAGTGAGTAAGAAATGATCAGTTGCTCCTGAATCTAGGATCCAGTGATGCAATTGATCACTAGAAATGCAAGAATGAACCGTACCCCCTGATGATGATGACTCTGTTGGTTGAAGACCAACAAGAGGGGAGATTGAGGCCGGATTCACTGAATGATATGCAGGCTTTGAAGTAGACAGATTAGATTGTTATAACAATGCTAAGATGGCTTGGTACTGCTCTTAAGTGAAGTTCACAGAAGAAACCGAATTGTTAAAGGCTGAATTGATGGATGTTGGAGTGGCAGTAGCAGCATCAGAAGGTGAGGAAGATGGTTCCCCAATAGTGTAGTTTGCTGAGACAGATTCTTTGTTCTTAAGGCTGGAAGGATAGCCATGTTTCTGGTAACATACTTCGATGGTGTGGCTTGTTCTGCCACAATGAGAACAAATCTTAAGACTGCCTCTGCCACGGCCAAAAGACTTTCTCGCATCGGTAGCATTGGCAAAGACTGAAGCAGAATCATTTTGTGAGGTAGAGGAATCAGAAGGAACACCATTCTGGCGCTCTTACTGCAAGACCATAGAGAACACCTTGGACAAAGGTGGAAGAGGATCCATCATGAGTACTTAAGTTCTAACTACATCAAAGTTATCATTGAGACTGATTAAGAATAGGATAGTGTGATCTTCTTGTTTATGCATTTGAGCATTGCGCATCGCAGCACAGGAGCATTGTACAGAACATAAGCAATTAGGGAGAGGACGAAAATGTTCGAATTCCTCCCAGAGACGCTGAATTGAATTGTAATACTCCATAACAGTATAAGTGCCTTGCTCGAGACGATGAAGTTTTTTTTTTGCAATTTTGAGATGCGAATATAATTTCCTTGGGTGAAACGATTTTTGAGATCGAGCCAAGCTTCAGCGACTGTGTCCACAAGACCTAGGGTTTGAGCAATTTTTGAAGAAACAGAATTCAGAATCCAGGTGATTACCAAATTGTTGCAACGTTTCCGAACCTTGAACATCGGATCGAATTCATCTGGACACAGAATCGTTCCATCAAGAAAATCCAATTTATTCTTTAGATCGAGGTTTCGACGCATCGCGCGTGACCACGAGAGGTAATTGGAACCGGTAAGAGGAGGAGTGACCAACGCATTTGATGGATTCTTATTCGGATGAATGTAAAAGAGATTTTGAGAGTAATCAACATTGGTGGAAATTGCATGTGCCTGAGCGGTTGTAATTGTAGAAATTTTTGTGTTGGTGGTACGCTTCACCATTGTTGAAGAGAAGAAGAAATAGGAGAAAAAATTTCGCAACTCTGATGCATGAAATCGTGGAATCGCAGGGACAAATGGCACCGCCATGGATGAGGAAGCAGAGATCGCGAATGATAACATATTATCAGAGAATAATTAGATGAATGAAAGAACTGATTTCATTGACTTGGAAAATGAGAGCTACAAAATGTTATATACAATCTGTTTCCAATAACCGTAAACTAACCAAATGAGTTAACTACTAACTATGGTTGAGATACTAGTTACAGCTGGCTAAGGATCCTCTAATACTAGGAATGAGATTCATACAAAACGTGGGGCAAAATAGAAAACATGGGGATACAAATGGAAAATAGATGGAGTTTTGGGGAGGAAAGTTGAAAAAATGAAAAAACCGGTAACTATTGGCTATCGGGGGTCATAAACTCATTTGACCACCATTGGAAAATTAGGCCATTTTCCCACCATAAAAGGACCCATCAAACAAACCATGGATAACAATTGTCCTAAGGACACTTAATTCGTGAAAAAATACTCATTTTCATTTTCTACTCAATAACCATACTCTCTTTCTGGCTGGTGATCAACGACTGAAAGCATTCCTTTAGGGTCTGTTTGGTTCAAACGAGGGGAGGGGAGGGGAGGGATTTTAATGGAGTGGAGGGGAGGGAAGGGGAAGGGAGGGGAGGGATTTAATTTGATTTTGTGTTTGGTTGAGAGGAGGGGAGGGGAGGGGAAGGAAGTCTTTGCTTGTTTGGTTCAGGAGGGGAGGGGAGGGGTTTTAATGAAGGGGAGATTAATTTACTAAGTATATCCTTATAGTCTTTTATATTATGTTATATATAAGGATATTTAAGTAATTTTATTTTAAATAATTTAATCTCTCCTCCCTCCTCCAAAACCCCACTTTGGGAGGAGCAAAATTGGCTTAGGAGGGATTTTGCTCCTCCCCTCCCCTCCCCTTAAAAAAAATGAACCAACCAACCATAATTTAAAATAACTCCTCCCCTCCCCTCCAAAACCCCCCAACCAAACACACCCTTAGGCAAAGATAGAACAAGAGGATCAAATTCAAGGTTGGGCGTTGGGTATACGAAAGATGACAACAACATCAAAAGTGTATTGTCAGGTACTGCACTCAACGAATTTATTTGGATCACATGAACATAAGCACAGCTGCACACGGCACCTTCTGATCCAAGCTATTGTTTCGGATATGTCCCCCACCCCATTGTTGGGCACATGGCCTTACCATATCGGACACTACCTTTGTTCAGGATAACAGCAGGGTACTGCATGCGTATCCTGACTTAAAAGGTTCTAGTTACATGAATTATTTTTATTCTTTTTTATTACCAAGATTTTTTTATCCTATATACATTATGACACTAGGAAAATAATTGACACAATGGCAATGAGGAGTCCCAGTATCTAGTCTAGGATTAATAGAGGAAATGGCGTGGCTATCCACCCTTACTTTTTTTTAATTCAAAATTAATTATGCGGCTTATATGAAAAATGGAGCAATTTGGGTGAATTACTGTTGGACTATGGTATTAAGTTAATAATGGCACTATAGTCCTTGAAATGAAATTTATACCACCGTCTTCTTAATTATCAGTCTTTGAATGGTCCCACCTCCAAGTCTTTGAACTTTGCATTTATCATGGACTTTGGTATTAGATTAACGTTTGAAGTAATGGACGTACTTATTTGACAACGACTAAAGGAATTATTCTTAACGTTTAAGGCTTAGTTTGGTAAGGCCAATATGTTGGAATTAATCTTATAATTACCCACAAGGCATGTTTTTAATCATGAATACTTTATTGCAGAAATAAAAAGACATACAAGCATGCTTTCATATATAATCAAGAACTAAACCATAATCTTGAGAATCTTAGGATGTATGACATGTTGATCAATTAAGGATTAGAGAAATACATGGATCCATAGCAAAGGAGCACAAAACGGATCCTGAAAAGAGACTTTGTGAGTAATAACGAGCAACAGCTACTCGTCGGCTTTATGGTTCTTCCTCAACCGGAAATCCTTATGTCTTAGGCCCTCTTCAGATGGGGAGAGAAGAGCAATCGGGTGCGTATTGTGATTTGTACGGTATATTGGGGACCATAGCCTATTTATAATGTGATAGTCTATTAGGGTTCCCATTATCCCTCTAATGGGCTATCACTGACATCCACCCATATTGAGCCCATATCAATTAATTAATTAATTATCCAATCAGAAATCTAATTAGCCTTATACTTATTTTGATCATGTATCAATTAAGGCTCCTAATTGATAAATAGCTAATATAATTAAATAATAATATCTGCCCACATTTACGATATTGGAATAAAATATTCCAACAATCTCCCATTTTGGCAATATATCATGATAATTATATTAGAATTCTTTAGGCCGGCATCCGAATGCTATTTATCTTTAGATTTCCCCTTTACAATCTGATCCACCTCATATATCAATAATGAGACTACCACGGTTGTTGTCACTAACGTCTATTGTGAATATACCCGGATGACCATCATATCAATATAATCGATGACATAGGTCAATATGGATGAGTGGCATGGAAATTTCATGCAATGTGATCTCAAGTCATGCCTATTTCCAATTGGTCCAACTTAAGTCCTTAGTGAGATCAAACTGAAGTTCCTTAAGTGCAAAATTAATTTTGCACATAATATGATACAAACAGGTTTAATAATAAATTTAAAAACTTTATTTCTGCAGAAAGTCAAAATAACGTAAAGTCTGTATCAATACCAAAAGCATAGAACATAAAAGGAAACAAGGAAAGACTCCCACTAATCTAAGGCAATCTCAAAACCAATACCCATGCGAGCAACGTGCTCATGGTAAGCCTTAGGTGTCAATCCTTTGGTTAGTGGGTCTACTAGCATAAAGTTCGTCCCTATATATTCTATAGAAATCTTTTTCTCTTTAACTCTTTTCTTCACAACAAGATACTTGATGTCGATGAACTTCGACTTTGTAGAACACATATTGTTATTAGAGTATAGGACAGTTGCAGTATTGTCACAATAAATCTTCAATGGCCTCTAGATACTCCCAATAATGCGTAGGCTTGTGACAAAGTTTCGCAGCCACAACGCATGATTTGATGCCTCAAAGCAGGCCACAAACTTCGTTGCCATGGTTGAAGGAGCCACTAAAGTCTGTTTGGCAAACTTCTAGGAAATAGCTCTTCCACCCAAAAGGAAGATGTAACTAGATATGGAACGTCTGCTATCTGGGCACCCAATCTGTGGGATGCAGCTCTGGTGGTTGGAAGGAGGATTCATGTAATACCCCGTTTCCAGAGCGCTACGGTGTAACCCAATCTAATGCTGAAAACATTTGATGCTTATATACTTTCAGTAAAAAGTACTCTTCTATTATTCACAATGAAAAATAGGAGTACATTTTTTTCTTTTTCTTTCCTTTGAAAACCCATTTCAAAAATAAAACATGAAGAGTACTACAATTTCTAAATGATGAGAAATCAATCTTTTGTCAAATATCAGAGTATATCACAAGACATTGAATGCTTCACATAAAACATAACATAATCATTTTGTACTGAGGCGAGGTTTTCTGAAAAGTGTAATTACAAGACAATAGGCAATAATGTCATGCTCCACCAACAGGTCAAGAGCCAAGACAATACCCTAAGCTAAGCTGGCCAACAACTATGACTCTTACTGAGTTATCGCTCAGCAAGATCCGAACATAAAGCACTCAGATGAATCTTCCTCCAACTCCTATGAAGGAAAGAAACTACAACAGCATTGTGAACTCCATCTGGTAACATCCACGAGAGTGTCCAATCCAACAATAGTGCAAGGGTAAATTCTTTGTCCACGAGTTTATCATAGGCTATGACACATGCAAACAATATATATATATATATATAATACAAAAACATGCCTTTATATACATATACATACTTAATAGACCGCAAATATCAACATGGTATATCAAGCAATTTGCATATGAACAAACTATTCAATCAGCCAATCAACAATCCAGTCATCACATGTTACAATGTGGTTAATTATGCATGCCAATGCATTATGAACAAGTTGTGTATACACTTGCAGCCTTAAATAAGGACAGCAATAGGACAAGGAAAGCCTTTTCCAGGTCCAGACAAATTCCCCTGCCAAGGGTAAAAAGGCAATGGGAACAACCTCTGGGCCGGACAATAGGAACAGCTTCTCGGCCCAAAAGTCCTAGGACACTGGGAACTGCCTCCAGGTCAGAAAGTCCATGACACTGGGAACTACCTCCAGATTTGAATGCTCCATGATTGTGATGCATCAATCCAATTCTTTGGTGTGGCCTACTCACCAAGGAGTGTCCGAGATATTTTTTTAATTAACTAATGCGGATCGATTAGTCCTCAACTCACTCAGCTCAGTAAATTTCAAATCTCAGTTTTGGTGTCACACCTAAGTGATATTGTACCGGAAATAGCTTTTAAGCTTTAGGTTGTTAGAACCCTAGTTGTGTTAAATAATGCATTTGGGGAATTCGCAGGAAAGAGAGGCGGTGCGAACACTCTTAATAACCAAGTCCTTCCTAGCCAGAATTTTCCTAGACGCATCATTCAACTAAACCGTTTTCACAATTTACACTGTTTACTCAAGTTCATTTTTCTAATCTGGTTCCATTAAGAAAATTCTTTGCAAGCTTTGGCGTATTAAAACTTTCACGCTTACTTTTAAATCAAAATGTCCGTCATATTTCATTTATGAAATCTTAACTCGGCTTGTGGGATCGCATCGGATTTACCATTGTAAATCGTCAAACCAATAACAGTCGATCATCGCATTATTAATTAATTCATCAACATCAACATTATTATGCATACTTCAATCAATTTCAAGTTCAAAGTAAATCAAACATGATTTAAGTCACACAACACAATTTAATCATGCCACGTAGGTCCAAATCACAAGACAAAAATTCATGCTAACATATAATAATACTACACGTATTATCATACAATTAAACAACCAATCAAACCAAACAACAAACAAGGCGAAAAGCCCAAACTCATCATGTAAGAATTTCCCTTACCTCTAATGCATTCCAAAGAGGTAATTCATAAGTTGTCATCAAGTCGTACCTCGCACGAACCTTAACAACACAAGTTTAATTCAATTAGAACAAAAAACTCAAGTCTATTGCCCCTAGGGCAGCCACGGGTTTAGGGTTCCCTAAGGCTAGGAATTACTCAACTTAATCCCTATTTCATCACATCTAGTCATATGTCATGAAGCAAGTTCAAATCTTGCATGTTTTGAAATTTTTACAAAACTATCACACTTAGAAAACACTAAAACCAAAACGTTTAAATAGTGTTTTACCAATTGAAATAGTGTTTTACCATTTTGAATAGTATTTTTCCAACTTTGAACAACTTTTTAAAGCACTTAAACATGTCATAAAACTTTGGAAACAATTTCCTTATAAGTTTAAAACAAATCATATACTAAAACTTTTTCCCAAAATCAAATCTCTTTGAAAGCTTTTGTTAAATCAAATCTTTAACCATTTTTTACAACTATTTTAGTCATAAAAACAAGTCATTATCACTTTATAAAAATTCATAAGGGTCACGGTTTTGGGACTTGAAAAACAAACCCAAAGTTTCAATCTTTAACTTCTATAACATGACAACTTTGTTAGATCCAAAACTCCTTCCCATAAACCAACATCTTTATCACTTTGATACACTTAACATGCATATATGACTAGATCTAAGTATATAAGCTAAAATCTTCCAAGATCTAACTCCAAAACAACTAAATTAAGTCAAAAACAGCCCCTTAGAACATCCATGAGATTCGGCCTGTCCAAGATCTAAGGGTTTCCAAATTTTTACTTACACAAAACTCATTTAATCATGAAGGTAATAGTAGATCTAGGAAGTATTAAGCTTAAAGATCAAGATCTAAACAATTCCTATGCAAAACAACCCTAAAACCATGAAGAACTCATCTATGGCAGCCAAGAGGAAAATAAGAAGAGTTAGGAGGCTTACCAAGAAGTTTGATGATGATTGATCAAGGATTAAGAACAAAGGAAAAAATATTGCACTCAAAAACTCTAAGCTTTTTCAAGATATCTCTAGATTATTCTCCACCAAAGCATTCATGAAAAAATATAAAGATGGTGATCTTCTATTTATAGAGGCCACAAGGGACAAGGAAGGGAAGAAAAATTGTTCATTTAGTTGGATCTTAACCATTTAGTTAACATCCAACCAAGCTAACTACCTACCAATTACACCTAAGCCAATCAAAACATTCCATTTGTCCAAGGTGGGTCCCAATCATGTGTCTTGGCTCCCATTGGTCCAAAGTGGTCGACCTCCCCTCCAAAATATCAAAGGGTTTCGCTTCGGCACGTTATTGATCAATCGGGTGCACGACGTTTTGTGTATATTAGGGTTTTTCACCCGTCGCTCTAAAAAATTTCTATTTCACCAGCCCACACCTAATTTTTTTTTTCAGTCACAATATTCCTCATAACATGAGAAATGCACCCATGTATCTCGTTTTCTCAAATTACGAGCCAAAATGCTATTTCCGGTCATAGAAAATACCATATATTTTTCTACTTGCCCAGAAATTCCCAAAAAATTCCAATAAATCATAAATATTGGAAAATGCATAAATCTCAAATTTTGTAAAATTTGGATCATGTTTGAGCATGTTTCAGTTATAAACTCACCTGATAGCCTCATAACGGCAGAATTACTATGGCGTAGTAAAACTGTAAATTAGTAATAATTACTAATTCCAATTTTTTCTATCATCAAGAATAATTTTAAACAATAAAATTATCCATAGAAAATTATTAACAGAGAAGTCGTATTAAAACCACAGAAAACAGTCAATTAATAATTAACTAAACTTCGAAAATTCAAATTGTGATTTAAAAATATTTATTAAGTACAAAAATTATTCTGCGTTCAATAAAATAATTCCTTTAATCAAACAACAAGTTTATAAGATTTTCAATGATTAATTCATACTAAAAACAGTATACGTCTGCACTATCTATTAATCTGAATTATTTACCAAAACAACAAATTGTTTACGATAAATCTTTGTAGTTCTTCGTACTTTTCACAAACCATTGAGGTGATCAATCTCTATGATTTATTTCCAAGTAGTCGGAAACTGTAAAATATTTTTTTTTATAAAAATTGGGGGTGTTGCATTACTACCCTCCTTAAAAAAAAATTCATCCCCAAAAATTCACTCACAACCAAATTAAAATTGGAAATCTGGAAAATCATAACTTAATACCAAAAGCATATCATAAATTTGGACATTGAAATTTAGTACAACATGATAATTATTCCACTCAAAACAGTCAAACAACTAAGCATATATTTTATTCATACATCATTACCAAGCAAAACACTACATCATTAACTCAAGCGTTTACAAAACACTATGATAAGCATCTATGTGGAAGAAGTCCTTGCGAATGACGCTTTATTCCAAACTACGATCTCTACTCCATCACGATCACAAACACGGTCACAATGACACTGAGTTACGGCTACATGCTAACACCAACGAAACTTCACTAACACAAATATGCCTACACAACCACGGTTTTAACACAAAAATCACATCAATTTTTTTTAACATCTAATTTCTAAAAATTACACAAAGCAAGAATTAATTTGCATAAAACACAACTTGATCTCTTCAAGACTCAACCTTCTCAAGAACACTATGGTTCTTTTGAGATTAGGTTTTTCATTGTCTTAAAATCATCAAGATACACTTGAATAAAAAACTAAAACTTAAATCAAACACTACGTCATCAAAATACTAAGAATTAAGCATTTAAAACTTGAAATCATTTTTCTTTTTATCAACACACACCTATATCTACTTCTCAAAATTATTCTACTCACACCCAAAATCTTTTTAACAAAAGATCAACGTAAAAATTCTTTTCTATAACTCCTAAACCAAAACAACGATGAAACTAACAACAGATTAACTAGGAAAATTATGAAATCCTCTTTCTTTTTACTAAAATAACTCACGGTTTTCATACCATAGAAAAAAAAGTTTTACAAAACCATCAACCAACTCATCTAAAACAACAAAAACCAAAAGTTTAAGGAAGTTAAGATACTCACCCACAAATTCTTCAAGAGCTCATATTTTTATAGCAAGAAAAAGGAAAACTCTCAAAATCACCAACATCAACAACAACCACATCATCAACAACAAATACCAAGGAAATGAAAAATCATCCTCCCCCAAAATCATCGTAAAGGCCACAGTTTCTCAAGAAGGAAGATCAATCTCTAATACTCTCACAATCTGGTGGCTTCAAGGCAAGAAATATCACTCCCAAAACACCACCACAAGGTTTAGCACACAATAGGAGAAGGATTGAAGGAACAATGGAGGATTTTTAAAGATGGGAGCCCACGAACCCTTAGAAGAAAAGAAAAAGATGAAAGCTTGGTTTTTCTCACACTAAAACTCACCAACACTCCACACCAATAATGAAGGCAAATTCCTCCCCCTTTTTTGTTTAAGTGGCCGGCTAGGGAAAGTGAAAAGGATAGGACAATAAGTCACTAATTTTACTTGATTCTCCGTTAAAGAGAATCCTCTATGATTTAAGGCACCAAGGATAAGACTTGGTAAGATTCTTGCAAAATTACCCAATGAAATGGCGACAACTCGTCACGCACTATACTTCCGCCAATAATTCTCACCTACTCCAAAATGCTCTCTTTACTTAGCCCCACGGTCTCGGCGTCGCACTAATTTGCGGCATCAGATGCTCGCATTATCGATTACCCGATTGGCAACAAGTCGCATAAATTAAATTATCATGAGAAAATTTAATTCAATGTGTTCTAAAAATATTTGTGTATAATAAATACGCTCACTGTAACGACCCGTTTTCCAGGACGCTACTAAGCCAGTATCTTGACAAAAGTTTATATATTTCCGAAAGGCGAAATACTCTGTCTTGCACGTTTTCCAAAAATGTGGTCATATATATATATATATTTTTTTTAAACTTCTGTTTCAAAAATGACTGTCAGAGTATTGCAGCGACTTTAGAAACATGGCGGAATTATTTAAAAACACTACCTAACCACATTCAATTATTTCATCAATTCACGTCTAACAATACATGTCCTGAAACATAACAGATATTTATTACAATACTGAACAACGATGATTATTCTACAAATTGGCCGACAATACATTCCCTACTAGACTACCGGTAGACTCTACATACAATCAAGCTAGTTAACCATCTACAATTGTTTCTTCCTGCAGCTCCAATCCTCTGTTTGTTCCGCCATCCGTTACAATCATTAATTGATGTAACCACCGCAAGGGTCAACTTCTCAACAGATCATGATAAACCAAAGCATAAAGCAATAAGCAACCACATTTTATACAATTCACAGGCATTAAGCAAACAACAATGTATATCATTCACAGAACGTGACTCAACTCTCTCACTCTAGACTCGACTCGACTCACTACTCATTTTCTCTCAACTCGACAATTATTCCGGAATGCACACGCCGTACCGTATGCTGGAAAGTCCAGCCGAAGCCTTGGGATCTTCGCTCTCCCTAGGACAGTCAACTCAGGTCCCATAGCGTGGCGACGCTTAGAAGTCCCCATAAACGGAAAAAGGGGACCTAGCACCCTCTCCGCTATCCGGGTCGCAACTTCAAACGCCAACGACTCGCTAAGCTCTCTCACTCAATGAACAATTCGCCGCATACGATATTCAAAGAGTTATACGCAAGATATTCAACCGCATGTCAAATAAAAAGAGCAGGCTCAACATGAAGAAACGCAATTCAACAGCAATACGCAATTCGCAGCATATATTCAATCTCATATCAAATAATGCATAACTCAATCATATCACAACATTACATACTTGACACGCAAATCAAGGAATCCATCCCTCTGCAACTCAATGGAATTAACAGAGAGGTACAAACAAGTGGGGGGTTGGGTTCAGCAGACCAACCACAAAGTTTTCACCCACGAATGACTCGGAATATGTTCGACCGCACGACAACAAAAACGAAGGGGTTCGAAGACCCTAACTTCGAACTCGTAGAGTTTTCAGACTTCTTCGTATTTAAATAAAGCAATTTAAATAACAAACAATAGCTTAAGCATATCCAAAGTTGTCCTTACACAGGGACATAAAAATGAATCCTAAATGTCTAGAAGTGCCCTTACCGAACTCCAAGATGCGCGTATTCATGTATTCCCTGATTTCTGCACTGCACGATCCCGGATTACTCGAGCCTAACACCACAACAACTTAGTAAAATTCTATAATTTCTAAACTAGCTTAAGCTCTCAAGCCTAACCCTTTTCTAACCAAAAGCAAGCATTTAAACTACTAGCTAATTGAAAAGAGTAAGATCTTTGAAAATAAAAAGTTTTCTTGCATTTTAAGTAACATCAAACCATTTTCATAAGTTTTCAAAACCTTAACACATATTCATAAAATTTCTAAGGCATAAAACCTATCACATACAATTCCTACATGTCATTCTAGTCACTCAAGAACCAAATCTTGCATAAACATCAACTAACACCCATGCTACTACATGCATATTCATTCCAACAACCTTAAAATTAACCAAAAACATATCATTTAACAATTGAATATATGATTCTACAACATAAACCCTTATTTCCACAATTTAAAGAAGAGATTTAAACCATAAAACAACTAGTTAACAGGTTGATTCCAAATTACTACCCCAAATTAAAGAATAGGGCTAAACCCTTAAACAACAAGTTTAGCATGCCAATTTAAAAACTATTTCTTAAACAAGCATCAAACATTGGTTTAGGGGGGTTGGGGGCAGCCGTCCAACCCTATTTCAATCAATCCCCATACAAGACCATTCAGTATGACTAATAAGCTGATTATCGAACTAATAAAATTAATAATAAAACCTAGTACACTCTAAGGGAGGTTTTGGGGAATTCTATGTCACCTGAGCAATCCCAAGTTAGGGATTTCAATTCCAAAAATCCCCAAATCCTAGACATCCTCCATTGAAGCTCCATCCAAGTTCTTCACATCCATCTTCTTCTTCTTCAATCTCTCGATCACTCTCTGATTCGGCCCCCCCTTCCTTCTCTTTCTCTCTCTCAAGCTGTATCTCTCCCTTTCTCGCTCTCGGCTTCAACCTTCTCGGCCGTGTTCTACTTCTTCCTGTGTAACACCTGAGGACGAGATCGACCTCGTATTAAGACGTCGGATCGAGACCTCGCGTCGAGATCTCGTGTCGAGACCTCGTACCAAGAGCTTGTGTCGAGATCCCTTGCCAAGATCGCGTGCCGAGGTCATTTGCCGAGCTGAGGAGACTGCGTGCACTAGCTGCTGAGCTGAGGAGGTCGCGTGTCGAGTTGATGAAATCGCGCACCGAGCTGAGGAGGTCGCATGTCGAACTGAGGAGGCCGCGTGCACGAACTCGTGTTAGAGCCTTGTGAGCTTGCACGAGCACCCTAGTCGACATCGTGTCGAGATGATAACACTCGTATTCTTACGAACGTTATTCAGCGTTATTATTATATTATTTGTAATAATTATATTGTCAGCTTGCCGTTCTCGTCGCGTGTCTAGATCTCTGACCTATAGAGTAGAGGGTAATCATGAGAGAGTAGCGATTAGATGGGTAGATTGACTGATGGGATTGGCATCTCATAGCTGGAGTTATGATAATGCCCCTTCTCTCACCAGCTGTATACCACGATCGGTTCTCTCCAACACTCATTTTCTCTTTTCTTCTTTCTTCTTCCTTCCTTCTGCTCTGAGTTCCTTGTTTCTCTCCAAAATTTCCATCGAAGAAACCTTGAGTTCCATCGAGCTTCTGCGTAACTTTTCTTCATCAATCTTGTTCCTCATCATCTTCTCGACCTATATCTCACCATCTCGACCATCAGTGGAGGTATGAAAAACATATTTTTCTCTTCCTTCGTGCTACTGTTTAGCGCTACTTCTTCCTTCCATTTTTAGCTAGTTTTATGCTTCCAAATCATGTCAAATTGATGGGTTTTCTTCTTCATGATATTACCTACTTTTCTAACCGATTATTTGGGCTCGTAAAACAAATTTCTTTCTCTGATTTCTGCAATAGGAAGTACCCAAAAACCCTTCCTTTTTGGTTTGTTTCGATTTCTTATTTTAGTTTGTCGATCGTTGCTTCTGGTTGTTGTTGTTGTCGATCTATCTGTTGTAGCATCAGATAACCTTTTTCATGAACTTTTGATCGAAAACCCCAACTTTGTGGTTAAGATTGGGATGAGAGCTAAGTGTTATTAGAACCCAGAGATCGAACTGAGTTGTGCTTATTTTAGGAAGTCTGATTCCCGAGATCGTGTGATTTCCGATTCGAGGTGTACGGGAGAGCGAATCCGAGGACGTGGAAGAAGTGGGATCCAGATCGAGAACTGTACGTGTCGAGGTCGACTGAGAAGTGTACGTGTCGAAGTCGATTGAGGACGGTACGTGTCAAAGTCGTTGTCGAGCTCGTTGAAGACAGCCGTGTCGAGATCGAGTAAGAGAAGTCGTTGTCGAGCTCACTTGAAGACAGCCGTGTCGAGGTCGTTGTCGAGCAAAGATTAGCTTGGAGTTCGGTAAGGCGCAGCTTTTAGACATTATTAAGACTTTATTTTATGTTATTGTGAATGAATTTCCTTGATTTGTGTCGAGCTTGAAATGTTGTGATATGATTGGGTTTTTGCATGTATTTAATATGTGATTGAATATATGCTGTGAATTGTGTATTGCATGTTGAATTGCGTTTCTTCATGTCGAGCTTGCTCTTTTTATTTGACATGCGGTTGAATATCTTGTGTATAACTCGTTGAATATTGTAAGCGGAGAGTTGTTCATCGAGTGAGCGAGCTAGGGAGTCGTATGACGTTTTTGAGCCGGACCCAGATAACTGAGGGTGCTAGGTCCCCTTTTTGTTTATGGTGGATTGGCTAGGCGGCGCATTATCGGGTTGGGGTTGGACTCGCCGATTAATGCATGGTATCGGTTTGGGGTTGGACTGCCGCTACCTATTACGTCGGTTTGGGGATGGACTCGACGATATTCCTAATAAGAGTCGAGTCGAGTCTAGAGTGAGATGGTCGAGTCACGTGTGGTGATTGAGATACATTATTGTGTTGCTTATTTCTTTATGCCGTGCTTATCTTGTATTGTTGAGAAGTTGACCCTTTCCCGTGGTGCCTTCAATCCATGACGGTTACCCAGGCGATGTCGAGGGCGCAGGGAACTCGACAGCAGATGATGCCGAGGAGGAGCTCGACGAGGACCAGGGCGACGACCTCTATTTGTCGTGATTGATTATGTTGTTGGATGTTTGTTTTTCTGATGACTGTACCTTGTTTTTCTTTTGTGTTCAGAGGTCGTGACCAGTTGGGCAGTATTGTTTTGTTGTTTCAGGGTAGACTGGTGGTCTTACTTTTGGAGCAGCCCCCTGCGTGGGAGTCTGCCGGAAGTACCCCCAGGGTATGATCGCTCTCTTGAAGTCGTCATACCTTAGGTGTATTTTCTTTGTACATTTACTACTCTGTATTTTGTATACATTATTATTTCGAGTGATATATATATGTATGTTATGCATGTATGTTTTATTAGAATTTAAGCCTTGTGTCTTAGTTGCATCATGTTTCGAAAAGCTGTAATTACTCTGATGTGCACGAGCTGGTTTTATAAAAAAAAATATAGATCGTACTTTTAAAAGGCACAAGAGTACCGTTTTTAAATACATCTCATACAGGTTTAGTTGAGCTCGGTGTGTTGAGCTCGGTAACTCGAGCTCGGTATATTGAGCTCAGAGCGTTCTAAACGGTCGTTACATTGTTGGTATCGAGCGATTCGGTTCGACCGAGTGCATAGAATTTTGACTGGTCACCGCTTTGTCGGGTTATGTGTGTTGGGTACCTAATTGTACTATGTTGATTCTTTGTTTGATTAAGTGAAGCACTTATTGCTTGAAAAATTGTTTGAGCTGTTTCTTGATCAAGCGGTGTGTTTTAACACATCCTTGTTGTGAGATTCGACGGGGTTTTGAACTTTGTGGAATCTAATGCCACCTCGTAGGAATACGACACCGCAAATCGAGAACGCCGACATGGAACGAGCTATTCAAGCTATGACCGAGATGGCGGCAGCCATGGCTCAACAATCACCGGCCGCAAATCAACAGTTAACGCGATGGCTCAACAGACGGCAATGTTAACTCACAGAACTTACAAAGAACAAAGAACGAAGAGTGAAATCTTTGAAGCGAGAGGATTGGCAGACTTTAGGAAGCATGATCCACCGAAGTTCTACGGTGAGCCAAATCCAGATAAAGCTGATCTTTGGATGCAAGAGATCGAGAAGATCTTCGAGGCGCTCCATTGCCCGAATAACGTGAAGGTCGACTATGCCACCTACTTACTGCTAGGAGACGCAGAGTATTGGTGGAGAGGAGTGAAGCAAACATTTATAGCGGAACGTCGCGAGATGACCTGGGAGCTTTTTCGTGAAAGGTTCTTGGACAAGTACTTCCCAGATACTGCACGAGCCGAGAAGGAGCAAGAATTTCTTCAATTGCAGCAAGGCAACTCGACAGTGTCCGAGTATGCAGCCAAGTTCGAGTCGCTTGCGAGGTATTTCAGTCCATTTCGTGATCGAGTTGACCAGAGATGGTTAAGCGAGAGGTTCCAACGAGGTCTGAGATTTGACATTCAGAAGTCGGTGGTGTCATTGAGGATCCGAAACCTCCAAGAGCTGATAGATCGCTGTGTCGAGGTAGAAGGAGTGAGGAGCCACAAGAAGAAGACTGTTGTAGGCGGACCAGTGAGACCCCAGAGTGCGGGGCAGAGATTTGCACAGAAAGGGAAACAACTGCAGAAGAAGCCTTACGACCGACCTCAGGGGAACGACAACAGGGGACAATATCGTCCGATGACCCAGGTACCGAGAAGCGGAGGACAGACCAGTGTCGAGGTGACTTGTTTCCGTTGTGGAAAGACGGGACATTACGCCAATAACTGTACTCAGAAGGAGGGGGTGTGCTACAACTGTAAGAAGCCAGGGCATTTTGCCAAGGATTGTCCCATACCTAAAGCTGAACCGATAATGCTTGCGGCAAAGGCCAAAGGAAAACGTCAGGTAGCTAAAGGCAGAGTTTTCTGCTTGAGTGGCGAGGAAGCAGAGCGAGCTGATGATCTTATCCAAGGTGAATATGAGATTGAGGGTAAATCCTTATCCGTTCTTTTTTATTCGGGTGCAACTCATTCCTTTATTTCTTCTGATTGTGTGAACCATTTGAACTTGACTGTGACTGCTTTACCGTTCAAATTAGTAGTTACAACCCCAGCTGCTAAAACCTTAGTCACAAACACTGCATGTCTTGATTGTGTAGTGGTTATTCAGAGTAGAAAGTTTGTGGTCAATTTGGTTTGTTTGCCTCTTAAGGGCTTAGATGTCATCCTCGGGATGGATTGGTTGTCACACCACCATGTCCTCTTGGGTGTGCCAGTAAAGCGTAATTTTTCCGGACCTTGGAGTCTCCAATTATCTTTCATGAACGATCGAGTTTCTTTGAAAGAAGGAACTAGGAATACATGTATCCGCTAGTTCGTAAGTTTTCCACAGATCGACGTGAAGAATGTACGGTGGTGTGTGACTTTGAAGACGTTTTCAAGACGTGCGTGGTTACCACCGGTCAAGAGGTCGAGTTCTCCATCGACCTGATTCCAGGAACAGGACCGATTTCCAAAGCGCCATACAGGATGTCTCCTGCCGAGATGAAAGAACTGAAGTCCCAGATCGAACACTTGGAGTCAAAGCAATTCATACGACCGAGCGTGTCACCGTGGGGAGCTCCAGTGTTGTTGGTTAAGAAGAAGGATGGACGATCAAGGCTGTGCGTGGACTATCGCGAGCTCAACAAGGTTACTGTGAAGAACCGTTATCCGTTACCTCGTATTGACGACTTGATGGATCAACTTCGTGGAGCGGCGATCTTTTCCAAGATAGACTTGAAGTCGGGCTACCATCAGATTCGCGTGAAGGAGGAAGATGTTCCCAAAACAGCTTTCAGGACTAGATACGGTCACTACGAGTACTTGGTGATGCCGTTTGGAGTGACGAATGCGCCAGCTGTGTTTATGGATTACATGAATAGGATTTTCCATTCGTTTTTGGATCAGTTCGTTGTAGTGTTCATCGACGACATACTGATCTACTCGAGGAACCGAGAAGAGCACGCAGAACACTTATGTCGAGTACTGCAGATATTACGAGATAAGCAACTCTATGCCAACCTGTCGAAGTGTGAATTTTGGCTTGAAGAGGTGAATTTTCTTGGTCACATTATTTCCAGAGAAGCGGATACCGTGGATCCAACTAAGATTGAGGCGGTGTTAGCGTGGGAACAATCGAAGACTATTCTGAGATCGTGAGTTTTGTCGGCTTAGCGAGATATTACCCAAGATTCATTGAAGGTTTCTCGAAGATTGTCGCGCCTCTTACCCGACTAACGAGGAAGGATCAACCTTTGCCTGGACCGAGGAGTGTGAAGCCGCTTTAAAGATCAAGGAGCTTTTGACGACGGCGCTGTCTTTGATTTTGCCTCAACCCAAGAGCCTTTCGAGGTGTATTGTGATGCGTCACACCAGGGATTGGGATGCGTCGATGCAACATCGGAAGGTGGTCGCGTATGCTTCAAGACAACTTAAGATTCACGAGAGGAACTACCCTACTCACGACTTGGAGCCGGCAAAGTGAGTTTTTGCGCTGAAGATATGGAGGCACTACCTTTACGGGAGCACTTCATCGCTTTCAGCGATCACAAGAGCTTGAAGCACTGCTCGACCGTAAAGAGCTCAACATGCGCCGGCGTAGATGGACGTAATTTCAAGGACTACGACTTTACGCTGGAATACCATCCCTAAGGCTAACGTAGTAGCGTATGCATTGAGCAGAAGAGCGCTTTAACCTCGGCAATGATGATCAAGGAGTTGGAGATGCTCGAGAAGTTCCGAGACTTGAAGTCGAGTGTCAAAGTTTCACCGGGAAGCCGAGATTTGGTATGCTTACCATTTCTAACAGATTGTTGGGCGAGATCCGAGACCAAAGCAAGTTCATGACGAGCTCCTCGCAAAGAGAAGATTCACTGATAGCAAGTGGAAGGCGATGAATTCCAAGTCGGAGCGACGACCTCTTGAGGTGCAATGGCCGAGTATGTGTACCTAACGTAGCCGAGCTGAGAAAGTTAATACTCGACGAAGCGCATAAGAGCAACTTTAGTATTCATCCAGGAGTTTCGAAGATGTATCAAGACTTGAAGAAGCATTTTTGGTGGTCCGTAATGAAGAAGCAAGTGGTCGAGCACGTAACTCGTGTTTAACGTGTCGTCGAAAAGCCGGTGGAACACCAACGACCGCGGGAATGTTACAATCGCTGACGTGATCAAAGATGGAAATGGGATAGTATTTCCATGGATTTCGCTGTAGGTTTGCCAAGACGCAGAAGAAGAATGATTCGATTTGGGTGATCGTCGACCGATTGACCAAATCTGCTCATTTCTTACCAAAGGAGGTCGACATACAACGTGGAAAAGTCGACCGAGATCTACATCGCGGAGAGATAGTACGACTTCATGGAATACCTCTTCGATCGTGTCGGACCGAGATCCGGTTCACGCCTCATTTTTGGAGGGAATTACAAGGAGCGATGGGAACCGAAGCTCGTGCTTAGCTCGGCATATCATCCCCGCATCGACGGCCGACCGAGAGAACGATCCAATCGCTGAGGATTTGTTGCGGCGTGTACCTTAGATCACCGAGGAAGTTGGGACGACGCCTTACCATTGGTGGAGTTCACATACAATAATGATTTCCATGCGAGTATTGGAATGGCACCTTTGAAGCAATCGTATGGACTAAATGTCGACGCCTCTTTGTTGGTACCAGATTCGGCGAGCGTCGTCAGAGACCAGATATGATCCAGCGGACTACCGAGAAGATCCGCTTGATCGTAGATAGGATGCAAACGCCTCAAAGTCGACGTAAGAGTTATGCGGACCAACGACGCCGACCACTCGAGTTCGAGGAAGGAGAACATGTATTTCTTAGAGTCACCCCACCATCGGAGTTGGTCGAGCGATCAAATCCAAGAAACTTACCCTAAATTTATTGGACCTTATCGATTCTTCGTCAGACGGTCCAAAGTGGCATATCAGATTGCCTTGCCACCATTCTTGTCGAACATTCACGACGTCTTCCACGTCTCACAATTGCGAAAGTATATTTCCGACCCCTCTCATGTCATCGAACCGGATGTGATTCAACTAAGGGACGACTTATCTTTCGAAGCATTACCAGCAAGGATCGTTGATCGGAAAGCCAAACATTTGCGGAACAAAGAGATTCAACTCGTCAAAGTTGTGTGGGATCAGAAGACGGGAGATGCGACTTGGGAGCTGGAGGAGAAGATGAAGACTCAAGACTGAACTTTTCCGAGGTAAGAATCTTATTTGCAATTTCGAGGACTAAATTTTTTTAGAGGAGAGATTGTAACACCGAGGACGAGACCGACCCCGTCTTAGGCCGCCGGATCGAGACCTCGCGTCGAGATCTCGTGTCGAGACCTCGTACCAAGACCTTGTGTCGAGATCCCGTGCCAAGATCGCGTGCCGAGGTCATTTGCCGAGCTGAGGAGACTGCGTGCACTAGCTGCTGAGCTGAGGAGGTCGCGTGTCGAGCTGATGAAGTCGCGTACCGAGCTGAGGAGGTCGCATGTCGAACTGAGGAGGCCGCGTGCACGAACTCGTGTTAGAGCCTTGTGCGCTTGCACGAGCACCCTAGTCGACATCGTGTCGAGATGATAACACTCGTATTCTTACGAACGTTATTCAGCGTTATTATTATATTGTTTGTAATAATTATATTGTCGGCTTGCCGTTCTCGTCGCGTGTCTAGATCTCTGACCTATAGAGTAGAGGGTAATCATGAGAGAGTAGCGATTAGATGGGTAGATTGACTGATGGGATTGGCATCTCATAGCTGGAGTTACGATAATGCCCCTTCTCTCACCACGATCGGTTCTCTCCAACACTCATTTTCTCTTTTCTTCTTTCTTCTTCCTTCCTTCTGCTCTGAGTTCCTTGTTTCTCTCCAAAATTTCCATCGAAGAAACCTTGAGTTCCATCGAGCTTCTGCGTAACTTTTCTTCATCAATCTTGTTCCTCATCATCTTCTCGACCTATATCTCACCATCTCGACCATCAGTGGAGGTATGAAAAACAGATTTTTCTCTTCCTTCGTGCTACTGTTTAGCGCTACTTCTTCCTTCCATTTTTAGCTAGTTTTATGCTTCCAAATCATGTCAAATTGATGGGTTTTCTTCTTCATGATATTACCTACTTTTCTAACCGATTATTTGGGCTCGTAAAACAAATTTCTTTCTCTGATTTCTGCAATAGGCAGTACCCAAAAACCCTTCCTTTTTGGTTTGTTTCGATTTCTTATTTTAGTTTGTCGATCGTTGCTTCCGTTGTTGTTGTTGTCGATCTATCTGTTGTAGCATCGATAACCTTTTTCATGAACTTTTGATCGAAAAACCCCAACTTTGTGGTTAAGATTGGGATAAGAGCTAAGTGTTATTAGAACCCGCAGATCGAATCGAGTTGTGCTTGTTTTAGGAAGTCGATTCCCGAGATCGTGTGATTTCGATTCGAGGTGTACGAGAGCGAATCCGAGGACGTGGAAGCAAAGTGGGATCCGGATCGAGAACTGCGTGTCGAGGTCGACCGAGAAGTGTACGTGTCGAGGTCGATTGAGGACGCGACGCGTTGAAGTCGTTGTCGAGCTCGTTGAAGACAGCCGTGTCGAGATCGAAAAGAGAAGTCGTTGTCGAGCCTACTTGAAGACAGCCGTCGAGGTCGTTGTCGGCAAAGATTAGCTTGGAGTTCGGTAAGGCAGCTTTTAGACATTATTAAGACTTTATTTTATGTTATTGTGAATGAATTTCCTTGATTTGTGTCGAGCTTGAAATGTTGTGATATGATTGGGTTTTGCATGTATTTAATATGTGATTGAATATATGCTGTGAATTGTGTATTGCATGTTGAATTGCGTTTCTTCATGTCGAGCTTGCTCTTTTTATTTGACATGCGGTTGAATATCTTGTGTATAACTCGTTGAATATTGTAAGCGGAGAGCTGTTCATCGAGTGAGTGAGCTAGGGAGTCGTATGACGTTTTTGAGCCGGACCCAGATAACTGAGGGTGCTAGGTCCCCTTTTTGTTTATGGTAGATTGGTTAGGCGTCGCATTATCAGTTTGGGGTTGGACCTGCTGATTAATGCATGGTATCGGTTTGGGGTCGACTCGCCGCTACCTATTACGCCGCCGGGGATGGACCCGCCGACGATATTCCTAATAAGAGTCGAGTCGAGTCTAGAGTGAGATGGTCGAGTCACGTGTGGGGATTGAGATACATTATTGTGTTGCTTATTTCTTTATGCCGTGCTTATCTTGTATTGTTGAGAAGTTGACCCTTTCCCGTGGTGCCTTCAATCCATGACGGTTACTGTAACGACCCGTTTCCGGACCGCTACCGAGCTCAATATACCGAGCTCGAGTTACCGAGCTCAACACACCAAGCTCAACATAAACCTATATGAGATGTGTTTTAAAAACAAAACTCTTGTGCCTTTTAAAAGTACGATATATTTTTTTTTTCTATAAAACCAACTCGTGCACATCAGAGTAATTACAAACTTTTCAAACATGGTACAACTAAGACACAAGACTTAAATTCTAATAAAACATACATGCATAACATACATATATATATCACTCTAAATAATAATGTATACAAAATACAGAGTAGCAATGTATAAAGAAAATACACCTAAGGTATGACGACTTCAAAAGAGCAATCATACCACTGGGGTACTTCCAGAACTCACGCAGGGGTCGCTCCAAAAGTAAGACCACCGCCTACCTCAAGCAACAAAACACATCGCCTAAATCGTCACGACCTCTGAACACAAAAGAAAAACAAGTACAGTCATCAAAAGAAATACGTCGAACAAACATAATCAATCACGACAAGTAGAGGACGTCACTCGGGGCCTCGTCGAGCCCCTCCTCCGCCTCATCTATCGCCGAAGTTCCTGCGCGCTCGACATCGCCTGGGTAACCGACATGGATTGAAGGCACCACGGGAAAGGGTCAACTTCTCAACAATTCAAGATAAGCTCGACATAAAGGATATAAGCAAACAGCAATAATATATCTCAATCACCACACGTGACTCGACCATCTCACTCTAGACTCGACACAACTCTTATTCCGGAATATCGTCAGCAGGTCCATCCCCAAACTGACGTAATAGGTAAACGGCAGGTCCATCCCCAAACCGAATTCCATACATTAATCAGCGAGTCCATCCCCAAACCGATAATGCTACAACGCCTAGCCAATCCACCATAAACAAAAAGGACCTAGCACCCTCGCTTATCCGGGTCCGCTCAAAAACGCCATACGACTCCTAGCTCTCTCTCACTCGATGATTAGCTCGCCGCATGTCAAAGAGTAACACGACTTACTTGATCACATATCAAATAAAGAGAGCATGCTTAACATGAAGAAACGCACTCGACATTTAAGCAATAAAACATTCTCGCATGAAGAAACGCACTTCGGCAAAGAATACACTATTCACAACATATATTCAATCACATATCAAATACATGCAAAAACCCAATCATATCACAACATTCCAATCTCGACACCAATCAAGGAGTCCATACATAAATATAACAATAAAAATAAAGTCTTAATAATGTCTAAGAGTTGCTTTACGCTAGCATACTATGAAAGTATTAATGTGAAGCGCCTTACCGAACTCCAAGTTAATCTTTGCCGACAACGACCTCGACACAAATTGTCTTCAAAGAGCTCGACAACGACTTCGACACGCATCGCCCTCAATCGACCTCGACACGCACGCTTCTCGGTCGACCTCGACACGCGTCTGATTCTCGATCCGATCCCACCGCTTCCACGCCCTTGGATTCGCTTTCCGCACACCTCGATTCGAAATCACACGATCTCGAATCGACTTCCTAAAACAAACACAACTTAGATCGATCTATGGTTTCTAATACATCTAGCTCTCATCCCAAACTTAACCACAACCCGGAAAATATAAAACTCAAGAACTGAAATATATTTTTCCTCTAACACAAAGTTAGGGATTTCGATCAAAAGTTCATGAAAAAGTTATCTGATGCTTCAACAGATAGATCGATAACAACAACAACCAGAAGCAACAAACGAAAAACAAGAAATCGAAACAAACCGAAAATGGGGGTTTCTGGGCACTGCCGATTGCAGAAATCAGAGAAAGAAATTTGTTTTACAAGCCCAATTAATCGGTTAGAAAGATAGGTAATATTGTGAAGAAGAAAACCCATCAATTTGACATGATTTGGAAGCATAAAACTGGCTAAAAATGGAAGAAGAAATAGCGCTAAACAAGAGTACGTATGAAAAGAAAAATTTGTTCTTCATACCTCAACGGTGATCGAGCAGGCGAGATATGGGTCGAGAAGATGATGATGAACAAGATTGATGAAGAAAGCTTGTGCAGAATCTCGATGGAACTCACGGTTTCGTCGATGGAAGTTCTTGGAGAAAAACAACGAAACTCAGAGCAGAAGGAAGGAAGAAGAAAGAAAGAAGAAAAAGAAATGAGTGTTTGAGGGAATCGGTCGTGGTATACAGCTGGTGAGAAAGGGGTATAATCGTAACTCCAGCTATAAGATGCCAATCCCATCAATCATCTACCCGTTTAATCGTTCCTCTCATAATTACTCTCTACTGGCTTGGCCAATCCGCCTAGACACACGACGAGAACTAAGCCGACAATATAATAATTACAAACAATATAATAATAGCGTCAATAACGCTCGAAAGAATACGAGGTGTCATCTCGACATGATGTCGACAAGGGTGCTCGTGGCAAACGCATAAGGTTCTAACACGAGTTCGTGAACGCGGCCTCCTCACCGACATGCGTCCTCATCACCGACGCGACCTCATCAACTCGACACGCGACCTCCTCAGCTCAGCAGCTGTGCACGCGGTCTCCTCAGCTCGGTAAATGACCTCGGCACGCGATCTTGACACGGGATCTCGACACAAGGTCTTGGTCGAGGTCTCGATACGTCGTCCTAATACGATGTCGATCTCGTCCTCAGGTGTTACAATCTCTCCCTCTAAAAAAATTTCGCCCTCGAAATTGCAAATAAGATTCTTACCTCGTAAAAGTTCGTGGTAATCGAGTCTTCATCTTCTCCTCCAGCCTCCCAAGTCGCATCTCCGCCTTCGATCCCACACAACTTTGACAAGTTGAATCTCTTTGTTCCGCGAATCGCTTGATTTTCCGATCAACGATCCTCGCCGGGCAATGCTTCAAAGATAGGTCGCCCTTCGCTTGAATCACATCCGGTTCGATGACATGAGAAGGGCCTAAACATACTTCCGCAATTGTGAGACGTGGAAGACGCCATGGATGTTCGACAAGAATGGGGGTAAGGCAACTGATATGCCATCGACCAATACGACGAAGAATCTGTAAGGTCCAATAAATTTAGGGTAAGTTTCTTGGATTTGATCGCTCGACCAACTCCGAAGTGGGGTGACTCTAAGAAATACATGTTCTCCTTCCTCGAACTCGAGTGGTCGACGCCGTTGGTCCGCATAACTCTTCCGTCGACTACGAGATGTTCGCATCCGATCTCTCGATCAAACGGATCTTCTCGTGAGTCTGCTGGATCATATCCTGGTCCTACAACAGCTCGTTCGCCGCCCTGGTACCAACAAAGAGGCGTCGACATTTACGCCCATACGCTTCAAAGGTGCCATTCCAATACTCGCATGGAAGTCTGTTATTGTAGGTGAACTCCACCAATGGTAAGACGTCGTCCCAACTTCCTCGGTGATCTAACGCATAAGCTCGCAACAAATCTTCAAGTGATTGGATCGTTCTCTCGCCGACCGCCACCATGGATGATACGCCGAAGCTAAGCTCGAGCTTCGGTTCCCATCGCTCCTTGCAATTCCCTCCAAAATGAGACGTGAATTTCGGATCTCATCCGACACGATCGAAGAGGGTATTCCATGAAGTCGCATTTATCTCCACAATGTAGATCTCGGTCGACTTTTCCACGTTGTATGTCGACTCACCGTAAGAAATGAGCAGATTTGGTCAATCGGTCGACGATCACCCAAATCGAATCATTCTTCTTCTACGCCTTCGGCAAACCTACAACGAAATCCATGGAAATACTATCCCATTTCCATACCGCACGCCAAGCGATTGTAGCATTCCTCAGTAGGTCGTTGGTGCTCCACCTTCGCTTCGACACGCCAAACACGGTTACGTGCTCGGCCACTTGCTTCTTCATTCCTGACCACCAAAAATGCTTCTTCAAGTCTTGATACATCTTCGTAACTCTGGATGAATACTAAAGTTGCTCTTATGCGCTTCGTCGAGAATCAACTTCCTCACTCGGATACGTTAGGTACGCACACTCGGCCATTGCACCTCAAGATGTCGTCCGCCTCCGACCTGAAATTCGCCGCCTTCCTTGCGCTTATCAACTAAATCTTCTCTTGCGGCTCGTCATGAACTTGCTGGTCTCGGATCTCGCCCAACAATCTGTTAGAAATGGTAAGCATACCAAATCTTAGCTTCCCGGTGAAACTTCGACACTCAACTTCAAGTCTCGAACTTCTCGAGCATCTCCAACTCCTTGATCATCATTACCGAGGTTAAACGCTCTTCCCGCTCAACGACCGCTACTACGTTAGCCTTACCGGATGGTATTCCAACGTAAAGTCGTAGTCCTTGAGAAATTCTCGTCCATCTACGCCGACGCATGTTGAGCTCTTTCCGTCGAACAGTACTTCAAGCTCTTGTGATCGCTGAAAACAAAGAAGAGTGCTCCCGTAAAGGTAGTGCCTCCATATCTTCGGCCAAGAAAACTCGGGCCGCCACTCTAAGTCGTGAGTAGGGTAGTTCCTCTCGTGAATCTTAAGTCGTCTTGAAGCATACGCGACCACCTTCCGATGTTGCATCAAGACGCATCCCAATCCCTGGTGTGACGCATCACAATACACCTCGAAGGCTCTTCCGGTTGAGGCAAGATCAAAGACAGCGCCGCCGTCAAAAGCTTCTTCGCCTTTGAAAATCAAGCCGCACTCCTGGCCCAGGCAAAAGGTTGATCCTTCCTCGTCGATCGTAAGAGGCGCGACAATCTTCGAGAAACCTTCAATGAATCTTCTGATAGCCTGGCTAAGCCGACAAAACTCCCGATCTCAGAATCGCCTTCTACTGTTCCCACGCTAACACAGCTTCAATCTTAGTTGGATCCACAGCTATCCCTTCTCTGGAAATCACGTGACCAAGAAAATTCACCTCTTCAAGCCAAAATTCACACTTCGACAGGTTGGCATAGAGTTGCTTATCTCGTAATATCTGCAGTACTCGACATAGGTGTTCTGCGTGCTCTTCTCTGCCTCGAGTAAATCAATATGTCGCCGATGAACACTACAACGAATCGATCCAAAAACGAATGGAAAATCCTGTTCATGTAGTCCATAAACACACCGGCGCGATTCGCCACCCAAACGGCATCACCAAGTACTCGTAGTGACCGTATCTAGTCCTCGGAAGCTGTTTTGGCGACATCTTCCTCCTTCACGCCGAACTGATGGTAGCCCGACTTCAAGTCTATCTTGAAAGATCGCCGCTCCACGAAGTTGATCCATCAAGTCGTCAATACGTGGTAACGGATAACGGTTCTTCACGGTAACCTTGTTGAGCTCGCGGTAGTCCACGCACGCCTTGATCGTCCATCCTTCTTCTTAACCAACAACACCGAGCTCCCCACGGTGACACGCTCGGTCGTATGAATTGCTTTGACTCCAAGTGTTCGATCCGGGACTTCACTCTTTCATCTCGGTAGGAGACATCCCGTATGGCGCTTTGGAAATCGGTCCGTCCCTGGAATCAGGTCGATGGAGAACTCGACCTGCATCGGGTGGTAACCCCGCACGCCTTCGAAAACGCCCTCAAAGTCACACACCACCGAACATTCTTCACGCCGATCTGTTGGAAAACTTCCGAACTAGCCAGATACATGTATTCCCTAGTTCCTTCTTTCAAAGAAACTCTAATACGCTCGGCGTAAAGATAATTGGAGACTCCAAGGTCCTGGAAAAATTACGCTTTACGGGCACACCAAAAGGACATGGTGGTTTGACAACCAATCCATCCCGAGAATGACATCTAAGCCCTTAAGAGGCAAACAAACCAAATTGACCACAAACTTTCTACTCAATAACCACTACACAATTAAGACATGCGGTGTTTGTGACTAAGGTTTTAGCACCGGGTTGTAACTACTAATTTAAACGGTAGCGCCACGCCAAGTTCAAATGGTTCACACAATCAAGAAATAAAGGAACGGGTTGCACCGAATCAAAAAGAACGGATAAGGATTTACCCTCGATCTCACATTCACCTTGGATAAGATCATCACTGCTCGCTTCCTCGCCACTCATGCGTAAAACTCGCCTTTAGCCACTTGACGCTTTCCTTTGGCCTTTGCCGCAAGCATCGCTTGCTCACCTTTAGGTGTAGGACAATCCTTGACAAAATGTCCTGGCTTCTACAATTGAAACACACCTCCACCCTCCGAGTACGCTTATTGGCGTAATGTCCCGCTCTTTCCACAACGGAAACAAGTCACCTCGACACCGGCCTGGCCCTCCGCTTCTGCACTGGGTCATCTGACGATATTGTCCCCTGTTGTCGTTCCCCGAGGTCTGGCCAGACGGCTTCTTCTGCGGTTGTTTTCCTTTCTGTGCAAATCTCTGCCCCGCACTCTGGGGTCTCACCGGTCCGCCCACAACAGTCTTCTTCTTGTGGCTTCTCACTCCTTCTACCTCGACACATCGATCAATCAACTCTCGAAGGTTTCGGATCCTCAACGACACCACTGACTTCTGAATGTCGAATCTCAATCCCCGTTGGAATCTCTCACTCAACCATCTCTGGTCAGTTCGATCACGAAATGGACTGAAATACCTCGCCAACGACTCGAACTTGGCCGCATACTCGGACACCGTCGAGTTGCCTTGCTGCAGTTGAAGAAATTCCTGCTCCTTCTCGGCTCGTGCAGTATCTGGGAAGTACTTGTCCAAGAACCTTTCACGAAAAAGCTCCCAGGTCAACTCGCGATGTTCTGCTATAAATGTTTGCTTCAATCCCCTCCACCAATACTCTGCGTCTCCTAGCAGTAAGTAGGTGGCATAGTCAACCTTCACGTTGTCCGGGCAATGAAGTGCCTCAAAGATCTTCTCGATCTCTTGCATCCAAAGATCAGCTTTATCCGGATTTGGCTCACCGTAGAACTTCGGTGGATCATGCTTCCTGAAGTCTGCTAATCCTCTAGCTTCACATTTCGCTCGCTTCGCTGTCGCTGGCCGTAAGTTCTGTGAGTTAACGCCGCCGCCTGTTGAGCCATCGCGTTAGCGTGTTGAGTTGCAGCACCTGGTTGCTGGGCCATGCCTGCCACCATCTCGCCCATAGCTTGAATTGCTCGTTGCATGTCGACGTTCTCGGTTGCACCTGTCGTATTCCTACGAGGTGGCATTAGATTCCACAAAGTTCAAAACCCCGCTGTAATCTCACAACAAGGATGTGTTAAAACACACTGCTTCAATCAAGAAACAGTTCAAATAATTTCTCAAGCAATAAGTGCTTCACTTAATCAAACAGCAATCAACATAATACAACTAGGTACCCACACACATAACCCGACATAGTGACCAGTCCAAATTCCTATGCACGCTACAACCGAATCAAGCCTCGATACCAACAATGTAACGACCCGTTTCCGGACCGCTACCGAGCTCAATATACCGAGCTCGAGTTACCGAGCTCAACACACCAAGCTCAACATAAACCTATATGAGATGTGTTTTAAAATCAAAACTCTTGTGCCTTTTAAAAGTACGATATATTTTTTTTTTCTATAAAACCAACTCGTGCACATCAGAGTAATTACAGCTTTTCGAAACATGGTGCAACTAAGACACAAGACTTAAATTCTAATAAAACATACATGCATAACATACATATATATATCACTCTAAATAATAATGTATACAAAATACAGAGTAGCAATGTATAAAGAAAATACACCTAAGGTATGACGACTTCAAAAGAGCAATCATACCCTGGGGGTACTTCCGGCAGACTCCCACGCAGGGGGCTTTTCCAAAAGTAAGACCACCAGTCTACCCTGAAGCAACAAAACACACTGCCCAAACTGGTCACGACCTCGGAACACAAAAGAAAAACAAGTACAGTCATCAAAAGAAATACGTCGAACAAACATAATCAATCACGACAAGTAGAGGTCGACACTCGGTCCTCGCCGAGCTCCTCCTCGGCATCATCTACCGCCGAAGTTCCCTGCGCTTCGACATCGCCTGGGTAACCGTCATGGATTGAACGCACCAGGGCAAAGGGTCAACTTCTCAACAATTCAAGATAAGCTCGACATAAAGGATATAAGCAAACAGCAATAATATATCTCAATCACCACACGTGACTCGACCATCTCACTCTAGACTCGACACAACTCTTATTCCGAATATCGCCACAGTGTCCATCCCCAAACCGACGTAATAGGTAAACGGCAGTCCATCCCCAAACCGAATTCCATACATTAATCGGCGAGTCCATCCCCAAACCGATAATGCTACAACGCCTAGCCAATCCACCATAAACAAAAAGGGGACCTAGCACCCTCGCCATCCGGGTCCGGCCAAAAACGCCATACGACTCCCTAGCTCTCTCCCACTCGATGATTAGCTCGCCGCATGTCAAAGAGTAACACGACTTACTTGATCACATATCAAATAAAGAGAGCATGCTTAACATGAAGAAACGCAATTCGACATTTAAGCAATAAAACATTCTGCATGAAGAAACGCACTTCGACAGCAATACACCATTCACAACATATATTCAATCACATATCAAATACATGCAAAAACCCAATCATATCACAACATTCCAATCTCGACACCAATCAAGGAGTCCATACATAAATATAACAATAAAAATAAAGTCTTAATAATGTCTAAGAGTTGCCCTTACGCTAGCATACTATGAAAGTATTAATGTGAAGCGCCCTTACCGAACTCCAAGTTAATGCTGCTCGACAACGACCTCGACACAGCTGTCTTCAAAGAGCTCGACAACGACTTCGACACGTACCGTCCTCAATCGACCTCGACACGTACGCTTCTCAGTCGACCTCGACACGTACAGTTCTCGATCTGGATCCCACTGCTTCCACGTCCTTGGATTCGCTTTCCCGTACACCTCGATTCGGAAATCACACGATCTCGGGAATCAGACTTCCTAAAACAAACACAACTTAGATCGATCTATGGTTTCTAATACATCTAGCTCTCATCCCAAACTTAACCACAACCCAGAAAATATAAAACTCAAGAACTGAAATATATTTTTCCTCTAACACAAAGTTAGGGATTTCGATCAAAAGTTCATGAAAAAGTTATCTGATGCTTCAACAGATAGATCGATAACAACAACAACCAGAAGCAACAAACGAAAAACAAGAAATCGAAACAAACCGAAAATGGGGGTTTCTGGGCACTGCCGATTGCAGAAATCAGAGAAAGAAATTTGTTTTACAAGCCCAATTAATCGGTTAGAAAGATAGGTAATATTGTGAAGAAGAAAACCCATCAATTTGACATGATTTGGAAGCATAAAACTGGCTAAAAATGGAAGAAGAAATAGCGCTAAACAAGAGTACGGATGAAAAGAAAAATCTGTTCTTCATACCTCAACGGTGATCGAGCAGGCGAGATATGGGTCGAGAAGATGATGATGAACAAGATTGATGAAGAAAGCTTGTGCAGAATCTCGATGGAACTCACGGTTTCGTCGATGGAAGTTCTTGGAGAAAACAACGAAACTCAGAGCAGAAGGAAGGAAGAAGAAAGAAAGAAGAAAAAAGAAATGAGTGTTTGAGGGAATCGGTCGTGGTATACAGCTGGAAGGGCATAATCGTAACTCCAGCTATAAGATGCCAATCCCATCAATCATCTACCCGTTTAATCGTTCCTCTCATAATTACCCTCTACTCGCCGGTCAGCGGTCTAGACACACGGCGAGCGAGCCGACAATATAATAATTACAAACAATATAATAATAGCGCTGAATAACGTTCGAAAGAATACGAGGTGTCATCTCGACATGATGTCGACAAGGGTGCTCGTGCAAACGTACAAGGTTCTAACACGAGGTCGTGAACGCGGCCTCCTCACCGACATGCGTCCTCATCAACGCAGATGCAGCGACTTCCTCAACTCGACACGCGACCTCCTCAGCTCAGCAGCTAGTGCACGCAGTCTCCTCATCCCGGCAAATGACCCCGGCAAACGGTCTTGGCACGGGACCTCGACACAAGGTCTTGGTCGAGGTCTCGATACGTCGCCCCTATACGATGTCGATCTCGCCCTCAGGTGTTACAGATTACCCAAGCGATGTCGAGGGCGCAGGAACTCGGCGGCAGATGATGCCGAGGAGGAGCTCGGCGAGGACCAGCGGCGACCTCTATTTGTCGTGTGATTGATTATGTTGTTGGATGTTTGTTTTTCTGATGACTGTACCTTGTTTTTCTTTTGTGTTCAGAGGTCGTGACCAGTTAGGCAGTATTGTTTTGTTGTTTCAGGGTAGACTGGTGGTCTTACTTTTGGAGCAAACCCTGCGTGGGAGTTCGCGGAAGTACTCCCAGTATGATCGCTCTCTTGAAGTCGTCATACCTTAGGTGTATTTTCTTTGTACATTTACTACTCTGTATTTTGTATACATTATTATTTCGAGTGATATATATATGTATGTTATGCATGTATGTTTTATTAGAATTTAAGCCTTCTGTCTTAGTTGCATCATGTTTCGAAAAGCTGTAATTACTCTGATGTGCACGAGCTGGTTTTATAAAAAAAAATATAGATCGTACTTTTAAAAGGCACAAGAGTACCGTTTTAAAATACATCTCATACAGGTTTAGTTGAGCTCGGTGTGTTGAGCTCGGTAACTCGAGCTCGGTATATTGAGCTCGGTAGCGGTCCGGAAACGGGTCGTTACATCCTGCTCCTCCGGCGCGATGGTGCGCCGTCCCACGTCCAGGCCATGGCGGCGTCTCCCCCTTCCTTCCCTTCTTCCTCCTCCTTCTCAGTCTCTCACTCCATTTCTCTCGATGCATCTGCGCCTCTCTCTCTCTCTCCAAAGACCTCTCCCTTTCTCTACTGCTCGCTTCTTCTTCCTCATGTGGCCAGGCGGTGGTGCCGCCAACCACAGGGCCGTTGCGGCCTCCCCTTCTCTCCTCCCCCGTCGCGCCCCTTCTCTTCTCTTCTCTTCTCTTCTCCCTCTTCTCTTCTCCCCTGCTCCTCGTTTCCCTTTCTTTCTTTTTTTTTTCCTTCACTTATCCAACCCAGCTTCTTTCTCACGCAGGGAAAAATTAAAAGGGGATAGGGAGAGTGCTAGGGTGGGAAACATGTAAGTGGGGTGTATGGTAGAGTAGTCAATGTTTTATTAAAATTAAACCAATTAACTCCCATTTAACTATCATCAATAATAAAACAAGTGAAAACACTCAAAAATAATCACAATAATTTACGATTCGATTTTCATCGAAATCAGAGTTCATTTTAAATTTTAATGCGGATAAAAATTACCCGGTGATTCAAAACGTCAAAACTTCGCCGAGTTTTCCGACAATTTTCGAACCATGAATTAATATTAAATATTAATTCTTAAATTTAATTTCATCTTGGTTTAATTCAATCAATTTCTTAGTCAACAAAAATACGCGTTACCGCGTCACACCGAAAACTTATAATAAATATAATTGATGAATTCTCTTTAAAAGCAGCATATGTCTACGCTGTCAATTAATTCGAATTGACATCATGAATAATAATTATTTATAATAAATAAATTATTTAAAATGAGTCAAAATAATTCCACGTACTCTCAGTAAATCATTGAGGTGATCAATCTCTATGACTTATCTTCAAGTATTCAGGATTTTACCGTTAAAATTACTTTTCTTAAATATTGGGATGTTATAACACCATCCCCCTTAAAATAGTTTCGTCCTCGAAACTACACTGATAGTAAAATACGAAAAATTACTTTACTTAAAACCGTAATACCAACACGAACACGGACACGAGAACAACTATGGCTTCACACCATTACTATGGAAATAATGCTAACCTATTCGCAGGTATCCACGTTTACACATATCAGGAATATCAAAAATTCACTTAAAATTTACAGAAAGGTTAAAATTCTTTTCTCAAATCATTCATTTTTCATAAAACAACATCAAAGCTCTTAAGAATCATATTAAATGAAGAACTGGTAAAACAAACTTTCTCAAGACTCAACCATTCTCTTGGACATTAGAGTCCCTTTGAGATTAGGTTTTCATTGTCTCAAAATCATTACACATACTTTAATTAAAGTCTAAAAGTACTCTAAATTTTAAATCGCCGCTCAGTTGGTTTCAAAATAATAAGATAGTACCTACGAATTTTCGTCTCTCAAGAGCTTTTGTAATTATAAGACTCATGCTAAAACAAATTGAAAATTTTAAATGTCTAAGTCCCTAAGACTCCACCTCGTTTAGGAATACTAGGATTCCCTTGACGTTAGGTGTTTCATTGTCTCAAAATACTACAATAACATTTTACAAAATTCTTAGCTTAACCAAACTTGTCCCATTAACTTATGATTTAATAGAATTCTTTTAAAACTTGAAACTATTTTCAACAAAAACCATTTTTTTTTTTATAAATAGGCTGAAATCACTTATAAGTTTCCAAGAAAGTAAACAAGAACCAAATGAAATTAAAGTTTCTAGTACTCTACTCCAAAAGTCTTTTCAAAACCATACTTACCCATATATGGACTTATAGTAAAAGGTTTAATCATCAAAACTACTATCTTTTTCACAAAAGAGAACAAAATCATTTTCAAGCTTCATTACAAAAATCAGGATTTAACAAGAATCATAAAGAAAACTTAAGACTATTGTCAACTAGATCATTAACAAAGGTACGACATTGAAACAAAAGGACTAAGACACTCACCTAGAACCTTCCAGGAACTCGCGATTTGGGGAGGGACAAGAGGATTGCTATAATCACCAACCATAAAATCGCCCATAACATCACCCAAGGATACAAAGGGTATAAGGAATAGTCCTCACTTGACATCTCTTAAAGTTTTGGCTTAACTAAGGACTTGAAGGAAATAATTTCCAAGTTTCTCACACACTTCAAATGCCACAAGGTCTAGCACTACTTAAGGGAAGGATCGAATAGCGTAGGGGTCCCTTAATAGAATTTGTCCAAAACGCATAAGAGGAAAAGAAGGAAGGAATCGAGGGTTGTCACCTTCTTCTAATTTTTTTTTTCACGGTTCCTCCCACTTCTCACTATTACACGGCTTATTTAGGGAAAGGATTGGACAAGAATGAGAATCCCTTGTGTAAGAAGAGCATTTGTGCATAAGGGAAGGGAAAAGAAAGAGAACTAGGTTCCTCTATCTTCTATGCCCACAATAGAACTCGTAAGACAACTAATTATTCTCTCCCACTTTTCTAAACTTAGTGTCACCTAAGGAAGGAATTGAAGAATAGTGGGGATCCTTTAAATAGGATTTGTTCGTGATATACCTTAGAAGGAAAAGAAAGGAATCCAAATCCAACACTGGGACCAATAATGCAAAATGAATTATTCTCCTTTTTTTTAAAACCGCCAACGCAAATTTAAAGGAGGGAAAAATTCACAAACTTTTGGTCCAAGGTCTTCATCACCTACTAGCACTAATTCTAAAACAGAATATTTCCTTTGCACTCTTTACAAGCGTGTGGTCGGCCAAGTAAATACAATGAAAGATGAAAATAAATTATTCCGCTTTGCTTGGCTCTCCTCTTAAAAGGAAAATTCTGTGATCAAAAATTCGGGAGAAGGTTTAGTAAAAGAATTTTGGCTACTACCCACTACTAGCTAGGCAACCTGTCACGTACTAAACTATTACCCGCAACTCTCACTAATTTTCTAGCTCCCATTCAACTGAGTCACATGGTTCCCACATAAATTAAGTTGTCACAAGACAATTAATCTGCGCTTGCTAGAAAGTAGTCGCGCTTAATATTTCCTTTGGAGAATATTAATACGCTCACACAAATAACAAACACACAATCAATTACATACATTCACAGCAATTCTAAAGTAGACTATTGTGAACACAGATGTTAGTAGCAAACATGTAGCATTCAGAAAATCATGAAACAATTTTCATTTTCAAATTTAGTACGTATCAAAATAATTCAAACGACAAACATTGTGGCTTATACTTAGAACCACTAATACTTCAAGGATCACATATATGCAATAATGCTAATAACGTCTCCTATGAACTATCTCTATTCCAAATCTCCGCTTGTGCATAACACCTCATTGATGTGTTCCCTGAGATAAATTCTTCAGCTGCTAAGCTCTTTACTTTGCTTAATGGGAAGACACATCCCTGCGTCTGGAATCTGAGCCATCCAATTCCTCTGATCCATCTCTAACTTATCTACCAAAACAGGAACTGTAACACCTGAGGACGAGATCGACATCGTATTAGGACGACGTATCGAGACCTCGACCAAGACCTTGTGTCGAGATCCCGTGCCAAGACCGTTTGCCGAGGTCAGTTGCCGAGATGAGGAGATCTGCGTGCACTAGGCCGGCCGAAATGAGGAGGTCGCGTGTCGAGTTGATGAAGTCGCGTACCGAGCTGATGAGGACGCATGTCGAGCTGAGGAGGCCGCGTTCACGAACTCGTGTTAGAACCTTGTACGTTTGCACGAGCACCCTTGTCGACATCATGTCGAGATGACACCTCGTATTCTTTCGAACGTTATTCAGCGCTATTATTATATTGTTTGTAATTATTATATTGTCGGCTTCCGTTCTCGTCGTGTGTCTAGACCGTTGACCGACAGAGTAGAGAGTAATTATGAGAGGAACGATTAAACGGGTAGATGATTGATGGGATTGGCATCTTATAGCTGGAGTTACGATTATACCCCTTTCTCACCAGCTGTATACCACGACCGATTCCCTCAAACACTCATTTCTTTTTTCTTCTTTCTTTCTTCTTCCTTCCTTCTGCTCTGAGTTTCGTTGTTTTTCTCCAAGAACTTCCATCGACGAAACCGTGAGTTCCATCGAGATTCTGCACAAGCTTTCTTCATCAATCTTGTTCATCATCATCTTCTCGACCCATATCTCGCCTGCTCGATCACCGTTGAGGTATGAAGAACAGATTTTTCTTTTCATCTGTGCTACTGTTTAGCGCTATTTCTTCTTCCATTTTTAGCCAGTTTTATGCTTCCAAATCATGTCAAATTGATGGGTTTTCTTCTTCACAATATTACCTATCTTTCTAACCGATTAATTGGGCTTGTAAAACAAATTTCTTTCTCTGATTTCTGCAATCGGCAGTGCCCAGAAACCCCCATTTTCGGTTTGTTTCGATTTCTTGTTTTTCGTTTGTTGCTTCTGGTTGTTGTTGTTATCGATCTATCTGTTGAAGCATCAGATAACTTTTTCATGAACTTTTGATCGAAATCCCTAACTTTGTGTTAGAGGAAAAATATATTTCAGTTCTTGAGTTTTATATTTTCTGGGTTGTGGTTAAGTTTGGGATGAGAGCTAGATGTATTAGAAACCATAGATCGATCTAAGTTGTGTTTGTTTTAGGAAGTCTGATTCCCGAGATCGTGTGATTTCCGAATCGAGGTGTACGGGAAAGCGAATCCAAGGACGTGGAAGCAGTGGGATCCAGATCGAGAACTGTACGTGTCGAGGTCGATTGAGGACGGTACGTGTCGAAGTCGTTGTCGAGCTCTTTGAAGACAGCTGTGTCGAGGTCGTTGTCGAGCAGCATTAACTTGGAGTTCGGTAAGGGCGCTTCACATTAATACTTTCATAGTATGCTAGCGTAAGGGCAACTCTTAGACATTATTAAGACTTTATTTTTATTGTTATATTTATGTATGGACTCCTTGATTGGTGTCGAGATTGGAATGTTGTGATATGATTGGGTTTTTGCATGTATTTGATATGTGATTGAATATATGTTGTGAATGGTGTATTCTTTGTCGGTCGTTTCTTCATGCAGAATGTTTTATTGCTTAAATGTCGAATTGCGTTTCTTCATGTTAAGCATGCTCTCTTTATTTGATATGTGATCAAGTAAGTCGTGTTACTCTTTGACATGCGGCGAGCTAATCATCGAGTGAGAGAGAGCTAGGGAGTCGTATGACGTTTTTGAGCCGGACCCAGATAACTGAGGGTGCTAGGTCCCCTTTTTGTTTATGGTGGATTGGCTAGGCGTTGTAGCATTATCAGTTTGGGGATGGACCTGCTGATTAATGTATGGAATTCGGTTTGGGGATGGACCTGCCGTTTACCTATTACGTCAGTTTGGGGATGGACCTGCTGACGATATTCCGGAATAAGAGTTGTGTCGAGTCTAGAGTGAGATGGTCGAGTCACGTGTGGTGATTGAGATATATTATTGCTGTTTGCTTATATCCTTTATGTCGAGCTTATCTTGAATTGTTGAGAAGTTGACCCTTTCCCGTGGTGCCTTCAATCCATGACGGTTACCCAGGCGATGTCGAGGGCGCAGGGAACTCGACAGTAGATGATGCCGAGGAGGAGCTCGACGAGGACCCGAGTGACGACCTCTACTTGTCGTGATTGATTATGTTTGTTCGACGTATTTCTTTTGATGACTGTACTTGTTTTTCTTTTGTGTTCGAGGTCGTGACCAGTTTAGGCGATGTGTTTTGTTGCTTGAGGTAGGCTGGTGGTCTTACTTTTGGAGCACCCCTGCGTGGGAGTCTGCCAGTACCCCCGGTATGATTGCTCTTTTGAAGTCGTCATACCTTAGGTGTATTTTCTTTATACATTGCTACTCTGTATTTTGTATACATTATTATTTAGAGTGATATATATATGTATGTTATGCATGTATGTTTTATTAGAATTTAAGTCTTGTGTCTTAGTTGCACCATGTTTCAAAAGTCAGAATTACTCTGATGTGCACGAGTTGGTTTTATAAAAAAAAAATATATCGTACTTTTAAAAGGCACAAGAGTTTTGTTTTTAAAACACATCTCATATAGGTTTATGTTGAGCTTGGTGTGTTGAGCTCGGTAACTCGAGCTCGGTATATTGAGCTCGGTAGCGGTCCGGAAACGGGTCGTTACAGGAACAACCATTCGTTTTGGAGGTATTGGATTTCCACGAGGTTTCTCAACCTAATAAAAATCCCACAATAGGTTTAGTCCGTCTCAGCACACGTTGTTTCAATTAAGGAACAATGTCAAACAATTACAAGTAGAGTTAATCCACTTGAGGAACAATCACACAAGCATAGTTTGACTCCCAACAAAACACATGTTGACTCCCAACAGGCTAACTTCTATCCTCCCGACACTTGACCAGCTATAGTTTGCTCACCACAAATCCGTTAGAAACCGAATCGCTCGATACCACTATTGTAACGACCGTTTTCCAGGGCGCTACTAAGCCAAAGCATCTTGACAAAAGTTTATATATTTCCGAAAGGCGAAATACTCTGTCTTGCACGCGTTTTCCAAAAATGTGGTCATATATATATATATTTTTTTAAAACTTCTTTTTCAAAATGACTGTCGAGTATTGCTGACTTTAGAAACATGGCGGAATTATTTAAAAACACTACCTAACCACATTCAACTATTTCATCAATTCACGTCTAACAATACATGTCTGAAACATAATGTATATTTATTACAATCTTGAACAACGATGATTATTCTATAGCTGGCCAAGACAATACATTCCCTACTAGACTACCAAAGACTCTACATACAATCAAGCTAGTTAACCATCTACATACCGCTTTCTTCCTGCAGCCTAATCCTCTCGCTTGTTCCGCCATCCGGGTTACAATCATTAATTGACAGAACCACCGCAAGTGGTCAACTTCTCAACGGATCATGATAAACCAAAGCATAAAGCAATAAGCAACCACATTTTATACAATTCACGGGCATTAAGCAAACAACAATGTATATCATTCACGTAACGTGATTCAACTCTCTCACTCTAGACTCGACTCGACTCACTACTCATTTTCTCTCAACTCGACAATTATTCCTAATGCACACGCCGCATCAGATCTTTGGAAAGTCCACCAAGCCTTGGGATCTTCGCTCTCCCTAGGACAATCGGCTTCAGGTCCCATAGCGTGGCGGCGGCTAGAAGTCCCCATAAGCGGAAAAGGGGACCTAGCACCCTCTCCGCTATCCGAGTCGCAACTTCATATGCCAACGAGTCGCTAAGCTCTCTCACTCAAGGAACAATTCACCGCATACGATATCCAAAGAGTTATACGTCAGATATTCAACCGTATGTCAAAGAAAAAGAGCAGGCTCAGCATGAAGAAAAGCAATTCAACAAAGAATCAATTCGCAAAGATATATTCAATCTCATATCAAATAATGCATAACTCAATCATATCACAACATTACATACTTGACACGCAAATCAAGGAATCCATCCCTCTGCAACTCAATGGAATTAACAGAGAGGTACAAACAAGTGGGGGGTTGGGTTCAGCAGACCAACCACAAAGTTTTCACCCACGAATGACTCGGAATATGTTCGACCGCACGACAACAAAAACGAAGGGGTTCGAAGACCCTAACTTCGAACTCGTAGAGTTTTCAGACTTCTTCGTATTTAAATAAAGCAATTTAAATAACAAACAATAGCTTAAGCATATCCAAAGTTGTCCTTACACAGGGACATAAAAATGAATCCTAAATGTCTAGAAGTGCCCTTACCGAACTCCAAGATGCGCGTATTCATGTATTCCCTGATTTCTGCACTGCACGATCCCGGATTACTCGAGCCTAACACCACAACAACTTAGTAAAATTCTATAATTTCTAAACTAGCTTAAGCTCTCAAGCCTAACCCTTTTCTAACCAAAAGTAAGCATTTAAACTACTAGCTAATTGAAAAGAGTAAGATCTTTGAAAATAAAAAGTTTTCTTGCATTTTAAGTAACATCAAACCATTTTCATAAGTTGTCAAAACCTTAACACATATTCATAAAATTTCTAAGGCATAAAACCTATCACATACAAGTATTAAATCTAAGTTCACAAAATAGTTTTCCTTCCAAAACCTTTCCTTTTAAATGTGACAAACCATTTCCAAATCATTTTCAAGTTCCATGTTCATACTTCAAGCATTAAACAACAACCATAACTAAGACATACTCAAGCACATGATTTAACATCAAGACCTCATGCTTCTCATGTTTCAAGAATAGGAAAAATTCTAAAACAACATGTTACACATACTCACACAAAACTATAACCTAAATCATGTCATAATCTTGTTAGAAATTTAAATAACCTCTTGATCAATTCCTACATGTCATTCTAGTCCCTCAAGAACCAAATCTTGCATAAACATCAACTAACACCCATGCTACTACATGCGTATTCATTCCAACAACCTTAAAATTAACCAAAAACATATCATTTAACAATTGAATATATGATTCTACAACATAAACCCTTATTTCCACAATTTAAAGAAGAGATTTAAACCATAAAACAACTAGTTAACAGGTTGATTCCAAATTACTACCCCAAATTAAAGAATAGGGCTAAACCCTTAAACAACAAGTTTAGCATGCCAATTTAAAAACTATTTCTTAAACAAGCATCAAACATTGGTTTAGGGGGGTTGGGGGCAGCCGTCCAACCCTATTTCAATCAATCCCCATACAAGACCATTCAGTATGACTAATAAGTCGATTATCGAACTAATAAAATTAATAATAAAACCTAGTACACTCTAAGGGAGGTTTTGGGAATTCTATGTCACCCGAGCAATCCCAAGTTAGGGATTTCAATTCCAAAGATCCCCAAATCCTAGACATCCTCCATTGAAGCTCCATCCAAGTTCTTCACATCCATCTTCTTCTTCTTCAATCTCTCGATCTCTCTCTGATTCGGCCCCCTTCCTTCTCTTCTCTCTCTCTCAAGTCAGTATCTCTCCTTTCTCGCCTCTCGGCTTCAACCTTCTACTAGTGTTCTACTTCTTCCTGCTCCTCCGGCTGATGGTGCGTCCATCGCCCACGTCATGGCCATGGCGTCTCCCCTTCCTTCCCTTCTTCTTCCTCCTCCTTCTCTGCCTCTCACTCCATTTCTCTCGATGCATCTCCGCTTCGTCTCTCTCTCTCCAAAGACTCTCTCCTTTCTTGGCCGCTCGCTTCTTCTTCCCTCATGTGACCGGCGCGGTGGTGCGCCGCCAACCACAGGGCCGTTGCGGCCTCCCCTTCTCTCCTCCCCCGTCGCGCACCTTCTCTTCTCTTCTCTTCTCTTCTCTTCTCTTCTCTTCTCCCTCTTCTCTTCTCCCCTGCTCCTCGTTTCCCTTTCTTTCTTTTTTTTTTCCTTCACTTATCCAACCCAGCTTCTTTCTCACGCAGGGAAAAATTAAAAGGGGATAGGGAGAGTGCTAGGGTGGGAAACATGTAAGTGGGGTGTATGGTAGAGTAGTCAATGTTTTATTAAAATTAAACCAATTAACTCCCATTTAACTATCATCAATAATAAAACAAGTGAAAACACTAAAAAATAATCACAATAATTTACGATTCGATTTTCATCGAAATCAGAGTTCATTTTAAATTTTAATGCGGATAAAAATTACCCGGTGATTCAAAACGGCAAAACTTCGTCGAGTTTTCCGACAATTTTCGAACCATGAATTAATATTAAATATTAATTCTTAAATTTAATTTCATCTTGGTTTAATTCAATCAATTTCTTAGTCAACAAAAATACGCTGCGTTCACACCAAAACTTATAATAAATATAATTGATGAATTCTCTTTAAAAGCAGATACGTCTACGATCAATTAATTCAATTGACATCATGAATAATAATTATTTATAATAAATAAATTATTTAAAATGAGTCAAAATAATTCCACGTACTCTCAGTAAATCATTGAGGTGATCAATCTCTATGACTTATCTTCAAGTATTCAGGATTTTACCGTTAAAATTACTTTTCTTAAATATTGGGATGTTATACTCACAAAATAATCATACAAATAATTACACAAATAATCACAGTTAGTTACAGTAACGTTAAAATAAACTACGGTAAAAATTATGGTCTTAACAGTGGCAGTTTGTTGGGCAACAACAGTCGCTATCTAACCATGACTCGGATTACCTGATTCATCTCTGGATTCCCAGCTCCAGCAGAAAGAATCGTTCATCTTGAAGACATCAAATTTTTGTAAGGTAATATAATCAGAAACCCACAACAAGATCAGTCATATGAGATGATCGCACACAAATTCACACAATGTCACACATGTTCCAACTTGGAAACATTACAGACAATCAAGCATAAAATTCACATAATCCAAGGTATAACAGACTCATACCCGGCAATTCCTGATAATCAAGGCCAGCTTAAACAAAAGTGGTTCGATTAGAACCAAACTGCTCTGATACCACTCATGTAACACCTCATTTCTGGAGCGCTACGATGTAACCCAATCTAATACTGAAAACATTTGATGCTTATATACTTTCAGTAAAAAGTACTCTTCTATTATTCACAATGAAAAATAGAAGTAAATTTTTTTCTTTTTCTTTCCTTTGAAAACCCATTTCAAAAATAAAACATGAAGAGTACTACAATTTCTAAATGATAAGAAATCAATCTTTTGTCAAATATTAGAGTGCATCACATCACATTGAATGCTTCACATAAATCATAACATAATCATTTTGTACTGAGGCGAGGTTTTCTGAAAAGTGTTTACAAGACAATAGGCAATAGATTTATGCTCCACCAACAGGTCAAGAGCTCAGACAATACCCTAAGCTAAGCTGGCCAGCAACTATGACTCTTACTGAGTAACCATTCGTCAAGATCCGAACATAGAGCACTCAAAGGAATCTTCCTCCACTAGCTCATTCTTCAACGCTCCTAGGAAGGACACAAACTGCAGCAGCATTGTGAATTCCATCTGCTAGCATCCATGAGAATGTCCAATCCAACAATACTGCATGGGTAAATTCTTTGTCCACGAGTTTATAATAGGCTATGTCAAAAGCAAACAAGATATATATATATATATAATACAATAACTTGCCTTTATATACATATACGTACTTAATAGACCACAAGCATCAGCATGGTATATCAAGCAATTTGCATGTGAACAAACAATTCAATCAGCCAATCAACAATCCGGTCATCACATGTTACAATGTGGTTAATTATGCATGCCAATGCATTATGAACAAGTTGTGTATATGTTGGAACCTAAACGATTGAGAAGTTTAGACCCTCATTAATTTTGATGATAACAAAGTATTTCTCAAGAGAACAATTTATCTTCTAACATATCTTTGAGTGTACAGGTATCAAAGATTCATATATATGTACAAATCACTCAAGGAAAAAGAAGAAATTTACAAAAGAATTGAAAACAATCCACTAGTGTCAACATCCGAACTCACTTCAGCGTCTTGCTAACAGCAAGCGTCCAGCAGTGTTACTTCTTGACACGTGGAATACTCAATTGCTGCGAGTGTCCGTTGTAACGACCCGTTTCCGGACCGCTACCGAGCTCAATATACCGAGCTCGAGTTACCGAGCTCAACACACCAAGCTCAAATGAAACCTATATGAGATGTGTTTTAAAAACAAAACTCTTGTGCCTTTTAAAAATACGATATATTTTTTTTTTATAAAACCAACTCGTGCACATCAGAGTAATTACAGCTTTTCGAAACATGGTGCAACTAAGACACAAGACTTAAATTCAAATAAAACATACATGCATAACATACACATATATATCACTCGAAATAATAATGTATATAAGTACAGAGTAGCAAATGTGCAAAGAAAATACACCTAAGGTACGACAACTTCAAAAGAGTAATCATACCGGGGTACTTAGTGAGACTCCCACGCAGGTGCTCCAAAAGTAAGACCACCCGATCTACCTGTAGCAACAACACAACATCGCCCAAACTGGTCACGACCTCGAACACGTAAGAAAACAAGTACAGTGCTCGGAAAAACAAACATCCAACAAATAAACAATCACGACGGATAGAGGTCGTCACTCGGGTCCTCGTCGAGATCCTCCTCGGCATCGTCTCATCGCCGAAGTTCCTGCGCCTCGACATCGCTGGGTAACCGTCATGGATTGAAGGCACCACGGGAAAGTGGTCAACTTCTCAACAAGTTAAGATAAGCTCGACATAAAAATATAAGCAAAGCAAGAAAGTATAACAATCACCGACGTGACTCGACCATCTCACTCTAAACTCGACACAACTCACAAATCCATTTTCTCTCGACTCGACAATTTTCCTAATGCACACGCCGTGCAGATGTCGGAAAGTCCAGCCGAAGCCTTGGGATCCTCGCTCTCCCTAGGGCCGATCCTCAGGTCCGTGGCGTGGCGGCGTCTAGTCAATCTCCGTAAACGAAAAGGGGACCTAGCACCCTCGATTATCCGGTCACGGCTCAAAAGCGTCATACGACTCACCTAGCTCGCTCACTCGATGAACAATTAGCGCGTACGATATTCAAGGAGTTAAACACAATATTCAACCGCATGTCAAATAAAAGAGCAAGCTCGACATGAAGAAACGCAATTCAACATGCAATACACACTTCACGACATATATTCAATCACATATTAAATACATGCAAAACTCAATCATATCACAACATTTCATCTCGACACAAATCAGTAAATCCATACACAATAACATAACCACGTAGAATATGAAATGCCCTTACATACTATAACAAATATAAATGTGAAGCGCCGCATCAACTCCAAGTTAATCTTTGCCGACAACGACCTCGACACATCTGTCTTCAAAGAGCTCGACAACGACTTCTCTTACTCGATCTCGACATCGGCTGTCTTCAACGAACTCGACAACGACTTCGACACGCACGCTTCTCGATCGACCTCGACACGTCTGATCCTCGCTCGATTCTGCACTTGCGTCCTTGGATTCGCTTTCCCGTACACCTTGATTCGGAAATCACTCGATCTCGGAAAACAGAATTCCTAAAACAAACACAACTCAGATCGATCTATGGTTCTAATACATCTAGCTCTCTCTTCCCCAAACTCAACCACAACCCAGAAAAATATAAAACTCAAGAACTGAAAGATATTTTTCCTCTAACACAAAGTTAGGGATTTCGATCAAAATTTCATGAAAAGTTATCTGATGCTTCACAGAAAGATCGACAACAACAATAATCAGAAGCAACGAATGAAAAACAAGAAATCGAAATGAACCAAAAATGGAGGTTTCTGGGCACTGCCGATTGCAGAAAAACAGAGGAAGAAATTTGTTTTACAAGCCCAATTAATCGGTTAAAAAGATAGGTAATATTATGAATAAGAAAACCCATCAATTTGACATGATTTGGAAGCATAAAACTGGTTAAAAAATGGAAGAAGAATTAGCGCTAAACAGTAGCACAGATGAAAGAAAATCTGTTCTTCATACCTCAACGGTGATGGTCGATCAAACGAGATATGGGTCAAGAAGTTGATGATGAACAAAATTGATGAAGAAATCTTGTGCAGAATCTCATTTGGAACTCACGGTTTAAATCGATGAAGATTTTTAAAGAAAACAACGAAACACAGAGCAGAAGGAAGGAAGAAGAAAGAAGAAAAGAGAAAAGAGTGAAAGCGGTCGTGGTATCACAATTTGGCGAGATAGGGTAAAAAGCGTAACTCCAGCTAAAAGATGTCAATCCCATCAATTATCTACCCGTTAACTCGTTCCTCTCATAATTACCCTCTACTCGCTCGGTCAACGACAAGCCGACAATGTAATAATTACAAACAATATAATAATAACGCTGTATAACGTTCGAAATAATACGAGGTGTCATCTCGACACGATGTCGGCAAGGGTGCTCGGGGAAACCGACAAGGTTTTAACACGAGTTCGTGAACGCGGTCTCCTCACCGACTTGCGTCTCATCATTTCGATGCAGCGACTTCAACAACTCGACACCCGACTCCTCGGCTCGTGACTAGTGCACGTGGTCTCATCACCGACAAATGATCTCGACAAACGATCTAGTCACGGGATCTCGACACAAGGTCTTGGTCGAGGTCTCGATCGTCGTCCTAATACGATGTCGATCTCGTCCTCAGGTGTTACAATCTCTCCCTCTAAAAAATTTCGTCCTCGAAATTGCAAATAAGATTCTTACCTCGAGAAAAGTTCAGTCTTGAATCTTCATCTTCTCCTCCACTCCCAAGTCGCATCTCCGCCTTTTGATCCCACACAACCTTGACAAGTTGGATCTCTTTGTTCCGCGAATCGCTTGGCTTTCCGATCAACGATCCTTCTTGGTGACGCTCAAAGGATAAGTCGTCCTTCGCTTGAATCACATCCGTTCGATGACATGAGAAGGGTCGGAAACATACTTCGCAATTGTGAGGCGTGAAAGACGTCGTGGATGTTCGACAAGAATGGGGGTAAGGCAATCGATATGCCACCGACCAATACGACGAAGAATCTGGTAAGGTCCAATGAATTTAGGGGTAAGTTTCTTGGATTTGATCGCTCGACCAACTCCGGTAGTGGGGGTGACTCTAAGAAATACATGTTCTCCTTCCTCGAACTCGAGTGGTCGACGTCGTTGGTACGCATAACTCTTACAGTCGACTTTGAGATGTTCGCATCCGATCTCGATCAAACGGATCTTCTCGGTAGTCTGCTGGATCATATCTGGTCCTGACGATTCGCTCGCCATCCTGGTACCAACAAAGAGGCGTCGACATTTCCGTCCATACTGGCGCTTCAAAAGGTGCCATCCCAATACTCGCATGGAAAGCGTTGTTGTATGTGAACTCCACCAATGGTAAGACGTCGTCCCAACTTCCTCGGTGATCTAACGTGACAAGCTCGCAACAAATCTTCAGCCGATTGGATCGTTCTCTCGGTCGACCGTCGATGCATGGATGATATGCCGAGCTAAGCCTGAGCTTCGGTTCCCATCGCTCCTTGCAATTCCCTCCAAAATGAGGCGTGAACTTCTGATCTCGGTCCGACACAATCGAAGAGGTATTCCATGAAGTCGCATCGCTCTCGCGATGTAGATCTCGGTCGGCTTTTCCACGTTGTATGTCGACCTCGCGGCAAGAAATGGCGATTTGGTCAATCGGTCGACGATCACCCAAATCGAATCATTCTTCTTCTGCGTCTTCGGCAAACCTACAACGAAGTCCATGGAAATCTTGTCCCATTTCCATACCGCACGTCAGCGATTGTAGCATTCCCGCAGTCGTTGGTGCTCCACCTTCGCTTCGACACGCCAAACATGAAGCTACGTGCTCGGCCACTTGCTTCTTCATTCCGACCACCAAAAATGCTTCTTCAAGTCTTGATACATCTTCGTAACTCGGGATGAATACTAAAGTTGCTCTTATGCGCCGTCGAGAATCAACTTCCTCGGCTCGGATCGTTAGGCACGCACACTCGGCCATTGCACCTCAAGATGTCGTCGCTCCGACCTGAAATTCGCCGCCTTCCCTTGCGCTTATCAATCGATCTTCTCTTGCGAAGCTCGTCATGAACTTGCTGGTCTCGGATCTCGCCCAACAATCTGTTAGAAATGGTAAGCATACCAAATCTCGACTTCCGGTGAAACTTCGACACTCGACTTCAAATCTCTGAACTTCTCGAGCATCTCCAATTCCTTGATCATCATTACCGAGGTTAAAAGCGCTCTTCCCGCTCAACGCATCTGCTACGACGTTAGCCTTACCGGATGGTATTCCAACGTAAAGTCGTAGTCCTTGAGAAATTCTGCCCATCTACGTTGACGCATGTTGAGCTCATACGGTCGAGCAGTACTTCAAGCTCTTGTGATCGCCGAAAAGCGATGAGAGTGCTCCCATAAAGGTAGTGCCTCCATATCTTCGGCCAAGAAAACTACTCGGGCCGCTAGCTCCAAGTCGTGAGTAGGATAGTTCCTCTCGTGAATCTTAAGTCGCCTTGAAGCATACGCGACCACCTTCCGATGTTGCATCAAGACGCATCCCAAACCCTGGTGTGACGCATCACAATACACCTCGAAAGGCTCTTACGGTTTAGGCAAAATCAAAGCCGGTACGTCGTCAAAAGCTCCTTCGGCCGTTGAAAATCAAGCCGCGCTCCTCGGTCAAGCAAAAGGTTGATCCTTCCTCGTCAATCGTGTAAGAGGCGCGACAATCTTCGAGAATCCTTCAATGAATCTTCGGTAATATCCTCGCTAAGCCGACAAAACTCCCCGATCTCGTAATCGCTCTTCTGTTCCCACGCTATCACCGCCTCCATCTTAGTTGGATCCACACTATCCCTTCTCCTGGAAATCACGTGACCAAGAAAATTCACCTCTTGAAGCCAAAATTCACACTTCGACGATTGGCATAGAGTTGCTTATCTCGTAATATCCGTAGTACTCGACATAGGTGTTCTGCGTGCTCTTCTCGGTTCCTCGAGTAAATCAATATGTCGTCGATGAACACTACAACGAATCGATCCAAAAGCGAATGGAAAATCTGCTCATGTAGTCCATAAACACACCGGGCGCGTTCCTCACTCCAAACGGCATCACCAAGTACTCGTAGTGACCGTATCTAGTCCTGGAAGCTGTTTTGGCGACATCTTCCTCCTTCACGCGAATCGATGGTAGCCCGACTTCAAGTCTATCTTGGAAAGATCATTTGCTCCACGGTTGGTCCATCACGTCGTCAATACGTGGTAACGGATAACGGTTCTTCACGGTAACCTTGTTGAGTTCGCGATAGTCCATGCACAGCCTTGATCGTCCATCCTTCTTCTTAACCAATAACACTGGAGCTCCCCACGGTGACACGCTCGGTCGTATGAATTGCTTCGACTCCAAGTGTTCGATCACGGGACTTGACTCTTTCATCTCGGCAGAGACATCCTGCAGCGCTTTGGAAATCGGTCTGCTCCTGGAATCAGTCGATGGAGAACTTCGACCTCTCGACCGGTGGTAATCCTGGCACGTCTTGAAAAACGTCCTCAAAATCACACACCACCGAACATTCTTCACGTCGATCTGTGGAAAACTTAGAACTAGCTAGATACATGTATTCCCTAGTTCCTTCTTTCAAAGAAACTCCAATACGTTCGTGAAAGATAATTGGAGACTCCAAGGTCCGGAAAAATTACAGCTTTTTCTGAGCACAAAGTCCAAAAAGGACATGGTGGTGTGACAACCAATCCATCCCGAGGATGACATCTAAGCCCTTAAGAGGCAAACAAACCAAATTGACCACAAACTTTCTACTCAATAATCACTACACAATTAAGACATGCGGTGTTTGTGACTAAGGTTTTAGCGGTGGGGTTGTAACTACTAATTTAAACTGTAAAGCGATCCTGATCAAGTTCAAAGGTTCACACAATCGTAAGAAATGAAGGAATGGGTTGCACCGAATCAAAAAGAACGGATAAGGATTTACCCTCGATCTCACATTCACCTTGGATAAGATCATCACTCGTTGACTTCCTCGCCACTCATGCAGAAAACTCGCCTTTAGCCACTTGACGCTTCCTTTGGCGCTTTGCCGCAAGCATAGTCGGTTCACTTTAGGTGTAGGACAATCCTTAGCAAAATGCCCTGGCTTCTTGCGGTTGAAACACACCTCCTCCCTCGAGTACAATTACTCGCGTAATGTCCCGCTTTCCACATCGGTAGCAAATCACCTCGACCGGATCGACTCTCCACTCCTCGGTACTTGGGTCATCGGACGACATCGTCCCCGTTGTCGTTCCCCGAGGTCGGTTGTAAGGTCTCTTCTGCGGTGGTTTCCTTTACAGGCAAATCTACGCCCCGCACTCTGGGGTCTCACCGTCCGCTTACAGTCTTCTTCTTGTGGCTCCTCACTCCTTCTACTCGACACATCGATCAATCGACTCTTGAAGATTTGGATCCTCAACGACACTCATCGACTTCGAATATCGAATCTCAATCCCGTTGGAATCTCTCACTCAACCATCTCTCGTCAACTCGGTCACGAAATGGACTGAAATACCTCGCCAACGATTCGAACTTGGCGCATACTCGGACACCGCCGAGTTGCCTTCTTTGCGATTGAAGAAATTCTTGCTCCTTCTCGGCTCGTGCGATGTCCGGAAGTACTTGTCCAAAAACCTTTCACGAAAAAGCTCCCAGGTCATCTCGCGATGTTCTGCTATAAACGTTTGCTTCACTCCTCTCCACCAATACTCTGCGTCTCCTAGCAGTAAGTAAGTGGCATAGTCGACCTTCACGTTGTCCGGGCAATGAAGTGCCTCAAAGATCTTCTCGATCTCTTGCATCCAAAGATCAGCTTTATCCGGATTTGGCTCACCGTAGAACTTCGGTGGATCATGCTTCCTGAAGTCTGCCAATCCTCTCGCTTGACATTACGTTACGCTCGTTCTTCGTTCTTTGCTGCAAGTTCTGCTGAGTCAACGCTGCCGTCTGTTGAGCCATCGCGTTAGCCTGTTGAGTTGCAGCAGCTGATTGTTGAGCCATGGCTGCCGCCATCTCGGTCATAGCTTGAATAGCTCGTTCCATGTCGACGTTCTCGGTTGCAGATGTCGTATTCCTACGAGGTGGCATTAGATTCCACAAAGTTCAAAACCCTGTCAGAATCTCACACAAGGATGTGTTAAAACACACTGCTTCAATCAAGAAACAGTTCAAACAATTTCTCAAGCAATAAGTGCTTCACTTAATCAAACAGCAATCAACACAAAACAACTAGGTACCCAACACATAACCCGACACAGTGACTGGTCAAATTCCTATGCACAAATTTCTATCGAACCGAATCGCTTCGATACCAACAAAGGTAACGACCGTTTCCGGACCGCTACCGAGCTCAATATACCGAGCTCGAGTTACCGAGCTCAACACACCAAGCTCAAATGAAACCTATATGAGATGTGTTTTAAAAACAAAACTCTTGTGCCTTTTAAAAATACGATATATTTTTTTTTTATAAAACCAACTCGTGCACATCAGAGTAATTACAGCTTTTCGAAACATGGTGCAACTAAGACACAAGACTTAAATTCAAATAAAACATACATGCATAACATACACATATATATCACTCGAAATAATAATGTATATAAGTACAGAGTAGCAAATGTGCAAAGAAAATACACCTAAGGTACGACAACTTCAAAAGAGTAATCATACCCTGGGGGTACTTCCGGCAGACTCCCACGCAGGGGGCTGCTCCAAAAGTAAGACCACCAGTCTACCTCAGAGCAACAACACAACATCGCCCAAATTGGTCACGACCTCGAACACGTAAGAAAAACAAGTACAAGACTAAACAAACATCCAACAAATAAATAATCACGACAGATAGAGGTCGCCACTGGTCCTCGTCGAGATCCTCCTCGACATCGTCTCATCGCCGAGTTCCTCGCCCTCGACATCGCTGGGTAACCGCCATGGATTGAAGGCACCACGGAAAGGTCAACTTCTCAACAAGTTAAGATAAGCTCGACATAAAAATATAAGCAAACAAAGAAAGTATAACAATCACCGACGTGACTCGACCATCTCACTCTAAACTCGACACAACTCACAAATCCATTTTCTCTCGACTCGACAATTTTCCTGAATGCACACGCGTGCCGGTATGTCGGAAAGTCCAGCCAAAGCCTTGGGATCCTCGCTCTCCCTAGGGCCGGTAACTCAGTCCGTGAGCGTGGCGGCGTCTAGTCAATCTCCGTAAGCGAAAGGGGACCTAGCACCCTCGATTATCCGGTCACGGCTCAAAAACGCCATACGACTCACTAGCTCGCTCACTCGATGAACAATTCGCCAGATACGATATTCAAGGAGTTAAACACAATATTCAACCGCATGTCAAATAAAAGAGCAAGCTCGACATGAAGAAACGCAATTCAACATGCAATACACACTTCACGACATATATTCAATCACATATTAAATACATGCAAAACTCAATCATATCACAACATTTCATCTCGACACAAATCAAGAATCCATACACAATAACATAACCACGTAGAATATGAAATGCCCTTACATACTATAACAAATATAAATGTGAAGCGCCTTACCAACTCCAAGTTAATCTTTGCCGACAACGACCTCGACACATCTGTCTTCAAAGAGCTCGACAACGACTTCTTACTCGATCTCGACCACGGTGCCTTCAACGAACTCGACAACGACTTCGACACGTGCGCTTCTCGGTCGACCTCGACACGCATATCCTCGCTCGATTCTGCTTTGCCGTCCTTGGATTCGCTTTCCGTACACCTTGATCTGAAATCACTCGATCTCGGAAAACAGAATTCCTAAAACAAACACAACTCAGATCGATCTATGGTTCTAATACATCTAGCTCTCTCTTCCCCAAACTCAACCACAACCCAGAAAAATATAAAACTCAAGAACTGAAAGATATTTTTCCTCTAACACAAAGTTAGGGATTTCGATCAAAATTTCATGAAAAGTTATCTGATGCTTCACAGAAAGATCGACAACAACAATAATCAGAAGCAACGAATGAAAAACAAGAAATCGAAATGAACCAAAAATGGAGGTTTCTGGGCACTGCCGATTGCAGAAAAACAGAGGAAGAAATTTGTTTTACAAGCCCAATTAATCGGTTAAAAAGATAGGTAATATTATGAATAAGAAAACCCATCAATTTGACATGATTTGGAAGCATAAAACTGGTTAAAAATGGAAGAAGAATTAGCGCTAAACAGTAGCACAGATGAAAGAAAATCTGTTCTTCATACCTCAACGGTGATGGTCGATCAAACGAGATATGGGTCAAGAAGTTGATGATGAACAAAATTGATGAAGAAATCTTGTGCAGAATCTCGCTGGAACTCACGGTTTCGTCGATGAAGATTTTTAAAGAAAACAACGAAACACAGAGCAGAAGGAAGGAAGAAGAAAGAAGAAAAGAGAAATGAGTGAAACGGTCGTGGTATACAGCTGGCGAGATAGGGGTAAAAACGTAACTCCAGCTAAAAGATGCCAATCCCATCAATTATCTACCCGTTAACTCGTTCCTCTCATAATTACCCTCTACTCTGTCGGTCAACGACAAGCCGACAATGTAATAATTACAAACAATATAATAATAACGCTGTATAACGTTCGAAATAATACGAGGTGTCATCTCGACACGATGTCGACAAGGGTGCTCGTGCAAACGTACAAGGTTTTAACACGAGTTCGTGAACGCGGTCTCCTCAGCTCGACTTGCGTCCTCATCACGATGCAGCGACTTCAACAACTCGACACCCGACCTCCTCGGCTCGGCTAGTGCACGTGGTCTCATCAGCTCGACAAATGATCTCGGCAAACGATCTAGTCACGGGATCTCGACACAAGGTCTTGGTCGAGGTCTCGATACGTCGTCCTAATACGATGTCGATCTCGTCCTCAGGTGTTACATCCGTCCTCTGTTGTGAGCGAGCGTCTGATCTCTTTAATGAAGCACGTGACGATCACGTTTTTGCTCCTAGCCTCAGACTGTTCTGGAACGGAATTCGAATTTGATTTTGTGCGCTCATTTTGATGTACGAGGAAGCAAAGGTGACACCTTTAGCATAAGACAAAAATTGTACAAGACAATTGCAAATAGCAGATAGTACGAAAACGGTAATGTGTACTATTCTGATATTCTCTGGAAAGGAAGAAAAGGACTACATTTCAAATTACCTCACTTAATGGAAAGGAGATATTTTTACTGCAACGGTAATACCCTTGAAGGCTCCTATAAATACCCCAAGGTATTCATTGAAGAAATGTTGGAAAAACTGTGAAGAAACTTCATTCTGAAAGCAATATTACTCAACTGAACAATCAAGTTTCGTGCCAAGTTTATGGTCTACATAGAACTGAACTCAGCGTCTTATACTTTCTTTTAGAAAGCCATTCTATTTTGAGCTTAATCTTTTCATCCTCTCTGTGAGAGTTATTTTGATTGTATTCAAAAGTATAATCTCTTTTGTAAATCAGATTTGGCCTAGTTAAGGCTCTGTTTCAAAGGCTCGATTTGACCGAGTCGTTTGAGAAGTTGAGAGTATTGTCAAGTTTGTGACAGAAGAATACTCTTGAGGAAATTGTAATCCGTTGATTATAGTGAAAAATCCTTCAGGAACGAAGGGACTAGACGTAGCTACCAGTTGGTGGTGAACTAGTATAAATCTCCGAGTCTCATCCTTTACTGCTTTACATTTATCTTTACCTTGCTCACTAAAACAAGTTTTTATAAACTATTTAATTTCTGCATCCGGTCCGGTTTAATTCTCTGCATCCGATATACAAACAGTTTTGAACAACCTGTGTTGAAGTTTTTACGTATAGTTTGTGAAAAGTTTTTTTTTTAACACAATTCAACCCCCCTTCTTGTGTTCATGTTCAGTTGGTATCAGAGCTCGGCCTTTTGGTTGAGCACTTAACAGTGTTAAGAGAAAAGATCCTATACTGTGAACATGTCTACTGAAGGTGGTCATATGAACCGCCCTCCTCTATTCGATGGAGAAAAATTTGATTACTGCAAAGATAAGATAAAAGCTTTCCTTGAGACACAACAACTTGAGTTATGGGATATAGTTCAAAGTGGTTACATTCCTCCCACTAATCCTCGTGGTGTTGTTATAGCCAGAGAAGATTGGAATGATGAACAGAAAAAGAGATATCAAATCAATCAAAAGGCTAGATTCATTCTTATCTGCGCTATGACAGAAAAAGAATATGATAAATGTGGCAAATTTGATACTGCCAAAGAAATCTGGGACTCACTTGTTTTATCTTACGAAGGCTCTGCCCAAGTAAGAGAAACCAAAGCTAGCATGTTGGTTCGCCAATACGAGTTATTCAAAATGGAAAATGGTGAAAGCATTGAAACCATGTTTGGATGATTTCAAACACTTGTTCATGGGTTACAGGACCTTGGAAAAAGTTACACTACACCTAACCATGTTAGAAAGATCTTAAGAAGCTTGACTAAGCAGTGGAGACCCAAAGTCACTGCTATTCAGGAAGCAAAAGATCTAAATGTCCTACAACTTGAAGATCTTATGAGTTCGTTGAAAGCTCATGAACTTGAGCTAAATGAAGAAAAACCTGTCAAAAAGGGCAAGTCTATTGCTTTGAAAGTCGCTCAACATAAAGTCAGTTCTTCCAAAGCCCTTCAGGCTGAAGAAGAAGAATCAGAAGATAAAGCTTCAGAAGGAGATGTTGACACATCAGAAGATGAGCTCGCATTTATATCCAGGAAGATACAAAGAATGTGGAAGAAGAGAAACTTCAGGAGGAAGTTTCAGAAGAAAGATACTACGGACAAGAAAGAGAGCAAGGACAAGGCTCAAGTCATTTTCTATGAATGTAAAAAGCCTGGACATTTCAAGTCCGAATGTCCTAATCTTAAGGAGAAGTCCACAAGAAGTTCTTTCAAGAAAAAGAATAAGAGCCTCATCACTACATGGGAAGATCTAGATTTATCCTCATCTGAGGAAGATAATGAAGTAGAAGCAAATCTCGCTCTCATGGCAGACACTGACCTTGATTCAGAAGAAGAAGTTGAAGAGGTAATAGTATATGATTCCTACTCTGAACTTTAACTTGCATTTGATGATCTTCTTAAGGACTCTGCTACTCTCTCTGTTGAGTATAAGAGTTTGAAAAAGAAATTTTCAAAATTATCACAAGACTTTTAAGCTTTAAACAAAGAAAAATCTGTACTCAATAAAGAAAATCAGAAGAGAAAAACTGAAAATCAGCATTTGATGGATAACCAGCGTCTGACCGCTAACAAACAACCAGAAGCTGAGAGCTCTCAAGCTGAAAGCTCTAAAGTTACAGGCAATCCTAAATGCAAATCAAATGATTATGAATATGCTTTTTAAAAGTTTTTTGCAGAGAGTGTAACTCGTAGCAAGCAAGCTTCAATGATTTGGGGTGTCAGTAAAACGACAACTCATGGTCTTGGTTATATATCAGATGAACCTCTTTTAGAAAATGATTCAGTATCTGATAAATCCAATAATCATAGTAAATGCTTGCATTGTACTTACTGCAATAAACCTGGTCATTTGAAAAGTGCATGTACTGTTTTTAAAACTGTGATGGATAAGCTTCCTTCAAGAAATAACAAGAAAGGACTCAAAAAGATATGGGTACCTAAAGATAAAATAGTCTATATTGCAGACATGCTTAGCAACAAAGTCAACACACCTATCTTGGTACTTAGACGGTGGATGCTCGCGTCACATGACGGGAGAAAAGCATATGTTCCAAGAACTAAGGCCTAAAGAAGCTGGATTCGTTGGTTTCGGAGGAAACCAGAAAGGTAAAATAGTTGGAATTGGTCGCATTGGTAAAGGCTCTCTTCCCTCTATTGATAATGTACTATATGTGACTTAAACATAACTTATTGAGCATAAGTCAATTATGTGACAATGGTTATGAAGTCATATTTATAGAAACTGGATGTCTAGTAAAAAGTAAGAAAGACGGCTCTACCTTCTTTACTGCTAAGAGGAAACAAAATATTTATAAAATTGATCTCTCTGAACTTGCAAAACAAGATGTCAAGTGTCTCATGTCTGTTGACGAAGAACAATGGATTTGGCACAAGAGATTGGGTCATGCCAATTTGAGATTAATCTCAAAATTAAACAAGCACAGTTTTGTCAGAGGCTTACCAAATCTTAAGTATCAATCCGATGCTCTCTGTGAGGCATGTCAAAGAGGAAAACAAGTTAAAACTTCTTTTCATTCAAAAAATGTTGTTTCAACCTCTAGACCACTTGAGCTTCTGCATCTTGATCTTTTTGGTCCAACAAGGACAAATTTCTTTAACTGGAAAGAAATATGGGTTAGTCATTGTTGATGATTTTACTAGATGGACATGGGTTAGATTCTTTGCTCACAAAGATGAGTCATACAAGGTATTTACTGTATTCTGCAAAACAGTTCAAAATGAAAAAGGAATTTGCATTTCTTCTATTAGAAGTGATCATGGGGGAGATTTTGAAAATGAAAGCTTTCAAAAATTTTGTGATGATAACGGCATCTCCCACAATTTCTCCTCTCCTAGAACACCTCAACAAAATGGTGTTGTAGAAAGGAAGAATAGGTCCCTCCAAGAAATGGCCAGGACCATGATCAATGGAGCTAACTTTATAATTGTTCAAATATATGTTGATGACATTATTTTTGGAGCTACTAATGAAAGCCTTTGCAAAGAATTTTCTAAGCTAATGCAGGCTGAATTCGAGATGAGCATGATGGGTGAACTGAAGATTTTCCTTGGAAATCAAATCAAACCATGCAATGATGGTATATATATACATCAAAGCAAATATATCAAGAAATTGCTAAAGAAATTCAAAATGGTGGATTGCAAACCTATGTGTACTCCTATGCATCCCACATGCATTCTTGGTAAAGATGAAACTGGTAAAAAGGTAGATCAGAAGATGTACAGAGGTATGATTGGATCTCTACTTTATCTTACAGCTTCAAGACCTGATATTATGTTCAGCGTCTGTCTGTGTGCTAGATTTCAATTAGATCCTAGAGAATCACACCTGAGTGCTGTTAAAAAAATCTTTAGATATTTGCAAGAATCTACTAATCTTGGTTTGCTTTATAAGAAATCAAAAGATTACAAGTTAGTAGGTTTCTGTGATGCTGACTTTGCTGGAGACCGAATTGAAAGAAAAAGCACAAGTGGAAGCTGCCAATTCCTTGGAGCAAATCTTGTATCTTGGTCAAGCAAAAGGCAAAGCACGATTGCACTCTCAACAGCAGAAGCTGAATATATTTCAGCAGCAAGTTGCAGCTCTCAACTTCTGTGGATGAAATATCAACTTGAAGACTATCTGATAAAAGAGAGTAACATTCCTATCTTTTGTGATAATACTTCTGCAATCTGTCTCACTAAAAATCCCATATTGCATTCACGAGCCAAGCACATTGAGATTAAGCATCATTTTATAAGAGACTATGTTCATAAGGGTATTCTCGAAATAAAATTTGTAGACACTGATCATCAATGGGCTAACATATTTACAAAACCCCTTGCTTAAGATAGATTCAATTTTATAAGAAGAAATTTAAATTTTCATCATATAGAAGAATGATTAATCTCAGCGCCAGATAATATGCACAATCTTAGCATCTGGTATGACATAAGCATGTATATGAATAAGCATCTTATTTGTCATGTGCATTATAACTCATCATCTGGTGAATCGGTTGCGTGCATCCGAGCACACCCACACGTGTCACATGTGTTAACGACTTAAGCGTCTCATCACATCTACTGAGTCATAATTATTAATGTCTTTCGATAAAATCTTTTTACTTGATCTTACTTTTCTTTTGGCGTCTGCATTTAATGAAAAGGCGAATCTTTATTTTCTTTTCTTTTTAATTTAATTTTTGTGTGGAAATACGAAGCGATTTTTTGAAAAAGGACTGTACCATTTTCTATCAACTTTCCCACTACTCCACATTTTTCGCTCCATCACTTCACTCTGCATTTTCTTGCAAAAACTGTTTTCTCTCTCTCTCTCTCTCTGTGTGTGTGTTTTCGAACCCTAAAACCTCCATCACCCTCTCTCGCAATCGCTACCATGGCCGATGTAAAAGTTGGACAATACATCGCTGCCTTTCGATGTCTTCTCTCCGAGGCAAAACTCATGAATGAGAACCGTTGATTTTGAGAACTTCAAGCTATACGGTTTTGATTTTGAAGAAGGTCCGAGAAACTAGGTCGAAAAATTACTTCATCCGGGAACCAGCTTGACGATCGAGCTATGCTATTAAGGAGTTCTGGGAACGCTTACTTACTTCCGGAGAAATCATAGAAGGACACATCGTAGGCTTCAAGCCACGCCACCATCAACTCTATTGCTCGCACGATCAAGTGCCCTTGTGAAGGAATCGCTACCATGCTAACTGGTTGACGCGCATGCAGGACTGGAAAACGTCAACGAAGCCCTGTTTGAAAACTACCGTGAATTGAAGAAGAAGAACATAACTCCCACGACCAAAGACTTGAAAAGCCACTACAGAGTACTGAACAAAATCATCACTAAGAGCGTGATTCTGAAGGCTGGCTCAAGCGACATAGTGAACTACGAGCAAAAGTTCATTATGAGAAACTACATGGATGGGAAGAAAATCAATCTGCCAAGGTTGATTATCAACAATCTGATAAATGCTCTTGTCTTCTCAAGGAAGAGTGTCGATAAGAAGAATATCATCAAGGTTATCCCTTATGGAGTTCTTCTCTCCATAATGATAATTAAAGACAGTGTTGTGAGGAAGTTGACTGACTCTATCAACATAGAAGAAAAAGAAAAATACTTTGGTGTTGGCGCTGTTGTTCGTCCATAAGTTTTTGGAGTAAACAGTTTGGTCAGAATGCAGCTAATAACTGGCTCTATGATCAAGAAGGTGAAATTAGAGCAACAAGAAGGAGAAGCTGAAAAGAAAACCACCAAAAGCTCAATGGCTGGTGTGAAGAGACCTGCTGAATCTCCTTCAAGGGAGACAAGAAGAACAAAACAGAAGGTGGCTCCTGCACTCATCGTTGAGGAACCGTAAGATGAGGATAGAATTCCCATCGAAAGGTCTTGGAGAAAAGTATAGGCCAGAAATGAAAGATGCTTCTGGTCCTGGCCAAGGGAAGCAAGTCCCTCCTCCTCCTATCAGCAGTTGTTGCCCCGAGAGAACAAAGAAGGTTGGTTAAGTCTTCAGATCTTAACCCAAGAGTACTGACTTTATCACTGATGAGTCAAGATCTGCCTCTTTGATGCTCGTGATATTATTCCTGCACCCCCTTTGTCTGTTTCACAACCACAAACACAACCACAAACCAAGAAAACCAGAATGAGCCTCCGACAAACCTCTACCCTCTCTAAACCTACTCAACCATCATCCTATACACTCAACCTCCACCTACCACAAAATTCTTCAAATACTTCACTTACCACATACATTTCTAAACTTCACTCTCATCCCTTTAACCTATTATTCAAAGTACCTCTCATTAATCCCTTCAAACCCTACACACCTAAAACCTATAAAATCACCAAAACCACTCCCACCTTACTCACCATTACCCATAAACCTACAGACTTTGGTGGAAGGAAGAATGTCTCATGTATTAACAAACCACAGTTTGTTAAGTATGAGATATATCACAGCATCTACGATCGTCCCTCTACATGGCATTTGAAAACCTTCACCTCTGGAGTTGCCAGACTGGAGATTGGCTCTCCGATGAATGCTACCTTCAAGGATGGAGAAGACCACTTTCAGATTTCATTCAAAGGAAGATTGAGACCAGCACCCGGTAGCAGAGCAATTCCCTTCTCTGTTGACCTTCCTAGATCCCTACCACAAACTGAACCGCTCAAACAAGAATGGGCCAAAAACTAGAGATCAAATCAACAAATCAAGATCCATTACTCATTTTTCACACACAAAACATAATAGAGAAAAAATTACCTCTTGAGGATGAGAGAAGAGGATGATGCAAAATCAAAAGAGGGAAGAAAGTGGTGTGCGGGGGTGGTCTTCTTGTGGAGTCTCGGTGTGGTGGTTGTGAGTGGTGAGTGTGAGAGTGAAGTTGTGAGGGGTGAGGGTTTGTGAGGGAGTGTTTGAGTGAGTGGGTGGAAAAAAAAAGAAGAGGGCTGCTTAGAGCAGCCCGTGTCCCAGTTAAAATTCCCTTCAATTAAGTGCATGAAAGTGAGCATTATAGGGAACCGTCAAACACTCCAAACTTAAACCTTGCTTGTCCTCAAGCAAGAACTCAACAAAAACAAAAACAACTACACAAAATGTCAAACTTGATCTAACCACTGGACTAAACCACAATTTTTCACCACTTTCAAATGTTATCACACAAAAAGAACGCTAATCACCGATTAACTTTTGGGCTTTATCATCATCAGAACCAACAAGGGATTATCACAAATTAGAAGTTGGAGTCACATAAGCAATGCATTCACCATTATGAACTCAACAAGTAATGAAATGTACAATTGAAACTTTCAGTGTGATTGAATGCATTCTTTTCTGCTCACAAAGAGTGGGAAGAATTTTCACTCTGACTCTCAAGTGTTTGGGGTTTGTGTTTTGCTCATTCAACACTATTTGAGCCCACCCCCCATGGATTTGATTTTCATCTCTTACTCACATGAGTACCACTTGCACAATGCTCCAACTAAAAGGTCTTTTAAGGCTGTAACTTGGCCAAGTTCGGGGTGGATGGATTAGACATTTAGGCAATCACCCTTCAAAGATAGATGAGCATCAAACAACTCTAGAGATTTTCACTACATTTCCTCTTTTCTTCATTTTCCCAAAGATGGCATTTCCCCAAAAACAAATTTTTTTTTAGCAACTTTTATCACACAATTATGATCCCCCAGTGACACTTTGGTTTCAAAAAAGGGCGGGTATCATTCCAAAAACTTTTTTTTTGGGACCAAACAGCTCAGACCACAACCATTGATAATGTTGCTCACTCCCCCCACTCCAAACTTAGTTCTTTGTTAACCTTTGTCAATTCATGCTCATCTAACCTCTTTAGGTGGGTACAAGTTAATAACAATTGTAAGAGCTATGGTATTGATGGGTTGTAACAAGAACAAAAGGTCTTAGGCTCAATGGGGCTTTGCAAACAAAAATCATATTATGTTGGGTTGGCTTTTTGGCTAACTTATTTCCAACAAAATTTGCCTTTTTTATATCAAAGCGTTGTGCAACCAATAACATGCAACAGAGATTTAATCAAAGTTAGGGGAATGTAATCTCAAATGTGTCCTCTCAGAAGGAATTATTGATGAAGGCTCTACAAACACCATAGGACATGCACATATCAATCACAAAGACACTATAGCAAATCAAAACAGTTGAGCAATGGTTGACTCGCTCCAATAAGTTTCTAATCTCAAGTTGTAACTCTTCAGTAGCCCACTTAACATCACACCATGTGATTGGTGCTTAACACAGAATTCAAATCACAAATGAGTTTTAAATCATAGTTCAGCCAGCAGTTATTTCAACTTAACAACTAGGACTTGCAAACCAAAAGACTAACAACATTGAAACATAAATATTTTTTTTTTGAATTAAAAAAAATAACAATAACAATACAATAAAACAACAATAAAACAGAAACTAAAACACGAGTGGTAGGGAGAGAAAGTATGTATCTAGTGGGTTCTGTTAAGAACCCATTTTCTCCTTGCACGGTCTCTCCCACGAGAGGACTCCTAGTCTTCTCCCGACTCTCCATAGCCTTCGCTTCCACTTTCGCTTCCATCTTCCTCTTCCTCTTCCTCTTCTTCATCATCTTCCTCTTCTTCATCTTCTTCCTCTTCCTCTTCCCCTTCTTCTTCCTCTTCTTCTTCTTCTTCCTCATTTTCCTGTGGAGGGGTTAGTGCTGGCTAAGGGGTCCAGCCCACATATTGGGCAACTTCCTTGGCCGTTCTGGACCCTTTTGGATGCACCTCTATGTTTTGTGCTCTGGCCATTTGAAGGTTAATATCCTCAGACATTAAAATATCCTCTCTTAGGACCCCCAAATATCTGTATAAAGCTTGCATGTTTTTTCTATCCAATTCCCTTGTTGGTTCACTTTGCTCCACAACTTGGGGTGGAATCCTTGCCCGAGAACTAGATTCTCCACCTTGACATTTTCTTTTTGGAAGCCTAGGGTATCGAATCTTGGTATTTAGGTTATGACCAACCAGCACACCACAGTGTTTCTCTACATAGTCAAGATCAATGATAGAAGTGGGCTTCATGAGCGAAAACACATCCAAGTCTACATGGACCTTCTGACAAAGGAGAGTAATGAGGTGTGGGAAGCCAAGGGCATTTTTTGCAGAATTAGCTATGACCCGGATTTGATTTTGAATAATCTTCCCCACATCAATTCTCTTGCCTGTCATTATGGCATGGATTAACAAAACTCTCTCCACCCGAACATCCGATTTGTTCGAGCATGGTGTGAGGTTGTAGATGATGAAGTTTGCCCAAATCTTAGGTATTGGAAGCAAGGTGCAAGATGGAACCTTCTTTGGTCCCCCACTTCTATCCAGAGTCTAAAAGGTTCCTTCCATACAGGTTTCCTTAATCAAAAGGTCTGGATTTAACCTTTCCTATTTTATGGCTTCCCACTCATCCTTGCCCTTCGGCATCTTGGTTTTCAAGACATCATTGATGGTGGCTGCATCGAACCTCACATAGTTCCCCCTTACATAACTTATAAAGGACTGATCCGCCCATTTAGCACAAAAAGCATTTGCATAGAATTCCCGGACCATCTCTGTATAGGCAGCATTAGGGTATGTAACTAACTTCCTCGAGCCTCTTTTAGCAATTTGTTTTTCTACTTCAGCCACCTCCTTCACATCAGAGGGAAGCAACAACTTTCTCTCCTGGATTATGTCCCTATTGCTCACAGATGAGTTTCTGAACTCATGCTCTTTAGTTAAGAACTTATGACTGTAGGGACCCTCTTGCTCAGCTGCTGGGGCTATTGCTTTCCCTTTGTCTGCCTTTGGAGCCATATTTTTTTTTTGAACTGCAAAATTCAACTCAAATTGGAACTAAATGTTTTTAGCTTGTAAACTTAGTCCAACATAATTGAATCAGTTGAGAAACAGTATATTATAATTTTTTTTTCACAGTCCCGACCACCAGAAAAATTATGCACAAAACTCATTGTGACATTTACACAAACACCTAACATGCATGCTCTTTCATCACAAGGTAACAACAACCCCAAATCCAAACTTTCCCAACCACAAAGGTGATTCATCATTTTTCATACACAACACATCACAAAACACCACTCAATTAAAAGCTAATGTTACACACCAATTCAAGAACAAATCAATGCCCCCTTTTTATTTTAAATTCAGATTCCCCACCTTCTTAAAAAAAACATTTTTCAAACTCCACCACAACTCATCAATGGTGGTCCTTCCCCTTCCTAATCATGAAGGAACAAGAATGGGCCAAAAACTAGAGATCAAATCAACAAATCAAGATCGATTACTCATTTTTCACACATAAAACATAATAGAGAAAAAATTACCTCTTGAGGATGAGAGAAGAGGATGATGCAAAATCAAAAGAGGGAAGAAAGTGGTGTGCGGTGGTGGTGCTACGCCGCCGGAGCTCTGGTGTCGTTGTAGTATAGTGGTAAGTATTCCCGCCTGTCACGTGGGTGACCCGGGTTCGTTCCCCGGCAACGGCGCCAAAAACTTGATGGGATCACGGCAAGTGTACCGGATCGTTGCAAGTAATAAAGTCGGTAATTAACCGGTTATCGTTCTCAAGGATCGAAGGCCAAATACCAATATACGTTAGCGACTACTAGGTGAACACCAAAAGATTTTAATAAGGTTGGAGATATCAAGTGATAGTGAAGTTAAAAGAGAGGCAGTAAATTGGTTTTGTATTTTTATGGGTTGAGAGTATAAAAGAGCTATTCAAAAATGTACTTGATAGTAAAAGGCATTAGGGACAAGCTTCAAATAATTTCCCACTATTGCATATCGATTTGGTATGAGCAAGTAATTCCCTCTCTAGCTTTGTTATCGAACTCACTATGATAATCAAATCCTAATTCCTTAGGTACTTAATTCTTTGTCTCCGAGAAAAAACCCTAATTCCTTAGATGAATGTAATTGAAGACCAAGCAATAAGACCAAGAGCTCATAATAATACTACAATCCCAAGACTATTCCTAGGCTAAGAATTGCATGCATGCACTCTTAAGCATTCACACATAGAATTTCCATTCAACATATGAACCACAAATCATTCCATGGGTGATCAAATCATGAAAAGCATTAAAACAGAGATTGCATGCACAAAGCAAGAGAGAATATGTCATTACGATATCCCAAACCAAATACAACAGTGTTCCATCAATATCCACTCATCCCTAATACAAGGGGTTTAGCTAGACATAGAGAAATAAATAAAAAGAAGAGTTAAGAAGAAAGAACAAGTGGAATCCATGGAGAAATGTTGATGAATGTCTTCACCTCCCACCTTCCAATCAGTTTCCACCCTAGGGTTTGAGCTCCAGAGCGTTTTTCAGCCTCCAAGTCGTGATAGCCCTTAAGACAGCAAAACAACGAGTATTTATAGTGATTGGGCCTGATACGAGGCGCCTGGGCCTGTGCCTGGGGCGCCTTGTGCCTAGGACGCGAATGAGAGAAACAAGCGCAGTAGGCGCCCTGCGCCTGGAGGCACCCTGCGCAGCAAGAAACAGAAGGGAGGCGCTAGGCGCCAGCATATTCAGGGCGCCTTGTGCCCAGAACGCAAAAGGGACATAAGTGCAGCAGGCGCCCTGCGCAGGAGGAGACAGAAAGAAGGCGCCAGGTGCCAGAATGCCCAGGGCGCCTTGTGCCTGTGTGCTTCAACAAAAACCAGCTTGCGCCCTGCGCCTCTCCTAGTGGTGCGCCCTGCGCCAGAGCAGCTGCAACTTCTACACTTTAAAATGCTCCCAAGAACTTTAGGTACATGTCTTCAAACAATCCTTTTCTTACCTGCATTAAGACATGACCATAATGAAGATATTTTTCTAATCAAAATAGCAAAAGAACCAACATGATTATCAATTAGATTATCCCAACAATAAGGACTCAACTCTTAGGATTAGAGGCCAAACAAGGAAATAAGTCCAGGTTTGCATGAAAATTCCCTTCAATTAAGTGCATGAAAGTGAGCATTATAGGGAACCGTCAGTGGATCACAGATAAAGAAGCTGCCTTCATAGCACACTGTCTTGAGATGAAGAAGATTGAAGTAATCAGACAGTTCAGGGATCCTTCATCTCAGACGTTGAAGATTGTACTGCATGCATAAAGGTGGCTACCTTGGTCTATCCCTAGGAAAAAGAAAGAACCTGCTCCTGGCAAGCAGCCATTCAGCAAGATCGGGCTCACAGAGTATGAGAAGGCTCCCAAGAAGTATAATCTTAAGGAGTTCTCTAAGCTTCCGATTGCCAAGATCACTGAGGATCATGCCAGAAGGTTCTACCTTAGTTCTCTGAAGGAAGACGAATGGAGAACTAGCTCCTCAAACTGCTGCAATGCAGAGAAAGCCACAATTCCAACAGTTGGCACTATCAGCAGAATTACTGACACTAATCTGGGAACAGTCTACTTTGACGATATGTTCAGGTGCTCAGTAATCAGACCACTTGACTACATGAAGACATATGTCCAACGGGCTGCTGTGACCAAGCACTTTGACATTGGATTCACTTGGAGTCAATGGTTGAAGTCGTGGAAAGAAAAAGCTATGTTACCATGCCTCGTCCCCCTAGTGCTTATAGAAGATGACAGGGAAAATCTGAGAAGATTATACCTGGCAGAAAATGAAGGACTCTCTTTTGCTTCTAAAACATTGAGTGACTTCATCAGAAGGATATGGGGAGAAGAAGCTGGGAATAAGTTTGATGCTTTCACTGCTGACGTGCTTCTGCATAGGGAAACTATCTTCATGGATTTGCTGTATCCAGAAGAGGTGGAGAAAAGGAGAAGAATTCAGTCATACTCTGAGCAGAGGAAACTTGGAAGTCTCATCAAATGTTTTACACCAAATGATGCGTTCTTTCAAAAGGCTCAACAGAAGAAGGACTTGAGACTGAAGCTTTCCAACTGGGTGCTAGCAGAGCATCAGAAGATGAAACTCGCACTGTAAGCCGACCTTCTACTTCTACTCCTGCAGTTGAAATGGTTACCATTCCTAAAGCAGAGTTTGAAGAAATGAAGGCCACTAACCTGAAAGTCACTCAGCTGGAAAATGCACTAAAGCTGTTATATGAACGTCTCAACATACCTCCACCACCTCCACCAAACCCTTAATTTTTTTTTTTGTGTGATATAAATTTTTTTTGGTACTCTCATATTTTTATATATATATTCAGTGTTTTTCTGATTATTTGACTATACACACCTATATCTGATTATCTGTTTATATATATTCAAATTTTTTCTAAGCCATTCTTTGACTATGATGTGCTTTACACTCTTTTTGTCTGATGACAAAAGGGGGAGTAAAAGAAAGGTCTGATGAACACGTGAAAGTCTGATTAACAAATTCACCGTCCGATGAATACACTAAAACCAAAGTATCATGCATATCATTTCATACATAGCATTTGTATGGTTATTCATTGCTCGAATATCTATTAATGCATTGATATTCATTGACCCAATAATCTAACAATGATCAATAAAATTGGTACTATGAAAATCTTTTTGATAAAATGTAAATCAGCATCCGATCTCACTTTGTTAAAAATATGCTCTGATACATCTACGTATTTTTGCGATCACTTAAATGAATTTGTTTATCAACAATCGCCTTAATACCAGAAATGTCTTATATATCTTAATTGTTAAATTGTGGGGAGACCTTGATGTTATTTTGAAATTAAATTGTTCATCAACCTTGGATATTTGTCATCATCAAAAAGGGGGAGATTGTTGGAACCTAAACGATTGAGAAGTTTAGACCCTCATTAATTTTGATGATAACAAAGTATTTCTCAAGAGAACAATTTATCTTCTAACATATCTTTGAGTGTACAGGTATCAAAGATTCATATATATGTACAAATCACTCAAGGAAGAAGAAGAAATTTACAAAAGAATTGAATACAATCCACTAGTGTCAACATCCGAACTCACTTCAGCGTCTTGCTAACAGCAAGCGTCCAGCAGTGTTACTTCTTGACACGTGGAATACTCAATTGCTGCGAGCGTCCGTCCTCTGTTCTGAGCGAGCGTCTGATCTCTTTAATGAAGCACGTGACGATCACGTTTTTGCTCTTAGCCTCAGACTGTTCTGGAACGGAATTCGAATTTGATTTTGTGCACTCATTTTGATGTACGAGGAAGCAAAGGTGACACCTTTAGCATAAGACAAAAATCGTACAAGGCAATTGCAAATAGCAGATAGTACGAAAACGGTAATGTGTACTATTCTGATATTCTTTGGAAAGGAAGAAAAGGACTACATTTCAAATTACCTCACTCAATGGAAAGGAGATATTTTTATTGCAACGGTAACACCCTTGAAGACTCCTATAAATACCCCAAGGTATTCATTGAAGAAATGTTGGAAAAACTGTGAAGAAACTTCATTCTGAAAGCAATATTACTCAAGTGAACAATCAAGTTTCGTGCCAAGTTTCTGGTCTACATAGAACTGAACTCAGCATCTTATACTTTCTTTTAGAAAGTCATTTTGTTTTGAGCTTAATCTTTTCATCCTCTCTGTGAGAGTTATTTTGATTGTATTCAAAAGTATAATCTCTTTTGTAAACTGTATTTGGCCTAGTTAAGGCTCTGTTCCTCAAAGGCTCGACTGCACTGAGTCGTTTTGAGAAGTTGAGAGTATTGTCAAGTTTGTGACAGAAGAATACTCTTGAGGAAATTGTAATCAGTTGATTATAGTGAAAAATCCTTCAGGAACGAAGGGACTAGACGTAGCTACCAGTTGGTGGTGAACTAGTATAAATCTCTGAGTCTCATCCTTTACTGCTTTACATTTATCTTTACCTTGCTCAGTAAAACAAGTTTTTATAAACTGTTTAATTTCTGCATCCGGTCCGGTTTAATTCTCTGCATCCGATATACAAACAGTTTTGAACAACCTGTGTTGAAGTTTTTATGTATAGTTTGCGAAAAGTTGTTTAACACAATTCAACCCCCCTTCTTGTGTTCACGTTCAGTATACACTTGCAGCCTTAAACAAGGATAGCAATAGGATAAGGAAAGCCTTTTCTGTAACATCTGCAGTTTGTACGATGCGTTATTTAACGTTATTACGATGTAGTTTGCCGTATTTATGCTATAATAAGCAGTTTCTTGTTTGATAAGTAAGTGATTAAATTAAATCAGGATAAAATTAAATTTGTTAATTAATATTTTATATTAATTCATGGTTCAAAAATCGTGTAATACCCCGACTTGAGTATATCCTGGGGTGAGGATTTATCACAAGGGAGTTCAGGGTCGTCATTATGTCCTAAGGACGTTTAACCCATCGTGTGGAACATTATCGGGTTGGGGATATACCAATCGATTGACCATGGCGTAGGGTATTTCGGAATCATAAAAACTGGCATGTAGTCGCATTTGCAGAGCATTTATGCATTCTTCTTGAGTTGTATATTATGCTATACTGTGTTATCTGTTTTACTTAAAAAGTTGACCCTTGCCGGTGGTTCTTTCAATCAATGATTGTAACCTAGACGATGGTGAGGACTGTGGAGATCCTGGCGATGACCCTATCGTCAGAGGCAACGTTTGACTTCCTCAATATGAACATACCCTTGGCCATGGAGTTCGACCCCACTTCAGCCCGAGTTGTATATACAGGGGGCGTGATAGAGACTATTTGTGTAGATGGACTGGCAACACGACAGAAGATTTCATGGCGTACCGTGAGCTTTCCTATCATGGTTAGACAGATTGTGGATGGATGGCATCGCACTCAGCAGGATCAAGTATTACCGACTACTTCTACTATTTGACCTGACGAGTCTTTTGAGATTCCTAGGAAGACACCTATCGTTACGCACCCATACCTAGTGGTGCGATGGTTTGTAGGACCGCTCGCAAGAGCATTGTAGTGAGACGATGGACGGCGGGGGCTTCTACTTCACGACGGTGGCAGATTCTCCTAGTCATGTAGCAAATCCCGAGCCAGAGCTGAAGACTGTACTGACTCCTCCTTTACGTATCAGGACACCAACACTACCTGTGGATCCTCTCCCTGTATGCTGGATGTGCGGTGAGGCGGACTGCAGTGGTGAAGGATGGATTGAGGAGGACGACTTGATGGAAGAGGAGAAGAAGGACCCGTCGGAGGACTTGGGTAGTGACTCGTATTGTGGGTAGCTGGTGTTATCTGTCTATGTTGTACATAGTTTTAGTGGTGACCAGTCTGTCTGATTAGTTAGTTTCTATGGTTGTCGGATAGGTCTTGAGATTTTGCTTTTGGAGCAGCCCCCTGCGCGGGTAACTGTCAGGAGTACCTCAGAAGTATGATTACTCTTATTAGGGTGTTCATACTTTAGGTATATTCCTTAGTGGATATTTATTTACTGTTTTTTCTATACAAACTTGTCAGTGTATATCTTTCGGAGGTTGTATATATGTATATATTCAGTTGCATTAGTCTTTTGCATTTAGAATTCCATCATGTTTCTAAAACGTTGTAGATACTCTGATTGTGCTTTCAAAAGATGTTTTAAAAAGAGAGAGAGAGTTTACCATATTTTCAAAAAGACAAGAAGAGTATTGTTTTGAAAATTTCGTCGCATTTAGAGTTTGGTTTTAGTTTAGTAGCTCTCCGGGAACAGAGTGTTACATTTTCTAGGTCCAGACAAATTCGCCTGCCAAGGGTAAAATGGCACTGGGAACAGCCACCGGGCCGGAAACTAGGAACAACCTCTAGACCCAAAAGTCCTATGACACTGGGAACTGCCTCCTGGTCAGAAAGTCCATGACACTGGGAACTGCCTCTAGATTTGAAAGCTCCATAATTGTGATGCATCAATCCAATTCTTTGGTGTGGCACACTCACCAAGGAGTGTCCGAGATATTTTTTTAGTTAACTAATGCGGATTGACGAGTCCTCAACTCACTCAACTCAGTGTATTTCAAATCTCAGTTTTGGTGTCACACCTAAGTGATATTGTACCGGAAATAGCTTTTAAGCTTTAGGTTGTTGGAACCCTAGTTGTGTTAAATAATGCATTAGGGATTTCCCAGGAAAGAGAGGCGGTGCGAATATTCTTAATAACCAAGTCCTTCCTAGCCATAATTTTCCCAGATGCATCATTCAACTCAACTGTTTTCGCAATTTACCCTGTTTACTCAAGTTCTTTTTCCTAATCTGGTTCCATTAAGAAAATTCTTTGCAAGCTTTGGCTAGTTGTATTAAAACTTTCACGCTTACTTTTAAGTCAAAATGCCCTTAATATTTCATTTATTCAATCTTAACTCGGCTTGTGGGATCGCATCGGATTTACCGTTGTGAATCGTCAAACCAATAACAGTCGATCGTCGCATTATTAATTAATTCATCAACATCAACATTATTATGCATACTTCAATCAATTTCAAGTTCAAAATAAATCAAACATGATTTAAGTCATACAATTCAATTCAATCATGCCACGTAGGGCCAAATCACATAACAGCAATTCATGCTAACATATAATAATACTACACATATTATCACACAATTAAACAACCAATAAAGCCAAACAACAAATAAGGCGAAAAGCCCAAACTCATTATGTAAAAATTTCCATTACCTCAAATGCATTCCAAAGAGGTAATTCCCAAGTTGTCATCAAGTCATACCTCGCACGAACCTTAACAATGCAAGTTTAATTCAATTAGAACCAAAATCTCAAGTCTATTTCCCCTAGGGCAGCCACGGGTTTAGGGTTCCGTAAGGCTAGAAATTACTTAACTTAATACCTATTTCATCACATCTAGTCATATGTCATGAAGCAAGTTCAAATCGTGCAAGTTTTGAAATTTTTACAAAACTATCACACTTAGAAAATACTAAAACCAAAACTTACCACTTTGAATAGTGTTTTACCAATTGGAATAGTGTTTTACCACTTTGAATAGTATTTTCCCAACTTTGAACAACTTTTTAAAGCACTTAAATATGTCATAAAACTTTGGAAACAATTTCCTTATAAGTTTAAAACAAATCTTAAGACATATACCAAAACTTTTTCCTGAAATCAAATCTCTTTGAAATCTTTTGTTAAATCAAATCTTTAACCATTTTTTACAACTATTTTAGGCATAAAAAAAGTCATTATCACTTTACAAAAATTCTTAAGGGTCACGGTTTTGAGACTTCAAAAACAAACCAAAGTTTCAAATCTTTAACTTCTAAATCATGACAACTTTGTTAGATCCAAAACTCCTTACCATAAACCAACTTCTTTATCACTTTGATAAACTTTTAAAAACAAGTTAAAATTCGTTCTAAAACTTAGTCATTCCCATGGTTTTGAAGAACAAAAACCAAGCAAATTAAATTTCAGAAGCCTTGCTTAATATGTATATATGACTAGATATAAGTATATAAGCTAAAACCCTTCCAAGATCTTACTCCAAAACAACTAAATCAAGTCAAAAACAGCCCCTTAGAACAGCCATGAGATTCAGCTTGTCCAAGATCTAAGGGTTTCCAAATTTTTAATTACACAAAACTCATTTAATCATGAATGCATTGGTAGATCTAGGAAGTATTATGCTTAAACATCAAGATCTAAACAGTTCCTAAGCAAAACGACACTAAAACCATGAAGAACTCATCCATGGCAGCCAAGAGGAAAATAAGATGGGTTAGGAGGCTTACCAAGAAGTTTGATGGTGATTGATCAAGGATTAAGAACAAAGGAAGAAAGATTGCACTTAAAAACTCTAAGGTTCTTCAAGATTTCTCACACTTTCTCTCTCTAGATTTTTCTCCAGCAAAGCATTCATGAAAAAATATGAAGATGGTGATCTTTTATTTATAGAGGCCACAAGGGACAAGGAAGGGAAGAAAAATTGTTCATTTAGTTAGATCTTAACCATTTAGCTAACATCCAACCAAGCTAACTACCTATCAATTACACCTAAGCCAATCAAAACATTCCATTTGTCCAAGGTGGGTCCCAAGCATGTGTCTTGGCTCCCATTGGTCCAAAGCGATCGACCTCCCCTCCAAAATATCAAAGGGTTTCGCTTCGGTGCGTTATTGATCAGCCGGGTGCACGGCGTTTCATATATATTAGGGTTTTTCACCCGTCGCTCTAAAAATTTTTCTATTTTACTAGCCCACGCCTAAAATTTTTTGTTCAATCAAAATATTCCTCGTAACATGATAAATGCACTCACATATCTCGTTTTCTCAAATTACGAGCCAAAACGCTGCTATAACGCTATTTTCGGTCATAGAAAATACCCTATATTTTTTTACTTTCCCAAAAATTCCTTAAAAATTCCAATAAATTATAAATATTGGAAAATGCATAAATCTAAAATTTTATAAAATTTGAATCACGCTTGAGCATGTTTCAGTTAGAAACTCACTTGATAGCCTCTTGACGGCAGAATTACTATGGCGTAGTAAAACTGTAAATTAGTAATAATTATTAATTTCAATTTTTCCTATCATCAAGAATAATTTCAAACAATAAAATTATCCATAGAAAATTATTAACAGAGAAGTCGTATTAAAACGACAGAAAATAATCAATTAATAATTAACTAAACTTCGAAAATTTAAACTGTGACTTAAAAGTATTTATTAAGTCCTAAAAATTATTCCGCCTTCAATAAAATAATTCCTTTAATCAAACAACAAGTTTATATATTTTCCAGGATTAATTCATACTAAAAACAATATACATCTACATTGTCTATTAATTTGAATTAATTACCAAAACAGCGAATTGTTTATGATAAATCTTTGCAGTTCTTCATACTTTTCACAAATCATTGAGGTGATAAATCTCTATAATTTATATCCATGTAGTCAGAAACTGTAAAACATTTTTTTATAAAAATTAGGGTGTTACAATTCACCTGTTGAAGAGGTCTGGGTTGAGATGGTACCTCTAGCCATCCCAATCATCGACCTCACGGCGACAACGAGGATGATGGGGAGGTTGTGGCGATGGATGAAGGGGGAGGAGGACCCTTCTGAGGAGCTCCATAGTTAGTTGTGGAGGTGTGGAGTGTGTGGTCTGCACACATTGATGTCTTGCTCTGCTACACTTGCCCATTCTGAGGCTAGGCATAGGGTGGGATTGACCACTCTAACCGATAGGATTTTGGTGTTTGGGGGCCCGCTTAGTGTCTTTTGGTGTCGTTTTGTTGAATTCTGTCCTGATGCTTGACTTTTGGAGCAGTCCTCTGCACAGGTGTTTGCCGGGAGTACCTCAGGAGGATGAGTGTTCTTAGGTTTGGTGATTCATATTCCAAGTGTACTCTTATTTTGGTGATGTATTTTTGATGCCTTGTAGATCTTGAAAAGTTGTATCGCCTCCGGGCTATTGTATATATATATAGATGCAAATTCAGTTGTATATTCTCCTGTGTTGTAGTTGTACATCATGTCTCGAAAACGCTATAATACTCCGAGTTGTGGTTTTGCATAAGAGTTTATAAAGAAAAAAATTTACCCGTGTTTTCATAAGACAAGGCGAGTATTATATTTACAAAATCATTCCGCATTTAGAGGTTGAGGTTAGATCAGTAGCGCTCTGAAAATTGGGGTGTTACACTTTTCACGTTCACCCTTCTTGCATACTTAAAGTGATTTTTCAACCCATCCCCTAGTCAATTGCACATATTCCTTATTCTTTCCCATGATCTTGCCTTTCTGTGACAATCATGATAGGCTTTTCATTCAGACAAATCTGTCCTCTTTTACACAAATCACACCCCTGATATTGCACTAAAATAATGGAACCGTGTTTTTCCATATTATATTTTTTGAAGAATTGTGTTCCCTTTATTTTTTATTTGGGCTTGAGCAATGAGCCCAACGTGATACAAGAAGAATTATTGAACATGTAAGGTTGGCACAAGTCAAATTAAGAGCTCTTCTTTTATTTTTCTTACACCGGACTTGGCAACTTTTATATACCTTTCACTCCTTTATTTTATTGGGCTTCATTGCGGACCGAATTTGATTGAAGGAAACATGAGATAGATTTAAAGTCCAATTGATGCTTTCATCTTCTTAATTCTTTCTTTAGACTGGCTTGGTGACCTGTGAAGAAGCAAATATAACAGTAAAAAATATCATAATTAATTTTTTTTACTTTTTCTTTTATTTTCTTCAAGTCATGTCAAAATTGGGTGTTCACACTACTTGAAATAACGTTTGAGCTTATAGCTTATAACTATCATTTTTCTCTCGTTTTCACCCTTATTAACTTTTGGATCGGGTTTTGAATTAGTATAATTACCAAATTTATACTGCCATGAGAAGACCCATGAAAGAGAAAATGTGGTAAAGAAATTTAATTCAATTGTGTAATTGTTAATGTCTTTGTTGAATCTTTTGGAGAAGATTTGGAATCCTTCTTGGACTTTAGAAGGAAAGATTTGTGGAATAGGACCAAAACAATCCCACCATTGGAGGAACTAGTTTGGAAATACACAATTGGTTGCCTTTTGAAAATAAATTAGCCAAGAATGTTTAAAAGATTTATTTTTCAAACCAAGAATGACATAATCCCAAGCTTTGGTATAGTCCAAATAATTGTATTCTATTGGGTTAAAATGTCCGTAGAATTTTCTGGTTATATTTGGGTTTGATCCAAAGGTTGATGGTGGTAGGGCTTTCAGGATTTAGAGGGTGGAATGGGTAATGTTTGAATCATCTTTGGGATCTTTGTAATGCTTGATTGAAACTGAATCAATATCTATGAGTATAAATTCATAGAACAGTTGGGTTTTATTTAGGGCAAATGGTGCAAAATAAAACCCAGGGGGAAATATTTTAGATGGAATCTTGTTTGGATTTTTATCCCAATATTCTGATTCTAGTTGTATTATCGGCCAAAAATTTGGTTTTTGGATGTAATGAGTTTGGAGGTTTGGGTAAGACTGATTTGAACTGGTTTTGGATTAGCTTGAACAATTTCGATTTTTTGGTTTTTGAATGATCATATCTAAGGTTGGTAGATCTTGATCACTATTTTCTTCAGCCCTACTGGCCCAAGTCTTTTTGGGTAGTTTGGTTAATCCTTGTTCTTAGAAGGCTAAAAGTGTTTGAATTGGAAAAGCATAGTTGCTTTGGTCTGTTTGGGAGTTTCAATGGAAGATTGGTTTGAGATTTTCTGGGTTGATGACCGAGATGATGGGTTTTGGATGGATAACCCAATTAATTGGTTTTGGGTAGATGACCCAGCTTGATTTTGGGTAGATGACCCAGATTGGTTTTGGGTAGGAGACCCAGTTTGCTTTTTAGCTGTCAATCCAGCAAAAACTAGTTTTCCTTTACCTCTTCCCCTAGAGGAAAAAGATCTGGTAGACATCTTAATTTTTACCCTGTAAATATTCATGAGTGAGATAGTCAGGGAGAGCAATGGCCGAGCCTTTAAGATATTCAATTTCAAAATAAAAAATGCTCAAAATTGCTTGCCATTTGGCAAAAATATGTTTTGATGCAAGATTTTTAACATCTTTTTATAAAATGTCTTTTGCAGATTTGCAATCAACACGTACTAAATTTTTTGATTTAATAAATCAGATTGAAATTGTGAAATTGATAAAATAATTGCTAAAACTTCTTTTTTAACAGTAGAATACTTTTGTTGTGCAGGATTCCAATGTTTGGAAGTAAAAGTGATTACTTGCTCTTTATCAGAGACTCTCTGTTTAAGAATGCCACCATAACCAATGTCAGGGGCATCAGTTTCAACAATTTTGAAAGCTTGGGGATTAGGCAAGTCAAGACATGGAAGATCTTTTACCTGAGATTTGATTTGTTTTACAACATTTGTATGAACATCTGTCCAAGAGGGATGATACTTTTTAAGACGATCATGAAGTGGTTTAATAAGATTGCTAAGTTGAGGAAAGAAGTCTGAGACATAATTTAAACTACCTAGAAATCTCTGTAATTGGGTTTTACCATTAACTTGGTTTGGAAACTTTTCCACTCAATAGCACGATTGATAGGAACAATAGTTTCTTGATGAATGTTATGACCAAGAAATCTGATCTTCGTTTGAAAAAATTAATTTTTGTCTTTGAAACAGTAAGACCGTTTCTTTTTACAATGGAAATAAAAATATTAATGTGTTTAAAGTGTTGATTAATTGATTGAGAAAATATTAATACATCATTAATGTATACAATGGCAAATTTAGAATAAGGATTGAAAATTTCATTCATTATTCTTTGAAATTCAGAAGTGGCATTTTTTAATCCGAATGGCATAACATTGCATTCATATTGGCCAAAAGGGAAAGTAAAATTTGTTTTGTATCTGTCCTCTTGTTTAATCTGAATTTGCCAAACTCTAGATTTCATGTGAAATTTTGAAAAGATTTTTGCATCATGTAATCTGTTTAAAAGATCTTTTTTATTGGGGATTGGGTACCTAATCCAACAAAGTGCTTGATTAAGTGGTTTATAATTGATAACAAGCCAAGGTGTTCCTCTTTCAATTTCAGCTTGTTTGTTAACATAAAAAGCAGAATATGACCAAGGACTATTGCTCTTGCGAATTAGACCCTTATCTAATAGATCTTTCATTTCCTTTTGGTAAAACTGAAGAAATTCTTCATTCATTTGAATTGGCCTAGCTTTTGTTGGGATTTGTTTTTCTTTAAAATCCTTTTCATAAGGAAGATCAACAATATGTTGTTTCCCTTCTCAAAAAGCGTTAGGTAAATCCAAACAAATGGTAGATTGAATTTCTTCTAAAAGATTCTTAATCTTTTGTTGGATATTAGGTTGCTGCAATTGATGTTCAATATTCTTAAAGGATATTTCTTCTTTAAGAAAATTGATTTGATTTTCTTTATAAGAAATTGGAATTAAATCTCTGATGATGGGTTTTTTCAAAAATTTGAAAATGATAGGTTATCCAAAATGTTGAACAATAATTCCATCCTCAGTAATTTGAAAAGGGAAGAGTGATCTAATGAAAGGAGTTCCCAAAATCACTTTGTTTTTTAAGTTTTTGACTAACAAAAAGGATGTTTCGACCTTGAGATTTTGATTCTCAATGATTATTTGGACAATTTTTAGTTGATTTTTATTTTAGAACCATTAGCAGCACTAAGTTGTTCGGAGGTTTTTTCAAAGTATTTAGTAGGGATCAAACCTTCTAAAATATAGCTTGAATCAGCTCCTGTATCAAAGAGAGTTGTAGTTTCAAGAACAAATTCTCTTATGATGATTTTGATGGTAATATAAAATTTTTGGATTTAACATTGTTGATTAAACCCAAAAATTCATCATATATTTCTGGGGGATTTTCATCCTATTTAGAAGTAGATACTTTACAAGCTTCAGAAGATGAGTCATCTTCTGACAAACTATTTTTCCAGTGATCCAAAATCAATTGTTGTTCAGATTGTTTTTGTTTTAATTCTTTGATCTCAATTTTAAATTATTAATTTCAAATTGAAGATCTTGAATTGTGACAGGCTTTACATTGGTTTTTTCTAGCCTCCTTGAGGTTTCTGGGAGGTTTAGTTACTGAGGTAGATTTTAATTTTTCTAAATATTTTCTTTTTTCTTGAGGATCAGGAATATCATTTATTGCTTCAAAAAAGAGATCTCGCTCCTTAGTCAGAACATTTATCTGGCTTGGCTTGATGATTCAGATAAGTCATCATCCTGGATTTGGTTCAGGTTATCAGAGGATTGATCATCAGAAGACTCTATGCTAGATTCTTCTTCTTGAGAGGACTCAATTAATAAATTATTAATCTTATCCTCAATGTCTTGATCTAGGTTTATGGCTTTGATTTTTCCCTTTAATCTACAATATCTACTAATGTGACCAGGTTTACCACATTTGTAGCAAATGATTTTATCTTTAGGTTTTTTATGAGAATCGTGCTTCTCATTAGTGATTTTGGTAGATTGTTCTCTGGGTTTTGATTTTGATTTAGCAAAACGCATTTTTCTGTAATATTGAGGTTTGGGTGGACCAAAATGATGTTTTGGTTTGGGTTTCGATCTAGGCTTCTTAGCACAAGGCAAACCAAATTGTTCACAGAAAGTTTCTAAGTCCTTACTGGTTTGGGCTTTTCCTTTTGCAAGTTATTGCTGGATTTTGTCATCTTGACAAATCTTGAGTGAAACTTTTTGGATAATGGCAATTAATTGACCATAGCTTAATTGCTCATAAGGGATTTCACCATTGGGATTTTGGTTTCTATGTTTTTCTCTAACATTGTCGCCAAGGGATTTAGGAAAACCAGCTAAGAATTTTTCTTTCCAAAGTGCTTATTGGCTGTCTTCTCTAGTGTATAACCTGGTTAGGAAGGTATCTTTTGTTGGAACCTAAACGATTGAAAAGCTTAGACCCTCATTAATTTTGATGATAACAAAGTATTCTGCAAGTAAACAATTTATCTTCTAATAAGTCTTGAAGTTTGCAGGTATTAAAATTACTTATGTTTTATAACTCACTCAAGCAAGAAGAAGAAATGTGCAAGAGTTTGAATACATTCCATGTGTGTCTGCATCCGATTCACTCCAGCGTCTTGTGTATAGCTAGCGTCCGGTAGTGTTATCTTATGACACGTGGTTTTCAATTACTGTGAGCATCTGTCTTGACTTCTGAACGAGCATCTGATCTTATTAATGAAGCACGTGATAGTCATGTTTATGCTCTTTTACCTCAGCTATTCTGGAACGGAATTCGAATTTGATTTTGTGCGCTCATTCTTATGTACGAGGTATCAAAGGTGACACCTTTAGAATAAGACAAAATTCGTACGAGGCAATTGTGAAAAGCAGATAGTATAAAAACGGTTATGTGTAATATTCTGATATTCTTTGGAAAGGAAGAAAAGGACATGCTTTTTCAAAATACCTCACCCAATGATTTGGAGCCAAAATTATCTGCAACGGTAATACTGAACGTGAACACAAGAAGGGGGGATTGAATTGTGTTGAAAACTTTTCGCAAACTTAATGTTAAAAACACTTAGAATAAAAGTTTCTCAAAAACTGTTTGTTAATCGGACGGTGAAAATAAACCGGACAATAAAATCAGCTTAGAAAACTTGTTTTTAACTCAACAAGATAGAAATGAATAGAAAGCGATAAAGCAGAGACACAGAAATTTATACTAGTTCACTACCAAACTGGTAGCTACGCCTAGTCCCTTCGCTCAAGGATTTTCCACTATAATCGGTGATTACAATTTCCTCAAGAGTATTCTACTGTCACAACTTGACAATACTCTCAACTTCTCAAAACGACTCAAGACAAATGAGCCTTTGAGGATACAACCTAAACTAGGCCAAAACAAACTTATACAAGTGAGTTGAAATACGCTTGAAAATAACTCTCACAGAGAGGATAAAAGATTAAGCTCAACTAAAGAAAAACTTTCTTAAAGAAAGTGGTCTAACAGCTGAATCCACTTGAGAGTCCAAGGACTTAGCACGAGACTTGGTTGCTCACAGAATGTTCTCTCTACATCTCTTCAATGGATACCATGAGGTATATATAGGAGATCCAAGGATATGACCGTTGAGGTAAAAATGGCTCCTAACCATTGACTAGAGTAAATTCAAAAATGCTGTCTCTATCTTGCTTTGCAGAGAATGTCCCAGTAGTCCATGTTACCGTTTTTCTTGTCTGTACGATTTTTGTCTTGTAGTTAAAGATTTCAACTTTGAATCTCGTACACCGATTTTAGCGCTCAAGATCAATTTTGAGATCCGTTCCAAAGACTTCTGAGAGGTAGAGCAGCAACGTGACTAACACGTGATTTGAAGTGAGGTTCAGACGCTCGCTCAGAGTTGAAAGTTCGGACGCTCGTTCAAAGTTGGAAGTTCGGACGCTTGTAGCAATTTGATAAGCATAGTGTATAAAGAGGAATTTCCAGACGCTCACTAGGATGAGCCGGATGCTGACAAATAGAATGAATCCTTCTCTTGAGAATTACTTTCTTCTTGCTTGAGTGGCTTAGAATATACGTATTATTAGTATCTGCACACTTCAAAAAATGTTAGAACATAAATTGTTCTCTTGTGAATATTTTGTTATCATCAAAATTAATGAGGGTCTAAACATATCAATCGTTTAGGTTCCAACAATCTCCCCCTTTTTGATGATGACAAATATCTAAGGTTGATGAACAATTTATTTTCAAAAAGACATTAAGGGTCTCCCCCTGAATTTAACAGTTTGGATTTATATGAACAATTCAGGTTTTAAGGTTATTGTCGATAAACAAATTCATTTAAGTGATTACAAAAGATTCGTAAATGTATCAGAGCAGATATTTAATACAGTGAGATCGGATACCAAATAGATTGATTTAATCAAAGTATATTTCATTGTACCAAATAAAATTTATTAAACAATATAAGAGCACTAGATCAAAGAATATTAGCGCATACAGATGCTATGTATGAAGTGCTATGCATGATACTTTAGTTCTAGTGTATCCATCGGACGGTGGATAATCAGATTCTCACGTGTTCATTATACCTTTCTTTCGTGTTCATCATACCTTTTCTTTTACTCCCCCTTTTGTCATCAGACAAAAAGAGTGTAAAAACACATCATAGTCAAAATACTGCTTAGAAAAATTTGAATAAGAGACAGATAATAAGATCAAAAACAGTTATATATATATATATATCAACCAAATAAAACATATTTTATATCACACACAAGAAAAAAAATATTTCAAGGGTTTTGAAGAGGTGGAGGTGGGATATTGAGACGTTCGTAGAGAAGCTTCAGTGCAGTTTCCAGCTGAGTAACTTTCAAGTTTGTAGCCTTCATTTCTTCAAATTCTGCTCTTGGAATGGTGACCATCTCAACTGCAGAAGTAGAAGTAGAAGGTCCAGCTCGCACAGATGCATTTCATCTTCTGATGCTCTGCTAGCACCCAGTTGGATAACTGTAGTCTCAAATCCTTCTTCCTTTGAGCTCTTAAAAAGAATCCATCATTTGGTATAACCCATTTGATGAAGTTTCCGAGTCTTCTTAGCTCTGATTCTGTCTGAATCTCCCACTGATGCTTGACATCTTCTGGATACAGCAAAATCATGAAGATGGTTTCTCTATGACGAACAACATCAGCTGTGTAAGAGTCAAATCTATCTCCAGCGTCTTCTCCCCATAAGTTTCTGATAAAGACACTCAAAGCTTCACAAGTGAAGGAGAGTGCTTCATTTTCTGCCAGGTAAATTCTTCTCAGATTTTCCCTGTCATATTCTTCAAGCACAAGGGGGTCGAGACGTGGTAATAGGGCTTTGGCTTTCCACGATTCTGCACCATTGACTCCACGTAAACCCAATATCGAAGAGTTTGGTCACGGCAGCCCATTGGTTATTGATCTTCATGCGCCAAGGGTCCGACATCGAGCATCCGAACACATCATCAAGTATACCGTTCAAGTTGATGTCAAGAACTTTGTTGATTTTCCCAACGGAGGAATAGTGGCCTTTTCAAAGATTGCAAAGCTGAGGAGCCGCTTCTCCATTCATCTTGCTTGAGAAGTCGTAGAACCTTCGGCGTGATCCTCGTAAATCTTGGCAATAGGAAGTCGTGAGAAATCCTTAATATTGTACTTTGTAGGTGCCTTCTCATATTCCTTTAGCCCTATCTTCTTTGAAAGGTCGCTTCCTGGAAGCGGGTTCCTTCCTTTTCCCAGGAATAGACCAAGGTAGCCACCTTTGTCTATCTGGTACTATCTTGACAGAAACAGATGATGGGTCTCGATATTGCCTTATAACTTCAATTCTTTTCTGCTCAAGGCAATGTACCATGAAGGCAGCTTCATCATCTGTTATCCACCTTCCACATTCTTCCAATGTGAGTGGTTCAGACTGAGGAAGGGATAGAGGAAGATCGACAGAGAAGGGAATTGCCCTGCTTCCTGAAGCTGGTCTCAACCTTCCTTTGAAGGACATTTGGACGAGGTCATCTCCATCCTTGAGGGTTGCACTTATAGGATTGGCAATCTCCAATCTGGCAGCTCCAGAAGTGAAGGTTTTTAAATGCCAGGTTGAGGGATGGTTGTAGATGCTGTTATATATCTCATACTTTACAAACTGAGGTTTGTATGAGATATTTTTCTTTTCACCAGCGTCTGTTGGTTTTATGGTAAGGGTAAGTAAGGTGGGAGTGGCTTTGGTGATCTTATAGGCTTTTGGTGAGTGGGGTTTGAATGGATTAATGGGAGGTGTTTTGAAAAGGAGGTTAAATGGATGAGAATGAAGCTTGGAAATGTATGTAGTGAGTGAAGTGTTTGGGAAAATTTGGGGTAGGTTAAGATTGAGTGTAGTGGATGATGGTTGGATAATGGAGGTTTTCTGTGTAAGGGTTTGATGTTGTGATGGCTAAGCAAAGGATAGTGGTGGAGCAGGAATAGTATCAGATGCAACAACAGATACAGATTCATCAGGAGAATTCAGTACCTTTGGTTCAGGTTCAGATTGCCTGACCGATCTTTTGAGCTTCTGTCTGGGGCGTAGATCTTTGGAGGCGGATCTTGAATGTCCTTCTTCAGTAGTCCGATCTTTGGTGACCGCTTATCGACTTCTGGTTTGCTCCTCTTCCTCGTAACTCGATCACGGGAACGAGGTCCTCATCTTTCTCGTTCCTCAACAAAGAGGTGCAGGAGCCACCTTCGCTTTGTTCTTCCTGGTCTCTCTCGAAGGAGACTCAACGTGTCTTTTCTCACCAGGCTTTGAGCTTGGTGGTTGTCTTTTCCGCTTCCTCTTCCCTGTTGCTCAACTTTCACTTTCTTCATCATGGACCCAGAAGCAATTTCATTCTTACTAGGTCAAGCTGACTCCAAAAGTGTCGGGAATCACAATGTTATCAAGACCAAAATACTTTGCCTTTACTTGATCCGTAAAGTCGTCGCCTTGTTTATGACCAGATTCTTGTCCATCATTTTGGTGAGCAGGACACCATACGAAATGAACTTGTAGGTGTTCTTCTTGTCAGCAACACCTTTTCTTGAGTTGTCAAGACCATTGACCAGGTTATTGTAGATTAACCTTGGCAGGTTCACCTTGTTGCTCGCCATGAAGTGTCTCAGGATGAATTTCTGCTCGTAGTTGACAATATCACTAGAGCCAGCCTTTAACAGGACGCTCTTGGTGATAATCTTATGAAGAACTCTGAAATGACTTTTCAGATTCTTGGCAGTAGGAGTTACACCAGATTCTTTCAGCTGCTGGTAGTTCTCAAACAGATCATTGTTGACCTTCTCAATCCCATGGAATCGTCGCCACCATTCCGAATAGAAGACGATGCCCTCACACTGACACCCAAAGAATCTCGTAAATGTTTTTATGGTAAGGACAAACTTGAATCCTTTCACTGTTCCTTCAATGATACCACCTTTGTGTAGCCGAACATTTCCCTGCAATTCTTTAATCGCCGTCACCGTAACCTCAACCGGTTCCGTAAGAAATACTGCTCCCACCCATTGCCTTGAACCCTTTGAAGAAGTCGGCCGTAAAGTTTGAAGCTTTCCAAATCGACTCGATTTTCCATCAAGACTTTTCCTTCAGACATGGTGTTATAGATAGTCAGATATTCAAGTTGATACTCCACCATGAGTGCGATTGATAAATGGAGGCGATGAAGGTTTTAGGGTTTAAGCACACAAAAAGAGAGAGAGAGAGGGAAAGAGAACGAGTACGTCTTTAGCAGAAAACAGAGAGTGGAGCGAAAGAAGTGGAGTAGTGGGAAGGATATAGACAGTAGTACAGTACTTTTTCAAAAACCGCTACGTATTTCCACATGAAATTTAAATCAAAAAGAAAATAAAAATAAAAATTCGCTTTTCATTAAATGCGGACGCCAAAATAAAAGTAGAAAATTTTATCCAAGAGCGTAAATAATCATCACTCAAGAGGGTATGATGAGACGCTGAGTCCGTGAACACGTGTGACACGTGTGGGTGTGCTCGGACGCACGCAACCGACTTACCGGATGATGAGTTATGATGCGTATGACAAATAAGATGCAGATGCACATACATGCTTATGACATATCAGATGCTGAAATTTAGCTTATTATCGACGAGATTAATCATTCTTTATAAGATGAAAGTTTAAATTCTTCTTATAAAATTGAATCTATCTTCAAAGAAGGGTTTTGTAAATATGTCACCCACCGATGATCGTTGTCTACAAATTTTATTTCTAAAATACCTTCAACATAGTCTCTTATAAAATGATGCTTAATCTCAATATGCTTTGCTCTAGAATGCAATATTGGATTTTTGTCGACATATGGCGGATGTATTATCACGTAAGATAGGAATGTTACTCTCTTTTATCAAGTAGTCTTCAAGTTGATACTTCATCCACGTGGTTGAGAATCGCAACTTGTCACGAGATGTATTCAGCTTTCCGCCGCTGAGAGTGCTATTGTACTTTGCCTTTGCTTGACCAAGACACAAGATTAGCTCCAAGGAATTGGCACCTCCACTTGTGCTTTTTCTTTCAATTCGATCTCCAAAGAAAGTCAAGATCACGTAAACCTACTAATTGGTAATCTTTTGATTTCTTATAAAGCAAACCAAGATTAGTAGTTCCTTGTAAATATCTAAATATTCTTTAACAAAGACTTATGTGTGATTCTCTAGGATCCGATTGAAACCTAGCACACAGTGCACGAACATAATATCAGGTCTTGAAGCCGTAAGATAAAGTAGAGATCCAATCATACCTCTCAGATAGCTTCTCGATCTACCTTCTTACCAATTTCATCTTTACCGAGAGAGGTGTAGGATGCATAGGCGTGCTCATCGGCTTGCAATCCAAAGATCTTGAATTTTTTCAATAATTCTTTGATGTATTTGCTTTGATGAATATAAATACCATCATTGCATTGCTTGGTTTGTATTCCAAGGAAGAACTTCAATTCTCCCATCATGCTCATTTCAAATTCAGCTGCATAAGCTTAGAAAATTCTTTGCAAAGGCTTTCATTAGTAGCTCCAAAAATAATATCATCAACATATATTTGGACAAGTATGAAATGCTTGTTTGAGGTTTTTCTGAAAAGAGTTGTGTCAACTAAACCTCTAGTAAATCCATTTTCCATTAAAAAGGAACTTAGTCTATCATACCATGCTCTGGGAGCTTGCTTAAGACCATATAGTGCCTTTTTAAGTTTAAAACATGTTCACGAAATTCAATATCTTCAAAACCAGGAGGTTGTTTGACATAAACTTCTTCAGTTATAAAACCATTTAAAAAAGCACTTTTCACATCCATTTGATATAAAGTTATCTCATGATGTGCTGCAAAAGAAAGTAAAATGCGAATTGCTTCTAATCTTGGAACAGGTGCAAAAGTTTCAGTGAAATCAATACCTTCTTCTTGTGAGTAGCCTTGAGCAACTAACCTTGCTTTATTTCTCACAACCTTACCGTCTTCATCAAGCTTATTTCTAAATACCCATTTAGTGCCAATAGCTTGCTTATCTTCTGGTAGAGTGACTAGCTTCCAGACATCATTTCTTTGGAACTGATTTAACTCATCTTGCATGGCTAAAATCCACCCTTCATCTTCCAAGGCTTGATCAATCGTCTTAGGTTCCATCTCAGAGAGAAGTACGAAGTCAGCATGCTCCTTGAAAGAGGATCTGGTTCGTACTTTATCACCAGGTTCTCCTAAGATTTGATCTTTTGGATGATTGGTCTTGTACTTCCAGCTTTTTCTTGCTTCAGCTTCCGCTTGGGTAGAATTCTTCGTCTTGTCACCACCGGATGATGAAGATGTATTTTCACTGTCTGGCTTTTCACCGAGGTTTAAATCTGAAAATAACTCATCTAGCTCTGACATTGCAGTTTCTTTGTTGTATATTCTAAGTTTCTTTGTTGTATATTCTAAAAGCTTTAGATCTTTCAGAATATCCCAAAAAGATTCCTTTGTCAGCTTTGGAATCAAACTTACCAAGCTGATCTTTAGTATTCAAGATATAGCAAATGCAACCAAAAGAATGAAAGTAAGAAAGGTTTAGTTTTCTTCCTTTCCACAGTTCATAAGGAGTCTTATTCAAGATAGGTCTTATATAAATTCTATTTTGAATATAACAAGCTGTGTTTACTGCTTCTGCCCAAAAATGTTTCGCAATATCAGCTTCATTGATCATGGTCCTGGCCATTTCCTGGAGGGACCTATTTTTCCTTTCTACAACACCATTTTGTTGAGGTGTTCTAGGAGAGGAGAAATTGTGGGAGATGCCATTTTCTTCACAAAATTTTTGAAAGTTCTCATTTTCAAATTCTCTCCCATGATCACTTCTAATAGAGGAAATGCAAATGCCTTTTTCATTTTGAACTGATTTGTAGAAAACAGTAAATACCTTATAAGACTCATCCTTGTGGGCAAGGAATTTAACCCATGTCCATCTAGTAAAATCATCAACAATGACTAAACCGTATTTCTTTCCAGCTAAAGAGGCTGTCCTTGTGGGACCAAAAAGATCAAGATGTAAAAGTTCAAGTGGTCTAGAAGTTGAAACAACATTTTTTAAATGAAAAGAGGTTTTAACTTGTTTTCCTTTTTGACAAGCTTCACAAAGGGCATCAGATTTGTACTTAAGATTTGGTAAGCCTTTAACAAGATTGTGCTTGTTTAACTTTGAGATTAACCTCAAGTTGGCATGACCTAATTTTTTTGTGCCAAATCCATTGCTCATCTTCAATGCATATAAGACTCTTAACATCTTGTTTTTCAAGTTCAGAAAGATCAACTTTATAAACATTTTGTTTCCTCTTTGCTGTAAAGAATATTGATCCATCATTTTTGCTCTTTACTAAACATCCAGTTTCTGTAAATATGACTTCATAACCATTGTCACATAATTGACTTATGCTCAATAGATTATGTTTCAGTCCTTCAACATATAAAACATTATCAATAGTAGGAAGATAGCCTTTACCTATCCAACCAATTCCAACTATTTTACCTTTCTGGTTTCCTCCGAAACCAACGAATCCAGCTTCTCTAGGTCTTAGTTCTTGGAACATATGCTTTTCTCCCGTCATGTGACGCGAGCATCCACTGTCTAAGTACCAGGACTGGTGTGTTGACTTTGTTGCTAAGCATGTCTCTTCAACATCTTCTTCTGACTCAATGTCAGTGTCTGCCATGAGAGCAATGTGAGCTTCTTCTTTATCTTCCTCAGAGGAGGATAAGTCAAGATCTTCCCATGTTGCCATGAGACCTTTCTTCTTTTTCTTGAAGGAGCTTCTTGTGGACTTCTCTTTAAGATTAGGACACTCGGATTTGAAATGTCCAGGCTTCTTACATTCATAGCAAATGACTTGGGCTTTGTCTTTGCTCTCCTTCTTGTCCTTTGAATCTTTCTTCCAAACTTCCTTCAAGTTTCTTTTCTTCCACATTTTCTGGATCTTCTTAGATATGAACGCTAGCTCATCATCCGATTCATCGAATCTCCTTCCGACGCTTCATCGCTCGATTCTTCTTCTTCACTGCAAGGCTTTTGAAGTACTAGGTTTATGATGATTGACTTTTAGAGCAATAGACTTACTCTTCTTGGTAGGTTCTTCTTCATTTAGCTCAAGTTCATGAGCTTTCAACGAACTCATAAGATCTTCAAGTCGAAGAACATTTAGATCTTTGCTTCTTGAATAGCATTGACTTTGGGTCTCCACCGCTTAGTCAAGCTTCTTAAGATCTTTCTAACATGATCAGGTGTAGTATAGCTTTTTCCAAGGGCTCGAACTCCATGAACTAGTGTTTGGAACCTTCCAAACATAGTTTCAATGTTCTCTCCATCTTCCATTTTAAATAGTTCATCTTGGCGAACCATCATGCTAGCTTTTGTTTCTCTTACTTGGCAGAGCCCTCATAAGACAAAACAAGAGAATCCCCATTTCTTTGGCAAAGATCAAACTTGCCACATTTGTCATATTCTCTTTTCACATAAAGACAGATGAGAATAAATCTAGCCTTCTGGTTTGTTTGATATCTCTTCTTCTCGATCATCGCACCAATTTTCCCTAGGTATTGCAACACCAAGGGCATTAGCGGGAGAAATGTATCCGCCTTCAATTATATCCCACAAATCAAGATTTTGTGCCTCAATGAATGCTTTCATCTTATCTTTCCAAGAATCAAATTTTTCTCCATTGAATAGAGGAGGGCGGTTCATATGACCACCTTCATTAGACATGTTCACAATATAGAATCTTTTCTCTTGACATCAAGTATGCTCAACCAAGAGGCCGTGCTCGTACCAACTAAACGTGAACACAAGAAGGGGGTTGAATTTTGTTGAAAACTTTTCGCAAACTTAATGTTAAAAACACTTAGAATAAAAGTTTCTCAAAACTGCTTGTTAATCAGACGGTGAAAATAAACCTGACGCTGAAAATCAGTTTGTGAAAACTTGTTTTTAACTCAACAAGATAGAAATGAATAGAAAGCCGAAAGCAGAGACACGTAAATTTATACTAGTTCACTACCAAACTGGTAGCTACGCCTAGTCCCTTCGCTCCTCAAGGATTTTCCACTATAATCGATCGACATAATTTCCTCAAGAGTATTCTCTTGTCACAACTTGACAATACTCTCAACTTCTCAAAACGACTCAAGACAATGAGCCTTTGAGGATACAGCCTAAACTAGGCCAAAACAAACTTATACAAGTGAGTTGAAATACAGTTGAAAATAACTCTCACAGAGAGGATAAAAGATTAAGCTCAACTAAAGAAAAACTTTCTTAAAGAAAGGGTCGAACGCTGAATTCAGTTCAGTAGTCCAAGGACTTAGCACGAGACTTGGTTGCTCACAGAATGTTCTCTCTACATCTCTTCAATGGATACCATGAGGTATATATAGGAGATCCAAGGATATGACCGTTGAGGTAAAAATGGCTCCTAACCAATGACTAGAGTAAATTCAAAATGCTGTTTCTTTCTTGCTTTGCAGAGAATGTCCCAGTAGTCCATGTTACCGTTTTTCTTGCTTGTACGATTTTTGTCTTGTAGTTAAAGATTTCAACTTTGATATCTCGTACACCATTTTAGCGCTCAAGATCAATTTTGAGATCCGCTCCAAAGACTTACGAGAGGTAGAGCAAAGAACGTGACTAACACGTGATTTGAAGTGAGGTTCAGACGCCGCTCGAGTTGAAAGTTCTGACGCTGCTCAAAGTTGGAAGTTCGGACGCTTGTAGCAATTTGATAAGCATAGTGTATAAAGAGGAATTTCCAGACGCTCACTAGGATGAGCCGGATGCTGACAAATAGAATGAATCCTTCTCTTGAGAATTACTTTCTTCTTGCTTGAGTGGCTTAGAATATACGTATTATTAGTATCTGCACACTTCAAAAAATGTTAGAACATAAATTGTTCTCTTGTGAATATTTTGTTATCATCAAAATTAATGAGGGTCTAAACATCTCAATCGTTTAGGTTCCAACAAATACCCTCAAGGACTCCTATAAATACCCCAAGGTATTCATTGAAGAAGGTCGCTAGAAACTACATTCTGCTAAGGCTATTCTTAAGTGAGCAATCAAGTTTCGTGCCATGTTTCTGGAAACCAAAGTACTGAACTTCAGCGTCTTATACTCTTTCTTTGAGAAAGTTATTATTTTGGGCTTAATCTTTTCATCCTCACTGTGAGAGTTATTTGATTGTATTCAAAAGAAAATACTTTGTGAAAGTTGTATTGCCTAGTTACTTGATTAGTTCCTCAAAGGCTCGAACGTACTAAGTCGTTTTGAGAAGTTAAGAGTATTGTCAAATTTATGATAGAAGAATACTCTTAAGGAAATTTGTAATATGTTGATTATAGTGGAAAATCCTTTAGGAACGAAGGGACTAGACGTAGCTACCAGTTTGGTGGTAAACTAGTATAAATCTGTGTGTCTCTTGCTTTACTGCTGTACATTTAGTTTTATGTTGAAAAGAAAAACAAGTTTTCAGAAGTTATTTTCCAGCGTCCAATTGAACTTCAGCATCCGATATCAATCAGTTGTTAAAACAAGTTTTCAAAAGTGTTTTTTTCTTAAAGTTTACGAAAAGTTTTCAACACAATTCAACCCCCATTCTTGTGTTCATGCTCAGTTAGTACCAGAGCTCGACCTCTTTGTTGACCACTTAATAGTGTTAAGAGAAAAGATCCTATACTTGTGAACTTGCCTGTAGAAGGTGGTCACATGAACCGTTCTCCTCTATTTATTGGAGAAAAATTTGACTACTGGAAAGATAAGATAAAAGCTTTCTTTGAGACATAACAACTTGAGTTGGGGAATATAGTTAAAAGTGGATACCTTATTCCCACTAATGCTGCTGGAGTTGCCATAGCTAGAGAAAATTGGAATAATAAGTAGAAAAAGAGATATCAGCTCAATCAAAAAGCTAGATTTATTCTTATTTGTGCTATGTCAGAAAAAGAATATGATAAATGTGGCAAATTTGATACTACCAAAGAAATTTGGGATTCTCTTGTTTTGTCTTATGAAGGCTCTGCCTAAGTAAGAGAAACTAAAGCCAGCATGTTGTTTCGTCAATATAAGTTGTTTAAAATGGAAGATGGTGAAAACATTGAATCTATGTTTGGAAGATTCGAAATACTTGTTCATGGGTTATAAGCCCTTGGAAAAAGCTACACCACTCCTGACTATGTGAGAAATATTTTGAGAAGTTTGACCAAGCAGTGGAGACCCAAAGCCACTGCTTTACAAGAAGCAAAAGATTTAAATGTCTTACAGCTTGAAGATCTTTTGAGTTCTATGAAAGCTCATGAACTTGAACTGAATGAGGAAGAACTTATGAAGAAAAGCAAGTCTATTGCTTTGAAAGTCAACAAGCACAAAGCTAGTTCTTCTAAGGCCCTTCAGGCTGAAGAAGAATCAGAAGATGAAGCTATAGAAGGAGATGATGGTGGAACAGATTATGAGCTTGCATTCATATCTAAGAAGATCCAAAGAATATGGAAGAAAAGAAACTTCAAAAGAAAATTTGAGAAGAAAGATGTCAAGGACAAGAAGGAAAGTAAAGACAAAAGCCAAGTTTTTTGCTATGAATGTAAAAAGCCGGGACACTTCAAATCTGAATGTCCTAATCTTAAGGAAAAGCCCATAAGGAGTTCTTTCAAGGGAAAGAAGAAGAGTCTAATGGCTACATCGGAAGACCTGGACCTATCATTCTCTAAGGATGAAAATGAAGAAAAAGCCAATCTTGCCCTCATGGCAAACATTGACTTAGACTCTATAAAAAAGAAGTTGAAGAGGTAATAATATATGATTCTTATTCTGAACTTCAACTTGCATTTAATGATCTTCTTAAGGATTCTGCCACTATCTCCATTGAGTATAAAGCTTTGAAAACGCAATTTTCAAAATTATCACAAGAATTTCAAATTTTGAACAATGAAAACTCAAAGCTCAATGAAGAGAACCAGAAGCTGAAAACTGAAAATCAACGTCTGGTGGATAATTAACGTCTGGCTGTTGACAAGCAATCAAAAGCTGAGAGCTCTCAAGCTGAAAGCTCTGAAGTTAAAGGCAATCCTAAGTGTAACTCGAAGCAAGCAAGCTTCAATTATTTGGTGTTTCAGTAAAATGACAACTCAAGGTCTTGACTACATATCAGATGAACCCTCTTTACAAAATGAAAATTTAGCATCTGATAAACTCAATGATCATAGTGAATGCTTACATTGTACTTACTACAATAAAACTGGTCATTTGAAAAGTACCTGTACTGCTTTTAAGATTTAGAAGGACAAGTATCCTTCAAGAACTAACAAGAAAGGACCCAAAAAGATATGGGTACATAAAGTTAAAATAGTCTATGTTGCAGATATGCTTAGAAACAAGGTCAACACATCTATCTTAGTACTTAGACAGTGGATGCTCGTATCACATGACGAGAGAAAAGCATATGTTCCAAGAGCAAGACCTAGAGAAGAAGGATTTGTTAGTTTCAGAGGAAACCAAAAAGGTAAAATAGTTGGAATTGGTCGCATTAGTAAAGGCTCTCTTCCCTCTATTGATAATGTACTTTATGTTGAAGGACTAACGCATAACTTATTGAGCATAAGTCAATTATGTGACAATGGTTATGATGTCATTTTTACAGAAACTAGATGTTCAGTAAAAAGCAAGAAATACGGCTCTATTTTCTTTAGTGCAAAGAGGAAACAAAACATTTATAAAACTGATCTTTCTGAACTTGCAAAACAAGATGTCAAGTGTCTCATGTCTGTTGAAGATGAGCAATGGACTTGGCAAAAAAGATTGGGTCATACCAGTTTGAGATTGATCTCAAAATTAAACAAGCACAATCTTGTTAGAGGCTTACCAAATCTTAAATTCTAATCTGATGCTCTCTGTGAGGCATGTCAAAGAGGAAAACAAGTTAAAACTTTTTTTCATTCTAAAAACGTTGTTTCAACCTTTAGACCACTTGAGCTTTTGCATCTTGATCTTTTTTGTCCAATAAGGACGGCCTCTTTAACTGGAAAGAAATATGGGTTAGTCATCGTTGATGATTTTACTAGATGGACATGGGTTAGATTCCTTGCCCACAAGGATGAGTCATTCAAGGTATTTACTGTTTTCTGTAAATCAGTTCAAAATGAAAAAGGGATTTGTATTTCTTCAATTAGAAGTGATCATGGGGGAGAATTTGAAAATGAAAGCTTTCAAAAATTTTGTGCAGAAAATGGCATTTCCCACAATTTCTCCTCTCTTAGAACACCACGACAAAATGGTGTTGTAGAAAGGAAAAATAGGTCCCTCCAAGAAATGGCTAGGACCATGATCAATGAAGCTGATATTGCAAAACATTTTTGGGCAGAAGTAGTAAACACAGCTTGTTATATTCAAAACATAGTCTTTATTAGACCAATTTTGAAGAAGGCTCCATATGAACTGTGAAAGGGTAGAAAGATCAACTTGGTAAGTTTGATTCCAAAGCTAACAAACGAATCTTTTTGGGATACTCTGAAAGATCTTAAGCTTTTAGAATATACAATAAAGAAACTTTGATAGTGGAAGAATCAATTCATGTCAAGTTTGATGACAAGAAGCCTGACACTGCTATATCAGAGCTAGATGAATTATTTTTAGGATTTAGATATTGGTGGTACATCAAACAGTGATCTTGCATCTTCAGCGTCAGGTGGTGACAACCAGACACAGGATTCTACTCGGGCAGAAGCTGAAGCCAGAAAAAGTTAGAAATACAAAACTAATCATCCTAAGGATCAAATCATAGGAGAACCCGGAGATAGAGTAAGAACAAGATCCTCTTTTAAAGAGCATGCAGATCTTGCACTTCTATCTGAGATGGAACCTAAGAGGATTAATCAAGCATTGGAAGATGAATTTGGATTCTGGCTATGCAAGTAGAGTTGAATCAGTTCCAAATAAATGATGTTTGGAAGTTAGTCACTCTATCAGAAGATAAACAAGCTATTGGTACTAAATGGGTATTTAGAAACAAGCTTGATAAAGATGGTAAGGTAGTGAGAAACAAAATAAGATTAGTTGCTCAAGATTACTCACAGGAAGAAGGTATAGATTTTACTGAAACCTTTGCACCTGTTGTAAGGTTAGAAGCTATTCGCATTTTACTTTCATTTGGTGCACACCATGAGATAATTATTTATCAAATGGATGTGAAAAGTGCTTTCTTGAATGGTTTTATAACTGAGGAAGTCTATGTAAAACAACCTCCTGGATTTGAAGACATTGAATTTCCAGAACTTGTCTTTAAGCTTAAAAAGGCTCTGTATGGTCTTAAGCACGCTCCTAGAGCTTGGTATGATAGACTAAGTTCCTTTTTATTGAAAAGTTGTTTTACCAGAGGTCAAGTAGACACCACTATATTTAGAAAAACATCAAACAAGCATTTTATACTTGTTTAAATTTACGTTGATGATATCATTTTTGGTGCTACTAATGAAAGCCTTTGCAAAGAATTTTCTAAGTTAATGCAGACTGAATTTGAAATGAGCATGATGGGAGAATTGATGTTCTTCCTTGGAATTCAAATCAAGCAATGCAATGATGGTATTTATATACATCAAAGCAAATACATCAAGGAATTGCTAAAGAAATTTAAGATGGTGAATTGCAAGCGAATGTGTACTCCTATGCATCCTACTCGTATTCTTGGTAAAGATGAAACAGGTAAGAAGGTAGATTAGAAAATGTACAGAGGTATGATTGGATCTCTACTTTATCTTACTGCTTCAAGACCTGATATTATTTTCAGCGTCTACCTGTGTGCTACATTTCAATCTGATCCTAGAGAATCACACTTGAGTGCTGTTAAAAGAATATTTAGATATTTACAAGGATCTACTAATCTTGGTTTGCTTTATAAGAAATCAAAAGATTACAAGTTAGTAGGATTCTGTGATGCTGACTTTGCTGGAGACCGAATTGAAAGAAAGAGCACAAGTGGAGGCTGCCAATTCCTTGGAGCAAATCTTGTGTCTTGGGCAAGTGAAAGACAAAGCACCATTGCATTCTCAACAGCAGAAGTTGAATACATCTCAGCAGCAAGTTGCAGTTCTCAACTTCTAAGGATGAAATATCAACTTGAAGGCTACTTGATAAAAGAGAGTAACATTCCTATCTTTTGTGACAACACATCTGCAATTTGTCTTACTAAAAGTCCAATATTGCATTCTAGAGCAAAGCATATTGAGATTATACATCACTTCATAAGAGACTATGTTCAGAAGGGTATTCTTGAATTAAATTTGTAGACACTAATCATCAGTGGGCTGATATTTTCACAAAACCCTTGCTGAAGATATATTCAATTTTATAAGAAGAAATTTAAATTTTCATCTTATTGAAGAATGATTAATCTCAGTGTCCTGTGAAATGGATCATTCAGCATCTGGTATGACATAAGCATTCACACGTGTACACATATGATATGTCATTCACATTGCATAACTCAGCGTCCGGCTAATTGGTTGCATGCGTCTGAGCACACACGTGTCACACGCATGTGAGACTGAAGCGTCTCATGACACCTACTGAGTCATGATTAATTTTTATGTTTTCAATAAAATCTTTTACTCGATTTTACTTTATTTTGGCAACTCCATTTAATGAAAAAGGGAATCTTTATTTTTTATTTTCTTTTTGATTTATTTTTAATCAATGGAAATGTGAAAAGGTTTTGAAAAAGGTAACTGTACCATTTCATCAAAACTTTCCCACTACTCCATCATTTCGCACCACTCTGTACTCTGTTTTCTTTGCCAAAAATTGTTCTCTCTCTCTCTCTATTTGTTCTTTCTAAAACCCTAAACCTCCATCATCCACTCCTCTACTGCAACCATGACAAATCTTAAGGTCGGACAACAATATGCTATCTACGACACCATGGCAGAAGGAAAACTCCTTTACGGTTTTGACTTCGACAAGGGATTTAAGGCTATGGGCTGGACTAATTACTTCTTTTGGGATTCTGTTGTTGAAATTATGGTTACTGCTCTTAAGGAACTTTGGGGAAGTATTACTCTGCTCAAAGGTGGTATAATCGAAGGCCATGTTAATGGTTTCAAACTGGTGATTACAGTTAACACTATTACTGCAGTTACTGACTGTCCAATTGAAGGAATCAATTTCTACAATGGTTGGGAAAATGCTTTCAATAGAATGGAGAAGGTAAATGAAGCTTTGTTTGAGAACTACAAACAGTTGAAGGAATCTGGGAAAACACCGGCTGCCAAGCATCTGAAGAGTCACTTCAGGGTGCTTCATAAGATTATAGCCAAGAGTGCTCTTCTAAAGGCTGGGTCGAGTGACATCATGAACTATGAACAGAAGTTCATTATGAAGACTTACATGAACGTGGCAAAAACACAAGAAAGTGGGGGTTTGAATTGGGTTTTAAAAACTTTTTGCAAATATAAGTGTTTATGAAAAACTTTTTCTAAACAACTCTTTAATAAAACAGTGCAGTAAGTAAAGAGAAAAGAGAAGAGAGTGACACAGCGATTTATACTAGTTCACGATCACCTGATAGCTACGTCTAGTCCCTTCACACACTTGAAGGATTTTTCCATTATAATCAACCTGATTACACTTGAGAGTATAATACTGCCAATCTGGCTATACTCACAACTTCTTAGAACGACTTAGTACAGTCAACCCTCTAAGGAATACAGCCACTACTGGGCTTAATACAAGTTCAAAGAAGTTTTGAAACAATACAAAAATAACTCCCACAGAGAGGATTTACAATGACAAACTTTAGCACAAATAATAACTTTCAAACAGAAAGGATAAAATAGTTAAGTGCTTTGTTCAATGTGATCCCAGAGACTTGAAAGATTTATTGGTTACTCACTCTCTCAGAAAATAGTGATTTGAAGTTTGATAAGATTGTAGGGGCTCACTATATGATCACTTCGTACTTTGTTACGTTCACTTTCTTTTCAATCGTTAACCTACTTCAGTGACTGAAGTAAGGTATATATAGCTAGGGTTGAGAATAGTGGCATTGTTACACAACGTCTCTTTTTACCCTAGGTCAAAACCTCAGATCCCGTTTTTGTGGCTTTTGCAGGTCACGTCGCTTTCCAGACTATATAAAGCATTCTGGGCACTGCACAGAAAATCAGAATCTTTGTCTCTTGTGGGCTTTTTGAATATGAGACACTTCGAGAGCAAGTTCCCTTGATGATTAAATTCGTCGGCATTCTTTTTGACCTTTGATACCTCGTACATTAAAATGCTTAATCAATGAAGTCTCTTAAATACTTGAAGTAACCTTAAATATTCTTCAGTCTGTTTCCTAACAGAGCTATACTGTTCACTAGAGTTAAGTACTGTACTTTAGAGTGAGCTTGAAACAGAGTTGAGTTCTTCAGCGTAGAATTCACTGGGCTTTCACATAACAGAGTCTTGTGGTCATGTACGAAGGCTTCTATAGTGTAGACTAACCAAAGTCTGTTGAATGTGTTGACCAATGGCCAGAGCTAGTTTTCAGAGCTTGGTTCAACAACAGAGTTGACTGTTCAACAGAGTTGACTAAGTCAAAATCTAGTCTTAGGAGTCACCAGAGCGTTGACTGAACAAACGGAGTTGACCAACTTCAGAGCAAGGCTTCACAAGGTGACGTCAGCATAAAAACAGAGGATCACTCCCAGACTTAGTCATGTTAAATTCAAGATTTCACCAAGTCTTCTGAGATAACTACTTCTAGTGAATAGTGAGTTCTGCATACTAGTAAACACATTAGAGAATAAATTGTTCTCTTAATCATTTGTTATTATTAAAACAATTAAGGGTTATTGTTTCTGAATCCACTTGATTCCAATAATCTCCCCCTTTTTGATAATGACAAATACATATATTGATGAACAATTTGCATTTAGAAAAAATTTTGTTTAAAATAATTTCAGAGGCTCCCCCTGAATTAAACACATATAAATATTTTCTAAGTGTAAATATCAGACCATATTCAATACAGTATCAGAGCATACATAGATAAATAGCACTTATAGAGCATCGAATACCTTCCAAGTTAATATATCAAAGTTAATGATGCTGGAAATGCAATGCATGGTGACACTTGGTTGATACATCAATTTCATTAATTACTCTATATCTCTATATTCTTCTCCCCTTTTTGTCATTAGACAAAAAGATTATGACAGAAATAAAGAACATCACAGTCAAAACATTATAAGAACGATAAAGTTAAAACAGACAGAAAGTGCCAAACCAGTTTCATTAAACTAAAAGTATCAGTGTACAAAAGAAAATATTGAGAACACAAGAACATAAGGGGCTAAAAGAAAAAAGGAAAAAGTCTAAGGTTTTCTACGGCTTGTCCATCTTGGCCAAAATCTCTTGCAATAGATTAGCCAGCATATCATGCCTTTTGTCAGACTCTTCAAAGTGCCTTTCAATGGCTTCCATAAACCTTGAAAATTTCTTGCTGTCATCAACAAGCCTATCATAGACTGCCTGAGGAATCACAACTGAATGGCTTATAGAGGCAGAGGCAGACCCAAAAGTGGATTGTTGAACCACTAGTGCAGTAGCAGCAGGAGGTGGAGTGACAGGTTCTGATTCAGGCTCAGGTGTAGGAGCAGGAGGGGCTGCAGGAGCAGGTTCAGGTTCCCAAACTATAAGAGTGGTTTCCTGTTGAGGTACTTCCTGTTTCCATTGAAGAGCCGCAAGCCACCTTCTGTTTCTTTCAAGTTGATCCCTTTCGTGCACTTCAAACCAATAGTCCACAATTTGCCAATTTGCAAGTCTGTTCTCTTCTGCCAAGACAGAGTTAACTTCATCAATTCTTGCAGCTTCCATAATTTTTCAATCCTCATTCTCACGGTATATTTGAGCCTTGAGGTACTCAAAATTAGCAATCAGGTGAGCATACCTTTCAGGCACTATTGTTGCTTCCTTGTGATCTGGTGAGGGTTCACATCCAATCTGAATAATTGGCCCAGGGGGTGCTTGCAGAAGCAGAGTTGGAGGATCAACGATGGCAACATCATAATCAGAAACAGAATCCAACTCAATACCATGAATTGCCTCAGAGGCAATCATAGCAGTGACTGCTATCTCATCTATATCCATAAATGCTGCAGCAGTAACAGGTTCTGCCAACAGAGGTGAGTGTGGTCGTGTAAAAGATTAAGGTAGAAATGGTACATGCATTGGGAGTCTGAAGGCGGGATCAGGTACAGGTTGCAACATTAAGAGGGGTTGTGCCTCAATGGCCAAAACAGAATCAGGTTCAGAACAGAAAGGTTCCTGGATATATGGTTCAGGTTCTGTTTCTGGTTCAAGTGTGCATTCGGTTTAGAGGGGTAGGTTAAGGTCAGGTAGAACAGAGGGAGGTGAGGCAGGTCTAGGTGGTGATGAAGGTTTAGGTGAAGGTATTTTGGAGGGTTGTGATTGGGGTTGAGGTATAGAAGTGGAGGTATTAGGAAGCTTAACCGCAAGTGACTCAATGTAAGGAAATTGAACTTGGGGTTGTGGTCTCTGTCTAGGTCTCAAAGGTTCATGACTTTCTTCACTGTCGTTTAAAGAAGAGTCAGAGGTATTAGAGAGTCCAGGAGGTGTGGGTAATTTAGAAGGTAAAGGTTTCTTTGGAGGGGATGATTTATTAGGTTGTGTAGGTTTGGGTTGTGAGGGTTTTGGTGAAGGAATTGGTTTAGGGATAGGCTTGGAAGATTGGGGAAATAGTTTAGGCAATTGTGGGATAAGTGGAGGTATCTGGTTAGGAGGTATAGGGTTTGACCGAACAGGTTCTAAGACAGTAGAACCAGTGGGAGCAGAACCAGTTTGGTAAGTAGCATCATACAAGTCACACACCTTATCCAGTACCTTGGTTCTCTTTGCTGCTGGGAGGTTAGCAACCTTGATGATTCTTTTCGCTTTACGAGCAGTGCGATAATAGTGGAGGTTAGGCGCTTGTGCCAGAGGGCGGTTGTAGTTGCTGCAGCTTCTCTCTGTAGCCTTTCCTCTCTGAGTTTCTGATGGAAAATGTAGCACTCTTCCTGACTTTTGGCTATCATTTCATCAAGAACATTCTTCTTCTCTTCTACCTCTTCAGACATATCAAAGTCCATGAAGGCAGGTCTCACTGGATGTACACACTGAGAGGGTTCTGAAGCAATGTGAATTCCAGTGCTTCGAGTGACTCTCTTGGTAGGTACAGTACTTCTAGTATCAACCACTTTCTTCTTTCCTTTTCTTACTGCTTTCCTTCCACCTTCTTCCCATAAAATTTCAGCAACTACTTTTGTTGAAAGAAGTTTCATTCTTCTCAGATTTTCACTTGAGAATGTGGGTACCACCATTGTCTTCAGGGCAAGTCTAGCTTCCTCAGTGTTAAGCCCTTTAAGCTGCCTAATCAGGCCTTGATTTTCCATAATTGCAGAAAGCAACCTTCCGTAGGGAATATTTGCATTCTTCCCTTTTTTTGGAGTATATCAAATGTCGTCGCAGGTGTTCAAAAACGAGATTCGGAAGATTGATTTTAGCCTTTAGTTCATAATACCACATTATGAACTTGTGGGTACTGCTAACAGTATCCACAGACCTAGACTTGGGTACCAAGCAGTGCATGATAATCCTGAAGAGCACTCTGAAATGATTCTTCATATCCACGGCCTTAGTTCCACCAGATTTCTCAAAGATTGTGTCATTGACAACGCTCCAGCCACCAGCATCTTTTTCCCAACCTTTGTCAGCAATAGCTCCCTTATTAGGGCATTTAGTGATATCAGCAATTAAATCCTGGGTTACCAAGATGCGCCTTCCTTGAACATAACTATGTGGATGGTTCTATCTTTACTCCATGCATACATCCAGAATTCTTTGACTAGGTTTTCATACACCGGGTAGTTGTCCATGAGAAAGAAGTCCATTATTCCCATTTCAACAAAATCATCTCTGAAAGCGTACCCTTCATGAGCTAAATCTCCAAAGTTCACTTGGTGTTCCACCAACACCTTTAGCTCATTTGGTTGTAAGTTCTATAGAGTAACTTGAGGTTCCTCCTCAGGACCTTGAACTTGTTGCTGTTGTTGTTGTTGTTGTTGTGCAGCCATTGTAAAAGCAGAGAGAGTTGCAGAGAGCAACTAGAAGAGAAAGGGATTTAGGGTTCAGAAATCGTGTAGGCTTTTCTTAGAGATAGTGTGGGTAGTGGGTGAAGTGAGTGAGTGAGTGGGTATTAAACGTGTTTGAGAAGGAAAACCGCCTTTAATAGTTACCAAAATAAATGAATTAAAAACTTTGTCATTTCAAAATTGAAGCGTGCCACACTCAGAATTAAAGAGGCACAAGAAACTGTCCCTCGCAAGAAAAAGCAATAATGACTCAGTAAGAGTAAATACTATCCACTAACGCAACAACCAGTCTCAGAGAGACACGTGTACACAAAGATCCCCAGAGGCAACTTTGTGTTAAAAAGCAACAAATTCATGAATACGAACAGTTAACAATAAATAATAAAGAATAACAATTAATAAACTAATAAACAGAGCCAACATGCAACGAGAGTCAATATGCGAACAGAGTCAACATAAAAGCAGAGTCAACATGTATCCCATCAGAGGCCCGTGTGTAACAACAGAGCGCGTGTGCCAAGACAGAGTCAAACATAAATACAGAGTCATATAGTCAACTAGAGTCAAATAGTCAACTAGAGTCAATTAAACAGTCATTCCATTGTAAGATGAAAGTTTAAATTCTTTCTTATAAAGTTGAATCTATCTTCAGCAAGTGGTTTTGTAAATATATCTGCCCATTGATGGTCAGTATCAATAAATTTGATTTCAAGTATCCCTTTTTGAACATAGTCTCTAATTAAATGATGCTTAATTTCAATATGTTTAGCTCGTGAATGCAAAATAGGATTTTTAGTTAAACATATAGCAGAAGTATTATCATAGTATATAGGAATGTTACTCTCTTTAATCTGGTAGTCCTCAAGTTAATACTTCATCCATAGTAGTTGTGAGCTACTACTTGCAGCAGATATATGCTCAGCTTTTGCAGTTGATAGTGCAATTGTGCTTTGCCTTTTGTTGGTCCAAGAGATAAGGTTTGCTCCAAGAAATTGACAGCCACCACTTGTGCTCTTTCTTTCAATTCTATCTCCAGTAAAGTCAGCATCACAGAAACCTACTAGCTTGTAATTTTCTGAGTTCTTATAAAGCAAAGCAAGGTTATTAGTTCCTTTGAGATACCTAAAGATTCTCTTAACAGTAGTTAAGTGAGATTCTCTAGGATCAGATTGGAATCTTGCACATAAGCAGACACTAAACAAAATATCAGGCCTTGAGGCAGTTAGATAAAGGAGTGAACCGATCATACCTCTATACACCTTTTGATCTACCTTTTTACTCGATTCATCCTTGCCGAGAGCACATGTTGGATGCATTGGTGTGCTCATAGGTTTGGTTTCCTCAAGCTTGAACTTCTTTAGGAGTTCTCTCACATATTTAGTTTGATGGATATAGGTTCCATCTTGACATTGCTTGATTTGAATACCAAGGAAGAATTTTAATTCTCCCATCATGGTCATTTCAAACTCATTCTGCATAAGCTTAGAAAATTTCTCACAAAGAGATTCATTAGTAGCACCAAAGATAATATCATCTACATATATTTGAACTAAAATGAAATGCTTCTTAGATGATTTTCTAAAGAGGGTAGTATCCACCTGTCTTCTTTCAAAACCATTTGACATTAAAAAGGAACTCAATCTGCCGTACCAAGCTCTTGGAGCTTGTTTAAGACCATAAAGAGCCTTTTTAAGTTTGAAGACATGCTCTGGATAAGCAATATCTTCAAATCCAGGTGGTTGTTTCACAAATACTTCCTCACTTATAAAACCATTTAAAAATGCACTTTTCACATCCATTTGATATAAAGTAATGCCATGATGTGCAGCAAATGATAATAATATTCTTATAGCTTCAAGTCTAGCTACTGGAGCAAAGGTTTCAGTATAGGCAATACCTTCCTCTTGTGAATACCCTTGAGCAACAAGTCTTGCCTTGTTTCTTACCACTTTGCCATCCTCATCAAGTTTGTCTCTGAAAACCCACTTGGTTCCAATGGCTTGCTTATCCTTTGGAGGAGGCACGAGCTTCCAAACATCATTCTCTGAAATTCATTGAGCTCTTCTTTCATAGCAAGTATCCATCCATCGCCTGTTAGTGCTTCATCAATTGTTTTGGGTTCTATTTCTGACAACAAAGCAAAGTCAGTGTGTTCTCTAAGAGATGATCTTGTTCTAACTCTATCACTTGGTTCGCCAATAATCTGATCCTTTGGGTGATGAGGTTTGAACTTCCAGTCTCTTATTGGTTCTTCTTGGGTCTTATCACCAGACACAGAATCAGAGTCAACACCTGTGACACCTTCATCTGTTTCTTTGCAAATCTGTAGATCTGAAAGGACTTCATCTAGCTCTGACGTTTCATTGTCAGGCTTCTTGTCATCAAATCTCGCATGCACAGACTCATCAACAATTAATGTTTCTTTGTTGAATACTCTGTAAGCTTTAGAGCGTTCAGAATATCCTAAAAAGATAGCTTTGCGCGATTTTGAATCAAATTTTCCAAGACTGTCCCTTGTATTAAGAACAAAGCAGTCACATCCAAATTGGTGAAAGTATGAAATGTTGGGTTTTCTTCCTTTCCACAATTCATTAGGAGTCTTATTCAAGATAGGTCTGATATAGATTCTATTTTGAATATAACATGCAGTGTTTACTGCTTCTGCCCAAAAGTGCTTTGCAATGTTAGTTTCGTGAATCATGGTTCTGGCCATTTCTTGTAAAGATCTATTTTTCCTTTCTACAACACCATTTTGTTGTGGTGTTCTAGGAGATGAAAAATTATGAGAGATGTCATGCTCTTCACAGAAGTCTTGAAAAGAATCATTTTCAAATTCTCCACAATCATCACTTCTAATAGTTATAATACAACAACCTTTTTCATTTTGTACTTGTTTGCAAAACACATAAAATATTGCAAATGACTCATCCTTGTGAGCTAAGAATTTTACCCATGTCCATCTAGTATAGTCATCAACAATAACAAGACCATATTTCTTTCCAGACAAAGATGCTGTCCTAGTTGGTCCAAATAAATCTAAATGCAAAAGCTCAAGTGGCCTTGAGGTGGAAACAATGTTTTTTGATTCAAAAGAAGATTTTATTTGTTTCTCTTTTTGACATGCTTCACATAGAGCATCAGATTGATACCTAAGATTTGGTAGCCCTCTAACAAGTTCTTTCATGTTAAGCTTTGAGATTAACCTCAAGCTGGCATGACCCAATCTTTTGTGCCAAGTCCATTGCTCTTCATCAACTGACAAAAGACATTTTACATTTTGATTTGCCAACTCAGAAAGTTTTATTTTATAAATGTTGTTCTTTCTCTTTGCCTTAAAGAAAATGGATCCATCCTTTTTTGCTTTTGAATGTACAGGCATTATCACTAAAGCCAACATCATAACCACTATCGCATAATTGACTTACACTTACTAGGTTATGCTTCAGGCCATCAACCAATAAGACATTATCAATAGAAGGTAGGAGTTTCTCACCAACTTTTCCACTTCGAATGATTTTACCTTTTTGATTTCCTCCGAAACCTACTGTTCCACTTTCTTTAAGTTAGAGTTCTTGGAACAGACGCCTTTCTCCTGTCATGTGACGTGAGCATCCACTGTCCAAGTACCAGGACTGGTGTTGTAACTCTATTGCTAAGCAGATCTACAACATATATAATTTTGTCCTTAGGTACCCAAACCTTTTTGGGTCCTGTTTTGTCAGTTCTAGAAGGAAACTTGTCCTTCTTATTTTTCAATTCATAACAAGTACTTCTAACGTGTCCTTTCTTATTGTAAAAGGTACTAAGCAGACAGTCACTATAATTGTCGGTATCTTTGGTTTTCAAATTTGTGTTTTGAAAAGCGGGTTCCTCTAGTTTGTAGCCAAGACCCTTTTTACCATTTTGACATATACCCCAAATCATAGATGCTTGTTTGCTCCACGTAACACATTCAGCAAGGAATTTTTTAAATCCCTCTTCATATTTTGAAGAGTTGCATTCATCCTTTTCCTCAGTCTTAAAGCTGTCATTCACCAAACGGTGATTTTCAGCTTTGAGCTTCTCATTCTCCTCATTGAGTATTTGAAATCCTTTTAAAAGTTTTGAGAATTTCTTTTTCAAAGCTTTATACTCAGTGTTGAGTTTAGAAGACTCATCTAATAGTTCATCAAAAGCTATTTCAATATCAGAAGATGGATTAGAATCTACCTCTTCATCTTCTTCTTCACTGTCTAACCGTATGGTAGCCATTAGAGCCATGTTTGCGTGTTTGTAACACCTGAGGACGAGATCGACATCGTATTAGGACGACGTATCGAGACCTCGACCAAGACCTTGTGTCGAGATCCCGTGCCAAGATCGCGTGCCGAGGTCATTTGCCGAGCTGAGGAGACTGCGTGCACTAGCTGCTGAGCTGAGGAGGTCGGGTGTCGAGCTGAGGAGGTCGCATGTCGAACTGAGGAGGCCGCGTGCACGAACTCGTGTTAGAACCTTGTACGCTTGCACGAGCACCCTAGTCGACATCGTGTCGAGATGATACCTCGTATTCTTACGAACGTTATTCAGCGTTATTATTATATTGTTTGTAATAATTATATTGTCGGCTTGCCGTTCTCGTCGCGTGTCTAGACCGTTGACCGACAGAGTAGAGGGTAATTATGAGAGAGGAACGATTAGACGGGTAGAATGATTGATGGGATTGGCATCTTATAGCTGGAGTTACGATTATACCCCTTTCTCACCAGCTGTATTCACGACCGATTCCCTCAGATACTCATTTCTCTTTTCTTCTTTCTTCTTCCTTCCTTCTGCTCTGAGTTTCGTTGTTTTTCTCCAAAAACTTCCATCGACGAAACCTTGAGTTCCATCGAGATTCTGCACAAATTTTCTTCATCAACCTTGTTCATCATCATCTTCTCGACCCATATCTCGCCTGCTCGACCACCATTGAGGTATGAAGAACAGATCTTTCTTTTCCTCCGTACTCCGTTTAGCGCTACTTTTCCTTCCATTTGTAGCGCTTATGCTTCCAAATCATGTCAAATCGATGGGTTTTCTTCTTCACGATATTACCTATCTTTCTAACCGATTAATTGGGCTTGTAAAACAAATTTTCTTCCTCTGTTTTTTCCGCAATCGGCGGTGCCGTAATCTGTTCATTTTTGGTTTATTTCGATTTCTTCTTTTCGTTTGTTGCTTCTGGTTGTTGTTGTTGTGGATCTATCTGTTGAAGCATCAGATAGCTTTTTCATGAAGTTTTGATCGAAATCCCTAACTTTGTGTTAGAGGAAAAATATATTGAAGTTCTTCAGTTTTATATTTTTAGGTTGTGGTTAAGTTTGGGATGAGAGCTAAGTGTATTAGAACCCATAGATCGAATCGAGTTGTGTTTGTTTTAGGAAGTCGATTCCGAGATCGTGTGATTTCGAATCGAGGTGTACGGAAAGCGAATCCAAGGACGTGGAAGCGGAATCCGGATCGAGAACTCGACGTGTCGAGGGCGGTTGAGGACGGTGGGTGTGGAAGTCGTTGTGGAGCTCGTTGAAGGCAGCGGTGTGGAGAGGGAGTAAGAGAAGTCGTTGTCGAGCTCATGTGAAGACAAATTGTCGAGGTCGTTGTCGAGCAGCATTTACTTGGAGTTCGGTAAGGGCAACTCTTAGACATTATTAAGACTTTATTTTTATTGTTATATTTATGTATGGACTCCTTGATTGGTGTCGAGATTGGGGTTTTGCATGTATTTGATATGTGATTGAATATATGTTGTGAGTGGTGTATTCTTTGTCAGTGCGTTTCTTCATGCAGAATGTTTTATTGCTTAAATGTCGAATTGCGTTTCTTCATGTTAAGCATGCTCTCTTTATTTGATATGTGATCAAGTAAGTTGTGTTACTCTTTGACATGCGGTGAGCTAATCATCGAGTGAGAGAGCTAGGGAGTCATATGACGTTTTTGAGCCGGACCCAGATAATTGAGGGTGCTAGGTCCCCTTTTTGTTTATGGTGGATTGGCTAGGCGTTGTAGCATTATCAGTTTGGGGATGGACTCACCGATTAATGTATGGAATTCGGTTTGGGGATGGACTGCGGTTACCTATTACGCCGGGCTTGGGGATGGACTTGCTGACGATATTCCGGAATAAGAGTCGAGTCGAGTCTAGAGTGAGATGGTCGAGTCACGTGTGGTGATTGAGATACATTATTGTGTTGCTTATTTCTTTATGTCGAGCTTATCTTGAATTGTTGAGAAGTTGACCCTTTCCCGTGGTGCCTTCAATCCATGACGGTTACCCAGGCGATGTCGAGGGCGCAGGGAACTCGACAGTAGATGATGCCGAGGAGGAGCTCGACGAGGACCCGAGTGACGACCTGTACTTGTCGTGATTGATTATGTTTGTTCGACGTATTTCTTTTGATGACTGTACTTGTTTTTCTTTTGTGTTCCGAGGTCGTGACCAGTTTGGGCCGGGTATGTTTTGTTGCTACAGGGTAGATCGGGTGGTCTTACTTTTGGAGCAGCCCCTGCGTGGGAGTCTCGTCAAGTACCCCAGGTATGATTGCTCTTTGAAGTCGCTATACCTTAGGTGTATTTTCTTTATACATTGCTACTGTGTATTTTGTATACATTATTATTTCGAGTGATATATATATGTATGTTATGCATGTATGTTTTATTAGAATTTAAGTCTTGTGTCTTAGTTGCACCATGTTTCAAAAGTCAGAATTACTCGATGTGCACGAGTTGGTTTCATAAAAATATATCGTATTTTTAAAAGGCACAAGAGTTTCGCTTTAAAACACATCTCATACAGTTTATGTTGAGCTCGGTATATCGAGCCTCAGAGCGTCCCTAAACGGTCGTTACATTGTTGGTATCGAGCGATTCGGTTCGACCGAGCCGTGCATAGGAGATTTGACCGTCACCGTGTCGGGTTATGTGTGTTGGGTACCTAGTTGTAATATGTTGATTGCCGCTTGACTAAGTGAAGCACTTATTGCTTGAGAAATTGTTTGAATCTGTTTCTTGATTGAAGCGGTGTGTTTTAACACATCCTTGTTCTCGAGATTCTCGACAGTGGTTTTGAACTTTGTGGAATCTAATTCCACCTCGTAGGAATACGACACCGCAAACCGAGAACGCCGACATACGGAACGAGCAATTCAAGCTTATGACCGAAATGGCGGCAACCATGGCTCAACAATCACCGTCAGAACTCAACAGCTAACGCGATGGCTCAACAGACGGCAGCGTTAACTCAAGAGAACTTACAAGAACAAAGAACGAGCGTAATCGAAATGTCAAGCTAGAGGATTAGCGACTTCGTGAAGCATGATCCACCGAAGTTCTATGGTGAGCCAAATCCAGATAAAGTCGATCTTTGGATGCAAGAGATCGAGAAGATCTTTGAGGCACTCCATTGCCCTGACAACGTGAAGGTCGACTATGCCACCTACTTCATCGCTAGGAGACGCAGAGTATTGGTGGAGAGGAGTTGAAGCAAACATTTATAGCGTAACGCCGCGAGATGACTCGGGAGCTTTTTCGTGAAAGGTTCTTGGACAAGTACTTCCCAGATATCGCACGAGCCGAGAAGGAGCAAGAGTTTCTTCAATCGCAAAGAAGGCAACTCGGACAGTTGTCCAGTATGCGGCCAAGTTCGAGTCGTTGGCAAGGTATTTCAGTCCATTTCGTGATCGAGTTGACCAAAGATGGTTAAGTGAGAGATTCCAACGGGGATTGAGATTCGACATTCAAGTCGGTGTCGTTGAGGATTCGAACCTCCAAGAGTCGATATAGATCGTGTCGAGGTAGAAGGAGTGAGGAGCCACAAGAAGAAGACTGTTGTAGGCGGACGGTGAGACCCCGAGTGCGGGCGTAGATTTGTACGTAAAGGAAACAACCGCGAAGAAGCCTTACGACCGACCTCGTGGGAACGGACAACAGGACAAGATCGTCCGATGACCCAGGTACCGGAAGCGGATGACAGGCCGGTGTCGAGGTGACTTGTTTCGCTAGGAAAGACGGGACATTACGCCAATAATCGTACTCGGAGGGTGGAGGTGTGTTTCAACCGTAGAAGCCGTGACATTTTGTCAAGGATTGTCCTACACCCAAAGTCAACCGACTATGCTTGCAGCAAGAGCCAAAGGGAAGCGTCAGTGGCTAAAGCGCGTAGTTTTCTCGCATGAGTGGCGAGAAGCGGTCGAATGATGATCTTATCCAAGGTGAATGTGGGATCGAGGGTAAATCCTTATCCGTTCTTTTTGATTCGTGCAACCCATTCCTTTATTTCTTCCGATTGTGTGAACCATTTGAACTTGACTGTGGATCGCTACCGCTTAAATTAGTAGTTACAACCCACCAAGCTAAAACCTTAGTCACAAACACCGCATGTCTTAATTGTGTAGTGGTTATTCGAGTAGAAAGTTTGTGGTCAATTTGGTTTGTTTGCCTCTTAAGGGCTTAGATGTCATCCTCGGGATGGATTGGTTGTCACACCACCATATCCTTGACTGTGTCCGTAAAGCGTAATTTTTCCAGACCTTGGAGTCTCCAATTATCTTTCTGCCGAACGTATTGGAGTTTCTTTGAAAGAAGGAACTAGGGAATACATGTATCTGGCTAGTTCGGAAGTTTTCCAGCAGATCGACGTGACGAATGTACCAGTGGTGTGTGACTTTGAGGACGTTTTTCCCGAAGACGTACCAGGGTTACCACCAGTACGAGAGGTCGAGTTCTCCATCGACCTGATTCCAGGAATAGGACCGATTTCCAAAGCGCCATACAGGATGTCTCCTGCCGAGATGAAAGAGCTAAAGTCCCAGATCGAACACTTGGAGTCGAAGCAATTCATACGACCGAGCGTGTCACCGTGGGGAGCTCCATGTTGTTGGTTAAGAAGAAGGATGGACGATCAAGACTGTGCGTGGACTATCGCGAGCTCAACAAGGTTACCGTGAAGAACCGTTATCCGTTACCACGTATTGACGACTTGATGGATCAACTTCGTGGAGCGGCGATCTTTTCCAAGATAGACTTGAAGTCCGCTACCATCGATTCGCGTGAAGGAGGAAGATGTCGCCAAAACAGCTTTCAGGACTAGATACGGTCACTACGAGTACTTGGTGATGCCGTTTGAGTGACGAATGCGCCAAATTGTGTTTATGGACTACATGAACAGGATTTTCCATTCGCTTTTGGATCAGTTCGTTGTAGTGTTCATCGACGACATATTGATCTACTCGAGGAACCGAGAAGAGCACGCAGTAACACTTATGTCGAGTAATCGCAGATATTACGAGATAAGCAACTCTATGCCAACCTGTCAAGTGTGAATTTTGGCTTCAAGAGGTGAATTTTCTTGGTCACGTGATTTCCAAAGAAGCGGATAAATGTGGATCCAACTAAGATCGAGGCGGTGTTAGCGTGGGAACAACCAAGACTAAGCATCTGAGATCGGGAGTTTTATTCGCTTAGCAGGATATTACCGAAGATTCATTGAAGGTTTCTCAAGATTGTCGCGCCTCTTACACGATCGACGAGGAAGGATCAACCTTTGCCTGGACCGAGGAGCGCGGCCAGTTTTCAAAGATCAAGGAGCTTTTGACGACAAAGACGCACCGTCTTGATTTTACCTCAACCCGAAGAGCCTTCGAGGTGTATTGTGATCGTCGCCACACCAGGATTGGGATGTGTCTTGATGCAACATCGGCGTGGTCGCGTATGCTTCAAGACACTTAAGATTCACGAGAGGAACTACCCTACTCACGACTTGAGCCGGCAAAGCAGAGTTTTTGGCGAAGATATGGAGACACTACCTTTACGGGAGCACTCTTACCGCTTTCAGCCGATCACAAGAGCTTGAAGTACTGTTCGACCGTAAAGAGCTCAACATGCGTCGCGTAGATGGACGTAATTTCTCGGCGACTACGACTTTACGTTGGAATACCATCCCGGTAAGGCTAACGTAGTAGCGTATGCGTTGATCAGAAGAGCGCTTAACCCTCGGCAATGATGATCAAGGAGTTGGAGATGCTCGAGAAGTTCCGAGACTTGAAGTCGAGTGTCGGTTTCACCGGAAGCCGAGATTTGGTATGCTTACCATTTCTAACAGATTGTTGGACGAGATCCGAGACCAGCAAGTTCATGACGAGCTTCGCAAGAGAAGATTCGATTGATAAGCGCGAGGGAAGGCGACAGAATTTTACGCCGAGCGGACGATATCTTGAGGTGCAATGGCCGAAAGTGTGCGTACTAACGATCCGAGCCGAGAAAGTTGATTCTCGACGGCGCATAAGAGCAACTTTAGTATTCATCCAGGAGTTACGAAGATGTATCAAGACTTGAAGAAGCATTTTTGGTGGTCCGAATGAAGAAGCAAGTGGCCGAGCACGTAGCAGCCGTGTTTAACGTGTCGGCGAAGGTGGAGCACCAACGACCGCGGAATGCTACAATCGCTGACGTACCAGTATGGAAATGGGATAGTATTTCCATGGATTTCGTTGTAGGTTTGCCGAAGACGCAGAAGAACAATGATTCGATTTGGGTGATCGTCGACCGATTGGCCAAATCTGCTCATTTCTTGCCAGTGGGGGCGACATGCAACGAGGAAAAGGTGACCGAGGTCTACATCGCGGAGATAGTACGACTTCATGGAATACCCTCTTCGATCGTGTCGGACCGAGATCCGAAGTTCACGTCTCATTTTTGGAGGGAATTGCAAGGAGCGATGGGAACCGAGCTCGGGCTTAGCTCGGCATATCATCCACAGCATCGACGGTCGATCGAGAGAATGATCCAATCGCTTGAAGATTTGTTGCGGCGTACGTTAGATCACCGAGGAAGTTGGGACGACGCCTTACCATTGGTGGAGTTCACCTACACAACAGCTTCCATGCGAGTATTGGAATGGCACCTTTGAAGCACTATATGGACGTAAATGTCGACGCCTCTTTGTTGGTACCAGGACGGCGAAGCGAATCGTCAGAGGACCGAGATATGATCCAAACAGACCATCGAGAAGATCCGCTTGATCGTGAGATCGGATGCGAACATCTCAAAGTCGCCGTAAGAGTTATGCAGATCAACGACGCCGACCACTCGAGTTCGAGGAAGGAGAACATGTATTTCTTAGAGTCACCCCACTCATCGAGTCAGTCGAGCGATCAAATCCAAGAAACTTACCCCTAAATTTATTGGACCTTACCGCATTCTTCGTCAGATTGGTCCAAAGTGGCATATCGATTGCCTTACCACCATTCTTGTCGAACATCCACGACGCCTTCCACGCCTCACAATTGCGGAAGTATGTTTCCGACCCTCTCATGTCATCGAACCTGATGTGATTCAACCGAAGGATCGACCTATCTTTCAAGCATTTCCAAAGAAGGATCGTTGATCTGGAAGCCAAACAGCTTGCGGAACAAAGAGATTCAACTCACAAAGTTGTGTGGGATCGTAAGACGGAGATGCGACTTGGGAACCTGGAGGAGAAGATGAAGACTCAAGACTGAACTTTTCCGAGGTAAGAATCTTATTTACAATTTCGAGGACGAAATTTTTTAGAGGGAGAGATTGTAACACCCGAGGACGAGATCGACATCGTGACAGACGACGATCGAGACCTCGACCAAGACCTTGTGTCGAGATCCCGTGCCAAGATCGTTTGCCAAGGTCATTTGCCGAGCTGAGGAGACTGCGTGCACTAGCTGCTGAGCTGAGGAGGTCGGGTGGCGAGCTGAGGAGGTGGGATGTCGAGCTGAGGAGGGCGCCTGCACGTAACTCGTGTTAGAACCTTGCGCTTGCACGAGCACCCTAGTCGACATCGTGTCGAGATGATACCTCGTGATTCTTTCGAGCGTTATTCGCTATTATTATATTGTTTGTAATAATTATAGTGTCGGCTTGCCGCTCGTCGCCGCGTGTCTAGACCGCTGTGACCAGAGTAGAGGGTAATTATGAGAGAGGAACGATTAGATCGGGTAGAATGATTGATGGGATTGGCATCTTATAGCTGGAGTTACGATTATACCCTTTCTCACCAAATGTATTCACGACCGATTCCCTCGTGATACTCATTTCTCTTTTCTTCTTTCTTCTTCCTTCCTTCGCCTCGAAGTTTCGCTGTTTTTCTCCAAAACTTCCATCAACGAAACCTTGAGTTCCATCGAGATTCTCGCACAAATTTTCTTCATCAACCTTTGTTCATCATCATCTTCTCGACCCATATCTCGCCCGCCGACCACCATCGAGGTATGAAGAATGATCTTTCTTTTCCTCTCGTACATCGCTTAGCGCTACTTTTCCTTCCAATTGTAGCCAGTTTTATGCTTCCAAATCATGTCAAACTGATGGGTTTTCTTCTTCACGATATTACCTATCTTTCTAACCGATTAATTGGGCTTGTAAAACAAATTTTCTTCCTCTGTTTTTCTGCAATCGGCAGTGCCCAGAAACTCTTCATTTTTGGTTTATTTCGATTTCTTGTTTTCGTTTGTTGCTTCTGGTTGTTGTTGTTGTCGATCTATCTGTTGAAGCATCAGATAACTTTTTCATGAACTTTTGATCGAAATCCCTAACTTTGTGTTAGAGGAAAAATATATTCAAGTTCTTGAGTTTTATATTTTCTGGGTTGTGGTTAAGTTTGGGATGAGAGCTAAGTGTATTAGAACCCATAGATCGAACTGAGTTGTGTTTGTTTTAGGAAGTCCGATTCCGAGATCGTGTGATTTCCAATCGAGGTGTACGGAAAGCGAATCCAAGGACGTGGAAGCAATGAATCCAGATCGAGAACTCAGACGTGTCGAGGTCGATTGAGGACTGTGACGTGTCGAAGTCGCTGTCGAGCTCGTTGAAGACAGCCGATGTCGAGATCGAGTAAGAGAAGTCGTTGTCGAGCTCATTTGAAGACAAAGTGTCGAGGTCGTTGTCGGCAAAGATTTACTTGGAGTTCGGTAAGGGCAACTCTTAGACATTATTAAGACTTTATTTTTATTGTTATATTTATGTATGGACTCCTTGATTGGTGTCGAGATTGGGTTTTTGCATGTATTTGATATGTGATTGAATATATGTTGTGAATGGTGTATTCTTTAATCAGTGCGTTTCTTCATGCAGAATCGTTTTATTGCTTAAATGTCGAATTGCATTTCTTCATGTTAAGCATGCTCTCTTTATTTGATATGTGATCAAGTAAGTTGTGTTACTCTTTGACATGCGCGAGCTAATCATCGAGTGAGAGAGCTAGGAGTCGTATGACGTTTTGAGCCTGACCCAGATAATCGAGGGTGCTAGGTCCCCTTTTTGTTTATGGTGGATTGGCCAGGCGTTGTAGCATTATCAATTTGGGGATGGACCCGCTGATTAATGTATGGAATTCGGTTTGGGGATGGACTGCCGTTTACCTATTACGCCGGTTTGGGGATGGACCTGCGACGATATTCCTAATAAGAGTCAGTCGAGTCTAGAGTGAGATGGTCGAGTCACGTGTGGTGATTGAGATACATTATTGTGTTGCTTATTTCTTTATGTCGAGCTTATCTTGAATTGTTGAGAAGTTGACCCTTTCCCGTGGTGCCTTCAATCCATGACGGTTACCCAGCGATGACGAGGCGTAGGGAACTCGACAAGAGATGATGCCGAGGAGGAGCTCGACGAGGACCCGAGTGACGACCTGCATTTGTCGTGATTGATTATGTTTGTTCGACGTATTTCTTTTGATGACTGCATTTGTTTTTCTTTTGTGTTCCGAGGTCGTGACCGGTTTGGGCGGGTATGTTTTGTTGCTCTGAGGGTAGACTGGTGGTCTTACTTTTGGAGCAGCCTGCGTGGAGTTCTGTAGGAAGTACCCCAGGGTATGATTGCTCTTTTGAAGTCGTCATACCTTAGGTGTATTTTTCTTTATACATTGCTACTCAGTATTTTGTATACATTATTATTTCGAGTGATATATATATGTATGTTATGCATGTATGTTTTATTAGAATTTAAGTCTTGTGTCTTAGTGGCACCATGTTTCAAAAGTCAGAATTACTCTGATGTGCACGAGTTGGTTTCATAAAAAAAAATATATCGTATTTTTAAAAGGCACAAGAGTTTCGTTTTTAAAACACATCTCATACAGGTTTATGTTGAGCTCGGTGTGTTGAGCTCGGTAACTCGAGCTCGGTATATTGAGCTCGGTAGCGGTCCGGAAACGGGTCGTTACAGTGTTCCTCATCATCATCAGAAGAAGATGAATTAGAATCATCCCATGTTGCCATAAGACCTTTCTTCTTCTAGCTTTTAAAACCAGGTTTCCTTGGTTTCTCAAGCTGCGGACATTCAGACTTGAAATGTCCTGGCTTTTTGCACTCGTAGCAAGTAACTTGGCTTTTGTCCTTGTAGTCCTTCTTGTAACATCCCAATTTTTGTGAAAATTATTTTACAGTTCCGACTACTTGGAAATAAATCATAGAGATTGATCACCTTCATGATTTATGAAAAGTACAAAGAGATGCTACATTTGTTGTAAACAATTTACTGTTTTAGTAATTAATTCAGATTAAGACACAGTGTAGACGTATACTGTTTTTAACATGAATTAATCTTGAAAAATGTGAAAAATTATTGTTTGATTAAAGAAAATTATTTTATTGAATGAGAAATAATTTTTAGGATTTAATAAGTATTTTTAAGTCACAATTTAAATTTTTGACTTTGAGCTATTTTATTAATTATTGGTTTTATGTCGTATTTAAGGTGACTTTTATTTTAATAATTTTGTGTTGATGATTTTATTGTTTGAATAATATTTAGTTGATCAGAGAAATTGAAATTAGTGATCCTCACTAATTTACAGTTTTTATTACGCTGTGAGAATTCTATTGAATTCTGCCGTAACTAGGCTATTGGACGAGTTTCTAACTGAAACATGCCCAAACGTGATCCAAATTTTATAAAATTTGAGATCTTAGCATTTTCCAGTATTTATGATTTATTGGAAATTTTTATGAGAAGTATTGATTGTGATGCGTTATACTCTGATATTTGTAAAAGACTGATTTTACATTATTTAGAAAATTGTAGTACTCTTTATGTCTTATTTTTGAAAAGGGTTTCAAAGGAAAGAAAAAGAAAAAAAAATTACTCCTATTTTCCATTGCAAAAGACAGAAGAGTACTCTTTGTTGAAAGCATACAAGCATTAAATGTTTTCTGCATTAGATTCGGTTGCACAGTCGCGCTCCGGAAACGGGGTGTTACACTTCTTATCCCTTGAGTCTTGCTTTTCCCTTGAGTCCTTTTTGTGGAACTGCTTTTTGAACCTTCCTTTGTTTTTCCACATGCGTTGAATTTTCCTTGATATTAAGGAAACTTCTTCGTCTGTGTCTCCATCGCTCTCATCAGACGATGCTTCGTCTATTTCAAGTTCAGCTTGTAGAGCTTTGGAGGAAGATGCTTTGTTTGTAGATTTCAAAGCAATAGACTTTGATTTCTTGGGAGATTCTTCTTCATCTAGCTCAAGCTCATGAGCTCTCAACAAACTCAGAAGATCTTCAAGTCACAAGACAATTAGGTCCTTTGCTTCCTGAATTGCAGTGACCTTAGGTCTCCACTTCTTTAGCAGACTTCTTAAGATTTTCTTAACGTGATCAGCAGTGGTATAACTTTTCTTAAGAACCTTTAGACCATGAACTAGTGTTTGAAATCTTCCAAACATAGTTTCAATGTTTACACCCTCTTCCATCTTGAAGAGTTCATATTGTCTAATCAAGATATTAGCTTTGGTTTCTTGCACTTAGGAAGTACCCTCATAAGCCAAAGCCAATGAATCCCAAATTTCCTTGGCGGTATCATTTTTTCCACATTTCTCGTATTCCTTCTCAGGGATAACACAGATAAGAAAATATCTTGCTTTCTGATGTAGTTGATAAGCTTTCTTATGCTCCTCTGTCCATTTATCCCTAGGAATGGGATTTTCTTCAGAATCAACTGGTTTGGTGTATTGTTTTTGAACCATATCCCAGAGTTCGAGTTCTTGAGACTCGAAGAAGGATTTAACTTTATCTTTCCAATAGTCGAAGTTTGTTCCAGTGAACAAAGGAGGACGGTTAACGTGACACTGGCTTCGTTGCTTGCCATGAATAGAAAATAAGATCTTTTCCTCTTACACTATTAAGTGCTAAACCAAGAGGCCGAGCTCTGGTACCAATTGTAAGTGGTAAAAACACAAGAAAGAGGGGGTTTGAATTGGGTTTTAAAAACTTTTTGCAAATATAAGTGTTTATGAAAAACTTTTTCTAAACAACACTTTAATAAAACAGTGCAGTAAGTAAAGAGAAGAGAGAAGCGAATGACACAATGATTTATACTACTTCACTATCACCTGATAGCTACGTCTAGTCCCTTCACACACTTGAAGGATTTTTCCACTATAATCAACCTGATTATACTTGAGAGTATAATACTGCCAAACTGGCTATACTCACAACTTCTTAGAACGACTTAGTACAGTCAAGCCTCTAAGGAATACAGCCACTACTGGGCTTAATACAAGTTCAAAGGAGTTTTGAAACAATATAAAAATAACTCTCACAGAGAGGATTTACAATGAAGAACTTTAACACAAATAATAACTTTCAAACAGAAAGGATAAAACAATTAAGTGCTTTGTTCAATGTGATCCCAGAGACTTGGAAGATTTCTTGGTTACTCACTCTCTCAGAAAATAGTGATTTGAAGTTTGATAAGATTGTGGGGGCTCACTATATGATCACTTTGTACTTTGTTGCGTTCACTTTCTTTTCAATCGTTAACCTACTTCGGAGACTGAAGTAAGGTATATATAGCTAGGGTTGAGAATAGTGGCGTTGTTACACAACGTCTCTTTTTACCCTAGGTCAAAACCTCAGATCCTATTTTTGTGGCTTTTACAGGTCACGCCGCTTTCCAGACTGTATAAAGCATTATGGGCACTGCGCACAAAATTAGAATCGGTGTCTCTTGTGGGCTTTTTGAAAATGAGATACTTCGAGAGCAAGTTTCCTTGATGATTAAATTCGTCGACATTCTTTTTGACCTTTGATACCTCATACATTAAAATGCTTAATCAATGAGGTCTCTTAAATACTTGAAGTAGCCTTAAATATTCTTCAATCTGTTTCCTAACAGAGCTATACTGTTCACCAGAGTTAAGTACTGTACTTCAGAGTGAGCTTGAAACAGAGTTGAGTTCTTCAGCGTAGAAATCAATGGGCTTTCACATAATAGAGTCTTGTGGTCATGCACGAAGACTTCTATAGTGCAGACTAACCAAAGTCTGTTGATTGTGTTGACCAATGGCCAGAGCTAGTTTTCAGTGCTTGGTTGAACAATAGAGTTGACTGTTCAACAGAGTTGACTAAGTCAAAATCTAGTCTTAGGAGTCACCAGAGCGTGGACTGAACAAATGGAGTTGACCAACTTCAGAGCAAGGCTTCACAAGGTGACGTCAGTATAAAAACAAAGGATCACTCCCAGACTTAGTCATGTTAAATTCAAGATTTCACCAAGTCTTCTGAGATAACTACTTCTAATGAATAGTGATTTCTGCATACTAGCAAACACATTAGAGAATAAATTGTTCTCTTAATCGTTTGTTATCAACAAAACAATTAAGGGTTATTGTTTCTGAATCCACTTGATTCCAACATTACCTGGCAGGGAAGAAGGTGAACTTGCCTAGATTGATCTACAACAATCTGGTCCATGTATTGTAAGCTCAATGAAGGGCTTTGCTGATAGGAAAAACATCTACAAGAAGATTCCTTATGGTGTTCTTCTTACTGCGATGATGATTAAGGATGGAATAGCAAGAAATCTTGGAGCTTTAAAAGAGGAAGAAAGGGACAAATACTTTGGTGTAGGCGCCATTGTTCGTCCTAATGTTTTTGGCATATACAGTTTGGTTAGAATGCACTTAGTCACTAGTGAAAGGATGAAACAAGTGAAACAGGAGCAACAAGAAGAAGCTGGTGCTACTATTTGTGAAACAGTGAAGAAACCCACTGGAAGCTCAGTGTCTGGTGTAAAGAGAACTGGTGAGTCTCCAGCCAGGGAAATAAGAAGCAAGAAGCAGAAGGTGCCTCCTACACCTGAAAGGAGATATGAACCAGAAGATGATGAGGATCGAGTCCCCATCAGAAGCATAATGGAGAAGAAGAGAAAGGCAGAAGCTGAAAAGCCCATTTCAGCATCTGGCCCAAGGAAGCAAGTTCCTCCACCCCCTCCTCTTGTTGTTGTCCCCCAAGGCAAGAGAAAGAAACTGGTTAGGCTCTCTGAGAAGCTTGAGCCAAAGTACCAGATTTTACCATTGATGATTCAGTTACAGCTTTTGATTATGATGATGTCATTCCTGCACCACCACTTTTTGTTTCATCACCACAAACACACTCCTCACAATCACTACCCACCAAAACACAAACCACTGCCCTTATCACCAAACAACCTCCATCCTCCAAACCACAAACCTCCCAGACAACCACAAAATCCAAAACATTTACATTTCCCTTACCACAAACCTCTACCTCCTCAAACACATCTCTCACATCATATAATTTCTCACTCGACTCTCACCCCTTCTATCAATTGTTTAAAGTCACTCCTAACAAACCCAAAACCTACAAAGTCAAAGTGACTTCCTCTCCCACTCTCGCTCTCATTCTCAAACCTACTACACACTTTGGTGCTCGCAAATTTGTGTCATCTGTAAACAAACTAAGGTTTGTAAGAGAAGAAGAGTATCATTCTATATATGATCACCCTTCTCTCTGGCACTTGAAGACTTTCACTTCAGGGGCTGCAAAATTGGAAATTTTCCCCATTCTCTGAGGAAAATGAGAAACTGCATACTTCTTTTGGTGGAAGGTTGAGACCTCCTCCAAACAGAGGAATCATTCCATTCCCTGTTGATCTTCTTCACCATCTGCCACAACATGAACCTCTCACTCTGGAAGAGTGCAAAAGGTGGATCTCAGATATAGAAATGGCTTTCATGGCTGACTACCTTGAAATGAAAAAGATTGAGTTGGTTTATCTGAACAAAGATCCTGCCTCAGCATCTATTAAGATAGTGCCTGATAGGCAAAGGTGGCTTCCATAATCAATTCCTGAGAAGAGGAAGACTCAGGCTCCTGGAAGACTTCCAAAGAAAATTGGTATCAAGGAGTGCAAGGAAGCTCCGAGAAAATATAATGTCAAAGCATTCTCTAAGAATCCGATTAAAAAGCTATCTAAAGACCATGCTCGGCAAGTCTACCTGTACTTACTCAAGAGAGATTCTTAGAACACTGGCCCCTCTGGCTGTAGTAAAGCAGAAAAAGCCACTATTCCCACTGCCGGCTCTATCAACAGGGTAACTGACACAAACCTTGCCATTCTCCACTTTGATGATATTTCATGTGTACTGTTGTTAGGCCTCCAAGTTTCACTAAACTACAAGACCAATTGGCTGTTATTAGCAAACATCTAGTTATTGGCTTCAGTTGGAGTAGAATGGGAACAGATTGGAAAGACAAGGCTATTCTGCCTCATTTGAAAGTTGTCATGGAAGATGAAGATGACAAAGAAAACCTGACAAGGATTTATTTGGAAGAAAATGAGCGTATCAGTACGTGTCTTGCTCAGACAGGAGAAATCATAAGAAGAGAATTGTCAGAAGCTGAGCTGAAAAGGTTCGATGAATATGTTGATGCCCTGATCAAGCACAGAGAAACTATCTTTCTGAGTATGCTTTACCTAGAAGAAATAGTGCTTAGATGGGAAAGGAACATGGAGTTTGAGAAACAGAAGCTGGGAAGACTCATCAAATGGAGTTTACTAAATGATGATTTCTTTAAGAAGGCTCAGGAAAGAAAGCAAAGGAAATTGAGATTGTCACAGGAAGTGCTTGCAGAGCATCAGAAGTTGGAATCATAAAGAGTTGTTATTGGACAAGCTGAACAAATTCTAGAAGCTGCTCCTGCTCCTCCTACTGCAGATGATGAAGTTGTCATCTTGCCAAGAGCTGAATTTTGAAGCTATCATGACTACAAATCAGAAGGTGAATCAGTTGGAAAGCACTGTGAACTACCTCATGGAACGCCTCAACCAAATCCTTCCTCCTCCTTAAATTTTTTTTTTATGTTTTTGTATTAAGTATTAAACTGGCACAATTGCTCTTTTGTAAATATTATCATTTGAATGATCTAACCTTTACTCTCAAATTTTTCTCGTGTTATTTATTCCTTGTTTTGACTATGATGTGTTTTTACGCTCTTTTGTCTGATGACAAAAGGGGGAGTAAAAGTAAGGTTTGATGAACACGCTTAAGCTTCACACTACATGAATCATTCATCATACATAACATTTTTTTTGTTGCTCTGATACTCATTGATATTCATTGACACAATTATATTTATTATTGGTACAATGATCTTAGCATCAGATCTTCAATTAATTGGTACAATAATCTCAGCATCCGGTCTCAACGACTATGTGAATATATGCTCTGATATATGTATACATTATACAATCTTACAAATGCTCTGATAATTGAAAATGCTCTGATACTTTAAAATATTTAATTATATGTGAGTATGTTGAACTCAGGGGGAGACCTTTGAAATTATTTTTGAAACTAAATTGTTCATCAACCTTGGATATTTGTCATTATCAAAAAGGGGGAGATTGTTGGAACCTAAACGATTGAGAAGTTTAGACCCTCATTAATTTTGATGATAACAAAGTATTCTGCAAGTAAACAATTTATCTTCTAATAAGTCTTGAAGTGTGCAGGTATTAAAATCACTTATGTTTTATAACTCACTCAAGCAAGAAGAAGAAATTCACAAGAGTTTGAATACATTCCATGTGTGTCTGCATCCGGTTCACTCCAGCATCTTGTGTATAGCAAGCATCCGGTAGTGTTATCTTATGACACGTGGTTTTCAAATGTTATGAGCGTCCGTCTTGACATCTAAGCGAGCATCTGGTCTTATTAATGAAGCACGTGATAGTCACGTTTGTGCTCTTTTACCTCAGCTATTCTGGAACGGAATTCGAATTTGATTTTGTGCACTCATTCTTATGTACGAGATATCAAAGGTGACACCTTTAGAATAAGACAAAATTCGTACAAGGCAATTGTGAAAAGCAGATAGTGCAAAAAGGGTTATGTGTAATATTATGATATTCTCTGGAAAGGAAGAAAAGGACATGCTTTTTCAAAATACTTCACCCAATGATTTGGAGCCAAAATTATCTGCAACGGTAACACCCTCAAGGACTCCTATAAATACCCTAAGGTATTCATTAAAGAAGGTGGCTAGAAACTACATTCTGCTAAGGCTATTTTCAAGTGAGCAATCAAGTTTCGTGCTAAGTTTCTGGAATCCAAAGAACTGAACTTCCACGTCTTATACTCTTTCTTTTAGAAAGTTATTGTTTTGAGCTTAAACTTTTCATCCTCTCTGTGAGAGTTATTTGATTGTATTCAAAAGAAAATACTTTGTGAAAGCTGTATTGCGTAGTTACAGGCTTAGTTCCTCAAAGGCTTGAACGTACTGAGTCGTTTTGAGAAGTTAAGAGTATTGTCAAGTTTGTGACAGAAGAATACTCTTAAGGAAATTTGTAATCAGTTGATTATAGTGGAAAATCCTTCAGGAACGAAGCGACTAGACGTAGCTACCAGTTTGGCGGTGAACTAGTATAAATCTCTGTGTCTCTTGCTTTACTGCTTTACATTTAGTTTTATGTTGAAAAGAAAAACAAGTTTTAGAAGTTATTTTCCAGCGTCCGATTGAACTTCAGCATCCGATATCAATCAGCTGTTAAAACAAGTGTTCAAAAGTGTTTTTTCTTTAAAATTTGCCAAAAGTTTTCAACACAATTCAACCCCCTTCTTGTGTTCATGTTCATCTTTATACCATCTAAGGTTACCTAGAGATTTACACCTAAGATTGGATAATAGCTCTACAGATCTATCCTTAATTAAAGAGGGATCTCCAATAAAATGTTGAGCTATTGTAAATATTGAAGTATTGACTACATCTGGGATGAGTTCTCCATTTTCTAAGATTGGAGTACCATCAGACTCTTGTTTGATGACAGTAAGAATTAATTGTTTTTCATTCTCAGTAAGATAGTTATCCCACCAACATTTGAGTTGGCCACAAAAGCCTGCAACTAAGATTTCGACTATCATGGTTTCTGGATAGTCATTGGAGGTTTCATAGGCAGTAGCCACCATATCATATTTTGGAGAATTTTAGTTATGCCATATTCGTTTGCTCCATCTATGTTCCATTCATAGATATTATTGGCACTAAAGCTCTTAAAATTGGATTCCTTTTCTTCTAAAAGGAGTAGTAGCTCGAGGATAATATAGTTTGGTCGGATTTTTTCAATTGAGTTTTGGACCTGTTATGATAGGATTGATATTAATATCATGATTAATATCAGAATATATATCTTCTGAGGATACAGAAGATGATTGTCCTATCATATTAATGGATTTGTTACTAATATTCCTACTATGAGGAGGTGTTGGTGTTTCAGGAATAACTTCCTTAAAAAGTTTTAATTGCTCATCAATTTTAGCAAGAAGTTCATTAGCTTCTTTAACTTCTTGTTTGATCTATTTCTTTGGATCAGAAAGTTTTAAGGTTTTCTTGAGTTATTTTGAAATCCTATTGGGATAGAACAAGGGTTTTTCTATTTGAATAGAGGCTGATGGAGGTTCTTCCTTGGATACCTCAGGAGAAACCTTTTCTTTTCCTTTATTTTCTCCTAAGACTTGAAGGTATTTGTTGATATAATTAGATTGTTCCATGAGATCTCTAATATCTCTAGTTTTGAAAGGAGAGGCCATAACAGGGGTGTTTTGCTCCTTAATTTTAAAGGAAAAGGTGTTTTTGGTGGAAGTTCAGATTGGACTATTTGTCTATCCTTTAAATGCCATACTGTAATGACATCTAATGTTCTTCTTCCAATTAAATCTGTTTGAAAAGGATAATTAATGTTTTTCTTAATTGTGTAAGCATGGAACCAGTCAAAAAATGGAATATTGAACTGGATCTGGGTGAGAAATTTATAAAATTTCTCTTGGATTTTCTTTCTATTGTGTCCCTGATAATGTTGGAAGAACCATTCTCTATGAGGAGACCATTCCTCAGAATAGAATTCTTTCCTAAGGGATTCCTTATCAATAATCAACTTAGAGGACATCATAAGGTTCATTAAGGGAGGAGAAAGTGGGTGATTGAATAGATTTTTGGTCTTCTTCATGCTTTTGGTATGAAGTTCTTAAAGAGGTTGTAGTTTCAAATCCCTATAAATGGATTATTGATCCTTAATGAGAAGGTTCAGGTTGAGATCTAGGGATAGATCTGTAGATTGAAAAAGATCTCCTTGACATAGCTGACTTGAAGTCATCATTAGATCTAACAGATCTGGGGATAGAGAAGGAATTTCTTCTATCAAAGACTAAGTCTACCTGGCATATCTGATGTTGGATTATATCTTGGAATTCTGGTGTGATTTTAGGCAAGGCTGGTGTTGCCTTTTCTAAGGACCATTTTTCTGGGAGTGTGATATCACTCCACTGGATTTTTTTTTGCACAATTATATTGGGCTTACTGTCATCTGTGAGAAACAAAGTTGTTTCTCTAGAGTTATCACAATTGGTTTTGAGAAAATTGGATCTAATGGAGTTCATAACCTTGTATTGAACTCTATACACTAAGGTAATAGGTATATATCCTTCCTTCATATCATACCCGTGGAGTTTTATATTCAGGTATAGAACATCGAGGATGTTCTTGTCATCTATCTAGACTTACAGTTAAGTCTGGAAAACATATTTATATATATTTATATATATATATATATATGTATAAATGATATTTTGATGCCAACCTTTCTTCACCAATAATAGTTGAGATCTTTTTTTCTCTAGATCCCAACAGCTTCCTACTTATTTGACTACAGTTACCAAACTCTTTCCTGATAACTCTTATCCATGAAAGGACGACTACGATTGCAGACGAGTAAAATGTGACACCCCGCCTTGACAGGGCGCAAATCCAATGGTGCGATTGTGAGTCCCATCGCGTCGCAAACAACACCATCGCGTCACGATGCGACCGAAACAAAAATATCTTGTTTCTAGGGTTTTTTAGACTTTTCCTAACATTTGTGGGTCCTACCTTACATTTCTGGGCCCAACTTGCACTTTTGGACTCCACCTTGGCCCATTTTTACTTCTAATTAAAGTTCTAATATTCGTTTAATCTCTAACCTAATCATATTGTATTATTAATAGAGGTTATGAGGAAACTAGATGTCACATAAAACAGCAGCATGTACGGCATTTTTGGGCAGCATTCGCCAGAAGATCGCAAGGGAATTGGAACACGGAGGAATTAATGAGCAAGGAAAATGGAGATGTGTTCCATTCCCAAATTGAAGAAGGAGATAAGAAGTAAGAAGATAGGAGGACATTAACCCTTGGAGGGAAGCTGAAGGAATTCATGCTAATCTTTTGTACCTCTATTTGAAATCCTCGAATTTGTGCTTGACACTTTACTGTTGGAGCACAACTACCAATCTTAGCTCTGCCGGCTCCATTTCAAGGAAGGTTGGAAGTATTAGATTTAGTGCATTCTAGATCTGATAACTCTTTAAAAGAGAAGGTCGTCGGTATCAAATTTAGTATGCATTTAACTTCCGGAAAACTCTGAATATAGGTAACCAATTATCACCATTGGAGAAACTCTATTCAAGAATAACTCGTGTAGTCTTTCTGATAAAGTTGTCTCAGAACCAATTGTTCTTTCCCGAGACTGTACCACCAATTTTTCAACCCAACTGAATGCTTCTAAGACCAAGGACCTTTACTCAGTAAGACCTCAAGATCATTAACATTCCAATAGATATGCATTATGTTCTTGGTGGAATCCATGCATTCTATCCATTTCTTCGTCCGACGTCACCCCCATCATCTTCAAATAAACGCTCGACTGTTAACCCTGATATCTGCAACACCCATACCTCAATATAATTGAAAGTACGACAAATTACATTAAAGCACATAAATTACTAATAATTTACAACTTTGGTTACAGTAATCCAAGTCATAAATTAAACTCAAATCAGTAATCTAATGAATAGATTACAACTCATACAATACTTGGAATAGAAAATTCCATTATAACATAAAACTAGTCTAGGAGTTCCAAGCCTGGAGCTTCGCCTCATTAGTCTTCGGCACCTGTTATCTGAAAAACAAATAAAAGGAACGGGGTGAGATTATAAATCTCAGTGAGCCCTTCACGGACTTCTCACCATTCGCTCATCGAATCTTACTAGCCTGAAGAGACTAACTTAAACATTACTTCCCCTATTAACCATAAGGACTTACTTGACAACTTATTAGACGTCCTAAGCAAAAATGCCCTGGAATGTGCTAACCTGAACTTACAACTTAGTATATTGCGGGTAGGATCATTCTAAGTCCATTATACCACTTAAAGGCTTGTGAATAACTAGATACAAAATTGTATAGCAAACACACATTAATTCTATAAACACTTATTCTTTAACCTATGCTTAGCATATCTTTGCTTTTCTTTATGCTATTGGATTTGATCTTAAGCTTTAGTCTATAGTCTCCAATCAACATAGCTTGCTTGTTTCTTAAGTGATCTTATCACAACTCTTACTGCTTCTATGCATCATTACTATTAAGTAATTTAGCATCTAAGGATTTTCAATCCATAATAACGTTTACTTAACCAAGCTAATTCCAAATATACATATATATATATACAAGGAATTCATTAACATTCATAGATTTGAACATTGTAAAGTTCATAGTCAACTTTGCTTTACTACTAACCGCGTTCTAGTTATTCCCACCGGTTGAATCGATATTCAACAGGGAATCTTCGTTACCGGGTTTTATCAAGGCTTTGGTCCCGAGACCCCGAGTAACGTCTACGATATGGTGGTCAGACTTCTTAACTATCCATGTGGCGTCCCACGAGGCTAACCATACAGTGCGAGTCTTGCTAGGACTTTAGCTTGTGCTTTTATGCGTGTTTATAAAAATGCAACTTAGCTAACTAGGATTTATTAACATCATCCTCATTTAACTTTCAAGGAAATTTATAATCATTTCAATGAATCTAGCTTAACAATAACAACATTCATTTCTAGCTAACTACTCACTTAGAGTTTGAAACATGCTATACTCATAATAAGACTCATACTAAATTGTAACATCCCAAATTTTCAAGAAAAGTGATTTTAAAAATAAAATCTGGAATACTCGAAAAATAAGTCATAGAGATTGATCACCTCAATGGTTTACTGAGAGTATGGAAAATTATTTTGAGTTATTTTGAATAATTTATTTATTATAAATAATTATTATTCATGATGTCAATTCAAATTAATTGACAAATAGGCGATATCTTTGCTTTTAAAGAGAATTCATCAATTATGCTTATTAGAAGTTTTCTACGTGACGCGGTAACGCGTATTTTTGTTGACTAAGAAATTGATTAAATTAAATCAAGATGAAATTAAATTTAAGAATTAATATTTTATATTAATTCATGGTTCGAAAATCGTCGGAAAACTCTAAAGTTTAAATCAGCGTTTTATCATTTGGGTAAATTTTACCCGTATTAAAATTTAAAACGAATTCCGATTTCGACGAAAATCGAATCGTAACTCATTGTGATTATTTTTGAGAGTTTTAAATTGTTTTTATTATTTATGATAAAATATTATCTCGCGGTGAATTAATTTCTCGGTAGATTAATTTTCCCGAATTAAATTGGCGAAGAAGTAATCTCAGTGCGATTCTTGGGCCTGTGTTTTTTTTAGCACGCTTTAGACTCTAGGATTAGAGGGTAATCATGAGAGATGAGAGATTTGATGTTTGGACTTATTGATTAGATTAGCATATTACTTTAATTGCTAGGTGTCATTATTGTGGTGGTTATTTATGAAACACTTTTACTAAACCATTTCCAACCAAGTAAATAAGCTTTGTTTTAATTATTATTTTTTTTTATCCTCCCTTTTGCTGTACAGGTCGAAGCCTCCTACCTCATTTCACTCACTCATTCTTTTTTTTTTTTTTTATCTTACTACTTGGTGTTGGTGAAGAGAGTTTTTAAAAGCAAGTTTCAACCTCCTCTTTCTTTTTCCAGCGTGACCCCATCCACTTCCACTCTTTCATTTCTATTTTATTCTAGTTGTCTATGGATGGAAATAGGAGAGCAACTAGATGCTTCCCCATTCTTGCTTCCACTGCGTGACCTCCCTCTTCTTCCCATAAAACCCATTTCATTTCTTTTTCCTTCTTCTTTCCAAGCAACAAGTGAGCCCTTCCCCATTTTCTACTTTTCATTTCCTTTCCCTCCAACTTGCTCATGTGTGATGAAGAAAGATCCACTTCCTCTCCTCTCCTACATTCCAGTCGAAGCACCCATTATTTCAGCCCCTCTCATTTTAAATTTTCTCAAGCACTAACTGTGGGGAGAAAGAGAAGAGCTCATTCCACTTTCCTTTCCTTGTTCACCGTAGGGGTATATCCCCATTTACACCACCAATTCCTTCCATTTCCACCTCCATTTTTGTGTTATTTCCATAAGATAGCAAGAAGGAACTTGAGCCAACATTCTCTTCCTCTTTCAAGCCTCAAAACCGTGGACCCTAGGGTATTGTGGGTGAGGGTTTCTTCTCATCTTGTTGTTTATTTTATTATTTATTTATTTATACATGTCTTGATGTTGTTGTTTTTGTTGTTGATGTATTGGGTTCATAGTTTTGGAATTAGATGTTGTTTTTGGGTATCATTGTGATAAAAACCTATTCTTGAGAAAAGGGGATTAGTGGTGTTTATGATTATGATTCATGTAATTAATTGATGTTTCTTGTTTATTAGATGTTATAGTTGCTACTTTAAATATTAGTTTGAATTTGAGGATGGATTGATAAGTTTTGTATGAAGCTCTTGTTCTTGAAGAAGTTGTGATTTGTCCTTAGGCTTGATTAATGTTTTGTGTTGGGAAGTTAATTATTGTTTTAAAAGAAATAAATGATTTGGAATGATGTGGTTAGTAGTTTTAGAATTAGAGCAATTTTTGGGTATTGTTTTGATAAAGAACCTATTCTTGAAAATGGATTTGGGTCTTAACGAAGCTTTCTTTTGGGCTATAGTAGTTGTTGTGAAGGAAACTGCATATAAAATGGCATTGAAAACTATTTTGGAAATTGGCATGGGTTTTGGAGTATGTTTTGGATATGTCTTGATGCCTTGAGGTCTTGGAGTATAATTGGGTGATCATCTTGTGAATCATGCAAACTAGCTTGTATTTCTTGCTTCTTGTTTGTTATTATTGCCATTGTAGTTGTTAAAATTGATTGAATCAAAGATTGAAAGAATTTTATGAAAACCATTGTTCTTGAAAGAGACTTGATTTAGGATTGGTCTTGATTAGTGTTTTTGTTCTAGAAATTAATTGTTTGGGTTGGTTTAATTGCTAATGGAGTAGTGAAGCATGAGTTAGGATGAGAGTTAGTTTATGTCTTGTGGAAAATTGATTTTAGAGGATTAGAATGGCATGTAACACTTGACTAAGTTGTTTTTATTTTCTTAGCATGGTTTCAATGTTTTTGGGATCTTTGAAAATGGCCTAATTGAAAGAACTCTTTAAGAGCTCTTGTTTTGGGATTGTTTTTGAGTAAGTGAACCATGAAAACTTGTAAATGGGCTTTGAGCATGATTTGTTTTAAAAAGGAAAGAGGCTATGGAAATGACACTAGAATGTTGTGAAAAATGTTTTAGAAACATATCTTTGGAGGTGCTTAAGTTAGATTTGGTGTTGTCTTGATAGTTGATGCTTTGAAATATATTTGAAAAATATCTTGGAACCTATTTGATTTAAATTTCCTTATGTATTTTAATTGTTATATGAAGTTGTTGAAACTTGATGTCTTGATGCTTTGTCATGCAATTAGATGGTTATGGGAATAGGTGTGGCCGAGAGGCCTAAAAAGGGAGTAGAAAAGGAAATAGTGGTTTGTTAATTGTGAAAATGCTTGTATGAATATGTGTCTAGGTTTTAAAATTTATGATTTCTTGCATGATCTTTACCTTGAGGTTCAAGGAAGCTTTTTGGTTTCAAAAACTTTACTTTTCAAATAAGTTAAGGTTTATAAATTGTTATGTGATAAGTTATCTTTCAAAAAGTATTTTGATTTTTAAAACCTTATTTATTTTCAAGTAGCTAGGAATTAAATGTTTGAATGAATTTTTGGTTAGGAAAAGGGTTAGGCTTGAGGGCTTAAGTTTGCTAAGAATTGTGCTAAGTTATTTATTTTGATAGGCTTTGAGTAAATCCGAGATCGTGCAGCGTAGGATCAAGGAACACGTGGACGTGCAGCTTGGGGTTCGGTAAGGGCACTTCTAGACATTCGTAGGTTTTATTTTTGTATGCCACTGCGTAATGGCAACTTGGATATTGCTAGAATTTAATTTCAAGCATTTATGCGAAGAAGTCTGAGAACCTAAGGGTTCGAAGTGAGGGTCTTATACCCCTTCGCTTTATTTCTGTATGCTGATTATTTAGTGGGCTTGTCTGCAAGTGGTTGGTAGCTGTCCCCAACCCCCCACACTTGGTTGTTCCTCTCTGTGAACTCCATAGAGTTGCAGAGGGATGAATTCTATGAGTTGGTTGTTGTCGGTTGTTATTGAGCTGTGAATTGTTTGTGCTGTTTGTATTGTTGAATTGCGTTTCTTCATATTAAGCATGCTCTTATTATTTGATATGCGGTCGAATAATCTTACGTATAACTCTTTAAATATCGTATGTGGCAAATTGTTCATCGAGTCTGAGAGTTTAGTCGAGTCGTCGAGTGTCGTGACGTTTGGAGTTTCGATCTGAACAGCCAAGGGCGGTGTAGAAGTCCAAAGCTACGGCTGGGTGGTGAAGAAGTCCAAAGCCAAAGCTGGTGTTCAGTGGCCCGAACAACCAAGGGTGGTGTGGAAGCCCGATGCCACGGCTGAGGTGGTGTAGAAACCTGAAGCCACGGCTGGTGTTCAATTGCTCAGTTGGCATCTGGTGGTGTAGAAGCCCGAAGCCACGGCTGGTGTTCAAATTGCACAGTGAGCGTCTGCGTTGTCAAGGAACTTAACCTGAATAACCCGGGTGGTGATGAAACCCAAGGCTACGGCTGGTATTCAGTGAATGGATCGACGTTGCTTTCCGGAAAAGTCGAGAGAAAATGAGTCGTGAGATGAGTCGTGAGTTGAGTCTTGAGCGAGCATTTTGAATTGAACCTTGTGAACTGTTTGCATTGTTGTTTGCTTATTGTTTGTGAATTGTATAAACTGTGGTTGCTTATTACTTTATGCTTTGGTTATCATGATCTGTTGAGAAGTTGACCCTTGCCAGTGGTTCTGTCAATTAATGATTGTAACCCAGATGGCGGAGCAAGTTGAGGATTTGGAACTGCAAGGAGGAGCAGTTGGGGATGGTTGTTAGTTTTCGACTTGTGTTGTGGTTGCGGAATCTACTAGTAGTCTTGCGAGGAGTTTGTTGTGTCGACCAGCTATAGGACGCTTGAATTTATTTCTGTATTGTAATAAATGTCGATTATGTTTCAAAGCACATGCTGTTATGTGGGAGTTGATGTAATAACTGAATGTGGTTATGTGGTGTCTCTAAATAATTCCACCATGTTTCTAAAGTCGCTGCAATACTCTGACAGCCATTTTGAGAAAGAAGTTTAAAAAAAAAATAGAACCACATTTTTGGAAAACGTGCAAGGCAGAGTATTTCGCCTTTCAAAAATATGTAAACTTTTGTCAGAATGTTCACTTAGTAGCACTCTGGAAACAGGGTGTTACATAAATCATGAATATCTACTTCAAACATTAAATTATCACATACTTTCCTAGGGTCTTTTCTTTGACACCATTGTCCTACACTTAGGGCTCGCTGACAAGCCTCACAATTGACCAAATTAATGGACAACACATACATTAAACACATCCCTTGAAACTCTATGGAGTTTACAAGAGAGCAAACATCAAACATACAACCAAGTGTGGGGGGTAGGGGGTAGCCATCCTACCTCTTTCAGACAAACCCACTATTAAATCATGATAATAGTAATATTAATAGACTTTACTTCACATGAATATTCAAAATCCCTAACTTGAACCTAGGATTCACATAATACTTAAGGAAATAAAAATTTCTATATTTGGGACTTATTGGTTGCCCATCACCTAAGGGTTGAAGAACTCACCATAATTCTTCAAGACCTTGAGCTAGAATGGTGGAGCTTTGACCTTTTTGATCCTCTTCATGTTTTTCCTCTTTCTTCATCTTAGGGTTTCTTCAACTTCTCCCAAATCTTGATCTACATCTTTAATCCTCTTCTTCATGCCCAAGAACTTGAGAGATTCTTGAATAATCTTGATCTTCTTCCTCCTTCATCATGTTCTTCTTCTTCCATCTTCTAGGGTTCCTCCAAATCCCCCATTTCAACTAAATCTCAACTCTCCAATCTCTTATTCAAGCTAGTATTTGAAGTGATCTAGCAAGAATCTCACAAATCTCTTATAGGATGTTGAAACCTTAGCATTTTCCCCCGTTTTCCCTTCTCCTTTCTCTCTTTTCCTTTCCCTTTTTATTCTTTTTTGCGTTCTGCTCGCTGCTGCTGTGTTTTTAAGCATTTATGTGCCTGTGAATCGATTCACTGCTTAGTGTGAATCGATTCACACAGTCAGAAAAGTGTCTGCTCAAATTTAAGTGAGTGAATCGATTCCCTGCAGCTCCCAATTCGACTCCCAGTGACTTGTTTTTGTGTGTGTGAATCGATTCATAACTGTTCAAATTCAATTCCAAGAGGGATTTAAGTGCTTGAATCGATTCAGGAGGTGTAGGAATCGATTCCCACTGCATAAAAATCAAAGAAACTCAATTCTAACATCAAATTAACACTTACAATCATCTTAGGATTAAATTCAACTCATTCTTAACTCAAAATCAACAACTTACACCTTAAAACTTTATTTAATCATATTTTCTCAATTTGTAACCAAATTAAGCTTAAATACAATTACACAACTCCTCATACTTATTCTCAAATTAAGCTTAGGGAATTTGGGGCGTTACAATATCCCATACGATTATTGTTTCCTTATGAAACGAATCATCTTCCATTCCGAATTAGAAACTTCCTTGATGTGATTCTTAAAACTTTCGCATTGGACTATCGTGTTCTAGTCCAATTCGTCACACTTTATTTATAATACTCTGTTCCGATTCGTGAAAGAAGTCTTCGCGGAGTAAAAACAAATTGTGCCTCATCGATATGTGGTATCTCATATATCCAAACCTTCTCCATAAGGCTTAGAAAGGTTGAAATCATCAAAGCTCTAGATGATGAATCTTTCACAAGGAATATGTAACACCCCAATTTTTATGAAGATTATTTTACAGTTTCTGACTACTTTGAAATAAATCATATAGGCTGATCACCTCAATGATTTGAGAAGAGTACAAAAAACTGCTGTGATTTGTCATAAACAATTCATTGTTTTAGTAGTTAATTCAGATTAACAGACTGTGTAGACGTATGAATTAATCCTGAAAAATATGTTAACTTGTTGTTTGATTAAAGGCATTATTTTATAGGACTTAATAAGCATTTTAAGTCACAATTTAAATTTTCGACGTTCAAAGGATTGTTAACTTGTTTGTTTTATGTCGTATTTAATATGACATTTCTTTTAATGATTTTCCATTGACAATTTTATTGTTTGAATAATATCTAGATGATGAGAAAAATTGGAATTAGTGGTCCTCACTAATTTACAGTTTTTACTACGCTGCAAGAATTCTGTCGAATTCTGTCGTAATGAAGCTATCGGGTGAGTTTCTAACTGAAACATGGACAAAGGTGATCCAAATTTTACAAACTTTGAGATCTTAGCATTTTCTAATATTTAAGATTTATTGAAATTTTTGGGCAACAGAAAATATTTAGTGTATTTTTCACGCCTAGAAACTGCCTAATTGCAACGTTTTGGCTCGTAATTTGAGAAAACGAGATACGTGGACGCATTTCTCATGTCATGAGGAACACTTTGACTAAATAACAACTTTTAGTTGTCGACTTGTATATTAGAAAAAATTTGAGAGTTTTTGGTATAAAAACTCTAATATACGTGAAACGTTGCGCATCCGGTTGAACGAATACGCGACAAAACGAAACCTGAGATAGGGGGATGAATGCGACCACAGCTGGTTGGTTCAGTTGTAAATGTTAGGAAGCTAGTTTAGTTAGTTTGTAACTAATTAGCTAAATCCTAACTAAATGAAGAAATTTCTTCCCTTCCTATCCCCATCAATTTCGTGGCTCTCTCCCTCATTAGACATCAGATCCATCCTTTCTTCCATTGTTGGAAAACTTAAGAAAAAAAATCCTTGAGAGAGAAAGTGCTTTAGGTGAAGAACTTAGTGATTAAAGCTTATAAACTTAATCCTTTCTTCTTCCTTCTTGATCAACCATCATCAACTTCTTGGTAAGCCTCCTAACCCATCTTATTTTCCTCTCGGCTGCCATGAATGGGTTTGCATGGATTTAGTGTTGATTTTGCTTAGAAATTGTTAGATCTTGATAGATTAGCTTGATTACTTCATAGATCTACCATTTTCCTTCAAGATTAAGCATGTTTGTGAATTTAAAAATTGTAAAACCCCTAGACCTAGATGGCCGAACCATAAGGGATGTTTAAGGGCTTGTTCTTGGCTTGATTTTGTTGTTTTGGAGTGAGATCTTTGAGGGTATTGGCTTAGTACACTTGGATCTAGTCATATATACATGTTAAGCAAGATTTGTGAAAATTAATTTGGTGATTTTTGCTCTTTGAAAACCGTGGCCATCCAGGGGCTATTTATGATGTTTTTAATTCATCCTTTTTTGATTAAAATGATTCATGAAGGTTTATTAGTTGTTGAATGCTTGGATCTAACACTTAGTTTAAAGAGAAAATGTATTTGAAATGATTTAAAGAATTTTTCTACCTTAGTGCTGTTTTGCGGCACAATTTTTAACATGTTTTAGGATGAGTTTTAACTTGTTTTTAAGAGTATTAAAGTGATTAAGAAGTTTGTTTATGATAGGAAGTTATGGGTTTAACAAAGTTTGTATGATTTAGAAGTTAGAAGTTTGAAAACTTGGATTTGTTTTTGGAAGCCTAAAACCATGTCCTTCAAGGAAAAATTTGTAACTTGTTCTTAACTTGTTTTATGCCTAAATATGTTGTAAAAGTGGTTACTACTTGGATCTAACAAAAGCTTCCAAAGAAATTGATTAAGTTTTGGTATGCATTAAGAATTTGTCTTGAAACTATAACGAGTTTGTTTCTAAAATTTTATGACATGTTTAAGTGCTTTAAAAAGTTGTTCAAAGTTGGGAAAATACTATTGAAAGTGGTGAAACACTATTCGAAGTGGTAAATTTTGGTTTAGGTATTTTTCTAAGTGTGTAGTGTTTGTAAAAGTTTCAAAACTTGCATGATTTCAACTTGTTTCATGACATATGACTAGGTGTAATCTAAATAGGGATTAAGTTGAGTAATTCCTAGGTTTTTAGGGATCCAAAACCGTGGCTTCCCTAGGGGCATTAGAATTGAATTTTTGGTTCTAATTGAATTAAACTTGCGTTGTTAAGGTCCATACGAAGTACGACTTGGCGACAACTTGGGAATTACCTCTTTGGAATGCATTCGAGGTAAGGAAAATTCTTACATAATGTGTTTGGGTTTTTCACCTTGTTTGTTGTTTGGTTTGATTGGTTATTTAATTGTGTGATAATACGTGTAATTATTATATGTTAGCATGAATTGTTGTGATGTAATTTGGCCCTAGGTCGCATTATTAATTAAATCATCATCATCAACATTATTATGTATACTTCAATGAATTTCAAGTTCAAATTAAATCAAAAATGATTTAACGCTTCATTCATTCCTGTAACTCCTCACCTCCCACCTAAACTGACTTAGGCATCGGAGTCCTTGTAGGTACACCACCCCCGCGCGTCGTCACCAACCGCTGCGAACAACACCACCTCGCTTCTCTCCGGCTGTCCTCTGAAGTTCTGTCCAGATCATTGGCGCCATCTGTGGGAATCATCTTTGATTTCATCTCTATTTTTTGAAGTTTCTCTTCGTCGTTTATGATGATTAGATCGAAGCGCACTGTCGCTACTCGCAGCTCGCTCCGTGCAGATCTAAATCCGCCGAATCCTCTGATCGCTTCGCCAAATCTACCTCAACCTAAACCTGTTCCCTTCACGGTCGAACATGAAAGGCCGAGGAATGTTCCTCCACCTCAGATTGATATTGTTCCATTCGTTATTGCGGCGGCTACAGTAGAGACAGGCGAAACAGCTCCAGCGACCGCCGCCTTCCTCTTCCATGAGTTTCGAGAGTTCATCGAAGTCATACTGAAGCAATGCAGGTCCAGAATCAATGCCTGGATTGTATGGAGTATCAACAGAAAGAGATCTCCATTCATGTCGCAACGTATATCGAGAACAGAACGGACCAGATGCTTCTGTTGCCTCAGAGATCAAGAGATTCCATAACTTGTAGATCTGTTCATCGTCACCGTCGCGATGTGACTCCATGCCTCTCTCCACATGCTGCACACCACTGTAGTCGGTCTCTTGATCGCACTTCGCCTCACCGCCATAGATCTCAGATCCACTCTCATCGGAGTGGAAGAAGAAACAAGAAAACGCGGTGCGAGAGAGTTTCTCCTAAAAGCCTATCGTCAGGGCTTGAGGCGAGGCGCTCTCCACCGTGTTGCTGTCGTTCTCCCGATCACTCTCCCCGTCGCATTGCAAGCAGCGATACACCGCCTCGAAGAACCACTACTCCCTCTCGCCATCGTGCAAGGTCACCTGAACGCGCCTCTCGCCACAGCCGTGCTCACTCCCTTTCGTCCACCTCCCTGCAGAGTGACACAGGGAGTGACACGTGCGAGGCCTTAGGTCCTTTTACTTCCAGGATCATGAAGTTCCTGATTCCGAAGCATCTTCAAAAGCCACCATCCTTAGATTCGTATGATGGCACAACCGATCCAGATAAGCACATCGGTTATTTCGACACGGTCATGGGCTACCGAGGTGCTCAGGGACCAGTCAAGTGTAGGATCTTTCCTCTGACTCTGACGAAGGCAGCCTTGTCATGGTTCCTGGCCCTGAAGAAAAATTTCGTGGACTCGTGGTCCAAACTCACTGATCAATTCTCTGCCCACTTCACTGCGTCCAAGGTCCAACCAAAGTCCACGGCGGCGTTGGTCGCCATTCCGCAGAGAAAAGATGAATCTATCAGAGACTATATCGAGCGTTTTAACAAAGAAGCAATTTTTGTGAAAAAGTGTTCCGATGAGATGAAGTTGTATTTGCTAGAGCAAGGTTTGGTTGAAGGCAGTTTGTTCAGCGTCAACATTGGTGTCGACAAGCTAAAGACCTTGAACGACTTCCTTAGATGAGCCAAGAAGTACATGAATTATGAAGAGAAGTTGATGGCGTCGAATGTCAAGGGCAAAACCCAGGAGAAGACCGGCGGACAGCGCGAGGACAGGTCGCGCAGAGATAAAGAGAACCGACCTCCATCAAAGAGGTACGACGAATATACTCCCTTGAATACCACGCCAAAGCGTATTCTGAACGAATGCGCGAACACCGAATTCTGAGATGTTGGAGTCAAGTTCCCCCAGAAAAGGAAGGACAAGCCCAATGCCGACAAGTCCAAGTATTGTCACTTTCACAAATGCGCCGAGCATGAGACTGATGAGTGTTTTCACTTGAAAGACGTAATAGAGTAGCTGATCCAGAAGGGGAGGTTATTGAAGTACGTCAAAGCAAAACTGAGATCTGGTGATAAAAGGTCGAGGTCCAGATCACCTCGACCTGCGAGAAAGGAATCAGCTTCTGTAGCACAACTCGACGAGGCAGCTCGAGCGTCTAAAGAGAACAAGGAAAGACCTTGACCTCCCCCAGTCGCCCTTGTCATCTCTGGGGGGTTCTCTGACAAGGGAGGTGTGAGTATAAACTCAACAAAGTGAAAGCTGAGAGAAACGATGTCGATGTCCACTGTTTTTCCTTCATCTAGTAGGCATAAGGGGAGACAATCCCTCGCCTTTTACGATGAGGACCTGGTGAATGGAAAGCCGAATTTTCTGATTCCCCTGTTGGTCAAAGCTTACATGGCCAACTTTGATGTTAGAAGAATATTGATAGATCAGGGGAGCTCGGCGGATATTATTTTCCACGAGTTGTTTAAGACCTTGAAGCTACCAGAGAAGGACCTCGTACCGTATCCGGGGTCTGATCTGACTGGTTTCAATGGCTCGAAAACCAAGCCATTGGGCTACGTGGAATTGATGGTGACCTTTGGAGAACCACCTACCTCCAAGACTGTTAAAGTCCAGTTCATAGTACTTTCGTGCAAGTCTGTGTATAACTGCATCATTGGGTGCCCAACTCTGGGGGAGCTCGGGGCCGTGACCTCGACGGTCCATTTGAAGATGCGTTTCCATAGTGATGATGACAAAGTTGTCACTGTCGAAACCGATCAAGAAGCTGCAAGGAGATGCTACATCCTGTCTCTAAAGGTCGACGAGTCGGGAGAAGAGAAGCGACCTCCCTCTACTAAGAAGCAAGCTCTTGCAAAAGCTGCTTCAGAGGTCAACCTTGCTGATTTCGATGCCAGAATTGAATTCGAAGATAAAGTTCAAGAGGACGACCCCCTAGCCCGCGAACTCCAGCAAAAGATCAAGAGGCCAGTGCCTGATGACGAGTTTATCCAAGTTTAGCTAGGGGATGACCCCAAGAAGACCGTGAAGCTCGGTGCAGACCTTCTCGAGCAGGTTAACCTGCAGCTAATTGAGTGCCTGAAGTCCAACGCTGACCTTTGATGCGTTCGAAATAGCATATAGTTTAGTGATAGTTTTGCATCGCATCTTAGTCATTTTAGTCATTTTTAATCCATGTTATTTATGCATTTGGCTTAATTTGAATAATGCACTTGGTTTTGGTTCAATAGTGCTTAAAGGAAGGTATTTGTCCTAGGAAAAAGGGGAAAAATCACTTGGAATAAGTTGGGGTAATTTGTGCTACAAGTTGATAATGTAATGCTGTCTCAGCTTGACACCTGTTCAATGTTTTAATCATATCTGGAGTTTTAGGTGTCCAAATGAGATGAAACTAGTGCCATTGGAAAGCTAAGATCCGTAGCTTCAACTTTCGTGAAGACACCTTGAGCTAATTTGGATGATAAATTTGTGATAAATACAAAACAACATGAAGCACGGCCTAGCCGTGTCAAGAAGCACGACCGTGTTGCGACAGCACCTGAACAGTGCGAGAAACAGAATGAAGCACGGCCCTCCGTACCTCACGCCACGGCCGTGCTACGACAGCACCCTGGACGCAGAATTTTATGTTTTTACATGTTTTGGACTTTTTTGTTACTCCTTTTCACCCTAGACTATAAATAGACACTTTAGAGACTTGTATAGGGTTCGAACTTTGTTATTTGGAGGCACGGTGGAGGATTGGGAAAATCTCTTCATTAATTCTCTCATGAATTTCTGGTTTGGCTTTTCTTTCTCTATGAGTAACTAAGCGTTTTAGACTAGGGTTAGATGAATCTTGATGAAACTCTTATGTTGTTAATTCTATTATATTAAAGCATGTTTATTTCATTTCAATTGAGCTTTCAATTCTCCGCACTTAATGTTTTTCGATACTTGGCTGCTATTGAATCGGTTTGAGGTTTTTCATGATGATTGGGAAATTACGTGAAAGACTTGAACTGAGATTGTTAGCCATAGTCATGATGAGTATAGGAATATAACTTTGTGATTATGTGTTCTTATGAATCACTATTCTTAATGCTTAACCTAATTATAAATCACCTAAGGGATAAGGGGTTTTAGTTAGAGTAAAGGGTTTATGAGCCAAGGGGATTCGACCCATAGTCGTTTTTTTATTTACTAAATTTCAAATACTTTGTTCTCGTTATTCAAACATCAAGATTTGGTTCTCGTTCAAAATTGTTACGAACTTTGTTGAGTTAAATAATCAATCGCAATCCCTGTGGAGACGATTTTACTTATCATTTTATTACTTGTGCGATTCGGTACACTGCTGAAAATCTTAACAAGTTTTTGGCGCCGTTGCCGGGGATTGTTGAATTGATTTTTAACAAGGCAAACCAGTACTTTTTACAATTATTTTTTTATTTTTATTTTCTGTTTATAAAAAATAACAAAAAAAATTAAATGAAAATTTCTTTTCTCTTCTTATAAAGTTGTTGTGTTGCTCACAATTCTCTTAGCTTTTGTAGCATGCTGCCTCTTAGATGTGATTTTTGTGGATTTTTCCATAGAAATGGCACTTGTGAGGATTATTAGTCATATCACCAGAAGATGAGGATCTATTAGTCATGGTGGACGATATCCGCTTCTGTAGCATGCAACCTCTTAGATGTGATTTTTGTGGAGGAAAGCATAGAAATGGCTATTGTGAGGATTTCTTAGTCATGGCGGAAGAAGAAGAGGATTATTGCATGGAAAGTATCTTAGGAGAAGAAGATTCACATCCTCAAACTCAATTCGAAGAATCACATGACAGAGACTCTTACCTCAAAAATGTTCTGGTTGAATTCATGAGAGCCAACCAAGATTCATTTGATAGATATGAGGTTCAATGTGAGAGGTTATCAGAGCAATTATCCCAATTTGAGCAGAAGCAAGTGGAGATAGAGATTGAACATAACTTCATTGTGGCATTGGAAGAAGAATTGAAAAACAAAAATAGTGACATAGAGGAGGACCCAAGGGTGAGGCATAGAGAGATTCATGTGACAGCTCAACCCTTGGTCATTGAAGAGAATGGTCATCTGCAAGTTGAATTTGATGTGCTTCAAGATAAGGAGTGGGGGAAACAATATCGCAAATGTATAATTGCTGAGGCATGGGAACACTTACTTCCTTATGCCAAGTACATGGGAATTCTCTCCAAAAGAAGGAAGCTAAAGGAAGAAATCTTCTTCCTGACATATTATCCACCCTAATAGGGGTGTTGAAGTGTCAAGCTAATGACGTTAAAGAAGCGCTTCTTGGGAGGCAACCCATGTTTTTCGGTGAGTTCTTTCCTCCTCATCCCTGCTTCAACTTAAATTTTTACATTGGGGACAATGTAAGTTTTTAAGCTTAGGGTAAGGGGTTTGCATTTTTGCATTTAGATTTGCATCTCATTTTAGTTTTTGCTTTTTGTGTTAATTTTTGTTTTTGTTTGCATCATTTTATCCCCCAATTGCTTTGTTGCCCTCCTAATTTTTCTACGTGTGCCACATTTTTGTTGAAATTTGAGATTGCAATGATTTGGAACCCAATTATTTTCTCTTGTGATGGGATTAATGGTAGTGTTCTTAATGTACATAGGGATAATCTTTTGATAAGTTGATGATTAGCATGTGGCACTCTGATTTGATGTCTTTCACTGATTTTAACTTCTAAATGTGAAACCTGAGCTTATATTGGGGCTTGTACTTCATCATGTTCTTATGCCCCTTCTCCTTGTGTGAGTGTGTTTCTCTTGATTGTGCTCTCTAGAACTTGACTTGAAACCGTTTCAAAACTTGAAAATTTTTTATTACACACTTGAATATAATTAAGGCATTTTAGGCATGTTTTCAAGCCTCTGATTTTTGAATGAAAGTTTCCTCTAGTTGCCCCTTTTGAGCCTTAACTAAAATAAATTTTCTTGGTACCCATGCCATTGTCAAATGTTTATGGTACCTTTTAGAGCATGTTTAAGGGAGCAATTGGATGCTTAATCTGTGAATTGTTTTGATACTTGAACTTGGGATCTCTTCTGTTGTTTAATTCCTCCCCAATAATTATTGCAAAATCTCAAAAGAAGGGAGAATAAATAATAATAATAAAAGAATAAATAATAAAAAATAAAAAAAATAGAAAAGGAAAAAAAACAACAGAAGAGGAGCAAAATAAAAAGGTTTTAAAAGCAAAAAGGGAAAATGTATTGCTCCACTTATTCTGCTTAAAAGGGTTGCTTTAATTGTTCATGTTGTTAGCCCTTGAATTTCCCCTTTTCTTGTTTTTATCCCACCTTAAAAGTTAAATCCCATGGCCACGTTACAACCTTTCGAAAGACCTTTTGATTCTTGTGTGTTTTCATTAATTATTTGCTGAGATTTGGTTAATAGTCAAGCCTCTGGTAGAGCACTTTCATTGATGGATATGAGCAAATTGTCTTAACCTTCCCTTATCAGTGACAGACATGATTTCAGAGAGCCTAAACTTCTAATTGGACTTGATTTTGATTGTCTCAATTGTGTTTGATAGTCCTTTAGCCTATTACTTGATCTTGCTTCTATCTCGGGTTTCTTATCGGTTGCATCTTGTATTTTCCATGTCGTCTTTGGCCACAGTAATTGCTTGAGGACAAGCAAAATTCTAAGCTTGGGGTAGTTTGATGCGTTCGAAATAGCATATAGTTTAGTGTTAGTTTTGCATCGCATCTTAGTCATTTTAGTCATTTTAATCCATGTTATTTATGCATTTGGCTTGATTTGAATAAAGCACTTGGTTCTGGTTCAATTGTGCTTAAAGGAAGGTATTTGTCCTAGGAAAAAGGAGAAAAATCACTTGGAATAAGTTGGGGTAATTTTTGCTACAAATTGATAATGTAATGCTGTCTCAGCACCCTGGACGCAGAATTTTACGTTTTTACATGTTTTGGACTTGTTTTTTTACTCCTTTTCACCCTAGACTATAAATAGACACTTTAGAGACTTGTCTAGGGTTCGAAATTTGTTATTAGGAGGCACGGTGGAGGATTGGGAACGATCTCTTCATTTATTCTCTCATGAATTTCTGGTTTGGCTTTTCTTTCTCTATGAGTAACTAAGCGTTTTAGACTAGGGTTAGATGAATCTTGATGAAACTCTTATGTTGTTAATTCTATTATATTAAAGCATGTTTATTTCATTTCAATTGAGCTTTCAATTCTCTACACTTAATGTTTTTCGATACTTGGCCGCTATTGAATCGGTTTGAGGTTTTTCATGATGATTGGGAAATTAGGTGAAAGACTTGAACTGAGATTGTTAGCCATAGTCATGATGAGTATAGGAATATAACTTTATGATTATGTGTTCTTATGAATCACTATTCTTAATGCTTAACCTAACTATAAATCACCTAAGGGATAAGGGGTTTTATTTAGAATAAAGGGTTTATGAGCCAAGGGATTGTCCTTAAACTAATTTAGTTGATTCGAACTTCAATTTGTATGGAATAACTTGCGTTGGTTGTAGATTGAATGCATAAGATTGGAAACAAGAGGATTCAACCCATAGTCATTTTTTTATTTACTAACTTTCAAATACTTTGTTCTCGTTATTCAAACATCAAGATTTGGTTCTCGTTCAAAATTGTTATGAACTTTGTTGAGTTAAATAATCAATCGCAATCCCTGTGGAGACGATTTTACTTATCATTTTATTACTTGTGCGATTCGGTACACTGCCGAAAATCTTAACAACCTTTTCGCTTGGACTGCTGCTGACATGCCAGGCATTCTCCCGACATCGCCTGCCATCAACTTGTTCTCGACCCTAAAGCCCACTGGGTGGCTCAGCGGCATCACAAGGAAGCCCCTGAGAGAGCTGAAGCTGCAGCCAAAGCTGTTAATGATATAGTTAAGGCTGAGTTTATTAGGGAGGTTAAATACACTACATGGCTTTCTAACGTTGTACTAGTTAAAAAGTCTAATGGAAAGTGGCACATGTGTGTTGACTATACCGATCTTAACAACGCGTGCCCCAAGGACGCCTATCCCCTCCCTAATATCGACAGACTTGTCGACAATTCCTCCGGTTTTTTATTGCTTTCTTTTATGGACGCATACTCTGGTTATAACCAGATCCCAATGCACCCTGCTGATCAAGAAAAAACTGCTTTCATGATCGACAAAGGCAATTACTGCTACAAAGTAATGCCTTTTGGCCTCAAGAATACTGGAGCCACGTATCAGCGCATGATGAACAAAGTATTTGCAAACCAGATCGGTAGAATGCTGGAGGTGTATATGGACGATATGATTATGAAAACAGCGAAGGAAATTGACCACGTCGTCGACCTAAAAGAAGTCTTCGCCGAAGTCCGATGACATAATATGAGGCTCAACCCTGAAAAATGTACTTTCGGAGTGCAAGCTGGGAAGTTCCTCGGTTTCTACCTGACTGAGAGAGGGATTAAGGCAAACCCTGACAAATGTCGTGCTGTCACCGAAATGCAACAACCATCATCAAAGAAAAACATCCAGCAGCTCTCTGGGATGCTCACCTCACTGACGAGGTTTATTTCAAAGTCAGCTCAACACGCGTTGCCTTTCTTCCGTATACTCAAGAAGGGAATTCAGTTTGAATGGTCCCCCGAGAGCGAAGAAGCTTTGATGCGGGTAAAGCGCATCCTGTCTCAACCACCAGTCTTAACGAGACCATCCCCTGGGGAAGTACTTTATCTCTATCTGGCAGTAGCCAATGAAGCTCTGAGTGTCGTCCTCATCTGCGAAACAGACGAAGGCCAGAAACCCGTCTACTTCATAAGCAAAGCACTTCAAGGCCCTGAGCTAAGATACCAAAAAATTGAGAAGGTCGCGCTAGCGTTGATAGTCGCAGCTCGACGGTTAAGACAGTACTTCTTAGCGCATCCCATAGTAGTTTGAACAGACCAACCGATCAAACAGATCCTACACAGGCCTAGCTTGGCAGGACGTATGATCAAGTGGTCGGTTGAGTTGTCCGAATTCGGGGTTACATACGAAGCAAGACAGGCCATCAAAGCCTAATGTTTGGCATATTTCATTACCGAGATGACTCCGAGAGCCGTAGAGTCTTGCTTCAAATGGACGGTTCACGTCGACGAATCGTCCAACGCAAAGGGCGGTGGCGCTAGATTGTTGCTCGAGAACGACGACGGGTTGATCGTCAAGTTCTCCCTGGGATTTTCATTCCCCACGTCAAACAACCAAGTAGAATATGAAGCATGTTTAGCAGGGCTCACACTAGCTCGAGACATTGGTGCTAAAGAAGTTAAACTCAGAACCGATTCTCAGTTGGTTGTGTCCCAAATCAATGGAGAGTACCAGGATAAAAACCCATGCCTCCAAAAATACCTCGCCTTGGTGAAAAAGAAAATAAACGACTTCTCTACAGTCGAGATCACACATGTCCCGAGAGAACAGAACACCCGAGCGAATATTCTGTCCAAACTCGCTAGCACAAGAACCTTGGGGAACAACAGGTCTGTGATACAGGAAACACTGGCCAAACCCAGTATAACTTCGGTGGTCTACATCACCTTCATCGAAGTACCAGAGACTCTTCCGAAATTTTGCTTTGCAATTTCCCAGGCAAGCATTGATGACATGGCCAGTGACCCAGACGATTGGATGACGCCCATTTGGAAGTTCATTCAACTTGGAGAGCTCCCTGATGAGGAGAAGAAGGCCGCCAAAATTCGGAAGAAAGCGTGTTCTTACTCCATAATCGACGGTATCTTGTACCGAAGAGGGTTCTCCAGCCCCCTTTTGAAGTGTCTCGACGACACCAAAGCCCAATACGCATTGGCCGAAGTGCATGAAGGAATATGTGGGCAACACCTTGGAGGACATTCCCTTGCGAAGAAAGTCCTCTGGGCAGGTTATTATTGGCCGTCATTGGACGTAGACACGAGGTTATTCGTTAAGAAATGTGACAAGTGCCAGAGACATGGCGACATCCACTTGGCTCCTCCAATAGAGTTAACGTCCCTTTCAGCTCCATGGCCCTTCGCCTGGTGGGGCATTGATATACTTGGACCATTTCCAATGGCTCCTGGACAGGTGAAATATCTAGCCATCGCAGTAGATTACTTCACCAAATGGGTGGAGGCAGAGGCACTGGCAAAGATAACTGCGAAGAATTTGATTAAGTTCTTCAAAAGATATATCTTGATGATGTTCGGGATACCCGAGGTCGTCGTTACTGACAACGGAACACAGTTCCCAGACTGTGGTTTCTGAAAGACTTTGGAGGACCTCAACATCAAACAACATTTCACCTCCATAGAACACCCCAAGACGAACGGTCAAGTTGAGGCCTTAAACGGGTTATTCTGCGAGGTTTGAAACTAAGGTTAGATGAGGCAAAAGGGAACTGGGCAGAAGAACTTCCCTGAGTACTCTGGGCATATCGCACAACTCCACACTCAACGACAGGAGAATCCCCCTTTCGTCTCACATATGGGACGGAGCTCGTCATCCCTGTCGAGATTGGAGAACTTTATATCCCCAACAAAATGTCAACAACTATCAAAACTTGCGAGAAGAACTCGACCTCCTCGACGAATGCAGAGAGCTTGTAGCGCTCAACAAGGTCGCAGTCAAGCAGAAAATCACAGCAAGGTACTACCGAAGCGTTGTGCCCAGAGAGTTCATGCCTGGCGACCTCGTCCTTCGACGAGCTGACATTGGTTTAAAAAACTCCCTGCAAGGGAAACTCGCACCCAACTGGGAAGGCCCTTACCGAGTCATCACAAAGACTGGTACTGGCGCTTACACCCTTGAGACACTGCAAGGCCAGCAGATTCCGAGGACTTGGAACGCAGCGAAGTTGAAGAAGTACTATAGCCGAAAATAAATGTATCCGAAACATACAAATGCTGGAGCAATAAAGTACATTCGAAGAGATACGAGTATGAAGAACTTACTTTGTCAAACAAGCCTCGTGCCCGAGAGCACGAGCACGTTCTAAAAAGCCTCGTGCCCGAGTGCACCATCACCTTTGAACAAGCCTTGTGCCCAAGTGCACGAGCACGTTCTGAAAAGCCTTGTGCCCGAGTGCACGAGCACTTTTGAACAAACCTCGTGCCTGAGAACACGAGCACATTCTGAAACGACCTCGAGCAGAGAGCACCTGCGTGGTTAAACGATGTCACTTTCTGTCTGGCCAACAGATTAGTGAACATCAATGATTGGGTAAACCCTCTTGAGAACAGAGGTCCCAAACGAACGACAAGTAAAGTAAACAAGGTAAATATTTTGCTAAGTCAAAAAGTTAAATATCATTACACACGTTTTATTCATTACAAGACAGCGAAAGTAAACAAGAAACAACAAATGCAAGCAACAAATCCTAAGACTTGGGAGGCACAGCTACTCTCGAAGTCGATGGAACTACTACTTCGGAATTCGAAGGGGGGACCACTTTGGAAGCCACTGGAGGAGGCACCTCGGAAGCCAGGGGAATAGCCACTTTAGGGGACAGAGTGGGCCCGGTGAGAATGACCTCCTTTGTTTGTCATCCACAATTGAGTTCCCTTCAACTACCCCATCAGGGGTCATTCCCGTCATGTTGAAGGCAAGACCGGGGTTGAGAAGCCGAATCTGGTCAATGGCGTTGGAAAAGAGCTCGTCTCCAGCTTCACGACCAGGGCCACCATCTCTGCCTTCTCAGCATCTAACTCCTTGATCTTTTTGGAAAGAGACGAGACCTCTAGATTTTCCTAAGAAAGGAGCTCAACCTCTGTGCTCAATCCTCCACCTTGCGCTGGGATTCGAGAACCTCCAACTTCATGTTCTCTTCTGACTGCTGAAGGTCCTGGATTCTCTGCAAGAGCTTTCCACGCTCCTCAACCAACTTCCCCTTCTCGGAAGAAAGGTCTTTAACCTACCGGGACAATTTGGCCACTTCACCCTTGAACTTGGTGGTCTCCGTCTTAGCAGCCCCAATTGTGCCCGAAGTTCGACTTCAAGTCCTTTAAGAGACTTAATCCTCATTTCAAGAGATTTAATCTTTGTGTCGAACTCTGTCTTGCTCTTGCGAAGGCTAGCAAGCTCAACTTCTAAGTGCTTGTTCTTCTCAAAGATTCACTTGGTAATGACCAGATCGCGCAACTTGGAAGTCATGGCCTCGAAAAATGAGTCCTTTTTGGCACTTTCTGAAAGTTCATTAAAATAAGGCTCGTCGGGGGGAGGAACCAACCTACTGACCTCGTCCGCAGTGACCACCTCGCTGCGAGACCAGATCGGCGAAACCTCACCAGGAGTTGGAACCACCTCTTTCCCCTTGCTCGGTTTGCCCCTACCTTGATAGCCAGCGAAAGAGCCGAGGTCTTTGGAAGAGGAAGAGGCTTCTTTGTCTTCTTGCCGACAGGCTCCTCAAGGACTTGTACGGGAACTCGCTTACTTCCCGAAGACACATCTTCGACCACTTGCGCCGCCACGGTTGAAGCAGCGACTTGAGTTCGGATCACGGTACCGTGATCTCGACCTGACGTGAGCTCAGGCCCAACACTCTGAACTGGCGAGGCCTCAGAGGACAAAGTTCGAGCAGGAGCAGTTTGGCTGGAACCTTCTCCAACCATAGGAGAAGGGGTCTTTTCAACTGAGCTTTTCCTCTTAAAGCTCGCCAGAAATGCCGAAGTAGCCATTGAATCTGCAAAAACAAAACGAATCAGAATGATAAGAGGGGAACTACGAACAAGTAGATTTCTACAAATTTACCTAAGCACGCATTGGCTTCCTCTTGAGTCTTGCATTTCAAAAAGCAAAGAGTGTCGACATATCCTTTCTCGGAGACCAACTCTCCCTTCTTATTCGTATATTGCCGAGGTTTAAGCTTCTCAACAAACTTGCGAATTTGGTTCAAACTGTATCGAGCATTGTCGTCGAGCTTGTCGAGTTTATACGTGAATTCGCTCTTCTTGAATTGGAAATGCTTCTCGCTCCAACACAACGGAAATCTCTCGTGTTAATCAGTTATCACCTGCCCATTTTTGTCAAGCGCCTCTACAGGAGCACAAACATTCTCCATAGCAGCATTGCTGACGACCTTGACAATGAAATATTTCGATTTAAATCCACGATGGGATTCTGAGAACAACTCAAAAACTTTCCCGTTCTGTTTCAATGAAACCCAACCTTGGCGTTTTGCTGGATCCGCTTCCATCCACAAGGGGAAAAAATGGAGAAGAACGTCTCGAGTAAGGGATCAACGTTTAAATAGGGGCACAGTAGCTGGAAACCCCTGATAAACGCCCAAGCGTTCGGATGTAGTTGTGAAGGAGCGACCTCTAAATGATGTAAAACCGCTATTTCAAAGTCAGAAAAAGGCAACCTAAAACCCAAATCCTTGAAAAGGACCTCATATATGAACATCAAAATACAGTCGGACAGCGAACAGATTCGAGCATCAAGATTGGGTCGGAAAATCTTCCAGTTTTCGAAATTACGGACACCATCTGCGACATCCCCACACTTCAACATCAGTAGAAAATTCTCTTTCGACGAATAGAGAGAGCGAGTACAAAGAGCATCTTCCGCAACCCAACTGAAGTTCTCAGCATTTGGGGGCAAAACAAAGTCGTCCCTCTGAAGTAATTTCTTACCCATGTCTGACCTCGCAAAAGCACTGTCATGGAAAAAAGCTCGATATTTATCCATTTCTATCAACTACTCTCCTACTTCCCTCTCAGTGAAGGTCCGTTCGAAAAACTTCTCTAATTTTATAGAAAGACTTTAGATTTCAACCGAATCTACAGGAGACACATTCTTACCCTCATAATCTCCAACAAGAAGCCCAAGAGGGTAATAGGCCACAGGGGAAGGACTTTCCTCCCCAGAGTTCACCGAAACGAAACTATCGTTCGGCGATGAATAACTGCTATTGGCGTTATTGATCAGTGCATTTTAATGCACTCTTTATAGCTTTGTACTTAGTGTTTTTGATTGTGTTCTGTACCTAATATCTATGTCTTGGCACATTTCTAAACTTTGGGTCTTACTTGAGCAGTATAGTAATTTATTGATTAACCTTTGTTTTTAATGCATATTGACCCCTGTCTACTCTGCAGGCCATAACTTTGGCTGTGCTTATCCGATTGAGGTGTACGAGCATGCGTTGGAAAGCTAAGGAACAAAGCTACAATTCTTCTGTTAAGCTCGAAACCCAATTCTGATGTCTTGTATGTCAAAACTGCGAATTACTGAAGCAGTACAGTGTAAAACGGGTTTTGGGCCTAACTTTAGTTTGTCATCGGGCTTTTATCATAGAACTCGTTTAGGGATTTAGGTTTTTTGTTGAACTGAGATTAAATACACCAGAACCAGCCGTTTTTCAGTATCTTACGTTTTATTTTACAAAACTTGTGTGCCCTAGCCTCGATGGAAGCCTAAGCTCCTAAGTTGATTCATCGGTGAAAGGCTGCCGTTTACGGATTTTGAGGTTCGGTACCTAATGTTTTAATACAATTTCGTTTTAATTTCTTTAATTTCGTCTCTATCAATTTCGAATTTGGTTTTGAATGTATGCAATCTATCCAGCTCATTTTCTACTTAGTTAATCGTTACGTCTTCGTTGCAAAGCGATTGATTGTGTATGACGCTTGATTGTATGCAATTCTGTTTCGTAGTTTTTAATATTTCGAATTACTTGATTGCTTAGATTAATTGATTCGAGTAGAAATTGATAGAGGGTTGATTAGAATTCTGTTATGATATTGGTTGCGTTTTAAACGGCGCTTGTCCACTCCCGTGACCGATTGAACCCGCTGTTTCGGCGCTTGCTCGAAATGGTGTGAATTCATATAAACTGATTAACGCTTGTTTAGTTAGTTTATGACAACTGCGAATTTGAGATTAAATGAATTGTTATTTTTAGAACATGTGATAAATCCAAGGCACGCACTCGGAAACCGGTGAATCAATTGTCTTTCTAATTTGATAAAACCTCAAACAGAAACTGTCTTCACAAAAAAAAAACCTTTGTTATTGTTGATTTTCGTACTTCCTGATTTTAGTAATTTTGGTTTTTAGAGGTCCTCGTGAGACGACCAAGGTCTCTTGCTTTGAATACTATATCAAATCTTTTAATTATTTTGACTCGCGTACGACCGCAGATCAAATTGGCGCCGTTGCCAGGGATCTCTAATTAGGGATTACAAACCTCAGGACCCACTAACAATACTGACGTTTCTTGCTTTGTTCTTGTTGTGTTTCCAGGTCTTGTTACAGGTTGTAGGCGCTGAGACTGCTGATTTCTAGGATTTGTAGGCGAAAAAAAAAATTCGGTTTTCGGGCAGTCTCGTCAAATTGATCCGAAACCATAGCTGAAAAATCCGAAAAAAATCAAGGATCAGGACTCCCATAGTAAAGACTACTTATGGGACTACGGGCTCAAAATCCCAAATTCCCTCGTTTTCTATTTTTAATTATTTTTTTTAATTTTTCATATCTCCGAAAAAATCCAAAAAAATTTGCATATCTTTATTTTGATTTAATTATATTTTTCGTAGTGTTTTTATAATTTTTAGGTCAGATTTGAGTCGTTTTCTATTTTCTGCATTCATTTTAGCATTAGGACATAGTTGGTATTTCTAGAATTGTTGCATTTTCCTATTCCTTGCTGCATACAGTGCATGACCAAGTCCAATACTGTTAACTTTCACCCTTTTGACCCCTGAAATTGAGAGAACATTGCATCGTAGATTTAGGGATCATATAGGAGATAGTGGTAGTGATAGCGACAACATCTTTAGTCACAATCTCTTTGATTCTGATTTTGATCTTGAGTCTGTTAATGTGACTGGTAGAACACTAAGGGAACTTGCTGCACCTGATGTTACTTACAATGCTCTGTGCATTAATTATCCCGATGTTGCTGTTCCTTTTGAATTGAAATCCGGTTTAATACACTTGTTGCCAAAGTTTAGTGGTCTTGCAGGTGATGATCCACACAAACATCTCAAGGAGTTTCACATTGTGTGCTCAACCATGAAGCCCCAAGGAATTCCAGAGGAGCACATTAAACTGAGGGCCTTTCCCTTCTTACTCCAAGATGCAGCCAAGGATTGGTTGTATTACCTCCAACCAGGTTCTGTTGAAAATTGGAATGACTTGAAAAAGTTGTTCCTAGAGAAGTTTTTTCCTGCATCCAGAGCTGCTTCAATCAGAAAAGAGATATGCGGTATCAGGCAGAACTCCACTGAGTCTTTACATGAATATTGGGAGAGATTTAAAAAGTTGTGTGCAAGCTGCCCTCATCATCAAATCTCTGAGCAGCTACTCATCCAGTATTTCTACGAGGGTTTATTGCCCATGGACAGAAATATTATGGATGCTGCTAGTGGAGGGGCACTTGTAGACAAAACCCCAACAGATGCAAGATCTTTAATAGAAAATACGTCCATAAACTCCCAACAATTCACAACCAGAAGCAATTCTGCAGTTCTAACAAGGGGAGTGAATGAGATCTGAGCTACTAGTGAGAAGAGCTTAGAAAGCGAGGTTGGAAGAACTCACGGCTTTGGTAAAAATTGGCAGTCAGGCGGCAAAGTGCATGGTCTTTGCACCTCTGCAAAGCACCCCACAGATGCATGTCCTACGCTGCAAGAGGACCCTAATGCTGATACCCCTCAAGCATATGCAGCTAACATCTTTAACCCTCAAGCCAATGTTGATTTGTCTTCTAACAGGTACCACCCAAGCTGGAGGAATCATCCTAACCTTAGATGGGGAAATCCAGCTGCACAACAACAGCCCAGGCAGCAAAATAATCCACCACAAGCTGCACCACAAGCTACTGTCAGGCCTGAACCTTCATTAGAGGATCTAGTTAAGTAGATGGCTGCCCAAAATCTCCAGTTCCAACAGAGAACATCAATTCAGAATTTGCATACATAAATGGGATAGATGGCTACCACAATTAATCAGATGCGAGCCCAGGGGGCAGACCAACTGCCAGCTCAAGCAGTGGTTAATCCGAATGCACCAAACCCCAATGTTAGTGCTATCACATTGAGATCTGGGAAAGCTGTTGACACCCCAAAGGTGCCTGAGACCATTGTTTCAAAAAATAATAAGGCACCTGTGGACATTTCTGATGAACAAGAAATACCCCTCCCCTTCCCTCATAGAGCAGTGAGTACAAAAAAGCAAGATGAGGGAGAGAGGGATAAGGAGATCTTGGATACTTTTAGGAAGGTGGAAGTGAACATTCCCCTTCTTGAGGCCATTAAGCAAATTCCAAGATATGCCAAGTTTCTGTAAGAGTTGTGTACACATAAGAGGAGGCTGAAAGGGAATGAAAAGATAAACATGGGGCATAATGTTTCAGCCCTCTTCTAATCCATGCCCCAAAATTGCAAGGATCCAGGGACTTTTGCCATTCCATGCACCATAGGCAACAATCAGTTTGATGATGCCATGTTAGATCTAGGAGCTTCAATCATTGTAATGCCTACATCTGTTTTTAACTCTCTTGCTCTTGGACCTTTGCAAGAAACAGGTGTTACCATTCAGCTTGCAAATAGAAGCAATGCTCGACCTACTGGACTGGTTGAGGATGTTCTTGTTAAAGTTGATGATCTTATTTTCCCTGCAGATTTTTATATTCTGGATATGGAAGCAGAGACTAAGTCCAGCAGGTCACCCATCATTTTAGGCAGGCCATTCTTGAAAACTGCCAAGGCAAAAATTGATGTTAGTACCGAGACTCTTTCCATGGAATTTGGTGATAGCGTTGTAAAGTTTAATATCTTTGATGCTATGAAACACCCCATGGAAGAGCATTCCCTTTTTCATATTGAATTGCTCGCTGATTTGGTTGATGATGTTTATTCTGATGTTGTTACTGCAGATTTTCCTTCATTAGCTGATTTTGCTGATAGTGTTACTTGTGATTGTTGCACTAACACCCATACTTGTGCTGAAGTTAAGGCTGTTTTGCAGGTTAACACTTTTCCTAATGTCCCCAATGACATAGGTTTTGTTGCAGATGTAGCTGCTGCTACTAAGATTCTGCCCTCTATTGAAAAACCACCTGTTTTAGAGCTTAAACCACTCCCCAAAATGTTAAAATATGCATATTTAGAGGGGAGTGGTGATTTGCCTGTTATTATTGCAGCTAACATTGATTCTGAGCAGGAACAGAAGCTGTTGCAAATGCTAAAAAAATACAAAAAGGCCATTGGATGGACCTTAGCTGATATTCCTGGTATTAGCCCATCCATGTGTATGCACAGGATTTTACTTGAGGATGGGGCGAAATCTGTTAGGCAGCCCCAGAGGCGGCTTAACCCGTTAATCTTGGATGTTGTGAAAAAGGAGGTGACCAAACTCCTACAGGCTGGCATTATATACCCAATTTCTGATAGTCAATGGGTAAGCCCAGTCCAAGTGGTTCCTAAAAAGACTGGTCTCACAGTGGTGAGGAATGAAAATAATGAACTCATCCCCACAAGAGTTCAGAATAGCTGGAGAGTGTGTATTGATTACAGGAGACTTAACCAGGCAACCAGAAAGGATCACTTTCCTTTGCCGTTCATTGATCAGATGCTTGAACGGTTGGCTGGTAAGTCACATTATTGTTTTCTTGATGGTTTTTCAGGTTACTTTCAGATCCATATTGCACCGGAGGACCAAGAAAAGACCACATTCACTTGTCCCTTTGGCACTTTTGCCTATAGGAGGATGCCTTTTGGCCTATGCAATGCACCTGGGACTTTCCAGCGTTGCATGATTAGTATTTTTGCTGATTTGATAGAAAATTGCATAGAAGTGTTTATGGATGATTTTACTGTTTATAGTTCTTCATTTTATTCATGTTTGGGTAATTTGGATAGAGTTTTGCAGAGATGCATTGAAACTAACCTTGTCCTGAATTATCAAAAATGCCATTTTATGGTAGGACAGGGTATTGTTTTAGGGCATGTGATCTCTGAAAAAGGGATGGAAGTAGATCCTGCCAAGATTGAAGTGATTTCTAGTTTTCCTTACCCATCTTGCATTCGCGAGATTCGTTCATTTCTTGGTCATGCAGGTTTCTGGTAGCTTCATCAAGGATTTCAGCAAGATAGCTCTTCCATTGACAAACCTGCTGCAAAAGGATGTTAGCTTTACCTTTGATGATAAATGCAAGAAGGCCTTTGATTGTATCAAGAAGTCTTTGACTCTACTCCCATCATTCAGCCACCTGATTGGACCCTCCCTTTTGAAATTATGTGTGATGCATCTAATTATGCATTGGGGGCGGTTCTAGCACAAAGAGTTGACAAGGCTGCCCATGTTATTTATTATGCTTCTAGGACTTTAGATGCTGTACAAATTAACTACACCACCACAGAAAAGGAGCTTTTGGCTATTGTATTTGCTCTTGATAAGTTTCGATCATATTTGCTTAGTTCCAAGGTGGTTGTTTTTACTAACCATGCAGCTTTGAAGTTTCTTTTAAAGAAACCAGAGGCAAAGCCAAGATTGATAAGGTGGATGTTGCTCCTCCAAGAATTTGATTTGGAGAATAAAGATAAGAGTGGAGCAGAGAACTTAGTGGCTGACCACTTAAGCAGGATAGAGAGGGCTGAGGATTCCCTCCCAATCCATGATGACTTTCCTGATGAGCAACTCATGCAGCTGCGTGAGGTAACTCCTTGGTATGCTGATATAGTTAATTATCTTGTGGGTGGAGCTTTACCGCCACATGCATCTAAAGCATAGGTACATAAACTCAAAAGTGATGCAAAATATTATGTGTGGGATGACCCCTATTTGTGGAAGTTTGGTAGTGACCAGGTGATTAGGCGATGTGTACCTTACCATGAGGTTCCATCCATTCTTCAATTCTGTCATGCTTCTCAGGTAGGTGGACATTTTGGTCCTCAGTGGACAGCGAGAAAAGTCTTAGACTCGGGCTTCTATTGGCCCACCATTTTTAAAGATGCATTTGAGACTTTTCGCACTTGTGAACAGTGTCAAAGGGCTGGGACGGCAATCACTCGCAGGTGTGAAATGCCTCAGTAGCCCATGCTTTTTTGTGAGGTATTTGATGTTTGGGGGATTGATTTCATGGGCCCCTTTCCTGTTTCTTTTGGCTTTACTTATATCCTGCTTGCTATTGATTATGTTTCCAAATGGGTGGAAGCAAAAGCCACCCGCACTAATGATTCTAAAGTTGTTGTGGATTTTGTCAGGTCCCAAATTTTTTCCAGGTTTGGTATTCCAAGAGCCATCATAAGCGACCAAGGCACTCATTTCTGTAACCGCACCATGGAAGCTTTGCTTCGGAAGTATGGGGTGGTGCATACGGTTTCTACACCTTACCACCCCCAAACTAATGGGCAAGCTGAGATTTCAAACAGAGAAATTAAACAAATTCTAGAAAAGATGGTGCAACCAAGCAGGTAGGACTGGAGTCGCAGGCTAGAAGAGGCTCTTTGGGCTCAAAGAACAGTCTACAAAACACCAATAGGGATGTCTCCCTTTAGACTTGTGTTTGGTAAGGCATGCCACCTCCCGGTGGAGATAGAGCACCATGCTTATTGGGCGGTCAAAGGTTGTAATTTTGAACTAGAAAAAGCAGGTAAAGAGAGAAAGCTTCAATTGCAACAACTTGAGGAGCTTAGGCTAGAAGCCTATGAGAATTCCAGAATTTATAAGGAGAAAACTAAGCACTTCCATGACAAGATGATTTCTAGGAAGGAGTTCTCCATTGGGCAAAAAGTCTTGTTGTTTAATTCCCGGCTGAAAATTATGGCCGGGAAACTTAGATCCAAGTGGATTGGCCCGTTTGTTATTACTAATATTTTTCCTCATGGTGCAGTTGAAGTTAAAAGTGAGGCGACAAACAAAATTTTCAAAGTCAATGGACAACGCCTCAAAGTATTCCATGAGAGTTCCGCATTTGAAGATGCACCCATAGAAGAACTCTCATTGGAACATCCCACCTACACTGCAGTCTGACCAGGGAGTCCCTCCCCCTTACTCTTATTTTATGCTTGTTGTTTTCATTGAGGACAATGTGTGATTTACGTGTGGGGGGGATCTTTTAGCGTAGTTTTGTTTTTGTTTTTTGTTTTGAGTTTTTTGTTATTATAAAAAAAAATTTGCATGCATTTTCCTTGCATTCTTAGTGTGATAAGTTGGATTGGAATATTAAATTGTGCATCTTTTGTGGTAGATCATTTTCCTTGGTGAGATTTGGGCCTTATAATGGATGGAATATATTTTCCCATTCTCTTTCTTTCTTGTGTGATTTCACTCATGATTGTTGGTTACTCTAGAACTTGACTTGACTCTTGTTGAAACTCTTGTTCACATGCATGCATTGAAATGATCTAGGCAATTTTTGTTCTTTTTAGCCACTAGCCAAATAAGCCTACCTTGCAATTATCCCTTTGTTTAGCCCCTTTGAGCCTATTTATCCCCTTTGAGCCTATTTATCCCATTCTTTGTTTTATAGCTCATTACAAGCCTAAAAGTGAAAAACCATGATATGACCCAATCTTAGGGGATAAAGGAGCTTTGAAAAAAAAATGAGAATAAATTTTGCATAAGTGTGGGGGGGGGGCTCAAAAATGTGGCAGTGATAGAATATCTAATGTAATGTTGTGCTTCATTGGGATTTTGGCAAGTTTAAAAAAATAAAAAAATAAAAAAAATAAAAAAATATAGTGGAGCACAACATTTGGTAAAAAAAAAAACGAAGAAAAGTGTGAAAGTGGAAAATGGATTGAAATTTGATTGAATTGCCCCCCATGATAATTTGGCAAGTGTTTTCCATTGCTCCTCTATCCTCTTTGATTTTATAGCTTAGTTTCCTTTTCAATTATCCCACCTTGACCTTGGCCCCATTATAACCTTAATAAAGACCTTTTGATCTTTGTGTGCATGTGTTTCAAGTTTGGATGTTAGAGTCTTGTCAAGCCTATGGTAGTGCTAGCTTTTATGATGTGCTTTGAGTGTAAACACTAGCCTAGACACTTGAGAGTTTGAGAGGAATTTATTTCTTATGAGGATTCTATCACTTTTGATGCACTCTTTGGTTATTCTATCCTCATGGTTGCTTTGAAGGTATCTAGATGGTGTTCATGATTGCCATGAGTCCTTGAAACCATGAATGAGCATTTTTCTAGCCACTTTGCATCCTTGAGATTCATTGGAAATGCATCTTTGCTTTGTTTTGACCATGAGTTTTGCTCGGAGTGCAAAAGCTTAAGTGTGGGGGAATTTGATCAGTGCATTTTAATGCACTCTTTATAGCTTTGCACTTAGTGTTTTTGATTGTGTTCTGTACCTAATATCTAAGTCTTAGCACATTTCTAAACTTTGGGTCTTACTTGAGCAGTATAGTAATTTATTGATTAACCTTTGTTTTTACTGCATATTGACCCCTGTTTACTCTGTAGGCCATAACTTTGGCTGTGGTTATCCGATTGAGGCATACGAGCATGCGTTGGAAAGCTAAGGAACAGAGCTACAATTCTTCAGTTAAGTTCGAAACCCAATTCTGATGTCTTGTATGTCAAAACTGCGAATTACTGAGGCAGTACAGTGTAAAATGGGTTTTGGGCCTAACTTTAGTTTGTCATCGGGCTTTTATCATAGAACCCGTTTAGGGATTTAGGTTTTTTGTTGAGCTGAGATTAAATACACCAGGACCAGCTGTTTTTCAGTATCTTACGTTTATTTTACAAAACTTGTGTGCCCTAGCCTCGATGGAAGCCTAAGCTCCTAAGTTGATTCATCGGTGAAAGGCTGCCGTTTACGGATTTTGAGGTTCGGTACCTAATGTTTTAATACAAATTCATTTTTATTTCTTTAATTTCGTCTCTATCAATTTCAAATTTGGTTTTGAATGTATGCAATCTATCCAGTTCATTTTCTACTTAGTTAATCGTTCTGTCTTCATTGCAAAATGCGATTCAGTTGTGTATGACGCTTGATTGTATGCAATTCTATTTCGTAATTTTTAATATTTCGAATTACTTGATTGCTTAGATTAATTGATTCGAGTAGAAATTGATAGAGGGTTGATTAGAATTCTGTTATGATATTGGTTGCGTTTTAAACGGCGCTTGTCCGCTCTCGTGACCGATTGAACCCGCTGTTTCGGCGCTTGCTCGAAATGGTGTGAATTCATATAAACTGATTAACACTTGTTTAGTTAGTTTATGACAACTGCGAATTTGAAATTAAATGAATTATTGTTTTTAGAACCTGTGATAAATCCAAGGCGCGCACCCGGAAACCGGTGAATCAATTGTCTTTCTAATTTGATAAAGCCTCAAACAGAAACTGTCTTCACAAAAAAAAAAACCCCTTTGTTATTGTTGATTTTCGTACTTCCTGATTTTGGTAATTTTGGTTTTTAGAGGTCCACGTGAGATGACCAAGGTCTCTTGCCTTGAATACTATATCAAATCTTTTAATTATTTTGACCCGCGTACGACCGCAGATCAGTTATCATTTCCCCTCTCCGAGGGGCCACTGGAGGGAAAAGAACTAGAAAAACCAGATACGAGGGAAGACGAAGACGAATCTCTCAAGAAAAACCTAATATTGCTACCCATTTTGAAACTACGAAAGGAAAAGCAGAGAAGAGGAGAGGAAATTTACCTGTAAACGATGAAGTTTGCGGTAGAAATTTCTTGGAAATGAAACACGAACAAGCACGAATGCTCAGTAGCGAACTACCAGAAAGAAACCAACGAACCGGCAGGTGTTCAGGATCATCGGGGAAGAGAAACGAATCGTCACAAACACTCGAAGATCACCGGAGAAGGAGGAGGAAACGAAGCAAAAAAGTATCTCAGAAACTTTGCGAAAGGAAAGAAATGAAAGAAAGGGGGACAAATATTTATAACCCCAGGTCTGAAATAAACGACGTGACTTTTCTCCTCCTCTCACAGTTGATTCGATTAGAGCGATGTGACGTTTCCTCTTCTCACACCGTTAATCGATGACACGTTGCACTACTTAACCTAGAAGGCACATCGTAATCATGACACGCCTCGACACAACGCGATACACCAAATCCCAAAGGTGGCTGATGCGACGTTTTGAAATTCAAAATTAACGCTCACGCGCCCAGGGTTTGGTAGCATTTCAGTTCTCTTTTCTCTCAGAGGGACGAAAAACATTCACACTTCCTTTCAAACAGGAATGTCGAATATCGACATCACCGAACCTCTATTACTACAACAAGTCACCATCTCGACACTCGAGCTACCGACTTGGGGGGCAACTGTTCCGGACTGGGCTGAAGCCCAATCTGACCGTTCGCGCGCCGAAGGCCTATCTCCGCACATAGTTCGCTTCACCACTTCGGAGCCTGGTCGACGTGGCCTATCCAACGGTCCTCATCACTCCACCCCAGCTCATCACAGCCTGGCAAGGATCTGACGGTACCCCAGATCTCGCGGGAGCGGTTATCTCTCAGTAACCGTCCTCAAACCATATAAAAGGGATCTCCTTCATGGATCCAGGTACGATTCATTCATTCCTACAATTTCTCACCTCCCACCTAAACTGACTTAGGCATCGGAGTCCTTGCAGGTACACCACCCCCGCGCGCCGTTACCAACCACTGTGAACAACACCGCCTCGCTTCTCTCTGGCTGTCCTCTGAAGTTCTGTCCAGAATAGAGGTGAATGTGAAAGGGGTTGTTATGAGACAAATTTCATGTCCATGTCAGTACCAAATGTGGATTACGGCATGGAAAATTTAATTTTGGAGCAAGAGTCTTATCCTTAAGCTCAATCTGAAGGATCCCATGAAAGCATCTCCAACCTCAAAAATGTCTTAGCTCAATCCATTGGGGATATCAAGGTGTATAATGAAGACTTTCAAGTCTCATGCAAGAATATAAAGGCTCACCTTAAGAGAATGATGGAGTTTCTAAATGAGGAGAATTGTATTGAAGAAGTGGTTGAACAAGAAAAAGAGAGTGTGGTGTTAAAAATTGAACATGATATTGTGGAAGTAGTGGAAGAAAAACAAAAAAAGAGTGTAGTAGTAGTCGTAGAAGAAAAAGAAAAAAAGAAAAATAGTGACATGGAAAAGAAGCCAAGGGTGAGGCATGAGGAGATCCATTTGACAATTAAGACACCACCCTTGGTGATTGAAGAGAAGATTGCTCCGCAAGATGAGTTTTATGAGCTTCAAGAGAGGGGGAACATCCTAAATGCCTAGTTGTTGTGGCATGGGAACACTTGCTTCTCTATGTCAAGTACATGGGATTTCTCCCCAAGGAAAGAAGGCGGAAGGATGGGATTTTCTTTTTGTCATATTATCCACCCTAACTTGGGTGTTGAAGCGTCAAGCTAATGATGTTAAAGAAGTGCTACTGGGAGGCATTTTAGATTCTATTAATTAGTGTTCTTGTTTGTTTTATTTTTATCTTAACAGGTTGGACTGGTTTATGGAGGTGTAGTGCATGTTTTCTGAAATTTGATGGTGGTTTCGACATTAATGCAGTGAATAAGAGTGTTCTGTTCACAAAGTGCCGCCCACAATACCTTTGCACAGCACCAGTGTTGTTAAGGGAACTTGAAAAAGGATGCAAAGGCTGCACAATTCAATTGCTACCAAAGATTCCACCCCTAAATCCAGACTTTAACATGTTTCTTTTCTTTTATTTTTGTTTGATTCAGTAGGAAGCAAGCAGATTCATGGTATAGGATTGTTGGTGTTGCACAGTTTGTGGAGACAAAAAAACAAGAGTTTCTGATGCCAATGGCACCACAGGTTTGGCACTAATGCAACTGCAGCTGCGACAGCATGAGCAACAACAATACCTGTTGCAGCACCTGCTGCAACAGACCTAAATGAGCCACCATAGCCCCCAAGTGCTGGCTCTACCATGACACCAGCACCTATGCAGTCAACTTAGATACACTAGTGCCATGCTGCAAGCAGGGATTTTCTCTCCCTAACCTTTTTAATGCTTTCAATAAATATGTAGTATGTGTTTAGGAATTTTCTCTGTTTGTGTGTTTTATTATTTTCTCTGTTTGTGTGTCAATTCCTTCTCCAACTTAAAGTATTTGCAGTGGGGACACTGCAAGGAATTGTGCTGGGGGAAGGATAGTTTAGGAGTTTAAGTGTTGCATTTGGAGCAATGTTTTCATGTCCTTCTATGCTATCTAAAAAAAAAAAATTGGTTGACACAATGGCTGAACTTGATGAGGATTCTGTGCATGGGGTTGTTGGAACTTTGTGCTGATTGTTAATTGATTGGAACACTGATTTTTAACACAAACCCTTAGCTTTAGAGGAAGAATATGTAGCTTATGAACTAGTTGATGTTGAACCCCTAGAGTGGACTGAACTTTGTTGCCAAATTTGACTAATGAAGGAGAATTAGGCAAAAAGATAAGTTTGGGGGTATGTTCATTGTAAAGATTTAAAGAATAGGACAATGCACACATTAGTAATCAGAAAAAGCCAAAAATACATTGAAGAAAAAATAAGTCTCTTTGTTAAGTAACCGGGTAACTTCATTACAATTGTTGTTATTTGCGTCAAAAGGCAAAGAGGCAAGACATAGAAAAAGGCAAAAAGATTAAAAATTGAATAATTGTGCATTGATCTCATGTTTTTCAGTTTATTTGTGCAGTTTTGCTTATCATGTAGCCCATAGTTCCTACAATTGTAAGCCTAGTCCCCTTTGTCAAATTAGGAGGTGCAAGTTAGGAAAAGTCTTGGGGGAAGCTGAGATGAACTTGATGGGTCTATACTAGCTTTTTTATTGAGCATAAGGTGTGCACACCCACACACACTTGAAATCAGTGGAACCAATCAAGGAAGCATGAAGAACAAAGGGATTGCTTGCAAAATGTTTGTCTGAAAGTGAATCAATGTGAAAGCCACCCAATAAAATTGAATTCACCATTTCATAAACTGCTACATCTGTAACACTGCTCTGCATTGTGTGTTTTTGTTTATGTGTCATTACTTGAGGACAAGCAATGGTTCAAGTTTGGGGGTGTGATAACTCTTAGAAATAAGAATTATCTATACTATTTTGGCATTAAATCATGTGAGTCCAATAGTAATTTAGAGTATTTAATTGGTAGAAATATGCAAATAATGTGTTTTCTTATGTTTGGAGTTGTTTTGAGGCACTTTGGTACCTTTATGAACATTTTAATGTGTTTTGGAGCTGTGCAGAATTTTTAAGATAATGGTCAAGTGCCAAATGGGTGTCATATGGCACCAAATCGCTGTTGAGTAGAGGAGCAAAAGAGACTTAAGTTGAGTTGCTGAGCTAAAGGAGCTGAAAGGAGAGTGGAGCTGTACTATTGGTTGACTCCCTGCTCGTGGTCCCTGTAACGACCCATTTCCAGACCGCTACTAAACTAGAACTAAACCTGTATGCAATGCATTTTTAAAATAGTGCTCTTGTATCCTTTGGAAAATGTGGTTTATTTTTTTTTTTAAAACAGTCACCTCCGTAAAGTACACATAGAGTTGCCATAGCGTTTCGAAACATGGTGCAAACTAAGACACAAGACTCAAGCACTGGAAATACATACATATATACATAACCAAGTCTGCATAAATAGTACGTACAAAATAAAGCAGTGCATGAAAATGTACGAGAGAATACACCTATGGTATGAAGACCCTCATGAGAGCAATCATACCCCGGGGGTACTCCCGACAGACACCCACGCAGGGGGCTGCTCCAAAAGTATGCCACTAGTCTACCCTGCAATATACAAAAGACAATTCACCAAGCCCAACTGGTCACCAAAACAAACTGTACACTAAGAGCATATACTACAGTCATCCAAAATAATATAACAAACAGTTAGACAATCACGGCAACTACAGATAGCTATCCAGATCCTCAGACGGATCCTCCTCCTCCTCCTCGTCCATCGGGTCCTCGCCAGTCAAATCAATAAAAGGTACAGCTGCCGGTACGTCCTCTAGCACATCCTCCGCAACACCTGCACCACTACAACCCACCTCTCCGCACACATTACACACATAAGGAGGGTCCACCGGCGGAGTAGGGGTCTTATCAAGCATAGGGGAGGCCGGCTCTGCTGCTGGCTCTGGCTCAGGCTCTGCCAAAGAACTCGGAGTAACAGCCGCCCTGGAAGTAGGAGTTCATGCAGTCCCACGTTTGATCACGCTCTTACGAGCGGTCCTTATAACCCTCGGTCCTCGTCCTCGAGAAGCAAGTCGGGAAGCAGTACGCCTTGGGATCTCGAGGGGTCCCTCTGGTAAGGAAGATGATGCTGGCATAGTCCTCTCTCCCTGAACAGCTCGCCAAGCGTCCACCACCTGCATCATCAGAATCGGGAAGCTCACTGTGCGCTGTGAAGTCTCCTGTCTCACTACCATACCACCCTCTCGAAAGCTCTGTACAACATCCCATGTATAAACAACGGGACTGGAGATGGGGTCGAACTCCATCGCCGCAGGCATCTCAATGTCTGGAAAATCAAAGATGATCTCCGACGATGTCCTCATCGCCGGTATCAGCACGCTCTTCGTCATCGCCTGCGTCACCATCATTGGTTGAAGGCACCATGGGAAAGGGTCAACTTCTCAATAAATCAGGGAATAACAATCATAACAATAGGCAAAAACAACTATATGCACAGTACTCAAGACGCAACTCAAGACTCTCACAAGACTTGTAACATCCCATTTTCACGAAAGGTTTTCTTTGAAACTAGCGGTGTTTTTTTTTCCGAGTGTAATACTTTAAACTGAAAAACAATACCCGCTCTAAAATAAAACATAATCAACATCATATATATATATGCATCATAGTGGTGTCAAGGATCAGAGTATTTCGTACGCAGGCGAATTCCAAAATATACACCAGTACATACTCAAAATAAAATACATCAGTCATATGAAAACCCTAAAACCTAGAGTTGACTCATATCCGTGATGCATCCAGGCAGCTCCTGTCAAAGGACTTAGGCCCAAAAGTCATACTGTACAATATAATAACTAGAGTCTAACCAAATGACTCTATCTAACTATGTTGGCCCATACGTAACCTGAGACGCTTGCGAGGGGGAAACCCCGCCTGATAGGTCCTTGACTCCGAGCTAACAGGCCCCGATGCCTCTGAAGGATCCTCCTCCTCCTCCTCCTCCTCGCTATCAATCACTACTCTATCTCTCGTCGTCCATTCCCTAGTGGTCCTACACCCATTGATTGGGTCTCCTGCCGTAGGGATTGGAGGCAAGGGATAAGAGCAGTGAGGACAGTGAATACAAGATGAGGGAGGACTACCCGCAGGTGCAGCAGGTGTTTCCAATGAAGTCAGCTCGGTATAGCGTATAGTAGCAGTGAAGATGGGAGGAGTTCCAAGGACTCCAGTCGAAGATGGATGTGCACTCGAACTCGGTATCATGGATGGATGTGAAGGGTCCACAAACGGATGGGTCACAACAGTCGCGGTCGTCGGTAGTGTAGTAAGTAAACTAGGTGGTATGAAGATGTGAATCGTCTTACTGCTGAAGCGTACAGCAGTAGAATACTCCCCGTCGTCGTCGGTCTCCAAAACTAATCTCGTGTGTGTCAAATGCCCAGAAATAGGATTGACGACCCATGCCGAAGGGGTCTTCTCCTGAGGGAACTCATGCGTCGTATTCCCCATGTGCCTCATCGGGATCGACAACATCTAAGTATCGTTTTCAAACATAAACATAAACATAAAACAAAAAGGAATGCAAGGGTAAATTTCTTGTCCACGAGTTCATCAGAGGCTAGTTGCAACAAACAAGATATATATATATATATAGAACATCAGCATATCATTATATACATATACATACATATAGATCACATATAGTATCATGGCATACCAAATATTTGCATGTGAGTAGGCAATCAACAACAATTCAATAATCAATCATCACATATCAAAATGTGGTTAGTCATGTAAGCCAATGCAGTATGACCAGTTTGTGTATACACCTGCAGCCTTGATAGGTCAGCAGTATGACGGGGACTACTTTCCCAACGTCCGAACAAGATCGCCTCTACTTAGGCTTGCCATTACTTTGGCTTGCCACTACTTTGGCATGCCTCAACTTAGGCAATGCAGGGACAACTCGTCTTTTGAAGTCTGTGAGACCAATCAAACGCTCCGAGTGTCGATGCTCAATGGTTAGAATACAAGTCAATTAATTAATGCTGATCGACAAACCCTCACTCACTCTACTTAGTGAATTTTCATGCTTCCAAATATTGTATTACCTGTGTAAGGTTATGCCAAATAATTTATTTATGAAATCATATTTTCGGGTTGTGGAATCGCATCAGATTTACCGATGTAAATCGTCAACCAATCAGTAATCGATCGTCGCATTATTAATTAACTTATATCATAATAACAATCCTTCTATGCTTTTGCATACTTCAATCAGTATCAATTCAACAATAAATCAAGCATGATTTAAGGCGTTCAACAACATTCATAGTTGTCACTCAAGATCAATTAGAGCACGCCACGATACTTCACATAGCATCAAACATTTCAACATCTTATGGCATGTCACCGCATCACCCTAACACTTAGTGATACTACAATTACTACCACCAATATTCATTCAGTCAACCACACAGCAAACAACCAAAGAGCCTAAACTCATTATATAGAAATTTCCCTTACCTCGAACAAGCTCCGAATAAGGAATTTCCAACTCGTCAACGGCACGTACCTCGCTCGAACCTTAACAATACAACTTAACAAAATTAGAACCAACAACTCAAGCCCTATGGATCTAGGGCAGCCACGGCCTTGGTCCTAAAAAGACCTAAAAATCTTGATAACTTAACCTATTTGGATCACAACTAATCATATATTACATTACAAGTTCAAGTCATGCAAATTTTGAAACTTTCCTTAAGTCTACACACTTAGAAAAACTTAAAACCAAATCTTACCAATTGAAATAGTGTTTTACCAAATGAATAGTATTTTGTCAACATTAAACCATATTTAAAAACTATAAATCATGCCATAAAAATTTTAGAAACAAGTTAGATATAAGTTTAAGACAATCCTTAAAACATAAGCTAAGTTTTTTTCCAAAATCAAACTTCCTTGAATTGTTTTGTTAAATCAAATCCTAAATCAACTTTTACCACATTTTATAAGCATAAAACAACTTAAAACAATGCTTCGAATTGGAATAAGGGCCACAGCCTCAATGCTTCAAAAACAACCCAAAATTTCAATTTTTCTTTCATTTCCAAAACATGCATCACACCACCCTTAGATCCTTGAACCTTAAACCAACTTCCTCAACACTTAAATCACCTTGAAAACAATTTAAAACATCCCCTTAAATCATCATTAAGGTCACGGTTTTCAGCCCCCTTTTTCACAAAAATTTTATTTTCCGAACATCTTGTAACATGCATATATGCTTAGTATCCAAACCTATCTAACATAACTCATCAAAACTAACTCCAAAACCACAAAAATAAGTCAAGAACAAAGCTTAGGATAGTCCTTAAATTTTGGCCAGCATAGGGTTAGGGTTTCTCCAAACTTAAAACACCAAAAACAAAGTGAATCATGGAAGGAAATAAGGAGTTATGAAGCTATACATGCCATACTAGCCAAAACAAGCACCATAATTCAAAAATGGCTCCTAAAACCTTCAAAACCCATATCATGGAACCCAAGAGAGATGAGGAAAGGTTTATGGAGCTTACCAAGAGTATAGATGATGATTGAACAAGGGTGGAGATGAAAGGAAGCAAGGATGCACACTTTAATCTCCAAAACATCCAAAATCACAACTTTCTTTTCTCTAGTTTTTTTCTCAAGTTCTTCACTAATGGTGGAATGAATGGTGCTGGTGTCTAATGAGGAAGAGGGCCACTAAATTTCAGGGGCAAAAATGGAAGGAAAAGCTCATTTAGTTAGAAACTAACTAACAAAGTCCTAAACTAACTAAACTAACTAACCACCATTTACTTAATTACCAACCACAACTTGACACTTGTAAACTCAATCATTTAAACCCACATTCAGCTCCCCTAGTGGCTGGTGAACCGCCCCTCAGCCCTAGTGTCAAGATATTTTCAATTCGTCGCGTTATCACTCAACCCAAAAGGGACAAGCCACAGATGTTAGGGTTTTTGCACTAAAACTTCAAAATAATACTAATAAATTACTATATAATTAAAAATTATTAATCACTCAAAATATCCACTAAAATATTATAAGTTTTACTATGAATGTCGTTTTCTCGATTTGCGAGCTCAGTGTCACCGTTAAGCGGTTCCTGGGCAATAGAAAATACCCTATATATTTTCTGATACCCAAAAATTCCCAAAACATTCCAATAAATCATAAATATTGGAAAATGCTTAGATCTCAAATTTTATAAAATTTGGATCATATTTGTGTAGGTTTCAGTCAAAACTAGCCCTATAGTTCAAATTCAGCGTTTTACGGTAGAATTCGAACATTGCAAGAAAAACCCTAAATTAGTAATAAGTAATAATTTGTATTATTCATATCAAATAGAATAAATCTCAATAGTACAAGTATCAACATAATTTTATTAACCTAAAAGTCATATTAGAAACGACAGAAAACAGATAATTACTAAGTAGTTAAACATTGAAAATTAGGGTGTTACATTACCACCCTCCTTAAAAATTTTCGTCCCCGAAAATTATACAACTAGAACAATTCTGGATACTCCGCTCTCATCTTGTCTTCTAATTCCCAAGTTGCATCGCTGGTTGCCTGATTCCAGATTACTTTGACCAATGGCATTTGCTTATCCCTCAATTGCTTGATCCTTCAGTCTTCGATTCTCACAGGGGAAACCTCAAAAGATAGATTTTCTTTCAGTTGAATCACGTCCGTTTCAATAACATGAGTTGGATCAGGAATGTACTTTCGTAGTTGCGAGACATGAAATACATCATGGATATTAGAAAGAAATGGCGGCAAAGCGATCTGATAAGCTACTGGACCTATGCGACGAATAATCTGATAAGGTCCAATGAATTTGGGAGTTAGTTTCCTGGATTTGATGGCTCGACCCACACCCATAGTAGGTGTGACTCACAGAAAGACATGCTCACCTTCCTCAAACTCAAGTGGTCGTCTTCTTCTATCAGCGTAACTTTTCTGTCTGCTTTGAGAGGTCTTCATCTTCTCTTTGATCTGCTTAACCTTGTTGGTAGTTTGTTGTACCAATTCTGAGCCAATAAACATGCTCCTCCGTCTTGATACCAACACAGGGGTGTTTGGCACTTGCGTCCATACAATGCTTCATAAGGCGCCATTCCAATGCTCGTGTGAAAACTATTGTTGTAAGTAAACTCGATCAATGGCAGTAAATCATCCTAGCTTCCACGGTTATCGAGTACGCATGCTCTCAGCAAATCTTCTAGGCTTTGAATTATGCGTTACGCCTGGCATCCCATCACCAGATGATAAGCGTAACTTCGATCCGAAGTTTCGATCCAAGAGCTTCTTGCAAGCTTTTCCATAAATGCCATGTAAACTTCGGGTCACGATCAGAAACTATACTCGACGGCACTCCATGCAGTCGGATAATCTCCCTGATGTATAACTCTGCAAGCTTTTCTACGTTGTCGGTGGTCATTACCGGTAAGAAATGTGCTGACTTAGTCAAACAATCGACGACTACCCAAATAGCATCAAATTTCTTATGGGTTCTTGGCAGTCCTACTACAAAGTCCATAGAAATGTTGTCCCACTTCCACTCAGGCACATCAAGCGGTTGAACCATTCCAGCAGGTCTCTGGTGCTCCACTTTAGCTTTCTGGCAGGTTAGGTATGAAGCAACATAGTCGGCTACTTGCCTCTTCAGTCCAGGCCACCTAAATCTTTGCTTCAAATCCTGGTACATCTTCGTTGTCCCGGGGTGAAGACTAAGTTTGCTCTTGTGTGTTTCGTCCAATATTGTCTTCCTCAGCCCATCATTAGCTGGCACGCAAATTCTCCCTTTGATTCTAATGATGCCATCTTGTCCTATGGTAAACTCACCTTCTATGCCTTGATTAATCAGTTCTCTCTTCTCCTTCAACAGTTCATCTGCAACTTGTAGTTCCTTAATCTCTTCCAATAGTCCACTGATTACGGTAATCCTTCCACAGCTTATCTTCCCTGGAGAAAATTCCACCGTCGAGTTCAAATCACGGAAAGCTTCAATTAGTTCCAATTCCTTCACCATCAGTCCGGCAGTGTGAATACTCTTCCTACTCAGTGCATCAGCTACAATGTTCGCCTTTCCTGGGTGATATTGTAATGTGAAGTCATAGTCCTTCAAAAACTCCATCCAACGCCTTTGTCTCATGTTCAACTCTTTCTGATCGAATAGATACTTCAGGCTTTTGTGGTCACTGTATACGTCGAACGTGCATCCATAAAGATAGTGTCTCCAAATCTTCAACGCAAAAACAACTGCAGCAAGCTCCAAATCGTGTGTTGGATAGTTCCTCTCATGATTCTTCAGTTGTCGCGAAGCGTAAGCTACGACTCTCCGATGTTGCATCAAAACGCATCCTAAACCTTGGTGAGAAGCGCCACAATAAACTTCATATGGTTCGTCAGGTTGCGGCAGAACTAAGACTGGTAATGTTGTTAGACGTTCCTTCAAAAGTTGAAAACTTGTCTCGCACTTCTCGGTCCAAGCGAATGGTTGATCTTTCCTTGTCAGCTGCGTCAATGGTGCTACGATCCGAGTAAAGCCTTCGATAAATCTCCGATAATAACCCGCTAAACCTACAAAACTCCGAATCTCGGTTACGGTCTGCGGTTGTTCCCATGCTAACACCGTCTCTACCTTGGCAGGGTCTACAGCAATTCCTTCTCTCAAGATTACATATCCCAAAAACTTCACTTCATCAAGCCAAAATTCGCACTTGGACAGGTTAGCGTACAACTTCTTCTCGCGTAAAATCTGCAAAACTTGGTGTAGGTGCTCCTGATGGTCTTCCAGACTCTTCGAATAAATGAGAATGTCGTCGATGAATACAACGACGAACCGATCCAAGAATGAATTGAAGATCCTATTCATATTGTCCATGAATATAGCAGGTGCGTTTGTCACTCCGAATGGCATTACAAGATACTCATAATGTCCATATCTAGTTCTGAACGCTGTCTTGGAAATGTCTTCAGTCTTAACCCTAATCTGGTGATAACCAGACTTCATATCGATCTTCGTGAAAAAAACAGCTCCTCGCAATTGGTCCATCAGATCATCGATGTGCGGTAGAGGATACCGATTCTTGATAGTCACTTTGTTGAGTTGTCGGTAGTCCACGCAAAGTCTCGAATGTCCGTCTTTCTTTTTCACGAGCAATACTGGTGCTCCCCAAGGAGATACGCTTAGTCAAATAAACTGTTTAGCCATCAAGTCTTCAATCTAGCTCTTCAGCTCAATAGCTCCGAAGGAGACATTCGATAAGGTGCGATAGAAATCGGGCCGCTTCCAGGAATTAAATCAATAGAGAATTCAATGTCCCGTACTGGAGGTAGACCTGGTACATCTTCTGGAAATACATCTAAGAAGTCCTTCACGATAGGTACACTGTCGACATCGATCTCCATCATGGACTCTAGGCTAGCTAATGAGATGTATTCTCGAGTTCCCTCTTTCAAGGTCACTCCGAGGTGGTTTGCAGCCAAAAACTTCGAAATCTTCGGCTCGGGAAAAACTAGGACTTTACGAGCACAGTCAAGCAGGATATGATTGTGAGATAACCAATCCATCCTGAGAATCACATCAAGGTCTTTCAACGACAAACAAATCAAGTTAACAAAGAATTTCCTATCTTGAACAGTCATAGGGCAATGCAAGCAAGCAGTTTTAGCAGCCAAAGTCTTATCAGCGGGAGTGGAGACAACCAAATCAAATGGCAATGCAGAAACAGGAAGACTCAGATGCTTCAGACAATCCAAAGAGATGAATGAATGTGTCGCGCCAGAATCGAAGAGTACTGATAAAAGGTTACCTGCGATGTTGCAAGTCCCCTCGATGAGGTCCGGTGAGGTCTCTTTGCCGGTTATTGAAAACATGCGTCCTCTTGCCGAAGGTCGTGCCCCTTTCATAGCATTCGCAGATGGTTCAACTTTCGGCAGATTATAGTCTTTGACCATGTGTCCCGGCTTCTTACAGTTGTAACACACCTTCTGTTTTGAACACTTGTCGGCCAAATGGTCCTTACTTCCACAGTTATAGCAACGTAGTTCAGCCTTCTGGCTATTCCCAATGCCTTGTGTCACTGGGTGGTACTGATTGCGATTATTCCCCTGGGGGTGTGAATATGGCTTGTCCTGATGATGCTTCCCTTTGTTCCCTCAACCTTGGTTATTCTGGTTGTTCCTGGAGGGTCCTCCCGAGTTGTTCTTGTTATAGCGACTGCTCTTTATCTCCTTAACTTCCCGACTCTTCTCCACGAGGTTTTGGAACTCACGGATGCCTTGTGGTTTCACTAGTTCCATGATCTTATATTGTAATCCTTTGGTAAACCTTGCACACATGTATGCTTCGTCAACGTTGTGTTGGAAAAATCGGAAATACTTTGCAAGAGACTCAAATCTCGCCGCATACTCTCCCACGTTCATGTTTCCCTGGCGAATCCTCAGGAATTCTTCCTCCATACGGTCTCTGGCACTTTGAGGGAAATACTTATCAAGAAATTTTCCCCGAAATGCTTCCCAAGTTACTTCCTGATGGTTAGCCTCCATCATCAGCTTGGTTCCTTTCCACCAGTACTCAGCATCGCCTAACAGCAAGTAGGTTGCATAGGTTACCTTCACGTTCTCAGCAGTGTGAAGTACCTCGAAAATCTTCTCCACTTCTTGGAGCCACAAATCAGCTTTCTCTGGATTAGAGTCTCCATGGAACTTTGGAGGTTCATGACGACGGAATTCAGACAGTCCCGTCATCTCTACATTCCGCTCTTCCCTCAGCTGCCTCTGTTAATCACGTTGACATTATCGTGAACTCTTTGGCGACAACGATAACTTTGTTGAGTAACGGCGGCGACCATGTTGGCCATTGCTTGGGCCATCTGGGCCATTTCTGGATTTGCAGCTTCAGGAACTGGGTTCTTGTGTCTTGGCGGCACTACGGGTTCCTACAAGGTTAAAACCAGTCAGAACCCCACAACAAAATCAATCACCTGAGGTGACCATACACAATTGCACACAATGTCACCTGTTTCAACTTGGAAACATTTCAGACAATCAACACAGAGTTCACAAAATCCTAGGCACAACAGACTCTTACCCATCAATCCCCAACATCTTAGGCCAGCATACACTAAACAATCCGGCTAGAACCGAACTGCTCTGATACCACTAATGTAATATCCCATTTTCACAAAAGGTTTTCTTTGAAGTGTTTTTTTTTCGAGTGTAATACTTTAAACTGACAAACAATACCCGCTCTAAAATAAAAACATAACCAACATCATATCTATATATGCATCACAGTGGTGTCAAGGATCAGAGTATTTTGCACGCAGGCGAATTCCAAAATATACACCAGTACATACTCAAAATAAAATACACCAGTCATTTGAAAACCCTAAATCCTAGAGTTGACTCATATCCGTGATGCATCCTGGCAGCTCCTGTCAAAGGACTTAGGCCAAAAAGTCATACAGTACAATATAATAACTAGAGTCTAACCAACTGACTCTATCTAACTATGCTGGCCCATACGTAACCTGAGACGCTTGCGAGGGGGAAACCCCGCCCGATAGGTCCTCGACTCCGAGCTAGCAAGCCCCAATGCCTCTGAAGGATCCTCCTCCTCCTCCTCCTCCTCGCTATCAATCACTACTCTATCTCTCGCCGTCCATTCCCTAGTGGTCCTGCACCCATTGATTAGGTCTCCAGCCGTAGGGATTGGAAGCAAGGGATAAGAGCAGTGAGGACAGTGAATACAAGATGAGGGAGGACTATCCGCAGGTGCAGCAGGTGTCTCCAATGAAGCTGTCGGTATAGCAAAAGTAGTAGCAGTGAAGATGGGAGGAGTTCCAAGGACTCCAGTCGAAGGTGGATGTGCACTCGAACTCGGTATCATGGATGGATGTGAAGGGTCCACGAACGGATGGGTCACAACAGCCACGGTCGTCGGTAGTGTAGTAAGTAAACTAGGTGGTATAAAGATGTGAATCGTCTTACTGCTGAAGCGTACAACAGTAGAATACTCCCCGTCGTCATCGGTCTCCAAAACTAATCCCGTGTGTGTCAAACGCCCAGAAATAGGATTGACGACCCACGCCGAAGGGGTCTTCCCCTGAGGGAACTCATACGTCGTATTTCCCATGTGCCTCATCGGGATCGGCAACATCAAAGTATCGTTTTCAAACATAAACATAAAACAAAAAGGAATGCAAAGGTAAATTTCTTGTCCACGAGTTCATCACAGGCTAGTTACAACAAACAAGATATATATATACATATAGAACAGTAAGAGCATATACTACAGTCATCCAAAATAATATATCAAACAGTCAGACAATCACGGCAACTACAGATAGCTATCCGGATCCTCAGACGGATCCTCCTCCTCCTCCTCGTCCATCGGGTCCTCGCCAGTCAAATCAATAAAAGGTACAATCGCTGGTACGTCCTCCAGCACATCCTCTCCTACTGGCACATCCTCCGCAGCACCTGCACCGCTACAACCCACCTCTTCGCACACATTACACACATGAGGAGGGTCCACTGGCGGAGTAGGGGTCCTATCAAGCATGGGGGAGGCCGGCTCTGCTGCTAGCTCTGGCTCAGGCTCTGCCAAAGAACTCGGAGTAACAGCCGCCCTGGAAGTAGGAGCTCCTGCAATCCCACGTCTGATCACGCTCTTACGAGCGGTCCATCGAACCCTCGGTCCTCGTCCTCGGGAAGCAAGTCGGGAAGCAGTACGCCTTGGGATCTCGAGGGGTCCCTCTGGTGAGGAAGATGATGATAGCATAGTCCTCTCTCCCTGAAAAGCTCGCCAAGCGTCCACCACCTGCATCATCCGAATCGGGAAGCTCACTGTGCGCTGTGAAGTCTCCTATCTTACTTCCATACCACCCTCTCGAAAGCTCTGTACAACATCCCCTGTATAAACAACGCGACGGGAGATAGGGTCGAACTCCATCGCCGCGGGCATCTCAATGTCTGGAAAATCAAAGATGATCTCCGACGATGTCCTCATCGCCGGTATCAGCACGCTCTTCATCATCGCCTGGGTCACCATCATTGGTTGAAGGCACCACAAGAAAGAGTCAACTTCTCAATAAATCAGGGAATAACAATCATAACAATAGGCAAAAACAACTATATGCATAGTACTCAATACGCAACTCAAGACTCTCACAAGACTCAACTCAAGACTCATATTCTCACGACACTTGACAATTTCCTGAAAGTAACGCCGATCCATCCACTGAATACCAGCCGTAGCCTTGGGCTCTCTGCTTACCCTAGGACATTCAGCTCAGGTTCCTTGACGCTACGACGTCTAACTAAGCTGCCAAAGAACCAGTCGGAGCCGTTTGGGGGATCCTAGTACCCTAGGTTAATCGGATCGAAGCTTAAAAACATCACGACAACTCAACGACTTGACTAAACTCTCGCACTCTAATGAATAGGTCGCCGTATACAATAATTCACGAAGAAATTGAATAATTATTTAACCGCATATCAAATAATATTCATGCCAAGCTCAATATAGTGCGAAACAGTTTCATTTCAACCAATCACAACTCAGCAAACAATGCAAATTGACAATTCAGTTCATCCCTCTACAACTCAGTGGAGTTGACAGAGAGGAAATCAAACAAGTGTGGGGGATTGGGGACAGCTACCAACCACTTGCAGACAAGCCCACTAAATAATCATAATCACAATTTTATGAAATAAAAGTCGAAGGGATACGAGACCCTCACTTCGAACCCTGAGGTTCTCAGACTTCTTCGTATAAGGCTGAAAATTAAATTCCTATCAATATCTAAAATTGTCCTTACCACAGTTGTTTGCTAACGGGGTACCACAAGCATTGGGTCCACGTCGTACGGTCTCCGGATTCGCAACTCCTATCACCACGAGTAAACATAGCACAAGCTAAAACTTAACTAAAAACCATAGGCTCTCAAACCTAACCCTTTCGTAATATAAACACTTCCGCTTAGAATCTTAGTAATCAATTAAAAGTGTAAGATTTTCAAAACTAAAACTCAATCTTCGTTACTTTGAAACTTAGAACTTGAAACCATGTCACAAACCAATCCTTTTTCTCAAGGTATCAAATTAAGGCTCCACTAGGTTTCTTGGGTCTCAAGGAACCCAACTTACCTATGTGTTTCATAGCATTAGAATTCCAAAACAAGTTCAAATGAAACCAAATATTTTCCATAATTTGCAAAAGCTTGATAACACATCAATACAATCTTTATAACCAAGTTTGCAAAATAATTTTCTTTCCAACCACTCTATAGGGCTCTCGGCCATCACCACTTTTTCTACAAAAAAATTTGAAAAACTTTCTTTTTACAAAATAACAAACCATTTCCAAGTCATTCAATTACACTTCAAGGCATCAAAACATCAAGTCATATCCAAGGCATAGTTCAAGCACATTTCAAGATATGTTCTAAAACATTTTCCAAATGTAAAAGTTTCAAAGAGTCCTTCCAATTCTTTTGATTCCAAAACATTTTAATCATGGCCATAACAATGCTAATAATTAGAGGACCACCAATCAAGTTCTACATGCTATTTTAGTCCCTCAAGAACCAATTTTTCACAAATAATATACTAACTCTTCTACTTAAGCATACATAACCATTCCAATAACAATTAAGCTACCCAAAGTATATAATTCAACAACTAGATACATGGTTCAACAATCAAAACCTACATTTCCCCTCTTTAAAGAATAGGTTTTCAACAACAATTTGCTCAATCCAAGTCCTAATCCAAAACTAGTAGCTAAAACAACAACAACATCATTTATTAAGCAAGAATCATCAACTAATTTCATGGTTCACAATTTAATTACCCCTAATCCCTCTTTGTCAAGAATAGGTGTTCATCATAAAAATTACCCAAACAACTTCTAATCCCATCAACTAATCTATCCCATCTAATCTTACATCTCTCATGATTACCCTCTAATTGTAGAGTCTAAGGGTTTCTAAAACACGGCGTCGAATAACCGCGTTACCGATTTATTACCTGCCGATAAAATCGCGAAAATTAATTTGGCGAGAAATTAATTCTCCGCGTGATATCATTTTATTATAAATAATAAAAACACTATCAAACATTAAAAAATAATCACGACAAGTTACGATTCGATTTTCATCGAAATCGGGGTTCATTTAAAATTTTATCTGCGGTAAAACTGCCCGGCGATTCGAAACGCGACGAAACTTCGTTAGAATTTTTCGACGATATTCGAACCATGAATTAATATAAAATATTAATTCTCAAATTCAATTTGATCTTGATTTATTTAAATCACTTACTTAGCGAACAAGAAATTGCTTATTATAGCATAAATACTATCCAAATACACTATAATATTGCTAAATAACGTACCGTAAAAATACGGGTGTTACAATACTCCCCCTCTAAAGTTCTGGATATTGGTTCTTCATCTTCTCTTCCAGCTCCCACGCTGCATCTCCGGCCTTCTGATCCCACACGACCTTGACTATATGGATCTCTTTATTCCTTAGTTGCTTAGTCTTTCGATCGACGATCCTTGCAGGTGAAGCTTCAAATGATAGGTCGTCCCATAGTTGAATCACATCCGGTTCAATAACATGAGAAGGGTTGGAAACATATTTCCGTAACTGTGAGACGTGAAAGACGTCATGAATGTTTGACAAGAAAGGTGGCAAAGCAATATGATATGCCACTGGACCAATACGACGAAGAATCTGGTAGGGTCCAATGAACTTAGGAGTAAGTTTCTTGGATTTGATCGCTCAACCAACTCCAATAATAGGTGTAACTCGGAGGAACACATGCTCACCTTCTTCAAACTCTAATGGTCGGCGACCCTGGTCCGCATAACTCTTTTGTCGACTCTGAGACATCCGCATCCTATCTCTGATCAATCAAATCTTCTCAGTCGTCTATTGAATCATGTCCGGTCCCACGATAGAGCTCTCACCATCATGATACCAACAAAGAGTCGTCTGACACTATACATCCATACAGTGCCTCGTAAGGTGCCATGCCAATGCTCGCGTGATAACGGTTGTTGTAGGTGAACTCCACTGGCGGTAAGACATCGTCCCAACTTCCTTTGTGATCCAACGTGCACGCTCTCAGCAAGTCTTTGAATGATTGAATCGTCCGCTCAGTCTGACCATCGGTCTGGGGGTGATATGCTGAGCTAAGCTTGAGTTTGGTTCCCATTGCTTCTTACAATTCCCTCCAAAAGTGAGATGTGAACTTCGGATCTCGGTCAGAAACAATAAAAGAAGGTACGCCATGCAGTCACACAATCTCCTCGATGTAGATCTCTGTCAGCTTGTCCACGTTGTAAATCGATCTCACCGGCAAGAAATGAGCAGATTTGGTCAATCGGTCAACGATTACCCAAATCGAGTCATTCTTCTTCTGTGTTCTTGGCAATCCCACGACGAAATCCATAGAAATACTATCCCACTTCCACACAGGTACGTCAAGTGACTATAGCATCCCTGCTGGTCACTGATGTTCTACCTTCGCTTTCTGGCAAGTAAGACAGGAAGCCACATACTCTACTACTTGTTTCTTCATTCCGGGCCACCAAAAATGATTCTCCAAGTCTTGGTACATCTTCGTAACTCCCGGATGAATACTCAATCTACTCTTATGCGATTCATCGAGAATCAACTTCCTCAGTCCCGCCACATCAGGCACACACACGCGACCGTTGCACCTCATAATGTTATCCGCTCCAATCTTGAATTCTGTTGCTTTTCTTCGTGCTAGCAGTTCAACCTTCTCTTGTAGTAGCTTGTCATCAGTTTGATGGTTCCTAATCTCGTCCAATAATCCATTATAAACAATGAGCATTCCAAACTTCAGCTTCCCCGGTGACACTTCCATGTTCAACTTCAAGTCTCAAAACTTCTCTAGCATCTCCAACTCCTTGATCATCATTGCTGAAGTTAAAACACTCTTCCTACTCAGTGCAACAGCTACCACGTTTTCCTTTCCTAGAAGGTATTCCAAAGTGAAGTCGTAATCTTTCAAAAATTCTATCCATATTCGTTGTCGCATGTTAAGCTCCTTCTGATCGAATAAGTATTTCAGGCTCTTGTGATCGCTGTAAACAGTGAACGTACTTCCATAGAGATAGTGTCTCCAAATCTTCAATGTGAAAACCACTGCAGCAAGCTCCAAATCATGCGTAGGATAGTTCCTCTCATGAATCTTGAGCTGTCTCGAGGCATAAGCCATAACTTTCCTATGTTGCATCAGCACGCATCCTAATCCTTGGTGTGACGCATCGCAGTAAACCTCATAAGGCTCTTCCGGTTGAGGCAAAATCAACACAGGCGTGTCGTCAAAAGCTCCTTCAATCTCTGGAAACTGAATTCACACTCTTCGGTCCAAGCGAATGGTTGATCCTTCCTCGTAAGTCGTGTAAGCGGTGCTACGATCTTCGAAAAACCTTCAATAAACCTCCGGTAGTAACCTGCTAAACCAACAAAGCTTCTGATATCTGTTACAGTCTTCGGCTATTCCTATGCTAACACAGCTTCAATCTTGGCTGGATCCACAGTTATCCCGTCCTTGGTTATCACATGTGCGAGAAAATTCACCTCTTCGAGCCAGAACTCATACTTAGAAAGATTAGCATAAAGCCGCTTCTCTCGTAGTATCTATAGTACTTGGCGTAAATGCTCTTCATGTTCTTCTCTGCTCTTCAAATAAATCAGAATATCGTCTATGAATACCACCACAAACTGATCCAAGAATGGGTGAAAGATCCTGTTCATGTAGTCCATGAATACTGCGGGCACGTTCGTCACTCCGAATGGCATCACTAGGTACTCGTAGTGACCATATCTTGTCCTGAATGCCGTCTTGGGAATATCCTCTTCCTTCACTCGAATCTGATGGTAACCTGACTTCAAGTCAATCTTGGAAAATATCGCTGCTCCTCGTAGTTGATCCATCAAATCATCGATACGCGGTAACGGATACCAATTCTTGACAGTAAATTTGTTGAGTTGACGATGATCCATGCACAATCTTGATCATCCATCCTTCTTCTTCACCAGCAACACTGGAGCTCCCCAAGGTGACACGCTCGGTCGTATGAATTGCTTCGAATCCAAGTGCTCAATCTGAGACTTCAACTCTTTCATCTCGACTGGAGACATCCGATAGGGCGCTATTGAAATCGGTCCTGTTCCTAGAAGCAAATCAATGGAGAATTCAATTTCCCTCGCTGGCAGTAATCCTAGCACATCTTCGGGAAAAACATCTGAGAAGTCGCAAACCACAGGAACATTCTTCAACTCGAATTCTTGAGAAACTTCTGAACTAGCCAAATACATGTATTCCTGAGTTCCCTCTTTCAATGAAACACCAATATAATTAACAGATAGGTAGTTGGAAATTCCAAGATCAGGAAAAACCACTGTTTTTCGGGCACAGTCCAAAAGGACATGGTGGTGAGACAACCAATCCATCCCGAGAATGACATCTGGACCCTTAAGTGGCAAACAGACCAAATTAACGACAAATTTTCTACCCTGGATGACCACTACACAATTAAGGCATGCAGTGTTGGTAACCAAGGTTTTAGCATCTGGGGTGGTAACTACTAGTTTGAATGGTAAAGCAGTCACAATCAATTTTAAACGATCTACGCAATCCGAGGAAATAAAAGAATGGGTTGCACCGGAATCAAAAAGAACAGATAGGGATTTACCCTCAATCTCACAGTCTCCCTGGATGAGATCCTCAGCCTGGTCCATCTCTTCACAGCTTATGCAGAAGACTCTGCCTTTAGCCATCGGACGTTTCCCCGTAGCCTTTGTTGCGTGCACTGCTGGTTCAGTCTTAGGTGCTTGACAATCCTTAGCGAAGTGTCCCGACTTCCTGCAATTGAAGCACACATCATCCTTTGCAGTACAGTTGCTCGCATAGTGTCCTGGCTTACCGCGACGGTAACAAGTCACATCGGCGCTAGTCTGACTCCCACCTCTCGTATTCTGAGCTATCTGGCGATACTGGCCTTTGCTGTTATTCCCTTGAGGTCGACTGTATGACTTCTTCTGTTTCTTTCCCTTATGAGCAAACCTCTGCTCTGCGCTCTGGGGACTCACTGGTCCCCCTGTACCACTCCTCTTCTTGGCGCTTCTCATAACTTCCACCTCAACACACCTGTCAATTAGTTCTTGAAGATTCCTGATTCTTAAAGACGTCACAGACTTCTGGATGTCGAACCTTAATCCCCTCTGAAATCTCTCACTCAACCATCCTTGGTCATCTCGGTCAGGAAACAGACTAAATTACCTTGCAAGTGATTCGAACGTAGCAGCATATTCTGACACCGTCATGCTACCTTGCTGTAGTCGGAGGAACTCTTGCTCTTTCTCCGCTTGTGCAGTATCAAGAAAATATTTGTCCATAAATTTTCTGTGGAAAACTTCCCAAGTAATCTCGTAACGCTCTACCGTCAAAGTCTGCTTCACTCCCTTCCACTAGTACTGTAACACCTGAGGACGAGATCGACATCGTATTAGGACGACGTATCGAGACCTCGACCAAGACCTTGTGTCGAGATCCCGTGCCAAGATCGTTTGCCGAGGTCATTTGCCGAGCTGATGAGACCGCGTGCACTAGCTGCTGAGCTGAGGAGGTCGCGTGTCGAGCTGATGAAGTCGCGTGTCGAACTGAGGAGGCCGCGTTCAAGAACTCGTGTTAGAGCCTTGTGCGCTTGCACGAGCACCCTAGTCGACATCGTGTCGAGATGATACCTCGTATTCTTTCGAACGTTACTCAGCGTTATTATTATATTGTTTGTAATTATTACATTGTCGGCTTGCCGTTCGTCAGCGATGTCTAGACCGTTGGCCAAGCGAGTAGAGGGTAATTATGAGAGGAACGATTAGATGGGTAGAATGATTGATGGGATTGGCATCTTATAGCTGGAGTTACGATTATACCCTTTTCTCACCAGCTGTATACCACGACCGATTCCCTCAGATACTCGTTTCTCTTTTCTTCTTTCTTCTTCCTTCATACGCTCACGAGTTTCGTTGTTTTCTCCAAGAACTTCCATCGACGAAACCTTGAGTTCCATCGAGATTCTGCACAAATTTTCTTCATCAATCTTGTTCATCATCATCTTCTCGACATATCTCGCCTGCTCGACCATCACCATTGAGGTATGAAGAACAGATTTTTCTTTTCCTCTGTGCTACTGTTTAGCGCTATTTCTTCTTTCCATTTTTAGCCAGTTTTATGCTTCCAAATCATGTCAAATTGATGGGTTTTCTTCTTCACGATATTACCTATCTTTCTAACCGATTAATTGGGCTTGTAAAACAAATTTTCTCCCTCTGTTTTTCTGCAGTCGGCAGTGCCCAGAAACCCTTCATTTTTGGTTTGTTTCGATCTCTTATTTTTCGTTTGTTGCTTCTGGTTGTTGTTGTTGTCGATCTATCTGTTGAAGCATCAGATAACTTTTTCATGAACTTTTGATCGAAATCCCTAACTTTGTGTTAGAGGAAAAATATATTCAAGTTCTTGAGTTTTATATTTTCTGGGTTGTGGTTAGGTTTGGGAAGAGAGAGCTAAGTGTATTAGAACCCATAGATCGATCTGAGTTGTGTTTGTTTTAGGAAGTCTGATTCTCGAGATCAAGTGATTTCCGAATCGAGGTGTACGGGAAAGCAAATCCAAGGACGTGGAAGCAGCGGAATCCAGATCGAGGCTATGCGTGTCGAGGTCGGTGAGAAGCGTGCGTGTCGAGGTCGATTGAGGACATTATGTGTCGAAGTCGTTGTCGAGCTCGTTGAAGAAGGCAGTAGTGTCGAGATCGAGTAAGAGAAGTCGTTGTCGAGCTCATTTGAAGATAGTTGTGTCGAGGTCGTTGTCGAACAGCATTAGCTTGGAGTTCGGTAAGGGCGCTTCACATTAATACTTTCATAGTATGCTAGGGTAAGGGCACTTCATATTCTACGTGGTTATGTTATTGTGTATGGATTTCCTGATTTGTGCCGAGCTTAAAATGTTGTGATATGATTGAGTTTTTGCATGTATTTAATATGTGATTGAATATATGTCGTGAATTGTGTATTGCATGTTGAATTGCGTTTCTTCATGTCGAGCTTGCTCTTTTTATTTGACATGCGGTTGAATATCTTGTGTTTAACTCTTTGAATATCGTATCTGTGGTGTTCATCGAGTGAGCGAGCTAGGTGAGTCGTATGATGTTTTTGAGCCGTGACCGGATAACTAAGGGTGCTAGGTCCCCTTTGTTTACGGAGATTGACTAAACGTCGCCACGCTATGGGACCTGAGTTAGTGTCCTAGGGAAGCGAGGATCCCAGGCCGGCTGGACTTTCCGACATCTGATGCAGCGTGTGCATTCGGAAAAATTGTCAGTCGAGAGAAAATGGATTTGCGGTGTGTCGAGTTAGAGTGAGATGGTCGAGTCACGTCGGTGAATGTTATACTTTCTTTGTTTGCTTATATCCTTTATGTCGAGCTTATCTTGAATTGTTGAGAAGTTGACCCTTTCCGTGGTGCCTTCAATTCATGACGGTTACCCAGGCGATGTCGAGGGCGTAGGGAACTCGGCAGCCAGACGATGCCAAGGAGGAGCTTCGGCGAGGACCCGAGTGACGACCTCTACTTGTCGTGATTGATTATGTTGTTGGATGTTTGTTTTTACGATGGCGTACTTTGTTTTTCTTTGTGTTCGAGGTCGTGACCAGTTTGGGCGGTTATGTTTTGTTGCTCTGAGGTAGACGGTGGTCTTACTTTTGGAGCGACCACGTGAAGTCTGGAAAGTACCCCCAGGGTATGATTGCTCTTTTGAAGTCGTCATACCTTAGGTGTATTTTCTTTATACATTGCTACTCTGTAATTTGTATACATTATTATTTCGAGTGATATATATATATATGTATGTTATGCATGTATGTTTTATTAGAATTTAAGTCTTGTGTCTTAGTTGCACCATGTTTCAAAGTCAGTAATTACTCTGATGTGCACGAGTTGGTTTATAAAAAAAAATATATCGTATTTTTAAAAGGCACAAGAGTTTCGTTTTAAAACACATCTCATATAGGTTTATGTTGAGCTCGGTGTGTTGAGCTCGGTAACTCGAGCTCGGTATATTGAGCTTCGGTAGCGGTCCGAAGCGGTCGTTACATTGTTAGTATCGAGCGATTCGGTTCGACCGAAATTTGCATAGGAGATTTGGACCGTCACCGTGGCTCGGGTTATGTGTGTTGGGTACCTAGTTGTATTATGTTGATTCTTTGTTTGATTAAGTGAAGCACTTATTGCTTGAGAAATTGTTTGACTGTTTCTTGATTGAAGCGGTGTGTTTTAACACATCCTTGTTGTGAGATTCGACAGGTTTTGAACTTTGTGGAATCTAATGCCACCTCGTAGGAATACGGCAACCGCAACCGAGAACGTCGACATGGAGCGAGCAATTCAAGCTATGACCGAGATGGCGGCAGCCATGGCTCAACAATCACCGCTTTGACTCAACAAGGCTAACGCGATGGCTCAACAAACGGCGTTAACTCGGCGAACTTACGGCCAAAGACAGCGAAGCGAGCGAAATCTTTGGCGAGAGGATTGGCCGACTTCAGGAAGCATGATCCACCAAGTTCTACGGTGAGCCAAATCCGGATAAAGCTGATCTTTGGATGCAAGAGATCGAGAAGATCTTTGAGGCACTTCATTGCGGGACAACGTGAAGGTCGACTATGCCACCTACTTCATCGCTAGGAGACGCAGAGTATTGGTGGAGAGAGTGAAGCAAACATTTATAAGCGGAACGTTGCGAGATGACACAGGAGCTTTTTCGTGAAAGGTTCTTGGACAAGTACTTCCCAGATACTGCACGAGCCGAGAAGGAGCAAGAATTTCTTCAACTGCAGCAAGGCAACTCGACAGTGTCCGAGTATGCGGCCAAGTTCGAGTCGTTGGCGAGGTATTTCAGTCCATTCCGTGATCGAGTTGACCAGAGATGGTTGAGTGAGAGATTCCAACGGGGATTGAGATTCGACATTCAGAAGTCAGTGGTGTCGTTGAGGATCCGAAACCTCCAAGAGCTGATTGATCGATGTGTCGAGGTAGAAGGAGTGAGGAGCCACAAGAAGAAGATCAAGGCGGACTGTGAGACCCCAGAGTGCGGGCGTAGATTTGCACGTAAAGGAAAACAAGCTGCAGAAGAAGCCGTCTGACCGACCTCGGGGAGCGACAACGAGGGCGATGTCGTCAGATGACCCAGGGAGCGAGGAGTGGAGGTCAGGCCGGTGTCGAGGTGACTTGCTATCGATGTGGAAAGCGGGACATTACGCGAGTAAGCTGTACTCGTAAGGAGGAGGTGTGTTTCAACCGCAAGAAGCCAGGGCATTTTGCCAAGGATTGTCCTACACCTAAAGTGAACCGACGATGCTTGCGGCGGCCAAAGGAAGCGTCAAGTGGCTAAAGGCGAGTTTTACGCATGAGTGGCGAGGAAGCGGTCGAGTGAAGATCTTATCCAAGGTGAATGTGAGATCGAGGTAAATCCTTATCCGTTCTCTTTGATTCGTGCAACCCATTCCTTTATTTCTTAGATTGTGTGAACCATTTGAACTTGTTGTGATCGCTACCGTTTAAATTAGTAGTTACAACCCAATTGCTAAAACCTTAGTCACAAACCGCATGTCTTAATTGTGTAGTGGTTATTCGAGTAGAAAGTTTGTGGTCAATTTGGTTTGTTTGCCTCTTGGGGCTTAGATGTCATTCTCGGGATGGATTGGTTGTCACACCACCATGTCCTTTTGGACTGTGCCGTAAACTCGTAATTTTTCCGGACCTTGGAGTCTCCAATTATCTTTCGCGAGCGTGTTGGAGTTTCTTTGAAAGAAGGAACTAGGGAATACATGTATCCGCTAGTTCGGAAGTTTTCCAGCAGGTCGGCGTGAAGAATGTTCGGTGGTGTGTGATTTTGAGGGCGTTTTCAAGACGTGCCAGGGTTACCACCAAGATGCGAGGTCGAGTTCTCCATCGACCGATTCCAGGGACAGGACCGATTTCCAAAGCGCCATACGGGATGTCTCTGCCCGAGATGAAAGAGTGAAGTCCCGGATCGAACACTTGGAGTCGAAGCAATTCATACGACCAGGCGTGTCACCGTGGGGAGCTCCAAAGGTTGTTGGTTAAGAAGAAGGATGGGCGATCAAGGCGTGCGTGGACTACCGCGAGCTCAACAAGGTTACCGTGAAGAACCGTTATCCGTTACCACGTATTGACGACTTGATGGATCAACTTCGTGGGCGGCGATCTTTCCAAGATAGACTTGAAGTCGGGCTACCATCGATTCGCGTGAAGGAGGAAGATGTCGCCAAAACGACTTTCAGGACTAGATACGGTCACTACGAGTACTTGGTGATGCCGTTTGGAGTAACGAATCGCCCGGTGTGTTTATGGACTACATGAACAGGATTTTCCATTCGTTCTTGGATCAGCTTTGTTGTAGTATTCATCGGCGACATCTTGATTTACTCGAGGAACCGAGAAGAGCACGCAGAACACTTATGTCGAGTCTTTGCAGATATTACGAGATAAGCAACTCTATGCCGACCTGTCGAAGTGTGAACTTTGGCTTAAAGAGGTGAATTTTCTTCGTCACGTGAGTTCCAAAGAAGGCATAGCTGTGGATCCAAGTAAGATTGAAGGCGTGCTAGCGTGGAAACAGCAAGAAGGCGATTCTGAGATCGAGTTTTGTCGGCTTAGCGAGGATATTACCAAGATTCATTGAAGGTTTCTCGAAGATTGTCGCGCCTCTTACGGTCGACGAGGAAGGATCAACCTTTTGCCTGGGCGAGGAGTGCGGCCAGTTTTCAAAAGGCGAAGGAGCTTTTGACGATACGCTGTGCTGATTTTGCCTCAACCCGAAGAGCCTTTCGAGGTGTATTGTGATGCGTCACACCAGGGAGTGGGATGCGTCTTGATGCAACATCGGAAGGTGGTCGCGTATGCTTCAAGACGACTTAAGATTCATGAGAGGAACTACCCTACTCACGACTTGGAGTGGCGGCAGATGGTTTTTGCGCTGAAGATATGGAGACACTACCTTTATGGGAGCACTTCTTGCTTTCAGCGATCACAAGAGCTTGAAGTACTGTTCGACCGTAAAGAGCTCAACATGCGTCGGCGTAGATGGACGTAATTTCTCAAGGACTACGACTTTACGTTGGAATACCATCCGGTAAGGCTAACGTAGTAGCGGATGCGTTGAGTAGGAAGAGCGTTTTAACCTCGGCGATGATGATCAAGGAGTTGGAGATGCTCGAGAAGTTCCGAGACTTGAAGTTGAGTATCGAAGTTTCACCGGGGAAGCTGAGATTTGGTATGCTTACCATCTCTATGATTGTTGGGCGAGATCCGAGACCCGGCAAGTTCATGACGAGCTTCGCAAGAGAAGATTGATTGATAAGCGCAGGAAAGCGGCGAATTTCACGTCGGGCGGACGACATCTTGAGGTGCAATGGCCGAGTGTGCGTACCTAACGTATCCGGTGAGAAAGTTGATTCTCGGCGAAGCGCATAAGAGCAACTTTAGTATTCATCCGGAGTTACGAAGATGTATCAAGACTTGAAGAAGTATTTTTGGTGGTCCTAATGAAGAAGCAAGTGGCGTCGAGCACGTAACCGTGTTTAACGTGTCGTAAAGCCGAAGGTGGAGCACCAACGACCTGCGGGAATGTTACAATCGCTTGACGTACCAGTTTGGAAATGGGATAGTATTTCCATGGATTTCGTTGTAGGTTTGCCGAAGACGCAGAAGAAGAATGATTCGATTTGGGTGATCGTCGACCGATTGACCAAATCTGCTCATTTCTTACCAGTGAGGTCGACATACAATGTGGAAAGGCTGACCGAGATCTACATCGCGGAGATAGTACGACTTCATGGAATACCCTCTTCGATCGTGTCGGACCGAGATCCGAAGTTCACGTCTCATTTTTGGAGGGAATTGCAAGGAGCGATGGGAACCGAGCTCAGGCTTAGCTCGGCATATCATCCACGCATCGACTCGGCCGACCGAGAGAACGATCCAATCACTTGAAGATTTGTTGCGGCGTGTGCGTTAGATCACCGAGGAAGTTGGGACGACGTCTTACCATTGGTGGAGTTCACCTACAATAACGATTTCCATGCGAGTATTGGAATGGCACCTTTTGAAGCGTATGGACGGAAATGTCGACGCCTCTTTGTTTGTACCAGATCGGCGGCGTTCTGTTGTCGGACCAGATATGATCCAGCAGACTACCGAGAAGATCCGTTTGATCAGAGATCGGATGCGAACATCTCAAAGTCGACAGAAGAGTTATGCAGACCAACGACGTCGACCACTCGAGTTCGAGGAAGGAGAACATGTATTTCTTAGAGTCACCCCCACTACTGGAGTTGGTCGAGCGATCAAATCCAAGAAACTCACCCCTAAATTTATTGGACCTTACCAGATTCTTCGTCGTATTGGTCCAGTGGCATATCAGATTGCCTTGCCACCATTCTTGTCGAACATCCACGACGTCTTCCATGTCTCACAATTGCGGAAGTATATTTCCGACCCCTCTCATGTCATCGAACCGGATGTGATTCAACTGAAGGACGACTTATCTTTCGAAGCATTACCAGCAAGGATCGTTGATCGGAAAGCCAAACAGCTGCGGAACAAAGAGATTCAACTTGTCAAAGTTGTGTGGGATCAGAAGACGGGAGATGCGACTTGGGAGCTGGAGGAGAAGATGAAGACTCAGTACCCTGAACTTTTCCGAGGTAAGAACCTTATTTGCAATTTCGAGGACGAAATTTTTTTTAGAGGGAGAGATTGTAACACCTGAGGACGAGATCGACATCGTATTAGGACGACGTATCGAGACCTCGACCAAGACCTTGTGTCGAGATCCCGTGCCAAGATCGGTTGCCGAGGTCAGGTGCCGAGCTGATGAGACCGCGCGGCACTAGTCGCCGAAATGAGGAGGTCGCGTGTCGAGCTGATGAAGTCGCGTGTCGAACTGAGGAGGCCGCGTTCACGAACTCGTGTTAGAGCCTTGTGCGCTTGCACGAGCACCCTAGTCGACATCGTGTCGAGATGATACCTCGTATTCTTTCGAACGTTACTCAGCGTTATTATTATATTGTTTGTAATTATTACATTGTCGGCTTGCCGTTCTCGTCGCGTGTCTAGACCGTTGACCGACAGAGTAGAGGGTAATTATGAGAGAGGAACGATTAGACGGGTAGAATGATTGATGGGATTGGCATCTTATAGCTGGAGTTACGATTATACCCTTTTCTCACCAGCTGTATACCACGACCGATTCCCTCGGATACTCATTTCTCTTTTCTTCTTTCTTCTTCCTTCCTTCTGCTCTGAGTTTCGTTGTTTTTCTCCAAGAACTTCCATCGACGAAACCTTGAGTTCCATCGAGATTCTGCACAAATTTTCTTCATCAATCTTGTTCATCATCATCTTCTCGACATATCTCTCCTGCTCGACCATCACCATTGAGGTATGAAGAACAGATTTTTCTTTTCCTCTGTGCTACTGTTTAGCGCTATTTCTTCTTTCCATTTTTAGCCAGTTTTATGCTTCCAAATCATGTCAAATTGATGGGTTTTCTTCTTCACGATATTACCTATCTTTCTAACCGATTAATTGGGCTTGTAAAACAAATTTTCTTCCTCTGTTTTTCTGCAATCGGCAGTGCCCAGAAACCCTTCATTTTTGGTTTGTTTCGATCTCTTATTTTTCGTTTGTTGCTTCTGGTTGTTGTTGTTGTCGATCTATCTGTTGAAGCATCAGATAACTTTTTCATGAACTTTTGATCGAAATCCCTAACTTTGTGTTAGAGGAAAAATATATTCAAGTTCTTGAGTTTTATATTTTCTGGGTTGTGGTTAGGTTTGGGAAGAGAGAGCTAAGTGTATTAGAACCCATAGATCGATCTGAGTTGTGTTAGTTTTAGGAAGTCTGATTCTCGAGATCGAGTGATTTCCGAATCGAGGTGTACGGGAAAGCGAATCCGAGGACGTGGAAGCAGCGGAATCCAGATCGAGAACTGTACGTGTCGAGGTCGACTGAGAAGCGTACGTGTCGAGGTCGATTGAGGACGGTACGTGTCGAAGTCGTTGTCGAGCTCGTTGAAGACAGCCGTGTCGAGATCGAGTAAGAGAAGTCGTTGTCGAGCTCATTTGAAGACAGCTGTGTCGAGGTCGTTGTCGAGCAGCATTAACTTGGAGTTCGGTAAGGGCGCTTCACATTAATACTTTCATAGTATGCTAGCGTAAGGGCACTTCATATTCTACGTGGTTATGTTATTGTGTATGGATTTCCTGATTTGTGTCGAGCTTGAAATGTTGTGATATGATTGAGTTTTTGCATGTATTTAATATGTGATTGAATATATGTCGTGAATTGTGTATTGCATGTTGAATTGCGTTTCTTCATGTCGAGCTTGCTCTTTTTATTTGACATGCGGTTGAATATCTTGTGTTTAACTCTTTGAATATCGTATGCGGTGAATTGTTCATCGAGTGAGCGAGCTAGGTGAGTCGTATTACGTTTTGAGCCGTGACCGGATAACTAAGGGTGCTAGGTCCCCTTTGTTTACGGAGATTGACTAGACGCCGCCACGCTATGGGACCCTGAGTTGGACCGTCCCCAGGGAGAGCGAGGATCCCAAGGCTTCGCTGGACTTTCCGACATACCATGCGGCGTGTGCATTCCGGAAAAATTGTCGAGTCGAGAGAAAATGGATTTGAGAGTTGTGTCGAGTTAGAGTGAGATGGTCGAGTCACGTCGGTGAATGTTATACTTTGCTGTTTTCTTATATCCTTTATGTCTAGCTTATCTTGAATTGTTGAGAAGTTGACCGCTTTCCCATGGTGCCTTCAATTCATAGCGGTTACCCAGGCGATGTCGAGGGCGTAGGAACTCGGCGGCCAGATGATGCTTAGGAGGAGCTCGACGAGGACCGAGTGACGACCTCTACTTGTCGTGATTGATTATGTTGTTGGATGTTTGTTTTTCTCGATGACTGCACTTTGTTTTTCTTTGTGTTCGAGGTCGTGACCAGTTTGGGCGGTTATGTTTTGTTGCTCAGGGTAGACTGGTGGTCTTACTTTTGGAGCACTGCGTGGGAGTTCGCTGTACCCCAGGTATGATTGCTCTTTTGAAGTCGTCATACCTTAGGTGTATTTTCTTTATACATTGCTACTCTGTAATTTGTATACATTATTATTTCGGGTGATATATATATATGTATGTTATGCATGTATGTTTTATTAGAATTTAAGTCTTGTATCTTAGTTGCACCATGTTTCGAAAAGCTGTAATTACTCTGATGTGCACGAGTTGGTTTTATAAAAAAAAAAATATATCGTATTTTTAAAAGGCACAAGAGTTTCGTTTTAAAAAACATCTCATATAGGTTTATGTTGAGCTCGGTGTGTTGAGCTCGGTAACTCGAGCTCGGTATATTGAGCTCGGTAGCGGTCCGGAAACGTGTCGTTACAAGTACTCGGCATCTCCTAGTAGCAAGTAGGTTGCATAGTCCACCTTAACATTCCCTGGGCAATGGAGTGCCTCGAAGATTTTCTCTATCTCCTGCATCCAAAGATCTGCCTTGTCTGGATTCGGCTTGCCGTAGAACTTTGGTGGGTCATGGTTACAGAAGTCAGCTAATCCTCTAGCATCCGCATTCCTCTCAGCTCTCTACTGTTGTTGCTGGTTCAGCTGGGTCAAGGCCGCAGTCTGCTGAGCCATTGCGTTAGATTGTTGAGTCGTAGCAGCCGATTGTTGAGCCATAGCCGCCGCCATCTCCGTCATTGCTTGAATTGGTTGCTCCATGTTGGGGTTATCCGATCTTGTCGTAGGGTCTCTACGAGGTGGCATAAGGGTCCTCCAAGGTCCAAAAACCTGTCAGAACCTCAAAATCAAGAAACAATTCAAACAATTTTCAAGCAACAATTTGCTTCACTCAACAAACAATAACAATACAATACGACTAATTACCCGACAAACATAACCCGACACGGTGACCAGCTCCAAAATTCCTATGCACTGTCTGGTTAGAACCGAACTACTCTGATACCACTATTGTAACAACCCGTTTCCGGACCGCTACTAAACTAGAACTAAACCTGTATGCGATGCATTTTTAAAATAGTGCTCTTGTGTCCTTTGGAAAATGTGGTTTTTTTTAAAACAGTCACATCCGCAAAGTATACATAGAGTTGCCACAGCGTTTCAAAACATGGTGCAAACTAAGACACAAGACTCAAGCACTGGAAATACATACTTATATACATAACCAAGTCTGCATAAACAGTACGTACAAAATAAAGCAGTGCATGAAAATGTACGAGAGAATACACCTATGGTATGAAGACCCTCATGAGAGCAATCATACCCTGGGGGCTGCTCCAAAAGTATGCCACCAGTCTACCCGGCAATATACAAAAGACAATTCACCAAGCCCGACAGGTCACCAAAACAAATTGTACACTAAGAGCATATACTACAGTCATCCAAATTAATATAACAAATAGTCAGACAATCACGGCAACTACAGATAGCTATCCGAATCCTCAGAAGGATCCTCCTCCTTCTCGTCGTCCATCGGGTCCTCACCAGTCAAATCAATAAAAGGTACAGCCGCTGGTACGTCCTCCAGCACATCCTCTCCTACTAGCACATCCTCCGCAGCACCTGCACTGCTATAACCCACCTCTCCGTACACATTACACACATGAGGAGGGTCCACCGGTGGAGTAGGGTTCTTATCAAGCATGGGGGACGCCAGCTCTACTGCTGACTCTGGCTCAGGCTTTGCCAAAGAACTCGAAGTAACAGCCGCCCTGGAAGTAGGAGCTCCTGCAATCCCACGTCTGATCACGCTCTTACGAGTGGTCCATCGAACCCTCGGTCCTCGTCCTCAAGAAGCAAGTCGGGAAGTAGTACGCCTCGGGATCTCGAGGGGTCCCTCTGGTGAGGAAGATGATGCTAGCATAGTCCTCTCTCCCTGAACAGCTCGCCAAGCGTCCACCACCTGCATCATCCGAATCGAGAAGCTCATTGTGCGCTGTGAAGTCTCCTATCTCACTACCATACCACCCTCTCGAAAGCTCTGTACAACATCCCCTGTATAAACAACGCGACGGGAGATAGGGTCGAACTCCATCGCCGCGGGCATCTCAATGTCTGGAAAATCAAAGATGATCTGCGACGATGTCCTCATCACCGGTATCAGCACGCTCTTCGTCATCGCCTGGGTCACCATCATTGGTTGAAGGCACCACGGGAAAAGGTCAACTTCTCAATAAATTAGGGAATAACAATCATAACAATAGGCAAAAACAACTATATGCACAGTACTCAAGACGCAACTCAAGACTCTCACAAGACTCAACTCAAGACTCATATTCTCACGACACTTAACAATTTCCTGAAAGTAACGCCGATCCATCCACTGAATACCAGCTGTAGCCTTGGGCTCTCCGCTCACCCTAGGACATTCAGCTCAGGTTTCTTGACGCTATGACGTCTAGCAAAGCTGCCGAAGAACCAGTCGGAGCCATTTAGGGGATCCTAGCACCCTAGGTTAATCGTATCGAAGCTCAAAAACATCACGGCAACTCAACGACTTGACTAAACTCTCGCACTCTAATGAATAGGTCGCCGCATACGATAATTCACGACGAAATTGAATAATTATTTAACCGCATATCAAATAATATTCATGCCAAGCTCAATATAGTGCGAAACAGTTTCATTTCAACCAATCACAACTCAGCAAACAATGCAAATTGACAATTCAGTTCATCCCTCTGCAACTCAGTGGAGTTGACAGAGAGGAAATCAAACAAGTGTGGGGGATTAGGGACAGCTGCCAACCACTTGCAGACAAGCCCACTAAATAATCATAATCACAATTTTAAGAAATAAAAGTCGAAGGGATACGAGACCCTCACTTCGAACCCTGAGGTTCTCAGACTTCTTCGTATAAGGCTGAAAATTAAATTCCTATCAATATCTAAAATTGCCCTTACCACAGTTGTTTGCTAACAGGGTACCGCAAGCCTCGGGTCCACGTCGTACGGTCTCCAGATTCGCAACTCCTATCACCACGAGTAAACTTAGCACAAGCTAAAACTTAACTAAAAACCATAGGCTCTCAAACCTAACCCTTTCCTAAACTAAACACTTCCACTTAGAATCTTAGTAATCAATTAAAAGTGTAAGATTTTCAAAACTAAAACTCAATCTTCGTTACTTTGAAACTTAGAACTTGAAACCATGTCACAAACCAATCCTTTTTCTCAAGTTATATAATTAAGGCTCCACTAGGTTTCTTGGGTCTCAAGGAACCCAACTTACCTATGTGTTTCATAGCCTTAGAATTCCAAAACAAGTTCAAATGAAACCAAATATTTTCCATAATTTTTCGAAGCTTGATAACACATCAATACAATCCTTATAACCAAGTTTGCAAAATAATTTTCTTTCCAACCACTCTATAGGGCTCTCGGCCATCACCACTTTTTCTACAAAAAAATTTGAAAAACTTTCTTTTTACAAAATAACAAACCATTTCCAAGTCATTCAATTACACTTCAAGGCATCAAAACATCAAGTCATATCCAAGGCATAGTTCAAGCACATTTCAAGATATGTTCTAAAACATTTTCCAAATGTAAAAGTTTCAAAGAGTCCTTCCAATTCTTTTGATTCCAAAACATTTTAATCATGGCCATAACAATGCTAATAATTAGAGGACCACCAATCAAGTTCTACATGCTATTTTAGTCCCTCAAGAACCAATTTTTCACAAATAATATACTAACTCTTCTACTTAAGCATACATAACCATTCCAATAGCAATTAAGCTACCCAAAGTATATAATTCAACAACTAGATACATGGTTCAACAATCAAAACCTACATTTCCCCTCTTTAAAGAATAGGTTTTCAACAACAATTTGCTCAATCCAAGTCCTAATCCAAAACTAGTAGCTAAAACAACAACAACATCATTTATTAAGCAAGAATCATCAACTAATTTCATGGTTCACAATTTAATTACCCCTAATCCCTCTTTGTCAAGAATAGGTGTTCATCATAAAAATTACCCAAACAACTTCTAATCCCATCAACTAATCTATCCCATCTAATCTTACATCTCTCATGATTACCCTCTAATTGTAGAGTCTAAGGGTTTCTAAAACACGTCGAATAATAGCGTTATCGATTTATTACTCACGATAAAATCGAAAATTAATTTGGCGAAATTAATTCTCCGCGTGATATCATTTTATTATAAATAATAAAAACACTATCAAACATTAAAAAATAATCACGACAAGTTATGAATTGAGTTTCATCGTAAACGGGGTTCATTTAAAATTTTATCTGCATAAATCGCCTTACGATTCGACGCGATTTAAACTTCGTTAGAATTTTTCGACGATATTCGAACCATGAATTAATATAAAATATTAATTCTCAAATTCAATTTGATCTTGATTTATTTAAATCACTTACTTAGCGAACAAGAAATTGCTTATTATAGCATAAATACTATCAAAATACACTATAATAATGCTAAATAACGTACCGTAAAAATACGGGTGTTACAGTCCCCATGTGTCTGCATAAAAAGGACAACTTGTCTTTATTTGGATAGGCCAAGGACATGCCTTTTCTTAGTTCAATTCTCTTTGGGCCCATAAAGAGAGGATAAAAAGGAATTAACCCAAAAGGGGAAGGCAGGCTGGGACATTGGGTATTTATAGTAATAACTAAGAACTACCCCTATTTGCAACGTTCAGCTGGCTAAAAATGATAAACTCCTAGTTGACAATTATTCGGCCGAGTAGTTCCATGTTCCACTAACCACGATCCTAAAATCTAGGTGTCACTTCGCATCATGGCCACGTCGCAACCAATGTCTCTTTCATCCTGCATCTTATCCTTCTATTTCGTTGCTCAGTGACGAGTTCGTAATAGCATATAATTTAGTGTTAGTTTTCCATTGCATCTTAGTCATTTAAGCTATTTTAAATCATGGTATTTATGCATTTTGCTTGATTTGAATAATACACTTGGTGTTGACTCTTTTGTGCTTAAAGGAAGGTATTTTTCCTAGGAAAAAAGAGAAAAATCACTTGGACGTAAGCCGGAACCATTTCGGGAGCAAAAACATCAATTTTGGCAAAGATAAGCTCAAGCACAGCCTGGGCGTGCCATTAAGGACGGCCCGTGCTTGTTCCCTCTTGATCAGCGCACCTTTATAGTCAAGAACAGCCTAACTGTGCCATGAAGCACGACCGTGCTTCCATATTCGCTGTTACACTTTTCAACTTGTTTTTGGCTTGTTTTTCACCTCTTTTGTGACCTAAACTATAAATAGGCACTTTAAACATTTCCCTTGGGTTCGAACTCTGATATTCGGGAGGCACGGTGAAGGATAGGATTCGATCTATTCCTCTCTTCTTCCTCGATTTTTCTGGTTTGGATGTGCTTCTCCATGGATTCTATTTTGACTATCATGTTAGAGTAGTTTTCTTTGTTCTAGGATTTAGGGCTATGCCTTTTGATTGTTTTTGGATGATTATTTGAATTACTCTCTAATTACTTTGAATGCAATTTGATTCTGTTCTTATTGTTGTTAATATTTCTTATGAATTCGGTGGCCACTTATTCATATGCATTAGATTTCTAGGGATGAACTGAGAGGTGAACTTATGTTATCAGAACTATAAGAACGGAACTTAGGATTAAAATCACGAGAGTAGTTTTTAATCCTTCGAGGATAAAACAAGCTATCATATTTCTTAATGGGTTTAATTCGATTTCAATTACCACGAGAGTAGGAGTTGTGTTGTTTAAGCATGGTTTCTGTATCCTGAGAGGGAACCTTTACTAATTTTGGATAGCTTGCCTTCAATTGAATACGTTGTTAATAAGAGAGTAGTCAATTAGGATTTCAGAGCATCATTGTGGTACCCCCGGTCCTAGAAGCTTTTACCTATTATTATTTCTCATCAATTGCATTATTCATATTCTCAATTTATTTTATTTCTGTCACAAAAACAATTTTCTCCTTGTGAATTAATTTAATTAGCGTAAAAGCAGTCCCTGTGGGATCGATATTTTATTACTTGACAACAAAGCCGTGCACTTGCGATTTAGCACATCAATTACTACATGGGCTCAGTTGGAGCAAGCCTTTCTTGGTAAGTTCTTCCCACCTTCCAAGACAGCCCATCTTAAAGCTCAGATTACCTCCTTTACTCAAAAAGAGGGGGAATCCTTGTTGGAAGGGTGGGAAAGGTACATGGCATATTTGGAGGCGTGCCCCCATCATGGACTCTCTAAGTCGTTGCTGGTCCACACATTCTACAATGGTCTTACCTATCCTGCAAAGGTGACTTTGGACCTGCAGATGGAGCATTTATGAACAAGTCACTCATTGAAGCCTCAACGATCATAGAAAACATTGCCACTAGTCATTTTCATTGGGATGGTGAAAGAGGTAATAATCAGAAAAAGATTTCTGGGGGCAAATTTGAAGTAGAAGGAGTTGACTTGATCATGGCAAAATTTGATGCCTTGAACCAGCGTTTTGATAAGCTTGAAAAGGGTAAAGACAGTGTCAATGCAGTAAGTGCCTCCAACATTATGCGTGAATTCTGTGGTCAGCTGGGACACTCTACTTGGAGTTGTCAAATTGGGACTGAACAACCAGAAGGGCAAGTGAATGTCGTTGGCAGCTTTGGTCAAGGGAAGTAAAATGATCCCTACTCCTCCACGTACAACCCCGGTTGGAGAAATCACCCAAATTTTTCTTACCGGAACAACTAGGACCAAGCCGGTCAAGGTAACGATAGACCTTCTATAGGTCAACCTCAAGTACAAAAATCTAAACTTGAATCTCTTCTAGAAAATTTTGTTGAATCCCAAATGAAGCAAAATGAGGAGTTTAGGCAACATGGGCAAGTTATAACTGGAGCTATTAAGGAATTAACATCTAAGGTAGACATTTTAGCTATTCACAGTAAGATGTTAGAAACCCAAATTGCCTAATTAGCTAGCTCCTCTAGTGGTCAACCCAAATGAGCATGTTAACGCCATAACAACCAGAAGTGGTAGAAAAACGGAGGACCCCAAGCCTAGGAAGGAGAGTGATAAAGTAGAGGGGTATATAGATGTAAAAACTGCTAAGACACTAAATTTGAATGAACAAGAAAAAGAAGCGGTGTCTATATATACTCCCCCAAAGCCTTATCATCCTCTGATCCCTTTCCCTCAGAGGTTAGTCAAAGCCAAACTTGATACGCAATTTGGAAAATTTTTGGAAGTTATCAATAAGCTGTATATCAATATTCCCTTCACTAAAGCTTTGCAACAAATGCCTTCTTATGCTAAACTTTTGAAAGACATTTTGTCTAAGAAAAGAAGGTTAGGGGAAAATGAGATTGTGGCTTTGACTGAGGAATGTAGTGTTGTAATTCAGAATAAGTTGCCTCCTAAACTAAAAGATCCGGGTAGTTTCGCTATCCCTTTTTCTATAGGCAACACTAATTTTGAAAAGGCTCTCTGTGATGTAGGAGCTAGTGTGATTCCCATGCCCCTCTCTATTTGTGAAAAATTAGGCCTAGGCGAACTAAAGCCTACAAGACTCTGACTAACTTTGGCGGATCGATCCGTCAAGTACCCCACTGGCATCTTGGAGGATGTTCCTATTAAAGTGGAAAAATTCTTTGTGCCTGTTGATTTTGTTGTTCTTGATTGGCTGAAGATAAGCAAGTCCCCATTATTCATGGTAGACCATTCTTGGCCACCGATGGTGCCATAATTGATGTCAAGAATGGTATTATCTTTGACTGTGGGGGATGAAAAGGTTGGATTTAATTTGTTTAAATCTGTTGAATAACCTTCTTTTGAGATTTCTTGTTGTAGGGTTGATATAGTGCCTAAAGATGTGAAAGAGGAGCCTATCAAGGCTCTTCCCAAGGAGCCTTGCATCGAGAACCCTTCACCGCCACATGGGGTCAATGATACTTCGCAACAATCAAAGGTGAGTGAGAAAGAGAAGAAGAAGGCTAAGAGCAAAGTTGAGAAGCATGCTCGTAGGAAGCTATTTCCATGGAGACTCCCTTGGCCCCTTGATGCTAAAGGTAAAATTTCTAATACAAAGGGAAAGGTGAAGGGGCCAAGAATCCTTAAAGTTTGGAAGGTGAAGGGGAGTGCCACCCCAAAGTTGGAACTGGGCTGAGCACTTACAAGGGTCAAGCTAGTGACTTTAAACAAACGCTTCTTGGGAGGCAACCCAAGTTTTCAGTGAGTTTTTTTCTTCTCATCCTTGCTTCAACTTAATTCCTTACATTAGGGACAATGTAAGTTTTTAAGCTTGGGGTAAGGGGTTTCATTTTCATTTTTGCATTTAGTCTTACATCTCATTTTAATTTTTGCATTTTGTGTTAAATTTTGATTTTTTTCACATCATTTTACCCCCCAATTGTCCTGCTATCATCTTGTGCTGTTAATGTGTGCCATATAATCTCTTTGGAATTGAAGATTGCTATGATTTTGGAACCCAATTATTTTATCTTGTGATGGGCTTAAAGGTAGTGATTTTTATTGTACATAGGGATAATATTTTGATAAGTCGAGAATTAGCATGTGGCACTCTGATTTGATGTTTCTCACTGGTTTTAACTTCTAAATGTGAGATTTGGGCTTGTATTGGGAATTGTACTTCATCATGTTTTTATGCCCCTTTCTCCTTGTATGAGTGTGTTCCTCTTGATTGTGCTCTCTAGAACTTGCCTTGAAACCTTTTCAAAACTTGAAAATTTTTGTCTGCACACTTGAAAATGATTTAAGTATTTTAGGCAATTTGTTTCAAGCCTCTGATTTTTGAATTAAAACTTCCTCTAGTTGCCCCTTTTGAGCATTAATTGAAATATATTCTCTTGGTACCCATGCTTTTGTCAAATGTTTATGGTACCTTTTAGAGTATGTTTAAGGGAGCAATTGGATGCTTGATCTTGTTTGAATGTTAATGCTTGATCTTAGTATCTCTTCTGTTGTTTATTTCCTCCTCAAGAATTATTGCAAAATCTCAAATGAGAGAGAATAATGAGTCAAACTGTTACTGTCTCCAACTCTACAACTTTGTCTAAGGTAATGAGTCAAACTCGACATTTTCATATCTACTTGATTCTCATGTTAATACTATCCCCTTTCCAGGAAACCACACTTGATACCTCAAAATCTCTGAGTGATTCCTCTCCAAGTCCTCAAAAAGGTTCAAAGGTAAAATTTACTAGCCTTAACAAGTTACTTTTTAAAGGCAAAAACAAATCACCTCTTGTCCTCTTGACAAATGAAAGCAAAATCCTCTCAGGAGGTTGCTTTTAAGCTGACACCATTGGTTGAAGCATCCTTTATTGTCAATCTGGCAGTTAACCCACCAGATCATGTGGTGGTCGAATCTGAACATGTTCAGACTCTTGAGGTAACATCTCAATTTTACAATTGGCTCATTAAATCAATTTTATCATTGATCATGGGACACTTTGTTTTCAGGATGCCCAATGCATGGATGTTGACAAACAAGTTACTGATGTTAATCCACTGCTTCCAACTTCAAATCAAACACTTCCTGCTGGTTCAATCTCGTCAATGAAACCCCCTACTTCTCCTTTCTTGAACCGACAAAATCCTGTTGATCCCCAAAATTCTGAGAAGGTAATCATTTTGGTAGCAGCTCATGAAGATACAACTACAGATTAAATTTTTAATGAACTAACTCATGCAGACGCTCAGTTTGCTCTTCAGACTAACCCTGTGTTGGAAAACATCTAACAACAAGTGGGTGAAGTCGATGTAGTAGATGAGCTCATTAGCCCTCTTTTAGGATCAAACCGCATGAGTTCTTCCCTTTCTAGGTGTTCTTTGACAGCCACTGGCCAGGATTGTGATTCCAATGCTTTGGAAATCATGGCCAACCTCCAATAATTGCTCAACATTCCTTTCGACACCCTATGTTTTGATAATGAGGCCTTGGAGAAATTCATTGACCTTGTTAAAGATTTTATTCCTCTTCACAAACATCTTCCTCCTCCCCGTCGAGCCCACTTCATTATATTAAATGAGTTTGCAAATGAGCTTAAGCACAAGGCCAACCTCTTACAGGGAGGAATTTCGTCCTTCTTGAAAGCTGATGAAGAAAATGACCGTTTGTTGGTAGAGCTTCAAAAAGTTAAGGCCGATAAGGAAGCTAGGAGCAAGAAGCAAAATGCTAGCAAAGTTAAGAAGGAAAAATTAGAAGCTGAAGTTTTGAGACTAGAGAAGGAAATAGCGGCCTCCAAGGCTAAGTTGCAACACCTCGACAACGAAATGGCCTCCTATACGATGAACCGAGCTAATCTGGACAGTACCTTAGCAGATTTGCATGTCAAGGCTCACAAAGTCATCGAAACAATTAGCAGTTTGCAGACTAACTACTCGACAACTATGTCCGCCAAAATTGACTTTGAGAATGTTTGGGCCCATTTAAAGACTTTTTAATTTATTTTCTGCCTGGAATCTTCTCTTGTATTGCCAAGCCTCTTAACTTAGTCTTTGTTTAATGATGTTATATGAACATCGAACTGCTTTCTGCTTCTCTTTTCTCATCAAACATCTTTTCAGCACATTTTTTTTTCTAGTCAGCGTAAAATCAATCATTAATTGCTTTACCGTTTCCCAAAGCATAATTGATTTGACTTTAAACTTAAAAAATAACGCCCAGGCCCAACTCTTGACCTATAAATAGCAAATGGCATTTGATGCCAATTTGCCATATTCACATTCTTTTCCTTTCTCCTTTCTCTGCATCTTTTTCTGTAGCAACTTGTGCATGAACACTTGCTGTTCAAACTTCATCATTCACAATGCAAATCTGGGAAAAGCATTTGATTGAGCTCTTTTTGCTCAATCTTCCTTGGGAAACCTGGCTTGGCAACTCACCCCTTTCACCAAAAAGTCTCTGTCTTAATGGTGATGTCAATTATGAGTTTTGATAATTTGCCTAAGTTTTGCCAATGAGTTTTTGTAAGTTACCTAATGTAACTTATCAAACTCATTGAACTGTGTGAGAAAGGGAAAACCCTGGTCAGTCTAGTTTTTTACTGTTTTGTGCTCCTTCACACTTTGTTTTCAAAGTTCAAAGTGAAATTTAGCAAAATTTTAGAAACTAGAGAGACTATGGTGTGTCTAGGCCTAATGTCAAGTGGCATTTAGGCCATCACGACCACTACTCTCTTGATTCAAGCTCTTTTCACATCTCAACTAGTATCTGACACCCCTCTTCATTGTCTTCAAGGTCTATAACTTCAATCTTCCATCGAGGAAGTGTCCCTGCTTTGAAGCATCTCATTCAACCTGACGTTCTCATCACCAAGTTTCACCTAATGCTTCATCAGAGAGAATGCTTCTGCTTTTGATGCTTCTTATGCAACAAATTTGGAACCTGATTTGTTGTGAAGCTTCTGCTTATTTTCCTATATTCATTTGTAATAACCTAGCATTTAGAATAACTTAGTAATTTCTATATTTCCAGGATAATAGCCAATTCGACAATGTATTTGTAACTTGACAAATGACCTATGAATAAAGACTTCACTTTTTATTTTATGTCTGGATTTTTACTTCGCACATTGTCAGGCTATATGGCTTCAAATACTTGCCATTAATGGACTTAATTCTCAAAATAGAATTCACATTCACAAGTGCATAAGCATTACCAGAATAAACTTATGTAACTTTAAATGGTCCTTCCCATTTGGGAGACTATTTTCCTAATTCTTGACAAGACTTATCCATGGGCAAAATAACTTTCCAAACCAAATCATTGACATTAAAGGATTTGTACTCGACCTTATTATCATAGAATTTGGCTATTCTTTCTTTTTGTCTAACCAAGTTTTCCAGCGCAATTAATCTATCATCGTGCAATTCGTTTAATTCGTCGAACATTGAGTTCCAATATTGTTCAATAGGGAGGTCATCTTGCCTTTATACGAATTGACTCAAGGTTAATTTTGACAGGCAACATTATATGGTGTAATGCTTGTTGATTCTCTTGGTGAATTTCTACATGCCCACAAGATTTGTTCAAGTGTGTTATGCCAACTTTTGGTATATCTTCCAACATGCCTTTTTATTAGACCGATTATGATCTTATTCATGGCTTCTACTTGGCCATTTGCTTGGGCATAATATGGAGTAGATGTTAGCATTTTGATTCCCCTGGACTCAGCGTAATCTGACACTCTTCATCTAATAAACACGGACCCCTGGTCAGTTGTCAAGGTTTGAGGTATTCCAAATCGACAAACTATGTACCCTTCAACGAAGTCAATAACATCCTGTTGAGTGACCTCTTTCAAAGCAACAACCTCAACGCACTTAGTGAACTAATCCACTCCTACCAAGATGTAATTATGGCCTTTTGATGAAGTGGGGTGATTCTGACCAATGATATCTAATGCCTAACCTCTAAATGGCCAAGATTTGATAATAGAATGTAATTCACTGGCAGGGACATTTTGTATATTGCCATGTTTTTCACATTCCTCATAAGATTTGGCAAACATGATACAGTCCCTTACCAATATTGGCCAATAATAGCTCTAATGCCTTAAAATCCACTTCATTTTGTCACCTGCCTAATGTGCTCCACAAATCCCTTCACGGACTTCAGACAAGGCCGAATAAGCTTCTTCTTGGCTTAGACAAGTTTCCAAATTGCTATCAACTGATTTTCTATATAGTTCTCTAGCCAATAGTACAAATTTTGATGCTTGGTACCTGAGTTTCCTATCAACATTTTGACTAGGATTTTCCAAGTATTGTATCATTTGCTTTCTCTAATCATTTTGTGTGTATTGGTCAATCTGCAAAATATCCCTTTCTTTTCTTATAAAGGATAAAGAAGTTCCCTAATTTGTGCCAAGTCGTTCAAGACTTCTGGCGAGATTTTGTAACCAGAGGCTATTTGAGCCAAGTCATTTGCCTCTTGATTCAACTCCATCGGAATGTGTTCGAGAATCACATCCTCGAATTTCTTTAGTAACTTGGTCGCCACTGCGTAAAACTCAACCAAGCTGTGGCTTACACATTTATATACTTGGGTTAGTTGTCGAATCACAAGTAACAAATCCCCAAATATATGAATGTTACGTGCCATTAATAACAACAATATTTCTAATCCAACAATCAAGGCCTCATATTCAGCCTCATTATTTGAACAAGTATATTAAACATGAACTTAGTTGGAATTTCTTGTGGGGATATTATCAGGATCCCGACTCCAGCACCATTTTAATGCCTTGAGCATTAAAATACAAGCACGAAGGTTTGAGTTCGAAGAACTCCACAGGATCAACCACATCCAAAGATGGGTGATCTGCCAAGAAATCTGCTATTGCTTGGCCCTTGACAGCTTTCATTGGTACATATTGTAATGAAAATTCAGATAAAGCAAGCATCTATTTTCCTATTCGTCCATTGAGAACAAGCTTAGACAACATATATTTGATTACATTTGTCTTAGACATAACCATTACATTACAAGGCATCATATAATACTTGAGTTTTGTACTTGAAAAATATAGTGCTAAACATAATTTCTCCATGGCACTAAATCTCCTCTCAGCTTCATTAAGAGCACTACTAAGATAATAAACGGCTCTTTCAACATTACATCCATCTTCTTGAGCTAGTAAACTACCTATAGTGTCTTCTGACGCCGAAATGTACAATTAACTGGAATTAAATAAAGACATAGTAAAATTTTTCGTAAATGATACCCTAAAGACTTAATTATTACCTGAGTTCGCAATTTTCTAAAACATTTGCACTTCTTACTTATTCGCTTTAAATATATTACAGAACTTGACATACAATACTATTATAGACATAGAACCAAAAAAAGAAATACTTTTGGACTCTAAAAGATTCGACTCATGATCCGGTACTCAAGGTCTTGCGTGGCGGCAAGACTGAGCATTCTGACATCTCTAGGCTTCTCCAATTGCTAGGTACCTAAAAACAACACCCCAACATAGTGAGTTTACACAAAACTCAGTAACATAGGACTAACATAAATCATTTTACCGTTGTTTTCAGCCGTACTTGGTGTGCGAAGTATGGGAAACTCCTCTGTACATAGATACCATTATCAACTGTGTTTAAAATATTCAACCAGAAACTTGCCACAATCACAATATTATTCAAACACAAACATTAAAGCAACCTGACAATCTCATTCATCTTATAATCCTTAGAGTAACTGCCGAGGATTTATCGCTGGGTATAAATTGACCACTAGGCTTTACCACGCACCATACAACTATTTGCAACAGCCAAGGATTTACCACTAGGTATTAATTGACCACTGGTTCAAAAAATTTGAGAATTAATATTTTATATTAATTCATGGTTCAAAAATCGTCGAAAAATTCTAACGAAGTTTCGTCGTATTTTGAATCACCGAGTAGTTTTTATCCGCGATAAAATTTTAAACGAACTCCAATTTTGATGAAAATCGAATCATTGCTTGTTATGATCATGATTGAGTGTTTTCAATTGTTTTTACTATTTATGATAAATTATTATCACGCGGTGAATTAATTTCTAACTAAATTAATTTTCGCGATTTAATTGGCAAAAGAATTAATCGGTAACGCGATTACTCACGCCATATTTTTAGGACACTCAAGACTCCAGGATTAGGGGGTAATCATGAGAAGGAAGGGATTAGATGTTAGACTTAGTGATTAGAATCTTGCTTTTTAGTGATTAGGTGTCACACTTTTTGTGGTTAATTAGGTGATGCTTTTCTAATCCATTTTTAACCAAGTATTACACACTTGTTTATTTAATTTTTCTCTCCTCCCTTGGTGCCTATTCAGGCCGCGACCCCTCCCCTTATTTTTCACCCTCATTTTCTTTTCTTTCACCTTGTTCATGAGTGAGAAACTCAAAGCTCCATCCATGGCTTCTTCCTCCTTCTTCTTGGCATGATTTCACCTTGTTCATGAGTGAAAAACTCAAAGCTCCATCCATGGCTTCTTCCTCCTTCTTCTTAGCATGATTTTACCTCCATTTCTCAACCTCCATTGCTGATGCAAACCAAGAATTGTCAACTTTGAGAAGAAGCACCAAGCCAATTATCAAACAAGAAGAACTAAACTAGATTTTGTTCAAAAATTATTTTCATTGGTGGTGACGTCTCCTCAGTGTTTTAGATGTATCTTGAGATGTAGATATCCGATTGAGGTGTTCTTTGATGTGCTAGAAAGACAAGAAAATTATCTACAAGTCGTATTTCAAGCTTAAACACTAAGTACGGCCTCTATCATGGATAACAATAGGCTCGAAATGTAACCCGAATTTCTACACGGGTTTCTCTTTTAATTTGGGCTTTCATTTGTGTTTTTTTAACAGCCTTGTATTGGGCTTGGGTCTTGCACCAGGTTTAGCCTCCTTATGCTGATAGGTACTTCCTAGGATTAGAATTAGGGTTAGCCATCACCTCTTTAGTCTATAAATAGGAATGTACTTCCTATCATTTGGGGAGTTTTTGAATAATATTGAAAGTTTGCTCCTTTGTGAGTGTAAAGAGCTGTGTCTCTTTGTGGGTTCTTGAGTGAACCTTCTTGGTTCTTATCAAGAGTATCCTTACTCTTGTGGTGAATCCTCGCTTGACTTATCACTCTCTAAGGGTGTGGCGTCTTCTTCTCCATTTCTGTCTTCTCCATATTTTATATTTTTGTTCTTTATTTTTCCATGTCTTTTAATTTTATGCGCTTACTTTAAAGTTTCTATCTTTATGTGCTTTTCATCATCTTCCTTCTTGTGCGCCATTTTCTTATTCAAGGTCAAAGCTCGCATCTTTGCTTGCTCGAAATACATAAAATGTGCGCCAACCATAAGGATTAAAGAAGCATTACTTAAAGTTCATTTCTTTTCAGTCTTAATCCTTATAATAAGAGTCGATTTGAGGACGATCCGTTAAAAACTATATGCATCCAGCTTGGATCATATCAATTGCTCCGAGCTTCTTCTTCTTCTTCTTAACCTTGTAGGTGAGCATGAAAACCAACTCTTCCTTGTTCTTCTTGAGCTCAAAACCGTAAGCCCTTTTCTAGGTGTAGGAGTTGTTATTTTTGTTCCTTCCTTGTTTAAATGCATTGTTTATGGCTTGATTGTGATCATGGGAGAGATGAAAAATTTTCCCCAAAATTTTCTAACCCTAGGTCGAATGGTCTAAGGGAAAGGGGTTATGAGATTTCTCATGTGAATCATGCAATTGATTAGGGGTTATTACTCCTTGATAATTGATGTTGTTGTTGTTGTTGTTAATTTTGGTTTTTTATCAAAGTTAATTGCAATTTTTGGGAAACCTTTGATGCTTGAATAGCCATGATAGGGTAATGGATTTGAGTTATGGCTTTGTTTTGGAAAAATTAAATGTTTTGGGAAAATAAATTAGGTGTTGAATGATGGGTTTGGTTGATTAGAAAATTTTACAATTATTCCCTATGTGTGTGTGTGTTAGCCGAGAGCTCCAAGAGACTTGGAGAAGAAATATTTTTGATGCTTGTGACTTAAATTAATTGTATTGGATTGTGTTTAAGTTTTGGAAAAATTTTTGAAAAAGTTTGATTAGATTGGAAATTGTTTTGGGGTTTGAGGCAATGAAATACTTAAGGCAAATTAGGATCTTTGTAATCCTAAGGCCAAGTGGAGCCTTGATCAAGTATTGTGATGAAAAAGAATTTGATTTTATAGCTTATTTCATGTTCCAAGTTTAAAAGAAAGTGAGTTTTATTCTTTAAAATCCTATTTTCCAACTTTATGTGTTATTTCAATTGAATGTATTTTATTAAAGATGTTGGGATTGAGTAACCTAGGGTTAGAAGTGAACCATAACCTAGGGACTTAATTTGAGTGAACTAGAATTGTGCTAAGATTGGTGTGTGTTGTTAGGACTTGAAGATTTAAGTTCATGTTGAGTAGGACGATGACGTGTTTTGACACGTGAGCTGTTAACCATCGGTAAGGGCACTTCACATTATGTGTTTATGTTTTGTATAGTAGGTGTAAAGGCTACTTCTATATGCTAAAATGTGGGCTATGTTATATGCTTATGGTTACTGAAAATTGATATGTGATTGCGAGTTGTTGTGGATTGTTAAACTGTTGTGGGTCTGAAGTTGTTGTTATTCTATATTGATAATATGTCGTGCTTGCATGTATGCTTAAATCTTGTTGAGATATATGTTGTTGGATTGGTGCTGAATAATTAAATATTTATTTGATTATGCCATATTGAAATATCATATACATTTGATATGTTCATTGGAGTAGGCAAAATGCATTGTCACACATTGTGGTAACTTTGACCTGATATCCTGGGGAAGTGTATGCACCCCAAGGCCAAGGCTGGAGTTCAGGGGCGTTGTTCATTTAATCCTTAGCATATGGAATAGTATCGCATTGGGGACATACCATGGAGTACCAACGGTTGACCATTCCAGGGTATTCCGGAATCATAAACAGTGGCATGTAGTCGCATTAGTGGAACATTTGTGCATTCTTGAATTGTATATTATGTTGTATTGTGTTATATGTTTTTATTTAAGAAGTTGACCCTTGCCCGTGGTTCCTTCAATTGATGATGGTAACCCAGACGATGGCGAATACGGTGGAGATCCCGGCGATGACGACGTCGCCGAAGGTGATCTTTGACTTCCCAGATATGGAGATTCCCTCGGCTATGGAGTTCGACCCACTTCAGGCCGAGTTGTATATAGAAGGGATGTGGTAGAGACCTTTCGCATAGATGGACTTGCAGTTTGACAGAAGATTTCACGGTGTACCGTGAGCTTCCCTGTCAAGGTTGGATAGATTGTGGATGGCTGGCATCACACTTAGCAGGATCGAGTGATACTGACTACTTCGACTACTTCGGCTGATGAGTCTTTTGAGATTCCTAGGAGGACGACTTATCGTTACACACCCATACCTGGTGGTGCGAAGGTTAGGAGGACCGCTCGTAAGAGCGTTGGCATGAGACGTTGGGCGTTGGGAGCTTCTACTTCGCATGCGGTGTGACGCCTGAGGCTGACGAGGGCGGAGAGCACCAGTGTATTAAGCACAGACAAAGAAGCAGCTCCTGCATGCTTCTAGGCTAGGGGACACGTGAATGAACAGAATCTATACCAGAATGAGAGGGATCTTGAGGCTGTGTAGGTATGGGACTGCATGGTTGAAGGATGACTTAAAAAGAATTGATTGGTACTACCTATACCAACAAGATGCATCTTCTTTTCGGGAACCCAGAACATAAGAACTCCATTGTTAAGCGTGCTTGACTTGGAGCACTCTTGGGATGGGTGACCTTTTCAGAAGTTTTCCAGAAAGCGTGTGAGTGAGGACAAAGCACACTGAAAAGACTCGTGTTGGTTTATGGGGACAATCGACAATCCTGAAAGTAGTCCGGGCCGTTACAAATGGTATCAGAGTGGACCTCTCCCAGTACGGTGTGGTTTGGGGACGAACCATGCGGAAGCTGGTGGGCATGTGATACCTGAGGTTGATGAGGGCGGGGAGCGCCGGTGAATTGAGCACGGACAAAGAAGCGGCTCCTGGCATGCTTCTAGGCTACGGGACACGTGAATGAACCGAATTTACACCAGAATGAGAGGGATCCTGAGGTTGTGCCGGTATGGGACTGCATGGTTGAAGGATGACTTAAAAAGAATTGATTGGTACTACCTATACCAACAAGATGCATCTTCTTTTCGGGAACCCAGAACATAAGAACTCCATAGTTAAGCGTGCTTGAATTGGAGCACTCTTGGGATGGGTGACCTTTTGGGAAGTTTTCCAGAAAGCGTGTGAGTGAGGACACAGCACGCTGAAAAGACCCGTGTTGGTTTGTGGGGACAATTGGCAATCTTGAAAGTAGTTCGGGCCGTTACATTGTGACACCCTAATTAACAATTGCTTATTATGTTATAAACTAATATGATTTCAAAGTACTTTGTAAAAATAATCGGGTTTCTTTTTTCGAAAACTAAGTATTTTAGGAGTAAAAATTAAAATACTTCTTTCAATAGAATAACTAAGTTCATAAATCATTTCATAAATAACGTGACACGTGCGAGAATCATTTTTGCAATAAAAGCCATTCATTTATATAAGTCCAAACCTTAAACGTTAAAACCATTATCAATTAAGGAATCTGGTCTCATAAAATATTTTCTAGAACATACACGTTGAAAATGATTTCACATCGATCCAAAACTCAAACAATTATTACACAAGTGTCGCAACTTAATCTAAAATACATTTACAATCTTGATACAAAGAATTCTTTATTACAAATACTCTTTTAAACATCCAAATTCAATTTAAAAGACATCTTCAATTCTCCAAGCCAAATAACTGAAAAAAAGGTGAATGGAATGGAATGAGATAAAAATCTCAGCGAGTGTTCCCACACACACGCACCCGACAGTTAACAAGCAAGGCATGCAAAAGAGGCAAGTATTTATGCAGCAAGCATAATGAAACTATAAAACAACTTAAGTCATTTAGCACATAAGGCAAACCACATTAAATCCAATAGCATAAAGTTTCCATTTATACAAGCACGAGGTCAAGAACAAGGTCAATTCATTTCAAGAACATATAAACACAAGTACAAAGTCAATCAATCTCAATAACACAGAAGCTCATACTCAAGTATGACTATGCAATGACTATGCAATGCTCATAATACTCTACCCCATGTGTATGGTCGATGACACATAGACTCATCATCAATGTAGGACTATGCAAATCCTATTACTCTACTCCGTATGAATGCAGTACTATCTACTCATCCTCCGAACTCCACCAGTGTGAATCAATCCATGATGGCCCATATGGCTAGGATTGTCACAAGGTAATTGTCACTCATCAGTCGACTTGTCATGGCCACACGCGAATGGACTTGTCACAAAGTTCATAATGACCCATACTCCATGATGGCTACTTATAGCTAGGAGAAAATGGTTCAAATCAATCCATGATGGCCCATATGGCTAGGATTGTCACGAAGTTGTTGCCACTCATAAGTGGACTTGTCACAAATTAATCACAAGGTCACAAAGTGGTCATAAGATAGTCTCAAGTCTAATTAAATTCTTCATAACTCAAGCGAAAGTCCTATTAGTCTATATTACTCAAACCCACCAGGAACATATAAAATACCATTTTTGATCCTTTAACTTAAGCATTCTAGGTGACATATTTTACGACAGTGAATTCTTACGCTAAATCCTTTTCTAATTCAATTAACCCCCCAGAAACAACCACGACACAAATCCTAAAGCTTTGGAAATTACTAACAGTCCTCTCTTGTAACACCCGTATTTTTACGATACGTTATTTAGCGTTATTGTAGTGTAATTTTTATCGTAATTATGCTATAATAAGCAATTTTTTGTTCTCTAAATAAGTGATTTAAATAAATCAAGATCAAATTGAATTTGAGAGTTAATATTTCATATTAATTCATGGTTCGAATATCGTCGAAAAATTCTAACGAAGTTTCGTCGCGTTTCGAATCGCCGGACAGTTTTGTCGCATATAAAATTTCAAATGAATCCCGATTTCGATGAAAATCGAATCGTGACTTATTGTGATTATTTGTGAGTATTTTAGATTGTTATTATTATTTATGATAATTTATTTTCACGCGGTGAATTAATTTCTCGTCAAATTAATTTTCGTGAAGTTATCGGCGAGAAATTAATCGGTAACATGATTATTCAACGCCGTGTTTTAGCAACCCTTAGACTCTAGAATTAGAGGGTAATCATGAGAGATGTGAGATTAGATGGGATAGATTAGTTGATGTGTTTAGCATCTTACTTATGATTAGGTGTCAACCTTTGTGTGATTAATCCTTTTTAACACTTTACTAGATGGTTTATTAACCAAGTGTTATTTTTTTAAGCGAAAAAAAATATCCGTGCCCTTCATATCAGCCCAAACCTGAGCCCCTCCCTCTCTCTACCCCTCATATCTTCTTCTTCTTCATTTCTTGAGAGAAAAGCTCTCCACCTCCATGGATGCTTCATTCACAAAACCTTGATCCACTTCATTTTTCTACCTCCATTCTTGTGCTAGTTCTTCTTCTACAACATCATTCCTACCTAGCTCATCATCAAGCATTTGGAGAAGTATTTTCCTTCCCCTAAAACAGCCCCTAGCCGCGAGCTTAAGGGGGAAGTAGGTAGTTGCTCTTTTCTCTTTTCTTCTTCAATTTCTATGCTTGTTTTGGTATTGTTTTGTGTTTGATTGTGATCAAGAGGAGATGAAACACTCTCATTCCCATTTCTTGAACTCTAGGGCGAAACCCTAAGGGAAAAAAAGAGGGGAAATTGTGTGATCCTTGGTGAATCAAACAATTAGTTGGTTAATGGAGTCTTTTTGTTGTTCTTGTTGTAATTGTTCATAGTTTTAGGATTTGAAGTTGTTTGGGTAATTGTTATGAAGAAACTGTTAGCGTATTTCATACACTACTTTTTAAGGCAAGTGCACCAATCGCAACCAGTAATATAGTAATGAATAGAGTATCGTCTCCACAGGGATTATGATGGTTATCAATAAGAATAAGTGTGTAATTACTTTAAACGGAAATGATTTGGATATTTTGATTGTAATTGTAACTTTGAACAAGTTAAAGTAAAAATAGAATTGACTTGGTTGGTTGAAAACGACTAGGATTTGAATCCTCTTGTACTTGCTCTTATGTAGCTAGTTCATCATTAACTTAAGTAATTTCATATAAATTGAAGTTCGAATCAACTGAATTAGCTTAAGGACAATCCCTTGCCTCATAAACCCTTTATTCTAGCCACAATCCCTAATCCCTTAGGTGATTAATGATTAAACTAAGCAATAAGATCCATGATTCATTAGAACACATAACCACAAGTTATATTCCTATAATCATCATGATTATGATTACTAATCTCAGTTCAAGTTCATTCATCCTATTTTCCAATAAAGATGAAAAACCCAAAATCAATGCAATAGTGATCAAGTATTGAAAAGCATGAAGTATAGAGATTAGAAACTCAATTTACATAACATAAACTTGTATTAATATAAGAGAACTAACTACATAAGAGTTTGTACATGATTCATCTCATCCTAATCTAAGGTATTTAGCTACTCATGGTAGTAAAAGAAGAAAACAAACATATGGAAGAAAACAACTCCATTGATGATCCAAACCTTGTTCCCAAGAATGAATCCTCCTTGAAGATGAAGAACAATGGAACCCTAGCACTCCTAATCTTTCTCCTCAGTGTTTTAGATGTTAGAAAAGGTCCAAAATGATCAAAAAGTGAACAAATATCTAATTATATGGATTCTGCAGCACAGTGCGCGTCGTGCGCATCACAATTGCGGCGTCCGCGGCGCCTTTGCGACTTGCGGTGCAGCGATGCGCATCGCGCGCATATACTTCATGAAAAGTGCGCGTCACGCGCATGAGAGACAGAACCACAAATCCATAAATGCGCGTCACGCGCAAGTACTTGATGATCCGTGCGCGTCGCGCGCAAGAGATGACAGAGCCAGAAATCCATAAATGCGCGTCACGCGCATACTCAATAACTTGGCTTTTTTTTCGCATTTTTGGCTGCCTTCGAATCTTATGCTCTCACGAATCATCTTCTTTGCCTTTAATTGAATTCTTGAGAGTGTCTTCTTTTGGTTTAGTTTCCATTCCTAACAATTCAAGTGCAATATACATGAGAATAATGTAATAGTTAAAATATGCAATCAATCAACCAAGTGTAAAGAATTTCAAAGTTTAAGCTCAATATATATTCAACTCTCTCAATTCCTCATGTATTTAATTCAATTAATCACTCTAAATTCACATAAGATGAAAACTTATCACAACCCCAAACTTGGCAATTTGCTTGTCCTCAAGCAAAAATTAAATTAAAAACATGGGTCATCAAATGAAATTAATGGATGTATTTTCAATCTCCACCATAAACACATGCTCAATCAACTTTCTTTTTAATCACACTTGTCAAAGGTGACAATTCATGCCTTCTTATATCACTTGCTTTCTCAATTCCAAATTCTCCCAAATAAACAAATCAAGCAATATAACGTACAATTATCAATTATGCTCAACTTATCAGACTTTTCTCACAAATGATATTTCACTTTCACTCAGGTGTCAGTCGGATTGTTCTCTCAATCACATCATACGCAACACCCTACCATAGGCTTGACCAAGTTCTAAAGAATTAAATACAATGCAATGTAATACACATTTAAGAGGCCTTTAAGGTTGTAACGGGGCTTAGGTGAGGGCAGGAATTATTTGGATAGTAGGCTCATAATCTTGAAGTAAGAAATAAACCACTTCACGACATTGATATCAAACCCTTGTATTCATTCACACAAATCTCCCCCAACACAATTGATTAAGAACAATAGGTAATATTTACACATTAATGACTTTTTTTTTAATATATATATATATATATATATATTTTTTTTTTTTAACATAACAATGAACAAGTCCAAATTCTATACAAAATTGAACAATTTAAGTTCTTTTACATCCACCCCAAACTTAGAATCTTTGCTTGCCCTCAAGCAACCCCAAACTTAATCAAATGCTAAGACATGTCGTAATATGGCCTACTGAACTCCAAGTAAGTAGGGACAATTGAGATTCTGGTCTTAGGCTTGCAATGAAAGTAGATCGCAAATAATGGACAATTAGGCTCAAACGGGCTAACAAAGGATTAAATGAATTAGGTGGTGAATTTAGGCTCTAGGTATTAGAAAAAATATTGCCTCAATATGTGTAAACATGCAAGTATAAAATCCTAAGAACGAGGTCAAATTCTGAAGACTGTCACATATAACGGAAGCACACAAGAAGAAAAAGTTCTGTTTGGCACAAAATGCTCACTGGTTAGAAAGGAAATTAAGCACAAACGAATCTTGCAGTTAAATGTTACTTAACATGCTTCAAAGGGTTATTTGTGAACTTTTTGATCAAAAAGAGGCATGTAAAGTCACAATCCAATTGTGTATCCATTACAATTCATAAGCATGCATATCATGGGGATTATGAAAATAACAAACCAAAATTCCACTTATCAAATCAACATCTCAACTAAAAAAATTCATTTAACACAAGGTACAAGAAAAGGAAATTAGAGTTCCCAAAAAAAACAATCAGTACAATATACATTGAATATTGATATTTAAACAGAAAAATAAAAGAAAACAAAAGATAAAAGTAGAAAACCAATACGGTGAGCCATGGGACTCAACCGCTGAATGAAATGATTGGGTGGGCCACCCGACGCCACCGCTGAAAGAACTAGGAAGCTGGCTCTGAAGGCCCTTCACCATCACCAGAGTAAGGCTCCTGGAAAATGTCGGTGTCCATATTGACCAACTGGCCACTTTGGGAAGCACCAATCGCTCAGAATAGCTGCATCCCTCGCCTTTGAGCTCGTGCTTCTTCCCGTTGCTCTAAGGCCATACTCTCTACCTGACTCCTAATCCTCTGGACATCAGCCGATAATCCCTCAAAATCAGCCATCGAAGGGTAATTTTGAACCGGAGGATCTACAAACATATTCTGGGCCTCCCCCATTTCCTCCGGTTCTTGGTGATGCTGCTGAGGATGTTGAGGTGGCTGGTCAAGTGGGATTGAATTCCTCCGAATCCAATCACCCGTTATGAGGATCCCTGGATGTATTGGATTTTCTTTAATTTCCTTGCTTGGGATCTTCACACGGGCCCTTTCACATAAGAGCTGAATGAGAGAGGAGTGGCTCAGCCAAGATCTGGTTACCTTTTCATGAGCCGTATTGTATAAATTGTGAGCTAAAATTTGGCCCACATTTACCGGCTCACCATTCATGATGGCATAAACCAGGCGACCACTATGTAAGTCAACTCGACACATTGGCGCAAGGGAGGAAAGTATGAAGTACAAATCGCCCCATGCCTTTGCGGTGGGAGTCAAATTCCGCCGCTTCTATTTTTACGGGCGACCCATCTTGGTTCCTCACCCAATCTTGTCCTGGTCTGATTAATAAATGCCGAATGGCCTGTTGATCAGCTCCGTTCAAGACATTTCTGGCTTGATAGCCACAATTTTCAACATCAGGCAAATCAAACAGCTGGTTGATTGTATGGGGATCATATGGAATTGTCTTCCCCCTTACATAACTCACATATCTAGCATCGCCAGCAGGGATGTCACCATCTCCACTCTGATAAGCATTTGCAAAAAATTCCATTGCTAGCTTTTTGCTAGCTGTCTTGGGAAAAGAGGTAAAAGCTTCCCAATGTCTTTGCCCAATGTTATGTTGGATCTCCATGAAATCATTGGCACTTAACTGAAATGCCTTCTCCCTCACAAATTCTTTTTTTGTAGGAATTGAGGCATAACGGTCTTGGCACGCCAAAGATCTGAACAAGTGGGAATCAACACTTCCACGAGCAGAAGAGACAGTTGTCTTCTTGCGTTTCTCTGGATTACGAGCCATAGTTCCCTGCACATAGAACGAAGATTTGTGCAAAAATTGTTTTCTATGTTAGTACCAACACAAACATCTTAAAATTCTATGAGCATTATCACTTCACCACTATGGTTTTCAAACAAAGAGATTACCAATGCAATTCATATTTTCATATTAAAATTCTTGCAAAAGTTGAAAATCTCAATGGTTTTTTTACCAAAAAAAAAAATTCTTATGCACTAAGTTGCAATTAGACAAACCTTTGGTCATCTAATAATTTTGACAATTATTTGATTGAGGACAACCAAATTTTGTCATTTGAAACAATCTATGGCATAAACATGAAGTATGGCTTGGCTCATTATCAAGTTCTATTCCCTATACTCTCATAAGCATTTTATCAAACACATTGTGTGCACACAAAAGCATCTAACAAACCAACAATGGCTTCATCATGCAAAACTTCCCAAAATAAGAAAAATTCAAGTTTTCACAGCTCAATTGCATAAGAAATAAACAGCTCCCAACAACAACATCAAACTTCAAGCAAGAACTTCATATTTTCGACAACTTTCTTCATGGAGATGAAGGAAAACTAAAAATTAGAAAAAGGAAGTCATGAAATCACTTACTTGAGGATGAATGATGTATGAAGTGAAGAAAA